>OY728122.1:1872606286-1873856286 GCA_963277665.1 Viscum album | reverse complement strand
CAAAACAATCATAATCGAATGGGTTCACTCCCGAAACCATTAAAGTAGTGATGGTTTACTCCAAAGACTATTATAGTGGAAAAAGTCCCTGACTGAAAATGGTATAATCCCAACTCTATTCATATTCATCTCATAATATATCAATATTTACCCAATGTATTGGAGGGATATATAGATCCCACCCATCACATAAGGAAAATCATACAAACATGTTCTATAAGATTATAAAAAATTCACCATGTCATAATAAAAGAAAAGAAAATGATTTTATAAAAAGTTACATATAACATAATTTGTGGAAAAGAAATAGGTTGTATACTCATATCATTATTTCATCATATAATAACCTATGTAAAAAGAAGCAGGTTTCATAAAATTTTTATCATGGTATAACTTGTGGAATAGAAATGAGTTTCATAATCATTTCATTATTCCATCATAGCATAACCCATATAAGAATATGCTGGTTTCATAATCATTTTATCATGGTGTGATATGCGGAAAAAATGGGCTTCATAAATATTTTTTCATCATAAAAATAAAAAAATTTAGAGAAAGAATAATAATGGTATTCCTGGATCATATTCATAGTAAATAATAAGTAACATCAAAGGTTTTAATCTTATATGGAAAATGATTTTGAAAGATCACTTTGAATATTTTTGAGGAAAACATCCTTTCTTGGAAAATGAATTTTCCAAACTAAAACATTATTAAATATTTTAGAAATAATTTGTTTAAATAAACATTGAAAATTATAAATGAAGATTTAAAAATAATTTAAAACATTTAATGAGGGAAATATCATTTTCACATTCAAAAAATCATTTTTGAAACATAAATTTTTAAATATCCTTATCTTTGAATGTATCATTTGAAACTTATAAACTAATATTTAAAACATTGATTGTTCAAAATGGTGGAGAATTTCATACATGTTAAAATAATTATTTCTTTCACATTTTCAATAAAATACAAACATACCATGTTTTGAAAATGATATGGAGATTAATTTTCATTTATTATTTTTTTTCAAAAAAGTAAAAAAAATTTGAATTTTTTAGATAACATGGATATGGAAGAAAAAGGGTTTCTGACCAAAATGAGAAATAAAGTAAGTTTTATTAAACAAAATTATTTTGGAATATTAATTACATAAAGAGATTAAAATGAAGGAAAAAATTTATTTTCCTGAAAAAACTATGTTATAATAAAATTCATGATTTTATTGATATATGGATGATAAAATTTCCTTATTATAAGCATAAACATAAACAATCCTATTAAATGATGAGATTGTATCATAAAACCACAAACACTTTGGTAACATTGGATTTTAAGCCTCATGAAAAAATAACATTAAATGATAAAAGTACATTCATGATATAACATTTAAAATGGGAATTATATACACTTCATAAATGAATATAGGCGCATAATACAACATACATCTCAAAGAAAGAAAATTGAGACAAAAATCCCTTACCACTTTAGTAATTTCTGAAATATAAACCCCATGAAACAGTGATCCAAAAATGGATATTTAAATCACCATAATTTTTATCATATTAATCATAAAATAGATTCATTGGATTTTATACACAACATAACAAAAATAGGTGGTGAATATGATATGTGTCTCATAGAAGTAAAAAATGAGACAAAAATCAGTTAACTTGAGTCTCAACATCCTTAAAACACATTCAATCCTCAGGTATAATAAATATAATTTCATTATAAATCTATTAAAGAACAATAATTATATATATAATTCCATATATTATTTAATTATGACCTTTTATTACCCATTTATTAACAATTCCATGTTGAAGTATTACTTTAGGTAATAACTTCTTTTTTCATGTATATTTTGATTTGGAAATTTGGATCTTATTACTTTGATCATAGTTCCATAATATATTTAATTTTAACCGTGTTAAAAATATAATATATATTATTTATATATTGTTTTATAGTAATCCATAAAGGTTGGTGATAGAAAATTAAATACATCGTTCATAGAGATGGTAGACCGTATGTATGCACGACTGTTGTTTCCATTTTCTCCAAATAAGGAAAAAATAAATTTAAATAATATATTAAATTTTGAGAATAATTTTATTTAATATATATAATATATATTAATTAAATTTAACCTCATTACTTTCTATACAAATAATTTGTGTAAAATGAATGACATCACTTTGTGAAGCGGTAGTCCGTCGTACACACGAACACTGATATCGTATCCCCAACAAAATGGAAAGTAAGATGATATATGTGATATATTTATTTAATAGATATATTATGTTTCAAATATAATATATATTAATTTAGTCTATACGAATTTCCATTTATGTAAAATTGAAATGGAAAAACACTTCACATCAGTTTGCAAGGTGATAGTCCCCCATACACATGAGCGATGCTAGTATTTTCCAATGGGTTGGGAGGTAAGAAGTTATATGTGGTATTATAATTACATAGATTTAATAATATAATAAATATAATATATAAACTTTAAATAAATCATTATATCCATCTGTGATAGGTGGTGATGGAAAACGAATAAAATCAGTTCGTGAGGTGGTAGCCCGTCGTACACACGAATGATGATATTGTATCCCATTAGATAGAAGAAGAGAAAGATTTATGTTATTAGGTAAAAATAATAACATATAAGTATATATAAGATGATTATTATATTATATAATTATTTTTAATAATAATTATATGATTTTTAGGAATAAATATTTTAAAACACTCTTCTAGGGACATTATCTATTCTTCATAAAACTTCTTTTTGTTTGCACCAAAAGGATTCTTATGATATATTTATGTAAAAAATAATTATTCTAGGATATTAGGAGGGTATTAAGGATGTTATTTGTATAATTATTATCTGAACCAATGTGTTTTGGAAGTGTGAATATGATAAGAGATGGGTGACTTTCTATAAGTGAGGTGAATGGTACAGTTGTAATTTTTGAAAATAAAAAGGTTTGCCCATGTTTTTCAAGTTTTAAAAGGATATAAAATGAAAAAATATCAATGATTAGTGGTTATAAGGTCTAAAAATATCCATATAATGTGGTTTGGACAAGTTTATAGATCATTTGACCCCTTATCATTTTAGTTTAACCCCAGATAAACCCATTTTCACCTTAATTGCAGTAATTAATTTTTTACTTTTACTATTCATAATGGTAAAAAAATGTTGATATTAATAATAAATTTAAATTAGTATGATTCCAAATATTTATTCCACTTTTCCAAAATCCATTCATATAAGTGAAAAAAAATTAATTTTAAATTAATCTTGTAAACATGACGAAAACACGATTTTCCAAAGACAAATGTTTCAAAAGTTTAAAATGTTTTTATATAAAAATTAAATTATAAATTGATTAAAATGAACTAAATTGAATTAATAGATATAAAATTGAACTTATTTTACTTTTAAAACCATATTAAAAATATTTTTATTTTTTGAAAAGATATAAAAAAAGAAAATTCTTAATAAAAACCAGTATTTTTCACAATTCATCGAAAAAATCATCATCTCATAAAATTATAAAAAATTAACCAAAATATAATTTTAAAATGATGATTTTGGTAATAAATTTAATTTTTTCAAATAAATTTTCTAAAAGTTTCAAAAGATAAATTCTAAAAAGTGTGCAAAATGAGAAAAAATTATTTTTTAAAAATACACTTTTTAAGAATAAAGTTAGATTTATTTTAACACATGTATAAAAAACACATAATATAAATTTTTAATATTATATTGAATATATAATATATAAATTTCATAATAATCATTCAAAAAAAGCATTTTTTCAAATTTGTTGAGTTAAAATTTGTTTGTGTGCATAAAAATAAATTTTCAGAAAAATATTTCTTTTATTTTAAAATAATTTTTATTATCATTTATAATTAATTTAACACCAAAGAATTCATTTTATATAAATTTTGAAATAATATATTTTCATAATTTAGTTAATATGATTCATACCTGATATTTTAATGGTTATGAGATAACTGTCATATTAAATAATAATATTTTAATAATATGTCATGTTTCATTTAATATTGGCATTACATATAACATAAAATAAAATTATTGTTTCATGTAATGCAAGAAAAACATGGTTTTTCATGTAAATAAATGTATAAAAAATATTAAATTTATTTAAAAAAATTATTTCACAAAATCTTAAGGTTAAAAAAAGGTTATTAAGAATGTAAATAAAATTTTATTATTCAAGGGTTAAATAATGTACTAAACTTGATGGTATTTAAGGTAAGTATTTTTAATTTACTACCTTATTTGGAATGTTATAAAGTTTTTATATATATTTTTTTCACATCCATGTTCATTAAAATGTTTTAATAATGTTCTTATTTAAACTTGAAGAACTATTAAAGGTCATTTCTTACTACCTTTGATTTTATTTACATGTTTTGAAAAGGAATATTATTTTCATTTTTTGAACAAGTAACGTTTACGAAAAGAGTGAAAGGAATGATTATTTTATATTTTAGTACATGAATGAAATTTTACACCATTATTAATTTTCATTTCTAGGAAGATTCTTTTACAAGTTTATATGTTTATTTTCAAATAAAATAATTTCCACAATATTTTATAGACATTTTCATTTTAAAGGTTTTTTTAAAAGATAATTTTTTCCCTATTTTATGAAAAAATTAAAAGTGTCTTGATTATGTGTTCATAATAGGGTTTCAAGGAATTTATGATGAAAAAGTGGAAGATTCTTTTTTTTCATGATATGGTACTTTTGAATTATTGATGATAACATATGATCCTGATATAGATTTTATAACAGGTGATCCTGATATAACACTCCAATTAATTGGATAATGTTCCTTGTATTGAATGGAAAGAAATATGATTTTAACTATGGAGGTTTATCCTATGGATTAAATTGGGAACTTGTTATTTATAACAGGGGTGAACATGGGTTATAAATATAATTATCAAATATTCCTACAAGGGTTTTTATTTTTTATTTGGTTTAAAGGGTATCCTTAAAAAAGGTGTGCTTCCATGTGGATATGAATTATTTTATATGCTCACAGAATAATGTGAAAAAGGTAAACTTTTTAGGTGTTTTGATATTTTTACTATAATATGGATTTATTTCATTTATATCCACTGCTAAGATTTTTTCACAAATTCCACATTTTGAAATATTTTTCTCAGGGATTAAGGATGGGTATGAACATATAAGAAGTCAAGTTGAAACTCATGAAGAATTTTCATGAAAAGAAAACATTTTTGATTTCAAATTTCTTATAATGTGTAAAAAATATATACTGAGTAGATTTGTCCACTTTATAATATATGGGTTAATTTTGTAAGAGCTATGTATTAATTAACAAAAACGATAAACTATAAATATCCATGAAATGTTAGAATGTAAATTGTTTTCTAAAAACTAAATAGTATTTAATGTGTTATGGCGGGGTACTTATCTTTTTTCCAACCTTATGGAGTGGGATTATATCCTTGTTTCCCTAGAAGAATCCCACCAATATATATTGGTAGAAATCAGTGAGTGTGGACACATTCTATCTCCCACACATCAATCCCACCAACATATCATGGTAGTAAATGGAGAGAAGTAATACATTCCTTCTCCCATGAACCGAGACTACTTGAATATCTTGGTGGAATTATTTGAAGCCTGTTGGCATATCCAAATAGTAACCATAGAGTGGGAAGAAATTTCTGCTCTTCAAAATCAAGTCCATTGGTATATAATGGTGAAAATGAAGGATAGAATTAGGCCTATATCCACGCTCCCATCAATGAGTGGGAACAAATTCATATTCCCACTATAGAATACCATTAGCACATTTTTTGTAGCAATGGACAGGTGGGAATATATCCATACTCATATTATAATGATATCTCAGTATATACTGGTAGTGTTAGTAAATGATGATAGTTGAAATTTCCCAGTAGATAACAGGAAATACACCCATATCCCCGCCACTAAAGTATCTCTACAATATATAACAAGAAATACTTAGAAGAAAGTATACATTCCCACTCTCTTTTAGGTGGATCATCAACACATCTCAGTGAAGAATGCATAACTAGATTGAGCACACATTCTCTTTACCACTATAAATCAAAAATCCATTCCAATAATCACATCAGAGAACTAACATATTCCTTCCAAACCTTCAACGACCTACTGGTATATCATGGATATCATTCAATAGTATACATACATTCCCATACCCTTAATTTCACATAATGTCATTAGGAGGGTCCCATATATGAGCGTAATTTTGTGTAACACACATCACTATCCACCCCATAGAGATAATACAAGATAATAAATTGATGGGGGTTTCCCAAATATTGTGAGTATGCATGTATTCCAACCCTATTCAAATATGGTGATCATGAGGCCCTAAAACAAATTTCAATAGTAGAAAAATATTTTATTGCATCACCATTTTATAGATGAAGTTGTTACAATTGCGAAGGTCCTCCCCCCATAGTTATTTTTAAAAACATTGGAGTTCGTACCCCGGGTGTCTACATTAAGGGTCCTCCATATGGAAATATTTAGATCAAATTAATTATTCTCATAATGTGAGCTATGAACATCCTCATCTTGGTTGGAAGGTTAAATGGATAGAAGGTCCTCCCATTTCCATTATCCACACTAAATATCCTCCCCAGGGAATTTGTTATAGGATTACTCTAACTGAATGGAAATTAATCCATAATTCATATCCACTACATCATGGTATTCACTGAGAAGGTCCTCCCCATACTGACATATCACTTCAATAAGAAGGTCCTCCTCTTACTAAACTAACATTGATAAATACATCATATCATGAGTTACTCAATATATTGAGGCTAGCTACTCTAAGAAACCTATATTTGTCGAGAAATATTATTTCTCAGCTGAAGACAACCCAAGGAAGTATAAATTTTCCATACCACCATAGAATAACATAACATATAATATAATATAGAATATTCTAATCAATCAGTCTTCTCTTGGTAAGGAACGTAGGATGTGACAACTATAATTGGATCAGGTAGAGGAATTTCTCACTAGAGATGAAGTTGAGGTGATAATGAGGGAAAAATGGCTAATGATAACATACATTCCATTTTTTGGACCATATGCACTTATCGATATGATATTCTGGAGACCTTGATAGAGGAATGTATACACCATATTCACTTGAATTTCTGGAAGTATATTCATCATCTTAAGGGAAAACCTATACATTATCGGTAATATAGAAAAAAAATTAATGAAATAAAATAATTTCACAGTCATATTAACTTGTCTCCCATTTAAGTTACACGATGCTCAAAATTAGGGTGATAGTATGGTGATCTCCAACATGATTGACTTAATAATTTGATGGATCTACATCAGTTGATTTATAATTCTTCATATGATGTATACATCACAGTATAAGGTGAATATAGAGTGTTACATTTCACTCCACTCCCCAATAAATAGGACCTACTACCAGAGATATCACCCAATATTTTTACCTCATGAAAAGTATCATACATAGGCTCTACACTTTCTAGATGGTCTATTTTGTAGGTTCCCTCAATGTCTAAATCAAAAAATTGTGAAATCGGTGATAGTGAGCCATTAAAATGATATTAAATCAATCTACAATGAATATTCATCAATCATCTCACTTAATAAATTTCAAGACCTTAATTGAATAATTACCCTCAAAAGAGACTAGATATTGGTCAAAGCATGCATTATATCATATTTTCTACTAAACAAAATCCCAAAGAATTGGAATAAGAGAAACCATGGATTCAATGGAAATTATACATGATGAATCTATCCTACATGGATATGGGAATTTTAACCAACATCTCCCCTCTAAGTATCATCAAATCCCCCTAATTAATTCATGATTTTATAGTAGTGAAACCAAGTTATCCCCAACCCACAAGGGTGGGGTGATTTTTATCATAACCTTATCCTTCACCATAATGGTTTGTCATCTATATGCAAGGGAATAGTCCACAAAAAGGACCTCCATATTTTCTCTTAAATATTTACCCACCTCTCTCTTTGGGGATGTTCTTAGAAAGATTTTCTATAGATTCTCTAAGAACCACTCTCCATAAATATCTCTAAAAGAGAATTTAAAGGAGAATGTGAGGCATCACAAAGGAAATAATCCATAATTATCTTTTAAGAAAGAAAAGAAAAAAAAGGAGAGTTGTTATTTTCCTCTAGAAATATATTTAGAAGGTAACCAATAAAAGTTACCAACTAATGATAATATTATCTCAATAGTATATATATATGCCTTGGTGAATGTTAAAACACTATCCTAAAAGATGATCCAGAACATGATGGCTATAGAGAATAATGAGATGAATAAGTTTTTTTTCAAGATATTCTCTAACCTAAAACATTCGTAGAGGGTGTGTGTACTCATTAATAGAGACAAAAAAAGCATCTGGGGGCTCCCCTGAATGATCCATTAATAACTCCAAACAAATATTTAGCTAAATAAAAAAGAAAAAGTTGTGAACACATCCAATCAACCACCAAAATAATTTGATCCTATTACTTAATAGGAATGTTGTTCCCAATATGTGGAATAAATAAAGGATTTAAGGAAACTTATAGTTGAATTACGCAATAGAAAGATTCCCATTTTGAATATCCCTAAATAAGAAACTCATAATTATCCTTCAGAAGTATTTCCTCAACATGAAGGGGTTGTTCCACCAATAAGGGGAGGATCCAATCATCTGAACAAATCATGGTTCAGAAAACCACTATACCTTGACCCAAATATTAGGGAATATCATAAGTTTCCTACACTGGGTCAGTAGATGAAACCATGTTAGGCAATCTAACCCATGCTAACCCATGATTTTCATGAACAACAGACATGGGTAATCTAGCCATATCAGGCTATAAATGATACCCCTTTCCAAATTTATAGCTAAAAGACTATCACATCAGATATTATTAAGTCTATTGAATCTCTAAAATCTTGAATGGAATCTATATACTGGTTGTGTGAACTAGTGTAACTAGAATGAAAACCATACCCAGAATTAGTGTACATGACTCATCCTCCTCCCAACATTATGAATCCATTATTCCCCTAACTTTAATGGAAGAAGGGACATGGTATATAACTTTTTCCCACTTTTTATCTCAATATGGTACCATTATAGAAACCCTTGATCAAAAAGATTAAAATGTTCTCAAATTCATTGTTCTGACTTTCGATGGACCATCATTTTCTTGGTACACTAGTTTTCTAGCTAGATCATTCAAATAGTGTGAAGACATCTTTGGGTTATTACTATATAATTTTATCTCAACCCTAAGGAATAAAATAACCATCAATCTCTTGAATTAAGAATAATAATATAATTATAGATCCCTAGACACAATTTCTATCTGGAAGGGCTTAACCTACCCTCTAAACACGAATCTTACCCAAGATGGCCTATTAAGAATATGCTTTGAAAAAATATACAATGAGATACAAGAACCAATCATCCTATTAAAGCACCCATGTGGGTTGAATGATATTTCTAAAGATGAAAAAATTTTAGATGATTTTATTCCGTAGATTAATATGAATCCTTGGTCAGTACCAATAGCTCTAAGAAAGAGGACATGAAAATAAAAAAACCAAAAATTTGACACTTAAACAAGAAAAAACACTAACTCCAACATATAAACATATGTAATATAACATGTTCCCCCCTCATGAATAGTAAAAACAAAAAAAAATTACTTAACCTAAAATAAATAAAATAGAAATGGTGAAAACTATCTGATGAACATATTAACAATGTTTATTATTTATGGAATGAACAAGTCTTGTGGTATTTTGTTATAGTTATGAAAAATAATTTTCCAAAATTGGAAGAATATAGGTATCCTAATTAGGTTAGCCTAAAAATATTCCTAAAATACTACCCCAAACAATAAATGTTTGGGTATACTATCAAGGAATAGTATTTTTTCTTTAAATACATCCTTCAAAATATGGTAGATTCTAGATAAGTTAAGTCAGTCAAGCCATTATAATAAGATGATTGTGTTTCTACCACATCAACAAAATAGTAAGGAAAATGGTAAGATGTTATGAAGTGGTGTTTATGAAAATTTAGTAATTCTATGATAGAAAAGATAATAAAACATGCACAAGACATCATCTAGGAACATATGAATCAATAAGTTATGACGCAAACTCACTCTATGAAAACTAATCCAACTTTATTGGAACCACAGTCATCCAAAAATTAGTTTTTTAAGAACTAGATCAATCAACATAACTAAAAGGAGATTTTAGAGAAGTATCAAACCATGTTGAGTAATAAAATTTATTGAATACTCCTATATTTTATGCCCTTGGAACTGGGAGGATGAGGTCCACCCCAATTTCTTTCAATGGGATATACCCTTAAAAAATTTTCAATGAGAATCACCCTTTCAAATTGTCCAATGGGAACCACCCCAAAAAATAGTTCAATGATTACAATTACCTCAAACATAATCCTCATTAGATGGAGAATTTTTATTGAGATCTATCAATTTAATTCACTTAGAATATCCCTTATCTTACTAAGAAGATATATATGAACATAAGTGCTCCTATCACAGTTGGAGGGAGGGTGGAAGAAAAAATTGATAAAGAATGGTTTGAGAAATATGAGGTAGATATGGATCTCAAAATTTAGATTGTATCCTTGTTGAGACCATATAAAGTACATAAAACGGAATCAAATCCCTTTAACAGGCCCTATAAGAGAATCAATCTACTCTAGAGTTATCTAAGACCCCTTCAAGTCCCATCCTTATGGAAGATTTATCAGAAAATCATTGTTAATATAATTAGTGTTAAAATGTTTAAAATTTAACCCATTATCACCCACAAATTTCTAGGATATCTTCAACCTATTATCAAGGAATATTACCACCAAAACAAGAAGTTATATCTCTTAAGTCTCAGAATAAAGTGAAAGCTCATATAGCTATGTGCAAAATGCTGACCTAAAACAATGACATATTGAAGAAGAATACTATCATTCCAGCCAATCCATCTATCTTTGAAACACTTCATTTATCAATATATACCTTGGAATTACTTGTTAATTCTCTCTTAATCCAAAAATAATTTTAAGTCTAGGCCATCATTACTTAAGTATACTATTTAAAAACAAACTATGATGAGTACCACATGGTAATTTACTTAACATAGAAAGATAGGGAAACACACATACTAGGTAATATCATTCCCCTATACAATTTTATAAAGTTATTTTTGTGGATGTTTATCTACCTCTCATTGAAAATTATTTTGGGATAAATCTTATTCTCATTGGGAACCATTGATACATGGTCTACAGTGATGATTTTTATACCACCTCTTTGAAAAATTGATGTTATGAAAAAATAAAATGGAAGAATCTTATACAAATCAAAATAAAATAACGGTTTTGAGACCTATTCTCAGATTCTAATTTCATGGATTTTCTTCAAAATACATCTTTCAATGCCTTTATGTGAAGACCATTGATTTAATTACACGTGGAAGTACCTTTGTTATACCATAAATGACTCAAGTACTCTATTAATAGACAATTCAGAGTGAGACATAGGATGGTACCCCTTTTGATTCCCATTAATCACAATACATAGATGTGAGAATATATCTAAGAGAGGGACAAATAAACTTTCAACATATGCGAATCAATCTCTCATAACAGTCTCTAAATCAGTTTTAGTCTGACCAACATTTGAACTACACAGTTGAGGTTTTCTAATATAATCATCTTTAACCCTTAGAAAAGTTGGTGAGCATAGGGTTTGGTAACATCTCCCCAATATTCATGATATTAATGGATTCAGTTGAGGCTAGTTGTGTGGATAAATGTTGAACTCTTGGTCATAATGATGAAATCCTGAAGGATAATTCTCCATCTTTAACTTGACAACTTGAAGAGACTCTTACATTACTATTTGGGCCAAAAAAATCCCTTGCATTATCAGTAAAATTTAAAATACCTTTATGACATCTCTTGAATATTTGGATATCATCACCTCTTCTACTTCTGGTGATAACAGAGAATAATGAGAGTGTATCCAAAAATATCCCTAATGTTAATTCCCATACATTCAAACTTGTGTAATTTAGAAATTCCTCCTCATCAATCATATATGATAAAAATTCAATCACATTATCTTTTGGCTCAAAAAATGTCTCTTTATTACCATATTTTATAAAAATTATGGTGGATAAATATAAAGGACAACATGATCACCATAGAAAAAAATTCTCATATATCAGTACACTCAATACTTTAAGATGCCTCCACATTATTCAAAAATGATGAAAATTTTCTCACATTTTTACTAGTCTATAAATCATCCCTTCATTTACTATTTCTACTAAAACGGAAGAAGAGGAAGAATAGAAAGATGATATTAGAGTTTCCCCTTTAGTATATGAGGAAGGATTATCTACCATCATTAATAAAAATAGAAAGGTGAATTTGGGTATAGAGGAAGTCCTTTGGCCCACCTTAATTAAATTTTCCATTTATCCGAAAGAAAAAGAGTAGTATGTCTGCTTTTTGAAGCAACATTGATATATCTTCTCTTATAATTACATAGAAATTCCTTGACTTGATATTAATTTGTCCACCCATAATTTATTTATACCTAAATATCATCACAATTATATGTAAACGTCAAGGATAGTACATCCAGCTATTTATAAAAACTTCCATGATGAAGTTGAAAATATTATCAAAGTCAACTTCAATTGATAATTTAAATACCCAAAGTGGATTAATAATATCTTCATTTTAAAGAATATTAAAGGGAAAATAAAATAGAACATAGAATTCACGGATATCAACCTTCATTTCCGAAAGGATAACTTCCCAGTTTCGATCATGAAGATTTAAATTGATGTAACTATTAGGTTCTAGTTACTCTTTGTTATGGACATATATTTTTGTTATAACCATATCTAGATATACCTAAAATTCAATGATTCCTTTCCTTTGATGGCTCTCCAAGGGATGTATTTCTACCAAGTGATTCTTTTAAACTTGAATAATGTTGGTGCCACATATCAACACGCCATAAAATATAAATTCAATATTTTATAAAAATACTAAGTAATGTTATATTGATGATATATTTGTCCAATCATAACAATGTATTGATCACTTCATTGACCATATAGTAGTATTATACAATATGTGACATCATATTATTTTGATGAACCCCATAAAAGGTGATTCCAGGATAACATTTGAAAAATTTCATTCCTTTATAGTATTCCATCATGGTATTGATGTTGACCCTGAGAATATTGAAGCGATACTTAACATTACACCTCCTTAGAATCTAAGATATTTGAGAGGAATTCAAGGTTCCCTTGATTACATAAATAATTTACAGTGAACCTTGTAGGAAACTGCCTTCCCTACACTATTCTCATGAAGAAGGGAGTCATTTATTTGTTGGATGTGAGATGTTTGGAGGAATATGAAAATATCATGCAATACCTTTTAGTCCCACCAGTATTGATTCCCCCAGTATAAGGGATTCTTTATATATCATATATGGAATCTCTTGATCAATAACTCGGTACTCTTCTCTCACAAAATAAAGATATGGTCAAAACCAATTGTCTTTAATATCTAATTGGGACTATTCGAGACATTAATACCAGATATTCTAACACCAAGAAGAATAATCTTGCATTTATCTTCTCAATTTAAAAATTGATGCACTACATACAACAACAATAAGTGTATTTATCTACTCACATTGACCCTATCAATTAAATCCTAAATCACCTAATGTTAATTGGAAGATAGTAATGGTGTGTGGTAATTTTATAGTAGTTTGATATTTAATTCATACAAAAAATGGTAGTCAATGGGAAAGAATTGGATGATTTTATTGTAGTAAATCTCATCACATGACGCACACTAATGTGTACTAAATTTCTTGATGAAGATGTATCCTCTTTACAAGAAGCTCCCAAAATATGAGAGATGTATTTGGATAGTGCTTCTAGAATCCTAATATAAAAAATGTGGGAAACCTAATGCTTAACTAGGTATGTTTGGGATTTATTCTCATCTTACAAACAAATGATGTTTTACCTACTTCTTCCTATTGTCAGAAGACTTCATGGACAATGATGTATAATATCAAGATATCAACACAATATTGGAAGGGAAACCACAAATAATTATACCCCACTTGATTATCAAGGGTGATTCAAAGTTACAAATAATGTAGTTTAGGAGTGAAGATTCCATTTGGAAAGAGGAACTACATCTCATATGTGATTATATATGAGGGTTTATGGGTGAATTCCCCAACTAAACTGACGTTGTCTCATGTTCCGTGCCTGGAAAATGCTTGATAAAATACATTGGATAATGCATCCACTACCTTAGTAGATCCAGACCGGGATGTGATAGTTATCAGCATTGCACAATACTTGGTAGTGTCCCCATCCACTATAAACAACAATGAAGACATAAATGATATAAAAACCACATATTAATAAGGATAACTGATAACCTAATCATATGATACCATGATTGGATAGATTTTCCCCATGTTTTACTACCTCTAAAGTGGAATTCTTCCCTCGGATCAAGTAAAGAATGAATATATTTGATGGAGCGCCATAAAAAATTCCCTTTTTAAAGGTCCAAATACTTATAAAGTCCTATATAAATGAGGATTTTATGTATTCTTCCTTATGTTAATTAAATTTATAGAGACACTTGTAGTTAGGCATTAAATAAATCTAGTTTCATGTGGTTATAATTTACCTGTAACAGGGTTCTCCTATCAGATTAAAAGGCTTAGATATTTTTAACATCAATGACACAAGTATTTTTAAAGTTCACTAGGAAATATAATCCCTGAAAAATACATTAAAATTTCATCCATCAACCCCCATAGTTTTTATACAATATTACATATTCATGGTCATTTTATTTTTATAGAATAGATATCATGGGGCGATATCCCCCAGCCATAACCAAGAAGTTCATATACATACTTACTTCCACTGATTTCATCTCTAAGTACGATACAGAAATTTACATGAAAGAATTCAAGAAAATATTTTTCATCATCTTTTTTATGACAAACTTCATTACGAGATTTGGTGTCCCTTATTCGATATTGATGGTCAATGGAACTGATTTTTTATCTTTCACGTAAAAAATGTTATATCAACAATATGAAATTCAATCTAAACAGACATCCTACTACTATTTTTTTAAAGATTTTATATATTGAGTCAAAAATAATCTTTTCAATATAGTATATAAAATTGTAGACATGGAAAAAAAATCATAGCCTAAAAATTTTCATCATTCTTGTTTGGACAACCACACCATGTCCCACACCATTATGAAAGAGAACCCATATTAATTTGTATATGGGATAGAGGCAGCACTACCCATTGAGGTCAAGATGACCTCTGTTTTCATTACCTTATACGATCAGATATATAAAATATATCTAATAAATGGTTGAATAATTCGGAATGTCTCAACAAGAATAGGTTACAAACTATGTATAACATGGAAGTTCATCATAACTAAGTTTCATGAGATTTTAATAAGATTTTTCTCCAAACTTTTTTACTATAATTGGAGATGGTATTGGTTATCAAAACTATGATGATATCATGATAGAATAATAGAAATATAAATCCAATTTGGGAGGGAAATTAATTCATACATAAATTATACTCTAATGGAGCTTACTCCTTGGACACCAAAGATTGAAAGTGCATTACACTACCAAAAAATATACTATTTCTAAAGAAGTGAATTGTATAATTTAAACACTAGTTCATTATTCATACCTATCACATAAAATAAAATAATACAACACAAATATAATTTTTATTAATTTAAACTTCATATCATATCATCCTTACCATATAAAGTTAAACTAAATGGTCTTCATCCCTATTTCATGATGTCAAACTAGGTAGCCCCTTTCGAAGTTGTATGACTTTAAATTGCATAGCCTATCATCCTAACTACATGATGTTAAACTAAATGGTTATTATCCCCACTATAAAATTTTATACTACATAGGTTTTTTCCTGTTAATATGAAAGAAAACTACATGAGAAAATCCTCATTGTACAACATTAAACTATATGGTCATCATCTTTAATGTAAGGTATTAAACAACATTGTAAATATCATCATCACATGACATTAAACTGTATGAAAACATCTATATCTTGGATGTAAAATATCATGAAATGTGTTGAGAAATATCATGTCATGTTCACTAGTATGGTGTGGGCTATTCTTCAATTTCCACTATTTTATGACAGTAAGCATGACTCGCATGAGCTTAGAGGCCGTGGTTGATCACACCACTTGAAAAAACAAAGATCACCATGAAAAAATACAGGAAGAATTTTTTTCATGATTGAACATAAAATACATAGATAAAATCATTCTACATAGCCTAATTTCCTAACATAAGATCCAAATTTGTATAAGAATCATTGGCACACAATATGCCATTGAAAAAGGATGTAAATGAACATTTCCTTGCATATGATCTTGATCTATGAAATGATATTCTTTTTAAAAACTATGTGTGGATTTATTCTTGGTTAATTATGGATATATAGTGATATTTGGATTACTTATCCTAGGACTAGCGATAAATCGAATGAAAAATCCAAATTTCCCTATATATGAGCCACATATTTACAGGTAATTTTTCATCAAGAACTATTTGTGGCTTGATTCCAACTCTAGTAGGATATGTAGATATTCTTAGATCCAAGGCTATCAATTATTTACACTATGAAAAGTTCCTTATTCATATTAGTATTCTGTGCCATGTAATAATACACCATTTTTCTCATCAAATAACATTGAGGTAACACTTAGTTTTATTCCCTTTCACATGAGTCTGGTCTGTGTAAAAGAGACCTCATAAGAGTTGTGGATGGATTGATAAAATTATTCATCCTATATTCGAAATTATTTATGAAGTGACCCCCAGTATAATTATCCACATCCTATATAAGATCTAGATCTACATAGGATTCATCAACATAGTGTTCTTCAGTTCTGAACCTATATTGAAATCACTTTCCCCAATTGATAAGCTTGGTTTTCATAAGGAGAACAATATAAGAACTACATATTAATAAATTAATGTTATGATAGGATATGTAGTGATGACTAAATCTTATATCATAGGCTGAACCAAATCATTTATCAACCAAAACATCCTCCTAACTTACACAGAGGGGTGTTTGGTTAAGGATAATCCTTGAAATTTCATATAAAAACGAAATAACATAAAAATTAATCTATCCTAGCATTTTTATGCCCATATACCTATGATATAGTAAAATTTATTCATTTTTAAGAAGTGGTATTTGATTCCTTGTCATGTGAAATTAAACTTCATGACATTTGGTCGATACTGCATGACCATAAACTATATGGAGTGGTCCACCATATTTGACACATTATATACCAGAGAGTTATATCCATATAAAGGTACCTATTATATGATCCATATCCATAAATATATGATATGGTTGAGTTATCCATTTCAAATGAAACCTTTATTTTTTATCATGATAAAGATATATGGATATTATATCAGATCCAATACCATAATAGGAATAAAATATAAAAATAACCCTATTCTACGTAACAGATCAATCTATATAGAAGTCCCTTTTCGGATCCCTCATCATAATACATTAAAATGAACAACACAGGTTCTACCCTACATGACCTTAAATTTCTCAAAGTTTCCCCCTATATGGGGACTACTTTCCCTACCTAAGAACCAAATCCATGTGATGGTACCATACATAGGGAGACGCTCCAAAAAAAACATATTGAAAAAATGTCCATTTATTAGTATTATATATTAATTTTTAGATCCAATCCTACCATACAAGGACTATTTATTGTTTGAATCCTTCTACCCTAAGACATGCATCCTAACCCAATGTTCAGGAACCAACTATAAGTTCTCATTCACTTCCACCCTTTCCATGGAAACCATATCATCCCTATTATGAAAAGAACGAGTCTAAAATACCAATGTTCCCCCTTTTGGACATCCTTTTTTCATAAATCCCAATTCATTCTTGGAGTACCTTGGATTATAGAAAATCATTCCACTATTATTGATAATGAGAAAATTTGACTCCAAAGGAAACTTCTACTTGACTATTAATACTATGCTCTCAAAATCTGTATGTGTAAGAAACCCAGATAAGTGCTGTCAACAAGTGGTATCATTATCTATAAAGATAAGACCCACTTTTTTTGTATGCCTTCAAAATATCTTAGAGGAACCTATATTTCAAATATTTCCTACATTCATCCCTTGTGTACCAAGTCTATATCACTAATCCTGATCCCAAAACATTAAATTGTGATTTAAAATTTCATAATTCCTTGTAAAAAATTTTATGAGACATCTTTTTCCTTTGTGACCAATTTGTGTTTTTATTACAATTTATCTAGTCCATGTATAATGATCGTAAACTATTTTCACCCACCAATTGGGATAGTCCATAGTGGCCTTAGGCCATCCCTTTATAATAGGAAAACATTCCTATTTCCACTAAATGTATTGTCTCAACCCCTTTTAGTCCAAGTAATACAACCCTAAACAATGTGAACATCCTCTAAAAGATATTATATACTAGCATTGGGATCTCCATTCTTGTTGGGTTTTCACCTCACCCTTTCCATATAGATTTTCTACTTCATATATGGTCAATGTTTCATGATTGTAAACTCATGATTTCTTAGTGAAATTTGAATAACCATAAATTCCAACCCATAAGTAGTCCAGACCTTAAGACCATAAATTATAAGTGAAAAATACATAAAACTTATTTTCCTGAAATCCCATAAAAGAATCTTGAGAATAAGTAAATCTTTCACTTTCTATGAATTTCAATATAAGGTATTATGAAAAACATAGATCATTAATAGAAAAATTCACAAATATAGTAGTTCCCAGTATAAATCCCTCAAAAAAGATGAGGTATAATCTCTAAAACCATAGTTTTAGGTAAAATTTAGAGTCATTACACATCATATCCCTTCAACATAGTTTTGTGTTCCATAAATAGTGGAATAAACATTAGGATTCCATACCACTTCTTGAATATTCATCCATTCCACAAACCTAATTTATTTCACAATTATTTAAATCCTCATAAACCTTTCCATGGTTTTTTGTAAAGATCACATTCAACTCCAAAGGACACCTATACTTAATTATGTATACTATACCACCAATATGGATATACATAAGTGCCCCTAATATTTCCAATCAACCAAAGGAATTGTTATCCTAAAGAAGAGAAACCTCTAATTACTATACACCATGAAATTATTATAGTAAATTCTTCTTTGTAATATGTTACATGGGAATTCCATGTATACATGTGTTATCTCATAATTACTAATTCAAACCCATTATATTGTGATTTACACAATTCATAATCAAACAATTCAAGCGGATCTATATCCCTCAATACTACACACTTTCATCTTCAAAGAAAGAGTTTGAAATATCATCTTATAACCTTTAATTGATCATTTTCATGTGTCTCTAAATCACACAACATGATGTTTTAAGATCCATGAACATAATCATAATTACCCCTCTCTATTCCATTATAGTCTCTGATACCTTCACCCCAAGTATTAAAAGTTTGAAATACCTTCTACCACTTATTTATATGATGACCAAAAAGTTCATTTATCTACCTCCCAAGATCACATAATCAAGATCAAAAACACTCTCAAAGAGATAACATCCACCATTATAAATAGTGGTGGTAATTCTGATTTGGTTGACTAGAATATACTTATTCATGAGATTATTTGTATCGGTGAAATTAAGATCTACCAATTCACATTGGGTTAACTCTACCCATATTTAAATTTATTTTACCTTACCATATGGTTTATGAAATATGACCTTAAACTATGTTCACATGGTCAAAGATGTCAGAAATTAAATATTATCCACACTGATCCAACCTGCATGACCAAAAACTATATAAGGAAATATTCAAAAAACTCATAGGTTTGAAAAACAATAAAGGGAAACTTTGGTAAAAGTTATGTCTCTAATAGTTAGATGAACCCCTCACATGGTTTTAAAAAAAATGGGTATGTAAAATTGAAGAAGGAACAAATCTTATAAAATTGAAAACCGATAAAGGGAAACCTAAGAAAAACTCAAGTCCTTGCCTACATAAAATCTCCAATATGAGGCTGCATAAAACATAGGGTTATAAAATAAAAGACTCAAGTATTTTTGGGTCCATAATATGTCTCTATAAGAAGGTAGGTTATGCTCTCTAAGCCACTTGGCCTAAAAAAATTTAGATCATTTACTCATTATCTCATCCATGGTTTATCAATATAGAGGATCCATGTGAAATAAATGAAATAAAAACATTAAGCTACATGAAACCTCTTTAAAATTGGAATCCAGATTCAAAATACCCCCTTTTTGATCCTCATCACGTTGAGTCAACTATTTAAAAAAATTGATCAAATCTAATGTTACGATGATGGTAGTTATTTCTATACCCATATGTGAGCCACACCTAGGAGGAAATATTTCTTCTAAATGGATCAAATCTAGTGTTATGGTGATGGTAATTATACTTATATCATCCATGAGCTTCATCCAATAGGAAAAATTTCATATTAATGGAAGAAATCAAGTGTTACAGTGATATTAGTAATTCCTATATCTATCTGGGAGCCATTCCTAGGAGGAATTCATTTTGGATCAATTATTTGGGAGCTACATTAACATTTTTTCATTATAAATTCAATATTAAAATGGTTTTATGTTATTTTTCATTATTTCTTATGAGGATTATGATATTATTATGAAATTATAATCAATGTGATGTAATGGAAAAATAAATAGGAATAAAATGAATTTTCATTCACTGATAACAAAAACATGAGAAGAAAATAAAAAATATAGTCTCTCATGGGAATATTAAGGTTTTATCATTAAAAATAACGTTCAATAGACTCTTAAAGTTGAATAGTTTTTCACTCAGATACATTCACTACTCGGTGTAGTCCAAATAGCATTGAAACTTCTACCTCAACATCGGGTTTTAGTGTATATACTCTTAAAATAGATTTGAGACTTTTCTCCATTACTTCCTCAACCAATATTTTTTCCACATTAGTTTCTTTCTATTTATTTACTAGCTCTTGATGAATGTGATACAACTCCCAATGATGTCTACCCAACTCTTCACATATCCACTCTTCATGGTCTTGCTTCTTCATTACTTGAAATTGACAATATACTTCCATCCAATCATACATAGAGGCTTCACCAAGCATGAAATTCATAGTTTAAACAAAATGGTTCATAGATTTTGTAGCACTGGGATTTTATTTTATTTGGATCATTTTTTTGATGTAATAATAAACTCTTTTACTTTGGAATGAACATCATTGTAATTATAATGACACAAACTTAAAAAAATTCATAATCTTGAGTTTTAATTCAAGGATTCATTTTTATTCATTCCTGGGTACTTTTTAAACTTTATAATTTAAGATAATTAAGTTAGAACAAGAATAAAACAATCTAATTCATTACAAAGTGTTCAATTCCACTTAGTTCCAATTTTTAAAAATAAAACACCATTAAGAAGAAATATGTTTTGTTTTCCTGACAAATATTCACAATTTTAAACTATACTTCATCATTTTTCCTACTCATTCTTAAACCTAGAAAATATTTTTTGAAAATATATAATGACCATAAAAGTATTATTAAGGGACATAAAAAAATGAAAAAAATAAAATCTATAGTCCATTTCAAAAACCATGATACCATTTAAGAGAGTTTTCCTTTAATAACAACAAATTTTTTATTGATTAATTTATCACATACACATGAAATATGATTTACATAAATTTTTTTACATAAAATAATTTATAAGAAACTATAAAGTAAAAAAATCTTAATAATGATGGTTTCTTAGATAACACAAGAACCCAAGAAAAACATTTTCTTAAAATAAACATATCTTTTACCCTTTAAGGGAATTAAAATTCATTTACACAAATGATAATTATCTTAACTTATGAAATAAAAATAGTTTCCTAAAAAATTATTTCCAAGAATAGAGAATTCATGTAGTTTACATGGGACATTGTTTTTATAGAACCATTTTAATAACCACTACAAATAGAATAATCAACTCAGTCAATTCCCAAATAATTATCCAAAGAACAAAATCATTACCTATTTCATTAGAGATTTATATCAGGCTCACCAGTCATCATAAAAAATTTCCAAGGATCGTAAGATTCATGAAACACATAAAATATTTCATTTCCATCATCAAACTCATAAAAACATACTTTTGAACCCATAAGTAAAGAATTTTATGATATTTATGTATCCATTTCCATTAAAATCAATGTTTCAAAAATTAAATACATAAAACAGAGGGAATAATGGTTTTTATTTCAATAAAAAATTAAATATTATAAATAAATCATAATTTAATATAATAGTTTTAGAGGTGAGAATATCCATTGAAATATTTTTTGTAAGAAAAATTTCATTTATACTGTGTAATGAAAGTCGATCATTCTATATAAAATATGAAAAAATGTTCCTTTTAATGAAAATTGTAGGGAAGTAATATTAGAGGTTAAATGAACTTTTTAATTCATTTATTTAAGGATTTACACATTCATAATAACACACAGACATGGAAGAGGAAAATATTATAATTAAATCATCAAAAAAATTTAAACCTAGGTTCTATGATAGAATATCCCTTATGACTTGATAAAATTTGAAACAATTAAAAATTGAATGAAATAAAATTTAATCAATTTATAAACACTTAATTTTTTATATAATAAGTATAAAATACATCTATATTATAGTTTAAAAAATAAACAAAAAAATGTGGTGAAAATAGCTTAATTCTCAAAGAAGGGGAATTGAGACAAGAAATCTCTTATTTCAAGTCTAACTTTCATGTATATTTTTTAACTTCTAGAATAATAATTTTTAACTTTATTAATAACCTGATTCAAGTTTATAATTCCTTTTATTTCAATTATATCCATGTTATTTCTTATTTACTTAGTCGATTGAGTTCGAATCAGATGTTTTGATAATAATGATCTTATATGTTTGAAATAGATTTAGTAGGTCTACTATAGTCAAATGGATAATGATTATTGTAGGACTGTAGAACTACCTAAGAGGGGTGGGGTGAATTAGGGTGCCAAAATTTTATTTTATATAAATATGTCTTGTTACCACATTGGTAAGAACTTTTAAAACCTATATAATGGAATCATTTAGTTATAAAACATCCATATATAGAGAAACAACACAATAGTTTTACTTAGCTCACCACTAATGGATATTCTAAGGATCAAATGCTGAAAATTTGTTTGTAGTAACTAAATCCATTAAGAATCACTAGTTATTATAGAGTACAGAAGACCAGACACAATCAATTTATATTGGGAACACTTCTTTTACAAAAATTATAGGGATAACACACTGCCTCCCCTAGAACACTTCCATCGACTCCCCTAGATAACTACCTTTGGTGAAGTCATACTTAGTTTAATGACATGAAGGTGGCCTTAGTAGATTGGGAATTTATTTCTTTGAACGTGATAAGAACAAGACTCTTCTTGAATCATATTCCTGAGTTGGTGTACTTGAATGAACTGTTTACTTAAACCAGGTGTTCAATACTATTGTTTATAAAGCTCCAAGACTTCACAAAGATCCCTTTATGTTTTAAAAAAATTACAGTGTTCATGAACCCACACAACTTCAGGAAAGCTCCCAAAATTCATGTATCTCAAGGAATTCATGGAATAATAAGTATTCATGAAACTAACATTCATTATGAAACTCCCTTTTCTAAAAATTCATAGTAGTAGTTAAGACTTTACAAGTATTTTTTTGATGTTGTAGCTCTTAAAGAATTACTGATTCACAAAGCTCCCAACCTTCATGAATTTAGAGTGATTGAGCCTTTTCCCCAATTCCCATTGTATTATAAAATGATGGGTGGCTACCTGTTTATATACTTATTTCTTTACAAAGATCCTAAGATCCCAGTGGCCATTTCATAAACCACCACATTTATGTCCACAAAGCTCATAGTCTTCATGAATCTCTAGTGAGATTTAACCCATTTGTAATGCCTCTCACATTCTTGTATATACCATCACCCATCGTGCATTTGTGATTCTTCCCATCACTATCTTTCCATCATGAACTGTCAATGATCCATACCTTCACAAAACCCATCCTTTATTAAAACTATCCCTCACAACCTCACGCCTTTACCATATCTCAATGAGACAAACTTGAAACTCTATCATTTGTGGACCTTTCTTCTTTATCCTGATTTTAAGATCTAAAAATTTAGGAAACATTGGGAAATTATTCCACCTTCAACACTAAATCGATCTACACCATAATATCACTATCCTTGAAAACTTCCTAATCGACCTTAGTGTGGGTGAACAACAAACACAAAATGCACATCATCTCCAAATTATGAAAATACATGGTTCCAATATCTACCCTTTGAGTTTATCAACAATCTATAGATAAATTAAATAAATCACTAGACACAATAAAAAAATTATTGGCCTAAAATAGCTCATTATTCACTCTAAGTCTACATGATAAAATATTGGTTTAGATAAGAATAATGGAAATAGAGAATATGATGCCTTGATAAACCACTGAGAAAATCATGCAAACCTAAAAAAAATTAAATTTCTACTTTTCAATGAATTACACTTATCTCCCCCTTTGGAAATAAAACCAAAGAAACTTTATTTTTATTTTTAGTTCTAAAACACCCTAGATCATATTTCCCCTAAATACCTACATAACATCCACAAAGAGATTAAAATAGTTAACAAAAATGGGGAGAGGGGAGCAACTATAACCTCCTCATGTAATGGGAGGTGGATGAACACTAAGGTTCAATTGATGTTTCTAGAAAATTATGATACTAATATCTTAGTCAGAATATCATTCAATCCATAATTATTTCCAACATGTTCCATTTAAATAACACTTTGTTCAAATTTTTCTTTGATGAAGTGATATATGATCTCAATATGTTTGGTATGATAGTGTTGAACTGGATTTTTTATAAGATTGATTGCACTCTTATTGTCATAATGTTCTACCATCAACTATTTCAACTTATCTCAAATATTAGTAAGTTGTTCCTTCATCCACAATAGCTGAGTGCATGCCTTCTTAATAGTGATATACTTTGCTTCATTAGTACTAAGAGAAGTGATTTCTTATTTCTTGATCAAAAAGTCCACAAAATTTGTTTCTAATGAATAATGAACCAACACTTGTGAAATTTCTATCCACCACATCTCTAACCCATTCAACATTAGAAAATCTGGATAATTCCTTATCTCTTCCTGTAACAAAGAATAAGACAAAGTTGAGAAAAACATGAATATACCTCATGATTCTATTAAATACTTCCAAATAATCTTCCATTAGATTACTTTTAAAGTGATTCATTAAACATATTGCGAAGGAAATATATATCCATTTTATATTTAATTATAATAATCATCTTGTGATCCTTCTATATATGGTGGGGACCACCGATTTTCTATCCTCTTAATTTCTATGTTTTGTCCCAAACATAATTGGGGTGGACATTGGTTTAGATTCATGCTTGTTGAATTTATTTGTAAACTCTCTTGCATATTTTTCTTGATAAATAAATGTGTAATCCTTCTTTTGAACCACCTATAGCCCCAAATATTATGTGCGTTCACCAATAATAGACATTCCAAATTCAGATTTTTATGTGATTAGTAGATTCTTTCACTAATATTTGACTACTTCTGTAAAAAAAAACTTCATCCACATTCACAAGAACCATAAATTGATCTTTATAATAATTATTCATATTGAGATTATGGTCAACATATCTTCTTTTGAATTATAGCTTCTTTATATAAAAATATAGTTTAGAATACCACACTCAGGGTGCCTACATTATACCATATTGATCCTTATTTAATCTATAAACCTTAACCTCAATATTTCCAATCAGAAATCCCACTGGTTGTTCAGTATAGACTTTTTCTTCAAGAACTCGATTTAAGAATTTCATTTTTAAAACCATTTGATAAACTTTGTACTCTGTTTGATTTTCTGTTGAAAGTAAAATCCTGGTTAACTCTAGTATATCTACTAGAGAAAAAATTTATTCAACATCAATACCTTAAATATATACATAGAATTTACACAACAATAATTCCTTATTTCAAATAACATTCCAAGATCATATATTTTTTGAAGATCCACTTTGTTCCAATCACATTGTGATTTTCTAGTAACTTAACAATATCCCATGTTTAGTTCTTATCCATCTAATACATTTATTCCTTCAGGGCCTTAACCCATTATTCATCCTCCACTACTTCTTTAAATGAGGTTGGTTCCATAATTTATAGTAATTCATAATGTGATTCATTCCTAAATCTCCTTGTTTGTGTAGGTATATTCCAATCCCCAATGATGTTGGATTGCTCGATTTTGTCTCTTCTATTTCCCCTATGAGGTTCTGATGACATTTATTACATAGTGGTTTCCTCTTTTGAATCTTCTCCTAAATCATCATCATTTTTTGAGACCTAAATGTTTTGAAAGACTTCCACTATTTCTTTATTTAAAGATGTCCATTTTCTAGTTTCTTTTTTTTATTCAATTATATCAATATATGAGATCTTTATGGTATTTATGGTTTTGTCCTTAATGATGTTAACATAATTTCATTAAACAATATTTCTAGGATGATTATTGTAACATTTGTAGGATTTAATCTTTATTGAATATCCATGTAATATTCCCTCATCTGTAGCATCACAATACGTTCCATGATTTCCTTATTTGTTTCAGATGAAACATTTACTTCATAAAATAAGAAAAAACTTTATAGAGGTATTAATTTCATACCATATCCCATATGGTGTATTGGTTTCTATAATAAAAATATATGTTTTATTTTGAGTGTACACCACTACTTGAATAGCATCTTCTGAGTAATGATGAGAAACAGAACTCTCCATCTGCATAGTTCCACCCACATTATTCATCAATCCATTTATGTGTTCAAAGATTCCATTTTATTTTGGGGTTCTCACTATAGACACCTTATACTTTATCCCATGTTTTCAATCTAATTTTCAAATTCAATGTATTTGTATTCTCTTCTATTTCTAAATCATTAAATCTTGATTTTTTGACAAGTTTCATTCTCATCGCTTCGACGATAACTCTTCATGCAATCAATCACTTGATGTTTCTGGTACATAAACATCAAACAATAAATTATACTATAATCATCAATAAAAATAATTAAGTACCTTTCTCTATACGTTCCATTAAAATTTATTATACCACATACATCTGTGTGGATGCGATCAAGCATATTTGATGCCCTTTTGTTTTTGATTGATTTGAACTCCTAACCATCTTTCCCCATATGCATGAATCACATGTCTTTTCTTGATTGTGATTTAGATAAGGAATTTCAAAAAATATATTAATAGAAAATGTGTATTATATTCTATTTTTATTAATATGACCCAACATCTAGTTCCACACATTTTTTTCCTCTTCAATTGCTATGTAAAAAGTGTTATTTATACCGTCAACCTGGCATAAATTGTCATTTGTTATGCATCCTTTCATGATAAAATCACATGTCTTTCCTTTGATAGTAAACCACTTATAATTAAATCCCACTACCAATACTAATTCACATAGTTTAATCACACTCATAATATTGTGATGCAAATCGTCCTCATAGATAAATTTATTTTTCCTTAGATATCCATTTCCTAGTTGTATATTTCTACTACTTTTGATCTTTAAAGAATTGTCATTTACAAATCTCATTATTAAATCAAGAATTTTCTAAAAATTATTCAACAAATTTTCATTTCCTATTATTTGGGATAAGAATCCACTATCAATAATCCATGTGCTAATATTTTTTTGTAGCTTTGAGGGCTACTTTTACAACATTGGATTTCTCGATTTCCTTCTTTTCATTCCATTAGACACATAATTAAGTAGATGAAAAAGATGTCCATTCCAATATAATTTCAATATGCATGGGTTCATAATAATCATATTATTATTCCATAGTATAATACATATTATCAAGTGTAATTTTTCTTTTTTGATTGGTATTGACTTACGTTAGAATTTTCTAGTTATTATTCCCACATTTCCTCTACCGACAATGAATGGATTTACTACCATAGTCAGAATAGTGAAAACAATATTCATAGAATATTTTTCTTCTTAAGAAGAACTATATGATCTCATTATACTTTGTTGACTTCCAAGAAGTTACCCATTCAGATAGCTCATTTCCTATTCACAGTAAGACAAGATATGGCCTAGAAAGACATAGAATTAGAACCTCATAAGGGGAAAATCTTCTCACTTACATTTATCCACATGTACCCTAATTTTTTAAAGGTATTTTATAGGAGATAAAATATGGATAATCTAAGGTTATTTTTGGATCTCTTTTCTATTTGGTTTAAAGATTTACTTATTAGTACATCAGGTACCTTTATGATATGTCAAACTTTTTTCTTCCCTTTATTTTGGCTCATCAAAATTCAAGAATTTGATGTTTCTATATCACAACCAATTATAATTTTCCCATACATTTGGATCTCTAATAATTCAAGGACTTCTCTATATTATCATTTTCCTCCAGTCTCGATGTAAGTTCATTGATGAATTTTACATATGTATCTCTTTCTATATAATTTATTTTCTAATTTTAAGTATCCCTTATTAGGGAACATCTTCTAAGGCTTCTTTATGATTTATGCTTCAATTTATACATCATAAAATTTAATTAGTCATTGAGATACAATTTTACCTACTTTACCACACTGAAGGCAAGCCAAGGGAAGCTTACCATCAAATATCCCTCTTCCTCTCTAGAATTTTCTAGAAATATTAGAAAGAAATTAATCACTTGAATTATCTCTCCAATCACTACCTTTGGAGATGTAATTATTTTCCATTGGATTTTAATGTAATTTACTTTATTAAATTGTTTTTTATTTTGGTTTTATTCTCATTTGATAAGCCACCTGAACATTTAGAATATCATCAAGAGAATGTTTAGGAAAATACCATTCTTTAAGGGCTAACAATTTTGGATTGTATAGTGGTGGAAGACTTCTCAATATTTTCTTCACAATTTTAATATCTTCAATTTCATCACCAAGTCCTTGAATTTATATAACAAATTTATTAATTCTGTAAAAAAACTAACTGCATTTTAATCTGAATGAATTTTTAGACTATAGAAATTATTGTGAAAAACATGGAGTTTTTCCTCCTTAAATTTGTTATCGCATTCATATATATTTTCCAGTATCACCCAAATGGACTTAGATGAAGTCAAAATCATCACTATTTAATATATTTGATCAGATATATCTACATTAAGGGAATTTAGTGCTTTATAATCTTCATCAATCATTTTCCATTCTGTCTAGTCATAAAAAGAGATGTTGCATCATTGAACTGAATCCCTTAAGCTATGAGAAAGAAAAATTCTATCCCATGGGATCACATATGAGATCTTATCCTATTATACCCAATAGGAATGTTTCTTCCATTAAATAGGGGTACTACCCTAACATTAACTGAATTCTCCATGAAAACAATAGAGGATATATTTAACACCAATAACTCATATTCAATTATACAACTTGTGATACCATAAAACAACCTAAGAGAGGAGGGGTGAATCTGGATGTCAACATTTTATTTTAAATTGACATATATTGTTCCCACATTGGTAGGAAATTTTAAATCCTGTATGATAGAATAATGTAGTTAGAAACATCCATTTGTAGAGAGACATCACAATAGTTTTACTTGGGTCACCACTAAGGGCTAGTCCAAGGAGCATACCCCTATATTGTGTTAGTTTTACCTAAATAAAATAAGCTTAACTATTTATTATTGAGTATAGAATATCATAAATGGTCACTCTATTCCAGGAACACCATCTTTAAAATAATTATAGGGATAATACACTACATCCCTCAGAACACTTCCATCGACTCCCCTAGCTCCCTGCCTTGGGTGAAGTCTTACTCGGTTTAATGACTCGAAGGCCTCCTCAAAAGATTGGTAATTTAAGTATTTGTTCTTAAATAACATGATACTATACTTGCACCATAGTCTTGACTTTTTACACTTTAAATCACTCTTTACTTAAACCAAAAGTTTGATTGTACTATTCACGAATCTCCAAACCTTCACAAAACCCCCTTTATGTTTCAGATAAATTCCATTATTCACAAACCCACAAACCTTTGTGAATATCTCAATCATTGAAAAGATCATTTCCTTTTCAGAACACTAAGAATTCATGAAAATCTCTATATTAGTGAATCTTCCTTTTCTTAAAAGTGTTAGAATTAGTTAAGACTTAAAAAATATTTTTGTGATGCTCAAAATCACAAAGAATTACTAATTTTCAAATTTAGATACCATTGTGAATTCAGAGAAGTTAATACTTTTATCTAATTATCTTAATATTTTCAAATGAGGGGTTTCTACCTATTAATAGAATTATACCTTCGTGAAGATCCCAAACTCCATGTGGTTGTTTCAACTTGGATTTTATAGTCTGACTGGGTCAGGGAACAACACTTCAAGTACAGGATATGACCATGCTCATGGGTATTAGTGTGTGTAGACAGAGGGGTTTGGATATTATAGAAGCTGAAATGGACTCAATGATATTGCACAATTCTATGAATGGCCCCGGTGTGATACCTTAATCTACCTATTACATTATTAGAAAATTTCATGGAATACTTAGCGAAAATACCAAAGTAAACCATACCTAGTGGTAAGATAACAAATTCAGGGACTATCTGGCATTTCTTGATATACTTGGCCCTGAGAGCTTATTTTTTTCATAACTTGAACAACTTGAAGCCGGTATGGGTCAATATTATTAGAGGTTATTCCCTCAGTCTCCACCACATTATACCCCTTTATACCCATTTTTCTTTGGTCTATATTATTAGTCCATGTTTTCCTTGTATTTTTTCATGAATAAATATTTACATGATGATGATTATATACACTGTAATTACACTTTCCTTGTAAAACCCTTGAACAACCCTAGTGTTGATTAACAATAAACACAAAATACGCTTCATATTCAGCTTATGAAAATCATTGCTTCAAAAAATTATATCATTTAAAGAATATAAATAACGCTATAATTATCATTTTTTACATTATTTGTACTTCTAGAACCAACCCTGTAATGTGGAAATAAAAAATTAATTATGTTACAATCATGAAGATAGTAATTCATATTTACATATGAGTAGCATTTCTATTTTTCAATAAAAATAGGGAAATAAGGTAAGTATTATTTTAAAATTCTAGAATGATAATTTTATTATAAATATACAATTATTTATTTAAATACACCTATATATATCATCCCGGTGAGGTAGTGATGAAATATAAAACATATCAGTTCATGAGGCGGTAGGCCACACATATATATGATCAAGGTTTTTATTTTTCATTGAATTTTAATGAAAGCAGTATAATAATAATTAAGCATTATACAAATAAATTTATATCATATATATCAAATTATTTTATTTGGATACATTATTATGACTAGCTGTTGGAGTCTGTAACGAAAAATGAAATATATAGACTCAAGAGGTGGTAGTCCGTACATATGCAAAAATGATGTTTTTATTTTCCATTAGATGGATAAGTAGAAAAAAATAAAGGTCATTAAAAAAACATAATAAAATTTAAATATATTAGATATTATAATTTTTTATATTACAATATTTAAGAGAGTTTTAATAGAAGTAAAAGAAGAAATAAAATGAAAACTCTTGATTAATAACTATAAAAATTCTTTGGAGAACATCCTTTGGGTTATACCTAAAGTCTTACAAGGATGGATTATGATCAAACCAGGACCTCTAGGAAATTGGGTGGGGTGGTATGAATGTATTTTGGAAGGTAATGGTTAAGATAATTGGCTCTCAGAGTGTAGAGAAGAGATGATAAGGGTGCCTTTAATAAGTGAGGGAGAAAATACAATTGGAATTATTCAAAAGATTAAAATATATTAATGTCTTAATCAATAATATTGTCCCAAGATAGTCCGTTTTAAAAGGATGGAAGTTATAAGGTAAAAATAATACCATAAAATAGGATTGAACTAATTTTTAAAGTAATTCTAACTGTTTCCTTTTTAGTTTTATTCCTTTTAACCATATTTAACACTTATTGTGGAAACAAGCTTCTTTTACCAATGTTATTATTCTTAATTAAAGAAAATAAAATTGAACTAATTTAAAAATTTGAATATTATAAATCCAAATATTAATTACATTTTATTAACTTAAATATCTATAATATGTAGAAATTAATTTAAAAACAAACCCAAAAAATGCAATGAAAAATGGTTTTCTAGAAAAAATGTCTTAGAAAGTATAAATGTGTTTTTATATAAAAATAAAATGAAATGTTTATCCCGATGAAATTAATTATATTATTTTAAATCAAAAATATTAAATTAAATTTCAAACATATACAAAATAGAATGTTACTTTGTAAAAATATGAATATAAAAGACAGTTTTCTTAAAAAATTGAAATTTTCGACTATTCACCAAAAACTCACATTTTTCATAGAATTCCCAAAAATTTACTCTAAGATAATTTCAGATTTATGATTTAAAAAAGTGAATTATATTTTGTGAAAATAATATTTTAAAATTTATACATTAAACATCAAAATAATGTAATATAATACAAGTAAATGAATTTAGTATGAATAAAAATATTTTTTTTTCTGATTGAAAATTTACATAATATTCATAAAGTAAATATAGATCTATAAAATTTAATTCAAAAAATTATTAAGAAATTAACTTGATCTATTATCATCATTTATTAGGTTTTCACATTCTTCCCTCATTTTTAAAATTGTGTCATCATAATTTAATTCATTACATAATCAAGTGGGGATATTTTTCCTTGTCAACATTTTTTGATTTCAATTATGCTTCTTCAAATATATGGGTTTTCCATAAAACATTAACTTTATGAATCGTATTCTTCCACAAAATATTCTATATGGTATTAAGAATATAAATCAGTTTTTTATTATATAAAATTGTCTTCCAACTTTACTACTTCAAGGATCAAAACATGAAATAAATATGGTATATATCCTCTAGAAAATGAAACTTGGAACACCTCTTGTACATTGGATAAACTCAAATGTGATCCCAATAGTTAGGAAAATGATCTAGAATTATATAATATTTAATATGGTCTAATGAAATACCTATATAACATCTCTTTACCAAAATTCATAACACTTTTCCATGGAGAAAATTTAAGAAAACATGATCACCTACCTCAAATGAATGATTTTTCCTCTACTTATTTATGTAAATTGTATACTTAATCTGAGATGTTATCATATTTTATTGAATAATTATTACCTTCTTACCTATTTATTTTACTAATTATAGTTCCAAAAACATTATTTCTCCAACTTCGTCCCAACAAGATAAAGTTTGAAAATACTTTCTAAATAATACCTCAAATGTTGTCATCTGTATACTAGAATGAAAACTATTATTATAAAAAAATTAAACTAATGATAGATGTTGATCCCAACCTCACTGGTAATCCATATAAAAAGATAAAATATTGTCTCCCAATGTGTAAATAATTATCCCTGACTATCCATTAGATTTAGGATGAAATGCTATAATAAAATTTAATTCAGCTCCCAGTGACTTCTGAGGTCCATTCCAAAAATTAAAAGTTATCCTAGGATCATGATAAAATACAAATAAAGAGGGACCCCATGAAATATTATGATCTATTTTAAACTAATTATAAAAATATTATCCAAATTCATATTATTAATAATTTGAAGAAAATGTATTTATTTAGTCTATCAATCAATAATTTCACAAATTTCATTGTTGCATCAATTTGTCTTTGGTAATCACATCAAAAAATACATAGATATATATAAAATGATAATGAATTACCTTTAATAATTATCATTTTTTAACCTACTGAGAAGTCAAACATTTCACACTAAAATCATCAATTTATTTCTCCGTTAATTCCCACTAGTAATACCCTTGAATTTCTCTATACATATTATTACTACATGGATGAATAGAAATTTGATAACTAGTAGCTCCACTCAAAAAATCTTTCTTCAATTAAGAATAAAAAGGTATACATAATCTATTTTTGATTATCAAAACACCTTATTTTTCAATAATAAATTCCAAAATATTACCTTTCTTGACCAGTTTTACCTTTTCCTATAAAACACAATCCTCCTTCGAGCATTCTTAATTCTATATGAAAAATATGACTACACTAACATAAAATAAAAACAGATCATGTTATTGTATATACAATTTTCATACCAATATACATAAAACCATTTACCTAAGGATCATGTTCCAAACACAAAATTGTTAAGTACTCTTTATATTTTTTATTTAAAGTAGAAAATACCATTTTTTCTGCATGTTAATGAATCATGAAATAATAGTCCTTAATTAGTTCTATCCATATTCTTTACCTCATGTTCAACTATTTTTGGAGTGAATATATGATTCAAAACTATAATTATCAGAATATATTTCATACTTTAATCAATTTAAATTATATCTTGATATTTTTAAATAAAAAAACCATAGTAGGTGGTTCCATATCATGTGTAGTATAATTTATCTCATTAAGTTTAAATTTATGTAAATCATAAGAAATTACCTGATCATTCTACATCAGAAGACAACCAATTCACTTCAATAAACCATCATTTTATATGAAAAAATAATCATTTCTAGATAGTGGGGCCAAAACTGGTGCATTAATGAATCATCCATTCAGTTCCTTGAAACATTCTTTGTAATTTGTTTCCTAATGAATTTAACTCTTTTTGAGTTAACGTAGTCAATAAGATAGATAACAAAGAAAATATTTTAAAAATATTTTGATATTAACACACTAATATAATAAAAATATGAATATATATGACATTATTAGGACTTTTACACTCTTCCACCACCTATGTTTTAGCTATATCGACCATTATTACATATTTATTAATAATATATCCAAGTAAATATCTCACAACAATAATCACTTTTAGAAAATAATCCATATAACCCGTTTCTTTTATGGTTTTCAAAACAATCCTTGGGTGTTTTTCACTATCCACATAACTTTTTGAAAATACCTAAATATCATCCATTAACACAACCAAAAATTTATCCAAAAAACCATAGAAATTTTATTGATAAGATTCATAAATACAACATGGTAATTTATCAACCCAAAGGGAATAAAAACAAACCTATAATGCACATATCTATAATAATGTGTGCACATGATAATTTCATCCTCCTTCACATTCAGTTGATGGTACCAACACATAAGATCAACTTTTGAAGAACACCATCTTTTGGGTGTAGATCAAATAAGTCATCTATATGAGGAAATAGATATTTATTCATAACTGTGATGTTATTAAATTTTCTATAATCAATGTAGATCCTCATGGAACAATCCTTATTTTTAACAAACAAAACATTTAAACCCCATGGTGAATTTCTATAATGAATAAGACATTTATCAACCAACCCTTGTAACTTGTTTTTAAATTATAAATTTTCTACTTGAGCTATTTGAAAAGAAGGTTTTGAAATTTACTTACAATTAGGAAATGATTCAATTGAAAATTAAATCACCCAATCAGGTATCATACTAGAAAATTAATCATGAAATATATCCAGATGTAAATTTACTATTGGAATATCCCAATTTAAATTGTTTCTTTTTTCTCAATAATTTTTAAAGATAACATTAATTTCTATCTTTAATAAATTTCCATCCAATGGACCAAAGGCCTTTAAATGTTTTATTTTAAATAAAACCCCTTTTATTGGATGAAGGGGGGAATCCGAACTGACTTCAATAAAATAGGAAAAATCATGACCTGAAGGTCTAGAGATACAACCCAACCTGAAAACATGGAGTAAACCATCCCCAGCATTTGATCTTGAAAATACCTCCACCATTACATGGTTTTATAGCAAGCTAGTGTCATGTGTCAAAGCACAAACACGATCTGATAGCTAATTCCATACCCACTCAACTTCCAAAACCATAAATATTTGCATGGATGAAATAAAAGATCTGAAACCTCTTCCTGGACATACTTTATGAGATCAGGATTAGGTGCATCTATTAACCAACAGATCACACACATAACCATATAGACAAAACATCATCAAAAATGAATATGAGAAACACAATTCTGGAATCAAAGCCACAGAAGCCTGCTAATCCACGAGGCCCCTCCGACACCACACACAACAACCCAAAGGGAAATCAAAAACAAGGAATGTAAAGCGGAGTCTTCATTACTCAGGACTGGAAGACCCTGAAGAAAATTAATGAAGTGTCTCCATTAAGGGGGGCTATGCCTATCAGAGCCAGCAGCACCTCACTGGGCATGAAGTCAGTCATCTCAGAACTGCAGAAGAACCCTCACCATATTCTAAAAAGGTCGAACCATGAGAATAAAAAGCACCATCAAAGAGGGGTTTCTCTAGTAGCAAAGACACCACAAGAACAACATCCACACAACAAACATTCACAAACAATAAATGAATCAGAACCACCAAAAACTTCCAAACCCCAAAGCCGATCAGGGAAAAATTACTCCCCCTTCCAATCTGTGCTGAAGGCGACACTGATACACCCGTATGATGCCACAGATGAACCGTGAACCACCAGATCCATCATCGAGACAAGTTGCCGACAAACCCTTTACCCGAGAAGAAACCCTAGATGCATTGAAGGGGAGAGAACCCGCCACTCAGAGGCCAACACTTTCAAGTATGTCATTAAAAAATTTCTCATCTTGTTGATATTTTATCAAATGTATGAATTAATTATTGTATATATAATTAAACTCATTATGAAAAAAATATATTTAGCACTGTAATATTTCTTATCATGATAAAAATAAATCCAGTCTAAATCCTGAGTAACATCAAACTCTACAAGGGGAAATATAATAAGGTTTTTTGTAAAATCCCTCTCACAGACCATAATAAGACAATTATTATAATTTCTTTATTACTTAATACTAATCAAATGTGTTTTTACCAAAATTTATAGATTCATTTCTCGATTTAAAATTTAAAATGTATCATTAAATTTCATAAAAATGAAAGAATTTGTAGACCCCAAATCAAAAATACATTGGCATAATCTAAAAAAAATTAATATACCTAACAAAAAATCATTGGATGGTCCATCATCTATTAAATTATTGAAAAATGATATAGACACACCATTATTCTTGTAATCTTTATGAATTCCATCATTTATTCCGAAATTCCAAAATGTACCTATATAATGACCCATCAAATTACAATTAAATCAGCTTTTTTTAGATTTTATGTTTTTTTTCTGATCATTTTATTTCGAGTCACAAGACAGGTTTCAAAACATTCCACACCAAATACACGATCCTGTATTCAAAAGGCATTCACATGGATCATTTTTACCACAATTATCACACAATGGAAACTTGAATTCCTTACCTTTAGATTTCTTCAATGGATTCATCCCCATTACCATCCATCAAGACCTCTTTTAATGATTATTATCATGAAATAAATGATCATCTGTAAACACCATTTCAATCTTATCAATATTTCAAAAACTCTTCACATAACTTTTTAATTCATTATTATCCAATGATCTTCAATATCTAGGATTAAATCATGAGTAAAACTGATAAATTTTACTATTATGATCCTGAATACCAGTTGGTGTGTTCCCTCTTAATTGGATGAATATTACTTAATATAAATCTACTAAAAATTCCTAATTTTACCGCAATTCATATAATTTCATTTCAATTCTAAGATGAACCTCTAAAAGAAAATAATTATCAATAAAAATATTCTTAAATTAATCCCATTACAAAGCATCAATATCTTGTATTTATCTAATATTATTAACCATTGAATACCATTGATCATATTCACCTTCAAAAAATTAAGTATTAAGAGTTTTCATTTGATGTTTTGAACAACCCATGACTACTAATATATTTTCCAATGATTTAACCCATTATTCAGCTATCACATGGTAAGATGATCTGCTGAATGCTAGAGGTTTCTATTTCATGAAATTATATATAGTGTACATGTTCCTCTATAATGAATGTGGTTTCTCTCTCACATGGATAATTCCATCATTTATAGTCTGCGTCAATTAATCAATCACAGCAATAAATTGGTTTGTTCCAATTCCAACCATTCTAAGTTGATAATTTGGAAGGATATTCCCCCTGGCTTTTGAAACTTTACTATCCATGTTTCCTCTATGGAAAACAATTATAAATAGACATAGATTATATGAGAAAACAAGGTAATATTTAAAATTCTAAGGAGGATTCTGTAATAACCCTAAGAGGGGTTGAATTAGTGGTGACCAAATTATCACTGATTATATTCAACATAAATTATTTCTTACTAAAAGTTGATCGAACCTAAATTATCAATTTTGATATATAGATATTCTTAAATTATTCCCCATTGTTTTTAACATTATTTTATATAGATGATATAAGTAAAATATCACATAAGTATTTTTATAAGGTTCAACCTCATTTTGAGAAAATACATTCTTAACTTAGAAACTCCCATCAGTCGATAGATTATTCAACTAATAAAATCTTTATAAATTACAAGTGGGATTTATTTATACTACATACTAGAGTTGAGATATCTCCTTAAAGGCTCTTCCAATCTCCATATAGTATTTTACTCTTGATACAAATCCCATTAGACACTAATTATCTCTCTATAATAAGGATTATATTAAATTTTTTCATTTAGAAACTTTTTTCATCATTCAAGCCAACATAAGATAAACATGAAATAATATCTCTAAAAATTTATCGAGAAATTTCAATCCAATAACTCCACCTAGGATTCTTTGTCAGGTAATCCTCATCCTTCTTCTAGTATGGGCTACCTGATGTGACTCACCTTCTTTCTTGAAATCCCATGTTTGGTGAACCTTTAAACTCTATTCCTTTATACTTTGATTCTAAACCTTTATCCAGTATTCCTCCGTTTGGTGAACCTATAATAAATTGCTATAAATGACATATTTTTCTGATACAATATCTTTATATTGTAGATACGATCAATAAAACATTGTATGATGATTTTCATCAAAACCTACAGCTGATAAAATGTTTCCTTATACCTCTATTTAGTGCCACTTCTTCAACCATTTTTTTGTTGGTTGGAAACTCATTCTATTATTAAATCTTTATCACTTCCCTTCACCCATTTCTATAAAAATAAATCTCACTATCTTCTTTATACTATTGAAAGAATTTATATAGGTGTGTTTCTAGATGTTTTTTAGAAACCCAAATGAAATTTCCCTATTAATTAATCATTTTAAATCAATTATCTTGGTAAATTTTATTTAACAAGGATGTTTCTTAACAATTTTAGAATCATATAATTGCTTCTTGAATTTTCTTGAAATGTCCCACTTTTTTTGAACTTTTATAAACATAGTGTTAATGAAATTTGGTAAAAAAAATTAACCTCTACAATATAGAAGACACTGAATGAGTATATTTATTATAAATATTGAGAAAACTTTAAAATGTATAGTAAATATCATTGATACTCTATCCAGTATATGTTTTTCTGATGAATTTATTAATAAATCCTTTGATTTGGAACAATTTTTCTATCCAATGCATATAATATTTCTCAATCTGGTGACTGAACCTTCCTTGAATTTCTCTAACCAATTTATTTGGTCCAATTAACTTATCTCCTCTTCAAAAAATGCTTTTAATATTCTTATATTGACCAAATTATTCACAATTGTTTTACTGATGAACTTTACTTCATTCCTCCATTTGATGGACTTGCATATGTTAATCCAAATATTTCTATATAATGGATTGAATACCCTACACATGATTACTCTTACTCAAATTTAACATTAAATAGGACTTGGTTCACTAAAAATAGTTTGGCGAACCTTCATAGAATCATCTATCTGATGACATTTCATTCCTCTTTCTAATTTTTCTTTATCCAATGGATATTTGATCGATTCAATTTTTACTACACTGATCGGTAGGACCTATTGAATTTTCCCATATAATGGAACTAAAAACTTTAGAAATTTATTGATATTTCAATCCTCTAAATTTTTTATTTCCTCTATCTATTTTCTTTGATTGACTATATTTCTCACTTTTACATAGGTCATGTAATTTGTAGATAAACATTACAAAAAAAAATTATACCATCACTTATCCTTCTCAGATGGTTTTTTGTGTGCTGTAATCAAACCAATTCCTTTATATCTTAGATCCCTTCATGAATTAAAACATCATACAAAATTTTATAAACTTATCACCTTTCAAGTTTTACAATCTATCTATCCATAAACAACAGTTTCTTCTATCTATAAAAAAACCTTAGATTTTTATTTTCCCAGTACACTACTCTATCTGACAATATAACATAACCTTATACCACTCATAAAAAAATAATCTTCTCATAAAATTATCATTCCTCCCCATTTTGGATTATTATACTTAATAAAAAATAGTATAGAATCAGTGAAACATGAATATCAAAAATATTCATTCAATAACATCAACTATTTTCCATCCGGTTTCTCTGTCCAGCTTCTTCAGCAGATGGAGTTTAATTTCCTTTATGAATTGGGAATATTACCTTTACATAGCACCTATATTACCTTTAAGTAACATAAAAAATTATTTATTTACACTTATAAAACTAATGGTAGAAATTGATTTAACTCTTTTACCACTATAAGAACATTGAATTCTTACAAGAACTCAATATGATAATTTCAGTTCTGGTCCATTCGGGGCATAGTTTTACTTATCTTCCCTTTTAATAACTTGTAAAAACATAAGCTTGGATCATAAATTTATCCACGATGTTATGAATTTTTTATATTATCATAGAATAATCAAACTAAAGGAATGTTTACCTAAAATAGTTATGGAAAATATTATTAACCTCCTTCAACAAATCATATAGAAATTTTCTTAACATACCCAAGATAAGTTTCCTTAGATTCTCAACTACTAAATAATCCATTCTACAGACTTTAAAAATATTATTCTCTCATTATACTTACAATCATTATCTATTAATATCATTGATAGAATTTAGTAGTACTATATAATAATAATTCCTTAGGAACCTTAACCTAAGGAACATTTACGTTCAACATCATAATTAACTTTACAAAAAACTATTGAATATATATATATTATATACTAGAAAATCATCTTAAGAATATTTAATATCCACCTTAGTATTTTTTTCAAAACCATATTCTACTTAAATTCAATTTTATCATTCTCCCCCTTATTGAAAATTAATCCATAGTCTCCTTCTTCTCAAAGATCTTTGAGTGAGAAAACATCTTTATCCTCCCTTAATGATCTGAATTTTTTAATCTCCCTTGGTCAAATTTTTAGGGTGGTGAATGATAATTCTTCACATATTTTATTCTATTGAAACAAGTATAAATTTGGAACATATTTGGGGAAGGAAAACACCACTTTTCTAAAATCAATAATCCTAAAATCAAAAAACTCTATGTCTATGTGAGCCATTCTCGGTTTAGAAAACATGGGTGATTAACATAGACATTAAACTTTTCCATGTTGTTTTTATAAGTGATAACAACTTCCCAAAAACTTATTTATGGGATAAATTCATAATATTTTTCATTTAAATTAATTTCCTATATATATATATATCATAATAAGCATATAAAAAATTTTCAATCATAAAAATGAGCATGGTTTCTCCCCTTATATTTTAAAATACATACTTCTTCATCTATAATACATTTTCCCATTATCATTTTTTTACTTCAGTTTCTTTTAATGAGGGATTATAGAAATCGTACCCAGAGGATGAAAAAATCATAAAATTTATTCATCATAAAATTTTTCATTATCCTTATAAGGGACACTTTGGTTTGATATAATATCATTTAACATAACTTTATAATGATTCCAAAAATACCAAATTCATATTTCTTCTTCAGGATTCCACATGAACATCATAACATTCAATCCACTTTAATACTGTTTGATAATTGAAATAATTAAGGGAATAAGGAGGAAATTTATTGGATTCAATTGATAGTTCAATGGGAATGAGAAACTTTTCTCAACCTAGAAAAACATTTTATTCATATTTCCTCATACCATCACCCTTGGTTTTCCAAACAACATTCTTCTTCGTTGGCATCAATTTATTGACATATTTTTTAAATTCATTAATTTATGGTGGATTATTATTAACTTCATCAAGAAAGGAACATTTATTTTTATTATTCCATTATAATTCCAACCTTGTATATTTCTCTAACTATTTTTTCCATAAAACTATTGAAACATTCAGAGTATATTTAAATTTCTTCTTATAATAAACTTTTCTTAAAACACCACTATTTTTTTCCAAATCATTAACATTTTTATTAAATAATTTCTCCTAACTTGGTAAAATTTTCATGTATTTTTTTAGAGTGTGACTGTATGGGTTACATATTACACATAGTTTTATAACTTCTAGGTGTTTACTCTACATAGATGACTTCCAGTGAACTTCATCTTCTTTATTAGAGATATCTTCCACCATTCCAGTACTCTCATGTCATTCTCATATTTATTGACTTTATTTATTAATATTTTATATATTATCTTAAACATTCATGTATTTTTTACAAATATCTATGATCTTTCATTTCCTTCAAAAGAAATAGAATCTCTTCTTGGTTTTTGCATCTTTTGTGACTTTCTTCTTGTGTGTAAAGATATTATATTCTCTATTTTCTGTTTGAACACAAATGTGTATTTATAATATATCTTATATGTATTTTATTTTATATTTTATTTCATATTTTTTATGTGTTTCCTTTGGTTAAATTTTTATAAGTATACCAGAAATTTTCTTCTTCATGGTAATTTATTCTGTTACTCTCAAAAAAATCATCAAGATATCCAAATCTTTTTGATGTCATAAGATCTTTCTTTATTTTTTAATTTTGGATATATATATTTGTGTTTCATTTAACTTGTACTTTTATTACCATAAATATTTTATTTTTCTATTATTCATATCTTAGAAAATTGTCCCAACAATTCATAGGCATGTGTTCGAAACTTCCATAGAACCAACATTAACTAAAGAACCATTTCCCTTTTTTTGTTGGGTGGAAACATTTTTATTTAGGATATTTTTTGGGGAACAATTACCCTTTTCTTTTTTAACTTTTTCATTCTTAGAAGAGGTGAGTTTCCCAAATTTTTTCACCCATTATTATCCAGAATTATTAACTACACTAATATGAATATAGTTATAGCAAATAGATTCATCAGAGTGTTGTGTTACATTTTTATTTATCTAATCATAAGATGATTCTTTTAATAAATTCAAATTTCTCATACCATTATATTGATTATTTCTTTAAGTAATCCTTTCCATGTAAAATTTGGAATATATTCTAATCGTAGAAATATTTGAATATTTATCTTATGAAGATCCCATTTTTTCTATCTCCACGCCAGCTCAAAAAAATTTATACTTAAAGTGTTCTTCTGATTTTCAATACTTATCACTTTTATTCACATTATTTTTGAACCTTTTGTATATTTTCTTCATGAAACTTATCCACATATTTCAAGAAAATATTATGTCCCTTAATTAAATTTTCTTTAATTTACAGTTGATTAATATTAACCTCAATAATTGCTTTGTGAGTATCTTCTTGTGAATAGATTTTTTCATTAACAACATTTGTAAACACATATTCTTCACAAAAACTCATTTGAAATATTCTTTTGAATATAAAACTTTTATTGATATAATATTTATGATTTTTCATAATATCATTGGATATGTTGAAGGTGTCACACACATGATTCTTCTAAATTATTTATTTATGAAATTTACTCTCATTCAATAGTAAGATTTCATGTTATTTTATAAAACCATATTTATCTTCCAACATGGAGTTATTATCTTCAATATATTTTTATAACACATGGAGTATTTCCTTAAGAGCATCCATTATATTGACCTTCTCATAAAAACTACTATACAAAATTTCCTCTACAAGGTTGAGTTTTTCTTGAGAAAGTAGGATATATTATTCCATTCCTCTAAAATATTAAGTGAGATCTTTATATTCTCAAATCTTCTTTCCTAGTTCTTTCTCTATGTCATAGAATTCCAATTTCACATTTGATATTTCCCCCTATTTTACCTTGATAAGTGAAATAATATATGTTATAACTTCAAAAGGTATAATTTTTTTGGTAATATTTTATTTCAAAATAAAAAATTTCAATAATAACTATGGATTAATACTATTTATATCTTGATCAAGATTATTTTGAAGAATTAATTTTCTCAGATTCAAAATAATTATTACCATAAATAATAACTTTAGGTGTTAGTGGAACCTCCTTTAATTTGTTATGAGAGGATGACCTCCTTATCTTATGATATTATTTCTATTTTTATTTTTCATGATTTTTTTGAATCCAAAATGTTGTTAAAATCATAAATAACTTCATTATTCTTTAGTTTAGGCTGAACTTTCACAAATTTTTGAGAAAAAAATTCATGAACTTTCAAAAATATACACTTAATTTAGAAAATCTAAACACAATAAGAAAAAACACGTGGATACAATCTAAGGTAACCTACACTCTGATACAAATTTAATGTTTTAGAAGGATCATGGAATCACCCTTAGAGGGGGGGGGGGTGAATCAGTAGTGGAAAAATTTTCACTGATTATACTCAACTTAAATTATTTATTATGTTAAGTTGGTCAAAACAATATTATTTTTTATGATGTATAGATCTTCATGAATTATTTCTCAAAATTTTCATCCATATGTTAATAAAATTATATAAGTAAAATAGAACACAAGTATTTTTAAAAGGTTTAACCATAGTATGAGTGGATACATCCTTTACATGGAGAATCCCATCGGTCCATAGATTCTTCCACTAATAATATCAGCATCAATTACTACTGAGGATTGTTTGTACTACATCCCATAGTTGAGATATATCCCGAAATTCTCTACCAATCTTTTGATAGTATTTTATAATTGAACCAACTCCCATTAGAATCCTACATCTCAATACGAATGATTATACTAACTACAATTTATTATAATCATTAGTCATATTTCAAGAAAATATAAGATAAACATATAATAATCTCCCTCAAACTTCTTATATAAATTTCTGTATTATTACTGTATCCAGTAAACACTATCAGTTGCACATATTCCTTCATCTAGTATGGTCCTTCCAATGTTCCTCACCTTCTATCCAAAAAATAATTCATCTATTTTTCCTATAAACTCTATGCCTATATACATTTCACTTCATTTTTAACCTCGTATTACTCTTTATGGTTCACCTTCAATAATTTTCTAATATTATTACCTATGTCTGCTAAAATCTATGTTTATTATACCAAAAAATACCAAAACTCTGTCTCGTGTCTCTGATCAAAACCTATGACTGATACACTTATACTTTATACCTCTATATGGTGAATATTATTCAAAAAAGTATTTATATGGTTGGAAACTAATAAATCAATGAACACTTTTTCACTTATCTTAACTCATTCATATGAATAGTGATCACACTTTCTACTCCATATAGTTGCAACCCTTTATATAAGTTCATTTATAGAATTTTGAGTGGGAAATCAAATTACTTTTCCCATTTAATTGAAATTTTTACCTTGAAGCTTATGCTTAATTTTATTTCATGAAGATGCTTCTTAACACTTCTTGAATCATCATTAGGATTCTTAATGTTTCTTAAAATTTTCCCATTTTTTCAAACATTCTTATACTATTTCTTAATGAACTTCAAGAAACACATTTTACCTCCTTAATATATAAACACTAAATGATAAAAATTAGCATAAAAATTAAGAGGGATTTATAAATTCCTATAAAAGTACTCAATACTCCATCCATCAACGTTTTGTCCAATGACATAATTAAGAACTCTTTTATCTATTAACTACTCTTATGTCTGGTGCCTAAAATATTTCCCTTCTCAATGATTCACATTTTGTCAAAATTATTAAACCACTAGATTCATTATAATGAACTTAGATATTCTTAAATAGAAACTCTTAATATTCCTCATTTTCCCTAAATAATTCATAAATCTTTGACTGATGAACTACAGTTCATTCCTCCACCCGATGGACCAATATATATTCATCCATTTATGTTTTATAATGATTTGGATTCTTTCATTATAGTCACTCTTATCCATATCAAACTTTATAGAGGTGTTGGTTCACAAAAATAAATCTAGTTCACCTCCATTTAATCATTCATCCAATGAAATTGCATTGTTTTGTCTGATGTTTTTCCAACTAATGAATCTTCGAACTATTCACTTTCTACTACATTTTAATGGTAGGGATTCATGATTTTTTCAACTAGTGGAACTAAAATAATTGAAACACTATTGATATTTCCATCTACTACTATGTTGTATTTCGATCATATGATATCTTTGATAAGCTATCTTTAATAACCTTATTTTGGTAATGTAAATTAGATATTACCTTTACGTAGAACCTTTTATAGCTTTACATATCCTTCTCGGTCTAATGTTTCATTATATAATGGAATCAAACCAATTTATTAATATCTCAACCCCCTTATTGAATTTTAACATAAAATAGCTCTTAACAACATTATCTCCTCACAGTTTGTACAAACTATATTTAAAGAAACCTATTATACTTATTTCTACTGTATTCGAGTCATTAATTGATGATAAAATTATTACAGCTTATAAAGATTTTTTCATAGAATCCTTCTTTGTACAGTGCACGGATCCATCAGGTAATGTAACTTCAACATTTTACTACTCATATAAAATTAAAATTCTCATGACATTATACTTTATCTCTCTTTTCAATTCATGTTATTTTTACTAAATTGTATAAACTCAACAACATCTTCTTCTCAAAAATCGTCATATGGTAACATCAACTATGGTCCTTCTGGTATATTCATCTAGTTTATTCAGTTGTTGGAATTTAATTACCTAATAAATTGGGCATAATACCCTTAATTAGTTCCTATGTTACCTTTACGAAACCTATAAAATTCAATATTTACCCTTACACAATTGATCATATAATTTTATGTAACTCTTTTACTACCACATAAGTTTCGTCTTCTTATAAAAAATCAGTCTGATAACTTTTTCTTTGGTCCATATGGTATGAATTTTTACATCTATCCCATTTTAATAACTTATAAAAACTTTATCATGGATTAGTAATTTCATCCAAAAGTTATAAAATTGTGAAAACAATATATTAGTGTCATACTAAAGGAATGTTTCCCTAACAAGGTTAAGGAGAACTATCATAACCTCATTCAGCACAACATATCAAAACATTATTAATTACCTCTAGGAAAGTTGCTTTATCATCTTAAATAAACAAATTGTACCATTAGTAGAATTATACAATCTTCTTCCTTATAGATACTTAAAAACATTATCTCTTAATATCATGGATATTTCTCACAAACACTATCCAACTGACCTTTTTAGGAAAAATTACTTAAGGACACTTTTTATTTAACTTCCCTACTACCTTCACAATAAATTCTTCACAATATATAAAATATATGTTAAAAAAATTCCAAAGGATCTCAAATCTTAAAATTCAATATCATTTCAAAAATAACTATAAATTTTAATCTCTCAAACATATATTATAATAACCTATAAATTTTTCTCAAAATTTCCTCTGATACAAACTATAAATACCCCCTCCACAAAACATTACATAATAACGAGTTTAAAATAAAGAATTAATTTTATTGCATTCTAAATGACCTTTTCAGGTTTTTAGAGAATTATGTTTAACTCTTAAATAAAAAACCCATGCATTACAATGTGGTCACTTCCACTGAGTGTCCACTTTTTTACATAATGATTATTTTAAAAAGAAACACATTTTTTCATGAAAAAACTTTATGATTTTAAAATCGACTTCATTATGGTTTTTACTCATCCTTAAACCATGGGAAAAAATTGAAAATGTGGGATGAGATAAAAAACCTATGTAAGGGGAATAAAAAAATAAATAATGAATCTCATTAGTCCATTTGAATACTGTGAGATCATAAAAGAGAGTTTTATTTTATTATTAAAAAACTTTAAACTAAAATAATCTTTTACATATACATGGAATCATCATTACTGATAAATATTTTTTATAAACCACTTTATATTAAATTATAAATGAAAAATCATAATCATGAGGGGTTTTAGAAAACATGAGAACCCATGAAATACATTTTCATTAAAAAATATCTTTTACCCTTAATTTGAATAATCATTCCTTTAAACCAATGATAATTATATTACCTTATGGAATAAAAATATTTCCATAAAAAAAACATTATAAAAAATATAAAATCGATGTGGGTACCTTGGGATATCATATTTTTATAATAATTACAAGAAAAATTAAAAATAAAATAACATATGTGGTTAATTGACACATATTTCTTCAAAAAACATAATCATTACCAATTACATTGGAGAGATATATATATTAGGCTCATCCATCATCATAAATAGTTTCCAAGGACTATAAAATATATTAAAAACATAAAATATATCATTTCCATCATTAAGAACAAAAAAATATATTTTTGAAGCCATTATTAAAGCATTATTGGATATAGATATATCAATTTCCTTTAAAATCCCATTTTGAAAAAAAAAATTATCAAAAGAAATGGAAGAAGGGTTTTTCATAAAATAAAAAATGGAATATATAAAATGAATCTAAAAATAAAAAATAGATGTAGTGATGGGAAAAGTTTTTGACATCATATATGTAAAAAAAATTCATTTTACAATTTATAATGAAGCCAAAAATTCTATTAGAATTAAGAAAAAATATTACTTTTGTTGAAATTTGTAAGAAAGTAAAAGGAAAGGTAAAATTAAAAATTAAATTAATTTATTTAAATATTTACACATCCATCAAATAATATAGACATAGAGGAATAAATTTTAAAAATAAATCTTCAAAATATTTTAAAACTTAGTTTTAAGATAGTATATTCGTTATGACTTGAGAACTTTTGATCCAAATAAACATTTATGAAAAGAAAATTTAATGCATTTTTAAAAACTTTAATTTTTAGATAATAATTATAAAATAAATCCCTAAGGCAGTTTAAACACCACAAAAAACAAAACATGTGGTGAAAATAGCTTAAGTCTCAAAGAAAGGGAATTGAGACTAGAAATCCCTTACCTAAAGTCAAAATTTTCAAATAAAATATTTAAATTCTTGAATAATAAACTTATGATGATTATTTAATTTCTTAATAAATTTTTTATGCTTATTGTTCCTTTTATTTTCTTATATATAAGTTATACTTTATTATATAATCGATTAAATTCACATCGTATGTTTGGAGAATATTCAACTTATAAGTTGGAAATTGATTTTTTAGGTTGACTATGGTCAAATAGATCATGATTATATCCTTTCAATAATATTAATTATGTTATTATTATCATTTTTATATATTGATTATTCTTTCATAACTAACCATGTGTGGTGGTTATGAAAAATTAATTACATTACAGTCTTGGAGATGTTAGTTTATACGTATTCAAGGAAGAGGAAAGATATTAAGTATTATATTAAATTTACATAATGATAATTATATAATAAATATAATATCACTTATTTAAATTCACCTATATATATCATCCATGTTATGTGGTGATGAAAAACAAAATACATAGGTTCACAAAGAGGTAGTATGCAAGTACGCACAAGCGATGATTATATTTTTATTTTTGATGGTAAGGAAATAAGTATAATATTTATTAACTATTATAAAATTAAATTTATGTAATATATATTATATTATTTCATTTATATTCAGATTTATGTCCAGACATAAGATTCAGTGATGAAAAATGAAATACATCATTTCGTGAGGAGGTAGTCTTTACAAACGCACAAGCGATGTTTTTATTTTCCATTAGATATATCAATAGATGAAAAAAGGTTATTTCATAAAAATAATAACATATCAGTATATGGTATATAAATATATAAATATATTCCTTTATTTAATTGATTTTGGATGAGGTAAAATAAGAAATAAACAGAAAACACTCGGTTAATAACTATACCTCTTCTTTGGATAACCTCCTAAAGTTTACACATAATGATTTCCTAAGACAATATTATGATAAAAAATACCTATAAGAAGTCGGTATGGATGTTATTAAGGTATTTGGGTATGGATTGGTTGATTTAAGAGGCTCTTTAAGTTTATATAATAGAGAAGAGGGTGGTTCTTTTATAAGTGAGGGTGAGGAAATACATGGAATTTTTCAAAATATTAAATTATATTACTATATTACTCATTAAAATGGCCCAAAAATAGACTATTATTTAATAAGGTATGGTTTAATGTCAAAACATTACCATACAAATAGGATTTTGAAACGTTTTTGTGTCATTTTTACCCTTATCATTGTAGTTTTAACCCTTTTAACCCACTTTAACTCTTACCATGGTAACACACTCGCAGACTTCCTGGAATCCTTGTATTCTCCTACCAAACATTATATTTTTTTAGTTGTAAAAGATACCTTCCCCCTGAGTGTGTTAGACTAATTCCCAATGATGAATTTCAGTTACACTACATTAGGCCACCTTGACTTGTTTTGGGCATTAGTCCACTTTTATCCTTTTAATAAAAATTTCTCAACGTTGGATAGATGGTAAATAGATATTTTTTATGAAATAAATTATTTATAATGATAAATAATTAAATTTAAATCCTTCAAAAATTACATACTGATTCCAATTATTTGTCTAATTTTATTAATTTGAACTTCTATAAGTGGTAGAAATAAATTTAAAAATGAACCTAAAAATCATGAAGAAGAACATTTTTCCATAAAATATCTTTTAAGTATAAACTATTTTTCATTCCTAAATAAAGTGAAATATTAATACAAATGAAATTTATTGTGTTATTTTTATCAAAATAAAATAATTATATTTTAAAAACCAATAAAAAATATATTGGGACTTTGTAAATACATGAAAATAAATGATAGTGTTCTTAAAAAATTGGTATTTTCTAAATAAAACTATATAACACATGTAAAAGAATTTAGTACCAATAAAACAATTTATTTTATTATTGATAAATTACTAAATATTTTTATAGTGAATATAACTCTATAAAATCTAATTCATGAATATTAATAAGGAATTAAATTTATATATTATAAATATTACATGGTTTATTTCAGTGATCCTAACCATCATATTTCAGGGTGATGGATATCTGTTGGAGAAGAATTCATTGGCTGCCAAGTTCGCTGAAGTGGGTCTTCAAGATCAATTTTTAAATATTTTTCCATACCAGTCCCTACACCTTTTGTTGGAATGTGTAATCCTAAGGGTTTGTGTCAAAGATAGTTTTAAGTACCAACACATAATCTGAAAAAAAAATCACTCAAATTCGGTTCAATCTTAGAACCTTCTAAATGTGATAGCATTAGACTAATCTATGTACCAGTGGCTCCCGATGATTCGAGAATTGAAATAATGATGCTTTGAGTTTCATTGATCGAGGATAAGTTTTCTTTAATTCAAACCCATGATTATTTAAACCACATATGTAGTAAGGGTATATTTAAACGTGATAAGTGGTGAGGAAATTCACCTTTACTAACTTGAAACTTGATCCACTTGACTGATGTTACACCATCAGTGGGTGTAGAAGGTAGATCCACTCATAGAAACTCCTGAACTAAGACCTGGGATTTGGACTCTATCTCCATAGGAATTACATCTGCATCCACCATCAAGGGAACCATATCCTACTTTGGAACAACTGACCTAATAGGAACCTTACACACTAGGTTTTACAAGTCACCACCCTAAAGAGTTGTAGATGTAGTTTATTAAATATGAAAATGGTTATCAAAAAACATATAAAATTGGAAGGGATAAACAAGTCATAAGGATTACTAAATTCCTTACATGGATTCTGAAATTTCACTAAGATCAATGGATGAGTATACAACCACGACTTCAGTCCCCATTAGATCATCCACCAACACCTTATAGGATGAAACTTTGAAAAAGGTATCTAGACCAAACACAAAATAGGATCCTCTCCAGGATTTTTCCATTACTATCTCATTAGCCTCTGTCATCTCCATGGGTTCTGTCACGAACCGTCCTCGGGGCCCGTGTCGTGACCACCCCAAGCCCGCCTTCCATAGGCCAGGTTTTGGCGACTAGCACCAAGGCGTAATTCCCAATAAAAAGGGAAGGCATTGCCATTGTAAAGTAAACAAACACCACAGAGAAAGCAAGCAGTAGAAGTAAACACTAAGTAAAAATTGATACAAAAGTAAGTGCGGAAAAGTAAGTGGGCCAGTATACAAACCCAAATTGAAAGTAAAGTACAACTAAAAAGGGAAAACAACAACTGAAAGTAAAGCCGCAGCCTCGAGCCGTCCACTGGAAGTCCCACCTAAAGGGTGAGTACAGATAGCCTCCATAGCTCCACAGGTCCAGTCGTCCGCTCCAAGTACATCCCACCCAGTGGTCCACCTCCGGGTACTGACCTGCTCCGTAAGCCTCAACCGTGATCAGTGCTGTCCGTCGTCTGCAACCAACACAACGCAGTCCGGGCATAGCCCGTGCAGGGGTGAGTATAAGCTACTCAGTAGGGACCCCGAGACCCTTGAAGGTCTCCCAGAATCCACAGAGGATAATCCACAATGGAAAGATACAATCACTAAGTAACATCTGACACTACTTAGGTATATGCCCATACATATACCTAAGTCACCAATTCCAGTTCGGCTCCAACATCCGAGCCCAAGTTTGATCACATCCACATAGGATAGCACAACACAATCCACATAGGAAAGCAAGTCAAGATTCACCTCACACAGGTATACTTCTTCGTATAACGATAGAGATGATCAGATATAGCCACTGATTCATCTAAGCCGTCGGACCCACAAAGGATCGATAGGTACTAACCCCCGCAATGACCCACAAAGGATCTGACCCACACAGGATCGATAGGTAACTAACCCCCGCAATGACCCACATAGGATCAGACCCACACAGGATCTGTAGGCACTGGCCCACACAGGACCACTGAGCGCTGACCCACAGAGGGTCTGACCCACACATGATTGGTAGAACTCATCCACAAAGGATCGCTGAGTGCTGTAGTCGTCACCGCCGAATCCACGGAGGATTTCTGCACAGTCGTCATCGTAGTCGCAGCCAGCTCTAGGGTTCCTGCACACAGCAAGCTCGTTTGGGAGGGTCCGCTCCACAAGCCAAAGGGCTGATACATCAACTCACACGTAGTGTGAAGTTGATGTATCCAAAAGTTCCGTATCGTCAATAGGAACTCAACGTCACAGACGACGCGTCAATCGGACGCCCGGTCTGAGAGTTATTGGCTTTTTCTTCCTAGGTACCCGGTTGGTTTTTAAGTTAAAACCAACCCGACCGTACTCCAACTGCTTCCAAACCTCTAGCGGAGTAATACAAAAGGTCCGTCTCACTTAGAGGAATCCATCAAAGTCGACGGCACATCAATCGGACGTCCGAAGCTCAAGTTATAAGTGTTTCAGCTCCGAGGGCCTAGTTGGTTTCGTGTACAAACCAACCCGGCCGAACCCAAAGTTCTCTAAAACCCTGAGTGAAATATATCTAAACGACCGTCTCGATCCAAGGATAGCTACGCAACTGAAGGTGTGTCAATCGGAGTCCCGTAGCTCATGTTATGGGCAACAGACCGAAAGAGATTCCGTACTAGGGGGTTCGGGCTCGGTCTGACCCGGCCCGGCCTGGCGGTCCGGCCGGGAGGCTCATCCAGGTGCCCTGGCACTGGCCAAGCGGCCGCGTAGAAGGGGGGAACCTCCCCCCTGGACGAAACTGCGACACCGCGTGGGGGCCGCCTCTTCCCAACGGACGCGGCCGGTTGCCGCGTCCCGCCTCCTCTGGTGTCGCCCTGTCACGGGACTACCGGCCTGCCACCGCGGCTTCGGCCGCGGCGGCTCTCCCCGCCCGCCGCCTCCTGCCGCCGGCACCGCCGTGCCAGCGAGGCGCGCCGGCGGGTTGCTCTACGGACCACCGGACGAGCTCCGGTGGTCGGATTTTCCTGCCGTCTTCTCCAACGGCCCTCCCGGGACCGGTTCTTCACTGCGAAGACCACAAAACGCCCGTGCGGCCTACTTCATCATCGCCCGCCGATCCGCACACCAAGAACGAAGGGACGGTGGGTTCGGACTTGTTCGTTGGTCCTCACCCACCGCGTTAGTGGTTTTAAAAGTCTTCCGACAAATATTTAAACATACGCCATGGGTATAAATCACAAAGATTTAATTGAATCAAACCCCTACCTCGTCGAATTCGTTGAGCGAGGATTCGTCACGGAAAAGCACGTCGCGGAAGAAGGAGTCACGGAAGGGGGATCATTGCGTCATGGAAGGAGCGTCACAGAAGAAGCGTTTCGGAAGAAGGAACGTCATGTCACGTCGTCGATCTCCGAGGATCCGGTGTTCTTCGCGTTCTTCGCTTTCTTCATCGAGGAGGAAGAACTTGAAGAGCCTGAGAATTCTCCCTAGCCTCTCAACACCACCAGTCTAATAAAAAAAGAGTTGTCTTATTTTTATTCCACAAGCCTTGCATTTTAAAATTCAAAAACGAAAGAAAAAGTTAATCGAATTAATTGAAACTCTTAAACTGCCACATTAATGCGGCGTTTCTTAACCAGAATAAACGCATGAGTTGACTTCATTAAAAGGGGGGGTGCGGGTGCGTTACATTGAAGAAAAGAAAAGGTGGGGCTTGTTTGGGCCCCACCTCACAAATATCCTACCAAGAGGGTAGGATATTATGGGTCCCACAACATCCACTTAACATTAGTTAAGAAAAATAAAATAAAAACCGGTTGCACCACTTTTATTTTATTTCTTAATTTCACCCAAAAAAAAATAAAAACTACACCCGAGCAAACGCAACTCTGGAAAAGGTGTTTCTAAGAAATTACCAGCGCTACGATTTCATCGGTGCCCTCAGAATTTGATTCTGAGCAACGGTTCAAAAGTTATAAAAACCCGCTCGTTCGTTCACTGAACGTACCCGAGCTAAACTTCAGAAAAATATTCCGGGCACACCGGGCCTCAGAATCAGGTGCCATCAGAAACTGTGTTCTTTTAAAATCCTAAAGAAAATTGAGAAAAAAAATCCCTTCAATTTTACGTTTCTTTAAATTACTCCCACCTCAGGGCTTTACATCCCCGTAAAGATACATCAAAAACTAGGGAAACAAATATGGGTACTGAGCACGCATCTGAGCCTCCCGCTCCCAAGTGCTCTCCTGGAGGTTCCCGTGCTACCATCTGATGCGCACTAGAGGAATCGACCATCCACATAGGACCCACTCCTGTCGATCCTCGATCTCCACCAGGGCCTCCGCAAAAGCCACCTCATCATCAAAGTCCTGCTCCCCATGGTCAATGATATGTTTTAGGTCGTGCATGTATCTCTTTAGCTGAGATACATGGAAGACGTCGTGCACCCGGTGCAACTGAGGTGGTAGAGCCAGGAGATAAGCCACCTCTCCAATCCTGCTGAGGACCTGGAATGGTCCGATGAAGCACCGAGTCAACTTGCCGCCACGACCAAATCTCTGTAATCCGCGTCTAGGTGAGACCCGCAAGAAGACGTGGTCTCCATCCTCGATCTCTAGTGGCCTCCGCCTCTTGTCAGCATAAGACTTATGCCGGCTTTGAGCTGTCCTCATCCTCTCCTGGATGACCTGGACCTTCTCTGTCGTGTCCTGGACCATCTCCGGTCCCACAAGTGCTGACTCCCCAGGGTCTATCTGGCATAGAAGAGATCTGTAAGGTCGTCCGTACAATGCCTCGTATGGTTCCATCCCGATGGTGGAGTGGTAGCTGTTGTTGTATGCGAACTCCACCAAGGGTAGGTGGTCCTCCCAGCTGTGACCAAAGTCTATGACACATGCACGAAGCATGTCCTCGAGAGTTTGAATGGTTCTCTCCGTCTTACCATCTTTCTGAGGGTGAAACGCGGTGCTCAGACGTAGTTGTGTCCCGAACGCCTCCTGCAACCCCTTCCAAAGCCGAGAAGTAAAGAGAGCATCTCGATCGGAGATGATAGATGATGTCACACCGTGAAGCCGTAAAATCTCCTGAATGTAAAGACATCCCAAGCTCTCCAATGAGCCCTACTCTCTAATGGGTATGAAGTGAGACGACTTGGTGAGTCGGTCGACAATCATCCAAATGGAGTCGTGACCCCTGGAAGTGCGTGGAAGTCCATTCACGAAGTCCATAGATATCCCATCCCACTTCCACTCCGGGACCTCCAAGGGTTGTACCAAGCCTGCTGGTACCTGGTGCTCTGCCTTCACCTGCTGGAAAGTGAGGAATCGAGAAATGAACTCTTCCATAGCCTTCTTCATTCCCGGCCACCAGTGCTGTTGTCTGAGATCCTGGTACATCTTATCCACTCCAGGATGTACTGCCAAAGGGGAGGTGTGAAACTCTCTCAACACCTCCTCTCGTAAAGCAATTGGTACCAAGGTATGTCCTCTAAAAAGGACATCTTGCTCTCCTCCCACAGAGAATCCATCAGGTTCCTATCCTGGGGATATCTATGCATGCCGCGCCTCACAGTCGTCATCCCCACGCTGTGCCTCTCTGACCCTCTACAGTAGTGGAGGAGTGACTATGAGTGACTGAAGGAAGGCTGCTCCATCTCTATCCACGAAGGATATCTGCAAAGTGGCTAGCTGCTCTGTCACCTCCCCAAGTAGCTGAATGCCCGTCCTCCTGCTGAGAGCATCGGCTAACACGTTCCCCTTTCCAGGAGTATAGACTATCTCAAAGTCATAGTCTTGGAGGAACTCGAGCCATCGCCGCTGTCTCAGGTTCAGGTCCTTCTGAGAGAAGATGTACCTGAGACTCTGATGGTCAGAATAGACTGTAATGCGCTCACCCATCAGATAGTGTCGCCATGTCTTCAGAGCGAAGACCACTGCTGCTAACTCCAGGTCATGGGTAGCGTAGTTCTGCTCATGTAGCCTCAACTGACGTGATCCATAGGTGATCACTACCCTCTACTGCATCAGGACACATCTGATTTTGGTCCCTGATGCATCGTAGTAGACTATGTACCCTACTCCCTCCTCCGGAAACCTCAAGATAGGTGCGTTGGTCAATCTCTGTCTTAGCTCCTGGAAGCTCTGGTGACATCTTTCTGACCACACAAAGGGTTTCCCCTTCTTCTTCAAAGCTGAGAGTGGTGCTGCAACTCTGGAGAAGTCTGGAAAAAATCTCTGGTAGTATCCAGCTAGTCCCAAGAAACTCCGCACCTCTGTCACGCTCCTGGGTGGCTCCCAAGCTTGCACTGCCTCGATCTTCGCAGGATCCACCGCAACTCCCGCCTCAGAGATGACGTGTACCAAGAATTGAACCTCACGTATCCAGAACTGACACTTCGAGGGCTTTCCATAAAGATAGTGCTCTCGGAGTGTGTCTAGTACAACCCGCAAGTGGTAGGCTTGCTCCGCCCCAGTTGTCAAGTATATCAAAATTTCGTCGATGAAGACCACGACAAATCGATCAAGGTATGGCAGAAATATCATGTTCATGAGGCCCATGAACACTTCTAGAGCATTGGTTACGCCAAATGGAATAACCAAGAACTCATAGTGGCCATACCAACATCTGAAGGTCGTCTTCAACACACCCTCATCCCAAACTCTGAGCTGATGATAGCATGACTTGAGGTCTATCTTTGAGAACCGCCGTGCTCCCTTGAGCTGATCGAAGAGGTCATCAATCCTCGGTAGCGAATACAAATTCCTCAATGTCACCTGGTTCAGGCGATGAAAGTTGACACAAAGTCGCAAGCTCCCGTCTGCCTTCTTGGCGAACAATATCGGGGAAGCCCCGGGTGAAACACTGGGTCGGATGAATCCCTTGCCCTGCAAGTCCTCCAACTATACCCGTAGCTCTTGAAGCTCGGCGGGAGCCATCCGATATGATGGAGTGGATATCGGGGATTTCCTAGGGTATAGATCAATATAAAAGTCTACCTATCTGCGAGGAGGTAGTCCTGGAACATCGTCGGGGAAAACGTTCGCATACTGATCCACCACTGCCGGAAAAATAGGACTCCGCACATCAACTCCTCCTAGGATGAGGCTAGCTAACTGATGAGTGATGGGCTGTCCCCTCCTCTGCGGGAGTCCATCCTGTGCTGCGAAGGCTTCCTTCTCACCGGTGAAGGTGAACCTGCTCCCGTCGGTGCGTACACACCGCACCTTGGGCCTAATACAATCAATCTGAGCATGGACTGTAGATAACCAATCCATGCCCATGATGACGTCGTAAGGCCTCGACGCCACTACAAGAAGATCCCAGCCGAAGCTCTCGCCTCCTAGAGTCAGCTCACACTGCCGGAACTAGTGCGTAATCATCGAGTCTGCTTCCGTAGGAGTCTCTAACCGTAAGGATTGAGCCCACGGTTCCGTCGGAATCTCTGAGCTCTGAACAAGGGCAGCGACTATGAAATAATGACTCGCTCCTGTGTCTATAAGAACTGTAGCAAGGGTGTAATAGACACAGATAGTACCTCGAATCATCTCGGGCGCTCCGTGGTCGTAGGCCTCCGCTGCCTAGAGTGGTCCCTGTCTCTTCCCGCCAGCTCCCTTTGGTCGGGGTGGACCTCCTAGTGGTGGTGGTGGTAGAGCCTCAAAGCGTCGCCCACCACCTGCTGCTCAGCCAACTCCTCTACCTCGTCCGCCTGCTCCGTGTGGACTGCCATAGTCGACCCTCTGCCTCTGCCTGGGTGGCCCCTCAAACGTCTTCTGCTCCTCGGCACGGCGGGTCGGGCAGTCACGAGCCATGTGGCCCTGCCCGCTGCATGCGTAGCACTGTCTGCCTCTCGAAAGACTAGCTCCGTGCTGTGCACCCTGCACCACTGAGCCAGTGTCTTGAGGTTGTCTACCTGAGGGTCTGGTCTGCCTGGACCCATGAGACATCCGTCGACTTCCTGCTGCAGAAGACTCTGCTACGTGCTGCCCCGCGGTAGATCTCGCTGCTGATGAAGGCTCAGCAAGGAAGCTCTCGATCGAAAGGGCTCGCTCCAGTACCCTTGCCTGAGTCAGAATGCTGAGGGAGATCAGCTATGCCCTGATATCATGTCTCAATCCCTTCTCAAAGGTCCAGGCCCAGAATAATGGGTATCGTACCATGTCTATCGAGTAGCGTGAGAGATCAGTAAATCTCGCCGAGTACTGGGAGACCGTCAAGCTGCCCTGCCGCAGCTGAAGAAGCTCCTGGATGCGCACCACACAGAGGGTGTCTGGGACGAACTCCAAGCGGAAGAGGCTCTCAAAGTCTGTCCAGAGAAGAAATGCCTCGCCGTGCACCTGGAGCATCAAGATCCACCATATTCATGATGCCACGTGTAGTAGGCTCGCTGCGAGGATCACCATGAGGTCTGTTGGTGTCCTCACTAACCTGAAAAATCGTACAACTGCCTCCAGCCAATCCTCGCATGTCTGGGGGTCCGTCTCCCCGCGGAACCTGGGCGGTCGCTGGTGCTGAAACTCGTGCAGTGCACTAAGGCGATGTGCATCGTCAGCGGCTGGGGCTGGTAGCATCGGTGGCTCGTCGGGTAGAGGTACCGTCGGTGCCTCTACGGTCAAAGGTCCCTGTACCGAGGCCTCGTTGCTCGGTGGGATGTCATCATGCACAACTCTCAGAACCCTAGTTGGCTGCCGTTGTTGGGCCATCCTGAAACGAAACAGGTGCACCACGGTCAAACAGTATCCCTGGTGAGATGACATAAGTAATCACAAAGAAAACTTGAATCACACATGCAATCAATGTTTTCATGTATTAAGTCGGGAATCAGAAGTCAGGGTCCTGGTGTACGGATACGTTGGACGCCGCACCAACACTGGGCTCCCTAGACTGATAACTACACTCAATACTCTTAACACTATTACTTCACATAGAAAAATATAAGAGTCCTGAGTTCTACGGTAGAACCGAAGTCCTCTGATACCAATTTGTCACGACCCGTCCTCGGGGCCCGTGCCGTGACCACCCCAATCCTGCCTTCCATAGGCCAGGGGCTGGAGACTAGCACCAAGGAGTAATTCCCGATAAAAGGGAAGGAATTGAATTTGTAAAGTAAAAAAAACACCATAGAGCAAGAAAGTAGTAGAAGTAAACACTAAGTAAAAACTGATACAAAAGTAAGTGCATAAAAGTAAGTGGGTGAGTATACAAACCAAAACTGAAAGTAAAGTACAACTGAAAAGGGAAAACAACAACTGAAGGTAAAGCCGCAGCCTCGAGCCGTCCACTGGAATTCCCACCTGTAGGGTGAGTACAGATAGCCTCCACAGCTCCACGGGTCCAGCCGTCCGCTCCGAGTAAGTCCCGCCCAGTGGTCCACCTCTGGGTACCGACCTGCTCCGCAAGCCTCAACCGCGATCAGCACTGTCCGTCGTCTGCAACCAACAAAATGTAGTGCGGTCATAGCCCGTGCAGGGGTGAGTATAAGCTACTCAGTAGGGACCCCGAGACCCCCGAAGGTCTCCTAGAATCCACAAAGGATAATCCACAAAGGAAGGATACAATCACGAAGTAATATCCGACACTGCTTAGGTATATGCCCATACATATACCTAAGTCACCAATTCCAGTTTATCTCCAACATCGGATCCCAAGTTCGATCACATCCACATAGGATAGCACAACACAATCCACATAGGAAAACAAGTCAAGATTCAGCTCACACAGGTATACTTCTTCGTATGACGATTGATATGATTAGATATAGCCACTGATTCATCTAAGCCGTCAGACCCACAAAGTATCGATAGGTACTAACCCCCGCAATGACCCAAAAAGGATCTGACCCACACAGGTTAACCCCCACAATGAACCACACAGTATCAGACCCACACAGGATCTGTAGGCGCTGGACCACACAGGACCGCTGAGCGCTGAGCCACACAGGGTCTGACCCACACAGGATCGGTAGAACTGATCCACGTAGGATCTCTGAGTGTTGTAGTCGTCATCGCCGAATCCACGGAGGATTTTTGCACAGTCGTCATCGTAGTCGCAGCCTGCACTAGGGTTCCCGCACACAGCATGCTCGTTCGGGAGGGTCCGCTCCACGAGCAGAAGGGCTGATACATCAACTGACACATAGTCCGAATTCGATGTATCCAAAAGTTCCGTATCGTCAACAGGAACTCAACATCACAGACGGCGCGTCAATCGGACGCCCGGTCTGAGAGTTATTGGCTTTTTCGTCCTAGGGGCTCGGTTGGTTTTTAAGTTAAAACCAACCCGACTGTACTCCAAATGCGTCCAAACCTCGAGCGGATTAATCCAAAAGGTATATCTTACTTAGAGGAATCCAACAAAGTCGACGACACGTCAATCGGACGTCCGGAGCTCAAGTTATATGTGTTTCCGCTCCAAGGGCCTGGTTGGATTCGTGTACGAACCAACCTCGACGAACCCAAAGTTCTCCGAAACCCAAAGTGAAATATACCAAAACGATCGTCTCGATCCAAGGATCGATACGCAACTGACAGTGCATCGATCGGAGGCCTGTAGCTCAAGTTATGGGCAACAGACCAAAAGAGATTCGGTACTAGGGGGTTTGGGCCCGGTCCGACCCGGCCCGATACCCCCAGGGTCGGCCCGAACCGAGTCGACCCGACCCGGGTCCGGGTCTGGCCCGCTTGGGCGTGGCCTGGCCCGGCCCGGCGGTCCAGCCGGGCAGCTCGGCCTGGCGTGCTGGCGCTGGCCAAGCGGCCGCGCCGAAGGGGGGAACCGCCCCCCTGGACGAAATCGCGGCCCCGCGTGGGGGCCGCCTCTTGCCAACAGACACACACGGTTGCCGCGTCCCGCCTCCTTCGGTCCCGCGTGGTCACTGGACTGCCGGCCTACCACCGCAGCTTTAGCCATGGTGGCTCTCCCTGGTGGCGCGCTGGGCGCCGCCGTCTCCTGGCAACCGGCTGGTGCCGGCCGCCACCTCCTGCCGCCGGCGCTGCCGTGCCGGCGAGGCGCGCTGGCGGGTTGCTCCGCGGACCACCGGACGAGCTCCGGTGGTCATATTTGCCTGCCATCTTCTCCAACGGCCCTCCCGGGTCAGGTTCTTCACTGCGAAGACCTCACAACGCTCGTGCGGCCTGCTTCATCATCGCCCACCGATCCGCACACCAAGAACGAAGGGACGGTGGGTTCGGACTTGTTCGTTGGTCCGCACCCACCGCGTTAGCTGTTTTAAAAGTCTTCCGACAAATATTTAAACATAATCTGTGGGTATAAATCACAAAGATTTAATTAAATCAAACCCCTACCTCGTCGAATTCGTTGAGCGAGGATTCGTCACGGAAAAGCACGTCGCGGAAGAAGGCGTCGCGGAAGGGGGATCACCGCGTCATGGAAGGAGCGTCGCGGAAGAAGCATCGCGGAAGAAGGAACGTCACGTCGCACCGTCGATCTCTGAGGATCCGGCGTTCTTCACATTCTTTGCATTCTTCGCGTTCTTCGCGTTCTTCGCGTTCTTCGCGTTCTTCGTCGAGGAGGAAGAAATTCAAGAGCTTGAGAATTCTCCCTAGCCTCTCAACAACACCAGTATAATAAAAAAAGAGTTGTCTTATTTTTATTCCACAAGCCTTGCGTTTTAAAATTCAAAAACCAAAGAAACAGTTAAGTGAATTAATTGCAACGCTTAAACTGCCACATTAATGAGGCGTTTCTTAACCAGAATAAATGCATGAGTTGACTTCATTAAAAGGGGGGTGTGGGTGCGTTACTTAGAAGAAAATAAACGGTGGGGCTCGTGTGGGCCCCACCTCACAAATATCCTACCAAGAGGGTAGGATATTGTGGGTCCCACAACATCCACTTAACTTTAGTTAAGCAAAATAAAATAAAAACCGGTTGCACCACTTTTATTTTATTTCTTAACTTAACCCCCAAAAAAAACCACACCTGAGCAAATGCAACTCCGGAAAAGGTGTTTCTAAGAAATTACCAGCGCTGCGATTTCATCAGTGCCCTCGGAATTTGATTCCAAGCACCGGTTCAAAAGTTATAAAAACCCGCTTGTTCGTTCACTGAACATACCCGAGCTAAACTTTGAAAAAAGATTTCGGGCACACCGGGCCTCTGAATCAGGTGCCGTCAGAAACTGGGTTCTTTTAAAATCCCAATGAAAATTAAGAAAAACAATTTCCTTGAATTTTACGGGTCTTTACAAGTTCCCTCTTCAAAATGATTGGATCCCTTTGTTATTGTTGGGTGGGTGTTATTGAATCTATAATGTAAATGAGATTATTCAACAATATTTGTTTAATGGGAGTATGTTTTGGAAAAATTGTATCTAATCCCTCTTGACTTTACCATATCATAACCCCCTTAGAAACCCATTATGGAAGCATAAAGGTTTCTCAATCCTTTGAAATTGACACTCTCATAAATGGACCCCCCAAGAAAACATCAACCATTTTTTATTTGTTTGAATTATAATTAGCATAATTAAGTCTATACTTTTTTTAGGGTTCACCCCCATCACTCCCTCAAAAGTTCCTTCAGGGAAATAAGATTTTGTGTATCTATGGAGAATTGATGTCCCCAGATCCATGACTTTGATAATATCAACCTCCATCATTGGGTCTGTAGGAAGTTTGAGCGATGTTTTCAGATATTTCATTTCTTACAACCTTAATAGAATCTCTCCTTTCACAGTATATATAGGGAAATATTTTGAAGGAGTAGAAGTCACATTCTACTAGGTAATTAGTACACAACAAAATATAGAACTTGTCTCAACATATGTATGAACCAAATCACTAGGGTGAAATAATTATTATGATTCCAGATTTAAGTGAGAAGGTATAATACTCACCAATCACCCCTGAGTAATGGTTTATCATTATAATTTTCACATGTCTCTTCCTAATAGTCTCCTAAGAATATAATCTCATGGGAGTAGTAACTGATGATTGAAGAGGTGAAAATTCTCTTATAGAGTTGAAAATCACCACTTTCATATGTTCTGTTACACCAGGAGATCCCTCATTCTTAACCCTTCTATTTTAAGGGGAATTTATTCCAATAAGCTTCCCCAATTTAGTATATTATTTGGAAGAAATGAAAAAAATGATTGGATCCCTCTTCAAATAATTGACTGAAAATTTTGAGAATCACATTAGTAGTGGTAAGAAATCCCTTGGTAGGAATTTGGTCAACCTCTTCCTCAGAGTCAGTTTCATCTACCCATGATATCAACATTTATCTCCACTAATACAAGGAATATAAACTACCCTTGAAGTAATATATTGTGTTTTCTATAAAACCACAAGATCATAATGCATGATAAAATTTAAAAAATTCAATGTGTTTGAGAGCTTTCTCCACATGCAATACCAATCTTAAAAGAAATTGTGATATATTTCGATAAGATATTAGTATTTAAGTATAAGTATTAAAAACAAAATTTTAAATTTGTGATAATTAATAGGAGTAAAAAATTAATGAAATATTTATAAATTTTAAATAAATTCAATTTTTAATATGAATTAAATTCAATTAGTATATCTAAAATGATTAATAATATAATTTTAAGCATAGAATTGTATTTAAAAAAATATACTTTTATACACTCATATTTTTTGTCACAAGAAACTTATGATTAATTTATGGTAATATATATTGATATATATAATTTTTTTAACTCTAATTAGTAAATTATATAATATAAGAAGAAGAATATATTGTGTTTTAAAGAACCATTTTCCCTATAAAAATAAATTTCCATTATATTTTACAATTTTATTTAAAAGTTATATTTCAAAATTTTCGAATTTAAATTTTTAAAAATGAACATTACTTTTGGATTCATCATAGTAATATTTTATTTAGATATTTTTTTGTTATTTTTCCAAAAATATTGATTTTAAGGTGAATAGTGCAATATACCATTTCTACAAATACCATGGATTAATTGAATTATTTGTGTGTAAGATTGACATGGAAATTTGGGAAAAAAAATTCTACAAAAAATATGTATTTTATAACTGATATTATAAATATAAAAATATTGATCCTAGTTTACAACCTAAAAATGATATTTTAGAACGTAAGTAATATTTTTCTCAATAAATTATGTTTAATACATTATATATTTATTATTTTAAAATTAATTTTTATCTATTTTTTGAAATTGAATCAAATAAAATGGATATAAATTTTAAAATAATTAGGTTAAAATTATGTAATAAGGACTATTTTAGTTTTATGCATAAGGGATAAATAACTTAGGTAAAAACTAGTCACCAGGGTAAGAGTAAATTTGGGTTAAAGAGGTTAAACATAGTGATAATAATATAAAACATGTTAAAAACATGTGTGATAATGTGAATTTTAGTCCTTTTCAACCATATATCATTCTCAATCAAATATTTTCTCAATTTTGGATCCACTTTTCTTACGATTGACTTCCCATTATTAAAAAGTTATGTGTATTTAGAAAAATGTCATCCCTTATCACTTGTAAAAGGCGCCTCTCATAACCCCTTTAATACCACTCTTAAATTTATGTTTCCTCCTAAAAACATAATTTTTTCCCTTCCTATATAGTAATACTCATCCTCTTTAAGCTTATGGTATCAGGAGATTATCACATTCACTCCATTTCGAAGGATTATTCTTAGGAAAAATTAACGTACTCAATGTGAGTAATCATTATCCTTAACTTATTTACTTTACATATTAACTTTATAATTATATTATTAAAATTCATATGTAATAAAATAAGTATTGGATATATAAGGAATTTTATTATGCTAAGGTAAAAACCATATGCCATCTTGACCCTCTTGCCTTAATAAAAATAATAATAATTTGATTCCTCAATTTGTGTGGACTACTGCCTCTATGAAGAATCATGTTTTTTTCCATAACCACCTATCATAGATGGTAAAAATAGGCAATTTAATATATAATTATGGAATTTATAACTTAATTAATATTCATAAATTATAAACCATGTTAATCATTTATCTTGTTTTAGGAAAATTCAATCATCATCCATGCATAAATGTGGACTACCACTTCCATGGAACAATGCATTCTTCTTTTCCTTACCACCTTTCATGGATTTTCCTAAGAATGAGATTAATGTATAAATATGATTTTTATGATATCATTTATGTTTTAAGAAAAATTTTATAACCTATCAATGATATGATTAATAAATTATCATCATTAATTAAATCATTTAAAATATGTATACTAAGAGGAACCACTTTTTTCATATTATGTAATATTTTCATATACATAAATTATTATTATAAATACTTAATATTATGATATATCACACTAATAAACACTAAATAAAATCATTATTATTATAGTTAAACCACCACATAATAAAACATTAATAATTGTATGTTCATGTTTGGAACGGTTTAACAACACACTTAAACAATGCTATGAATTTATATCATGGTTGAATATGGGAAATTAATTATTTGTATAATATATTATAAATATCTATATACTGGTTTTTTTCTTTTTAATGGTAAAATTATTATTAAACTCATTCATTAATAAAACACCATGTGTTTATTAGTAATCACTGAAACATTATCATTATGGATTTTAACTTCATGAATTATACCTAAAACTACCATGGAATGAAATTATACCTTTATAAATATAATGGAAAATATATTATAGTTCCTTTAATGATATTGGGATGATTAAATTTATGAAAATAATGAATACCATTGTCATTTTTACAAAACTATTTTTAAATGATCAAGATTACTTATGCTGATATTGAATTAGGTAATAACATACTAGAATTTATATATAGAATAATTATAAATGAAGAGTATAAATTGGAAATATATGTGAAAGGTTGTGAAATAATTTATTAAGATGGTTATTATTTTTATATAATAGTTTAGATTGAATCTATGTATGCTAGTATAAAAGGTAAGGGTTTTCTTAATCTTAATTATGATTCTTTGAGACATAATACATTGTGTGTACCGTGTATTAATTATATGATATATTTACTAAAAATGAATTTATTTTTATCACAGTTATTAATATTTAATGGTATTTATCAAGAAAAATAAAATTTCCCTCATCAAATTTCTATTTATTCAATTGTTACCCCAAAAATAAGGATTTTTTGGTAACTCAACTTTTTTTCATTGAGTTACGATCATTATATTGAAATTTTTTCATATCAAAAGGGTAAATTATACACTTTATTTTATTATGTGGTATTATCTCATTTTTTATATGTATTTACATAAATTCCGTATAAATATTTTTCAAATATATCTTATCTTATAGAGTATGTTACCCATAGGGGACGTTGATAGCTCAAATCTCTATTCTTTGAGATATAAAGCTTTATTATGAACGTTGTTCTTCCATGATTGGGTTCAACCACACTAATATTTTATTAAACTGTATTTTATAATCCTTTTTGGTAAAATTATTTTTTAATAAAAATAAGGTTTTATTACTCTTTTTACAATTCAGGTTTTTCATCAATGGTGATTTCAAGGTATTAAAATGTTTTATTTCATAATAAAATATTCTGTATTTGGATCCACATTTCCTATAGAAAAATTTATATCATTTTAAATTAATTGTTATTGGAGATTGTTTTTAGAATTAAATTTTTTAAAAATCATTCACTTCACATTTTTAAATTTTACTTTAGAAAGTGAAAAGTAAGTTTTTATTTTACATCACTATTAAAAATGTTTTCTAAAATCTAATTTATGTTTTCAAATCCATTTTCCTTTTCATATTCAAAAGGATTTATACTAATGTTATTTATGTTATATGATTTATACAGTAATAAATAAATAAATAAATATATATATATTTAGGGTGATTGAACTTACAGTATCAAAAAATTTGATTCTTGATCCCTTATTGTGTGATATATTTTAATGTATTCTTTAGAAATATGTCTTTTCATCTATGAAAAATACACCTGAGTTTCCTTTATTAAAAAAGGGGTTTTTCTATTTTGTAACCATCCAGCTTCTTTCTCTAGATGGATAATGTAATATTCTTCTCTATCAAAGATATGATCCACCACTACTATTGTCTTACCTAAACATCCATCATGACTAGGCATAGATTTTCTTCCAATTCCATTACGTTGGGAACACCATTTTTTATTTCCTTGATTAAAGGGTGTTCAAAAAGATTCTATACATTGTTTTATTAGGGAAATTATTTACATAAACATATACCCATTGATTATACGAATTTAGTTTGAAGGATTCTTATAGAGAAATATATTCCATTTATTGATGGGGTAACTGTTGAAAATAGGTATATTTGATATTCTAATGTGTATTTCTATTCATTACTCAGTAAATTTGACTATTTATAGTTTAACTATACACCCACTTTCTCTATATGGGTTAAGATCATGTAATCTATTTTATTGACATGGGTAAAAGTACACATTTTCTACATGTCGTTATTCAAAAATAGATCAATATTAGAAAATTTTATTATATATTTTTTGCACATTATCCCATATGATGAATGCATTAGACTTAAAAACGTGATGGTTGGGGTCCACCATTATATATAACTTTGATTCATCAGTAGGACTCATGATGAAAACATGTTTGGGTATTTGTTGTATACCTAAAAATTCATAAAGATGTACTGTCTATAGTCTTGAAGATAAGAAATATTTCTAAGATATTTCCTTGATGAAAATAATGTTGTCTTCTCTTAGGAATTGAGAGTAATATCAAGTTATTTGGGCACTCATGGATCCCCTCTCTAGGCTAGGATATCCCCCCTCATCTTGAACCTCCAGGGGTACTCTCGTTGGGTTGTTGGAGAGGGAAACATCACTTTCTGGCAATGTAACTAGGTAGGGGAGGAGCTTGGCTCCCCTAGATGTCCAGCCCCTGTAATTTCTTTTAAGGAGGAAAACCAATACCCGCAATTCATTAAGGATATACTGAATGTGGATCAGTTTGATAATTGTGAGTTAATCTCCTTGAACATCGAGCCTGTCATTTGTGTTTTTACCCCTTCTACTTCTAGGAAGTTCACGTCGAGGGACTTCTACAGGACCTTCACCTACCAGGATTACCATGATGGTTGGAATGAACTATTGTGGTGTGGTAAGATTCCAACAAAATATAACTTTCTATGTTGGGTAATGAGGAACCAAGATCTTCCTACGTATGATAACATCAAAAAACTGGTCATTCCTATGGCATCGAGTTGCCAGTGTTGTAGTGTTAAGAAGGGAGAAAGTATCAACCACATCTTCTTCGAAGGCAGTTGGGATTAGGAATTCTAGAGGTACTTCGGTGAGTTCATTGCTTCTCTCTCCCATGATCCTTAAGATGGCACATTCTTGCACCACTGGTTCTAGGGAACAAATGATAAAAGCCAGAAAAGGATGGATTGTGCCATCATCTTCAACACGGGTTGCTGGTGCCTATGGCTCTCTCAAAACCAGGCACGCTATGAGGGGTCATATCCAACAGGGAGGTCTATCACTATCCAAGAAATATGCCTTTTGATCAACCTGTTAATCCTCTCCAGTGGCTGGAAGGATGCTCCTTCCTTGAGGATGCTCCTTGTTCCCCCTCTAGTGGACCAACCCATCAGCAAGCAGGGCCAGTGGGTACGGTGGAAGCCCCCGACAATGGGATCAAACTCAATACTGATCGCTCTTATAGCATGGGGGAGATTCATGGGGGAGGGGTTGAACACAACTCCCGAGGCAGTGTCATCCTTGCTTTCATAGCCTACTATGGATCAGGAAATTCCATGCAAGCGGATGCCAAGGATGTACTTACAGGACTGAACCTTTGCAAGCAGTAGAATATCGACTTATCTCATGTCAAAACTGATTCCAAGATTATACATGATGCCATACAGGGGAAAGGGAACACTCTGTGGGAAATTTATTACTTTATCAGAAAGTGCATAACCCTCATTAAAAGCATGTGTATCCCACACTCGGAGGGAGGGGAACAAGGTCGAAGACCATATTGCCTCCTTGGCCGTCCAAGGTTCCAATGTCACTTGGCTTTAAAAAATATCTAGATTTAAACCCAAGGGTTTGAATCTTATTCAAGGGGATACCCTTGGTCTAAATTAATTTAGACTCCCATAGGCCTCATTTTATTCTGCTTGTGCCCCTTGTCCCTTTCCCTTTGGAATAAAAATCTAATGTTTGATGATGTAATTATACATTTCATCACCATGAATTTAGGTATTCTTATCCATGAAGTCTATTTATTTTCATTACTATACATGGAAAAACTATTCTATAAATTTCAATTAATTATAGAATTATGATGATTAATTATTCCTGAAAAAATATTTATTCCATGTTTATGCCATGATTTCTTCAATTTTATGTTTTCCCATATTAAGTGTTTAAGATCACCACTTCATATGACTTCATTTCCATAGACTATAAAGAAAAGTATAAAATCTAATATGACTAGTATAATTTAATACATGTGGGATTTTTGGGAGATTTTTAAGACTTATTATAGATTAATGGGTTCTTAGTATAATGGGGGAACAAAACCCATTTATTGGCTTTATTAGTTACTAATGTTTGATAAGTCTTTAATGATCTAAACTTAAAAATATCACTTTGATATAAGAGATGATATTATAAATATTTATTTTGTAATTAATAAATTTATATCTAGTATTTTATTGCATCTATCTCTTCAAGATAAACCCTAACCTCATCAGTTAGTTCTTCAAAAGATACATGAAATAAAGTAGTGAAATTCCTAAAATAGGTCAAATCAATCTCATATTCTTGAAACACCATCTATGATTTTTCAGACAATATACTCTTTCTACACTAATCTCATTCCTTCAAAGCATTTTAAAATTACACTATCATAGGAATGGTTAATAATTAAGGCATCACTCTCATCAAGGGGGTTATGTCTAGCCACCTCACATTCTTCCTTGGTATCTTTAATATCAAAATTTTCTAATGATTGCGTCAATTATAAGGCCTGGGTGGTGGATGTGAAAGTGATCCTACAAGGTCATTTATGATAGGAGAATTAACTTCATTGTAATCCTTTATAAAAACCATTTAAATTCATACATTGATTTCATAAGAGGTGTAAATATGGAAACAATCTTACCTATCCTTGGGAAGTATCATCCTTTACCTCTCCTCCCATATTATAACTAATATAAGGCTTCAATATTCCAAGCACTCATTTCAAGTAAAATATTTGATGATTAAGAAAATAGATCAACGCCTTAAGGTCATATAGATATTATTCCACTATATTGAGTTAATGGTCATGGGAAATACTCATAGGTTTGGATATACACCCATATCCTTTCAAAATGATGTCCTTCCCGTGAAGAGAAATCCATACTCTCTTAGTGGGAAATGAGTTCCTTTAGGACACTCATTCCCTAAAAGTCATTGTAAATATAGCGTTAATGGAAATAATTGTCTTATAGGATGCTCCAATAGTCTGGAAATTATTTCCCATTAACCTCAATCTTTTATTTAACATCCCAGAGAGAAAAGGATTCCTCTATGCCACCCCTTTACTAGTCCTGACTGCCTCTGTAGGTTTATCACTTTCATCCTCTTCCACATCCATTAGTGTATCATCAAATAAGGGAACTATTTTATCTAGTTTCACATTTGGTTATGAGAAAATTCCAAAATTAGCATAATTATTTATAATCTCATGCATATAATCAATGGGAGGAAGTTTCACATAAATTCTTATCTTCTCCCATGCCAACATGTGCGAGATTTGGTGGGTGATCATCAAGTGCATATCCTTTAACATGTTGTTCAAAGAAGGGGGAATGTTTTAAATATTAATAGAAATTTAAAAAAAAAAATAAAAGATTATTATCCCTTATATATTATATCTTTTATGATTCAAGTGACCAAAACACTTTCCCTCAAGGAAATGAGATACCAAAATGTTTCATGGGTATCAAATGTGTTATTCAACAAAATACAATTCATAGGGGTGTATGGAGTACATAATAAATGGTGTTGATGACTAAATATACTCTTCACTTCCTTTAGAACTAATAATAGTTTGTTTACACCACTCATGCATTGAATATATGACATGAATCAGGCCCCTAAAATTGACTGATCATTGATGAACTCATAGTCCCGTATGTGAGCATACATCAAACCCTAGAGGATCCAAAATGGGTTGAAAAGTATGAATGTTGAAATTACCCTACTAATATATACCATTTAATAGTATAGATTTTTTTTAAGTGGTACCACCATAAAGATATGTTTTCTATTTACCAACATGGCCTCAATGGTAACTGTCACAATCCTAATGCTAGTATGACATTCATGTGCTACTAAAAATAAACACGTGAAAACGATGCTAAGAATGTTTCTATTCATACCAGTCTATCAACCTTAGGAGTGACTTACCACTATATAAAATTACCCTCCTCTAAAATTGCTCAATATGAGCATGTATTCCTTTGAGTCACAATGGTAGGGAAAGTCATTAGTCTCAAAAAATGCGGATAATGATCAACTGGTGTGATAAACACTTGATCCCAATCAATGAAGGGAATATCTATCTTATTTTGGGGTTATTCCTCCAAAATTTCCACTTCTATTGTGATCAATTACCTTAAAAGTGAAGTAATCCCCACTACATCACCCCACATAGAAGTAGGGGGATAAATTAATCATACATTTCCCCCATGATTAGTGGTATCGTTACCATATGAAGATTCTAAAGACTGATATCAACTTCTCCATTAACTATATGAAACATATTTGTATCTATAATCCATCTACTAATTAGTTAGGTAAGAAATAAGATATTGTGATGAGAAATTTTTTTAAACACAAAGGTGGTTTCATAAAGCCCCACTACTCTAAACTATTTCCCAAACTCACTAAAACCTTGACAAGTTCAAAAAGGCCATCCCCAATCCATACCAAATGAACCCTCGTGATGAAGTTATTACTTTAATGGAAAACCTAGCTTCTCATTGACCAGTTTCCTCTACCTAATGGATTTGGGAAATTAATACCTAATTTTAGTGGTCACAAATCCTCTTCCAATGAAAATGGAGTATTTCCATGAACGAACCCATAAACAAATTCCTGATATATGTTCTCATTGATAAAATATTTTATCAAGTTTCATTTTGATAGCTATTGAACATAGAGATAGGCTAACTCCTATAGTGTATTTCATGAATAGGGACATCTATTCAAAACTTGAATCCAAATATCTGAGACTTTTCTAAGATAGGATAGTCTTAAAATCTTGAACCCATGAGTTTAAATTAAAATTGATGCTTTGGATGTGCATGTTTCTTTACCTTATCCTCAACACTCTTGATCATGGAATGTCTCCTCTCTTTTTCCTTTTGAATAATTTTGTGGAGATAATATTATACATGAAATGAGAGTTAAGATGATTTCAAAAAAATTGAAAAAAAATCAATAAATTCAAAAATTCACCATATCACATTAGGCACTATGAGAGTCACGTAGAATGTATGTCTCTTTTTGGACCACATATTTTCCATTTGAGATGATAATTTTAAATATATAAGATCTTCTAAAAATAATCAAAATTAGTTTGTCACGTATAAATATGAAAATTTTTATATCTCTATAGAGGCATTCAATCACAAAATAGGATCTCCATGTAAAAAAATGAACTACAATCTCTCATAAAATTGTGAATAAATTCAACCACTATGTGCCAAATGAAGTTTCCTGATAACCTTTATTTAGATGTGGGGCCTCCTTCTAGTACACCATTACATCGCAAAGAAACATTATAGGCCACATTTATTCCTCATAATTGGAAAATTATTTTGTCCATCAGACCCCATTCTGAGGGGGGAATGTTTTGATTCCATCATGGTTGTAATTGTTTAAAAAAACTATATCAAATAAGATAATTACTCAAAATTAGGATCAATGGGATTAAATGGGGAGTAGAATTTTCTGAAGGGAATAATTTCACATAGTTCATACTATGCTTCATGATAGTAGTATCTCCTTTATGAGGAATTGGTCTGAAAATAATCCCCACCCCCAAAATAGCATAATAATTTGTGGTTAAAAGGTGTCTATTTTATTCCCTCTCACACATGAGTTTAGATTTACAATGTTTATCAATGTAAAAGTAACCACACATCATTTTATTTTATTATTAGAAGGTGTATATTTATTCCCTCTCACATATGAAATAGAATTTTGATCCCTTAAAAACTCACTAAGCACCACTAATTAAAATTTTAATTGAAAAAGGTAGGAATTATGCGACTTTTTCAAACCATTTTATTGACTTACATCTTACATATGTGGATTTTAATCATATATCATAGCTCTATATGAAGCACCTATTTCCATAGCAAGGACCCTCACAATTCACTATACACAATCCCTATACATCCCCATTGTGGTTAGATAACCACTATATGAACCACCATTTCAAGAGAGTTGATGAATTGGACATTCCTATGAATACCTCACACTTTATTGAAGTAAATAGGGTAATAATGAAAAAATAAACACTAAAGGATACAAAAAGAGAAGACTTTCACTTTTTGGAAGTAGTATCAAATCCATCTATTGAAGGAAAATAAAAATAGAAAGTGGATTTATGAATCATGTCCTTCATGAAGTACTCACTAGGTATATATTTCGTAAAGAACCTCCTCCTTAGAGGGAATTTATAAAGCATATCTATGTACTTAGTTTCATTTATGATGCTTTGTAGGTGGATATTTATAAAATGTTATTCAAAAAGAATATGAAAATTCATATATTTATTGAACATACACACCTCGCATAGCATATTATCTAATGTGAAATGGGTAGCTTTAGATATTTTTTACCCACTCCTCCATTCCCATTTCTAGTAAAGAATTTGGAACCCCTATACCCATTTACCAATGTATGAAAATAGTGAATAAATATATTCCTCTAGTTTTTTATCCTTTACTAAAGTTATCCACCAAGATAATACCAATTCAAATTACCTCATTTATATCCTTTCCTAAAAAATGAGATCCTTTGAAGGGAAAAATTCTCAAAGACAAATCATTCTTGGAAAAAATGATGCATAATCCCCACATAACCTTTCATTACCACTAATTTTACAAAATTGTTCTTATTGATGAATTTATAATTCATATTTCCCATTAAATCATTTTCTTGCACTTAAATGGGAAATTATTGATCATCTATCTTTTGTTTATGACATTGAGCATGACTCTTGTTGCAATAGATGTTCAGTTTATATTTATGTTACAGCAATTGAGATGTATCATAGGAATACACTAATAGTCTAAATTTCATGGAATTAACTACCTAGAACACATACTTAATACATGAAATTAAATTGCATGTCATGGTGAAATCACATGACCTTAAACTATGCCTCTCAAACTATGTGATATTTAATTACTATTAAACAAGGTACACAAGATGCCTCCATAATGTTAAAAAAACATCAAAACAATCTAAATATCTCATCATTAAGCTGTATTTCTATGAGTCTGTACATCCTTACTCATTGGGACATATTCCCTTTGATATATCATCCACCTCCACCAGGGAAATATTCCTTATAAATTATCCCTCTATCATGCCATATTACTGATAAAATCATAACACCACTTAAATTTCCATATTCTCTATGGGTATTATTACATTATTATTTTCTGGCCATATTCCTATTGGGGCCTATCCCCAAATCGACATATTCATTATGTTTCCAACCCAATATCATTGAGACATATTCCTTATGTGGTAAGTCAGAAAGGGTTACACATGTTTAATCCCCATATCAACCATTTCTAGGAATCTTTCGCAAATTTTTCCATACCTTATGGGGTTAAGATACATGATTTTTTCATTGTCACATGACCTTAAAATGTATGGCATACCCAATTGGGTTTTGATTCCATTCACAAGGATGTGTATAAATCCAATTTTATGGGTATAATACCAACACCAAGGAAATTTACATCTTCTTGGGATAGAATTTAACTCTATAGTTCCCATCTATGAGTATTTAAACCATATAATCTTTAAATTAATCATCATAAAGTAATAGATAAAAAAAGATAGATAACCACTAATACATATAAATAGTACCATTTATGGAGGACCTTTGAAACATATATAAGGAAAAATTTATGGATAACCTATGATACATATATAATTTAACATTAATACTGGTTAATTACGATCTATATGAAAGGTGTAATATATTATAAAAAATAATATGAGAAATAATAATAAAATACTTCTGAAATTTTTAGAGATTACAATATTAGGAATGAATCCATTCAAAAAGGTGTGTTCCCCACATTCTCCCACCCTCTTGATTGATTTAAATACCTAGTAATCATTGGTATGAAAACCCTAATGACCACCTAAATTTTGAAATCGGTAATGCATGACACCCCCATCACAGATGTGGGAGTCGTTTTATATTTACCATTATGTAAACACACACTACTAGTCATGGATGTGAAACATGGACAATGTTTGTTAGAGGTGGTTTTAGGTTATCAAGACATGGAAGGTACATGAATAACAAGCCCACACAACATAATATCAATTGAATCCTGAGTTTCTAGGGGATGTACAGTGCTAGGAATATACAATCTTTGATGAGTGAATCATTGAACAAAGAATACCAAAATGGGATGGATGAGACTTAGGAAGAGTCATAGGGTTTAGTTGGGAGGTAGTGATTTTTTCATGCATCATGATGGTGTCATACCTAGGGTATGACACATGGGTATATTTGTGGTGGTCTTTTTAATGTTTCTTTATCAAAATCCATTATTAATTGAGAAAAATTATAATAGATTTAATATTTAATGAAATAAATTATAAGGGGTGATTAGATTAATATGGATTGAATGGGTTGTTGATTGAAAGTTATTATACATATTGGACCCTATAGGGAAATGATTTTTAGGATGTCTATTTTTTGCGGAGAAACCTTATTTTAAAGAGAAACCTCATGTGGTGGCACAAGGTGTATATAAAAACGTTTAATAATATGGTTTTACTTAAAATAGATCAGGGATTCAGTGATTTTTAAATGATTTGTATTTTTAGGGTTTTGAGAAAAAATAATGAAAATAGTCTTTATAATTATATTTGAAAATAAATTTCAAATGTAGGATTGGTTTTTAGGAAATAGACCAAATCAGATGTAGATTTTGATATTTTTGTTTTAATGAAAAATCTTGGATTTTAATATGTTATTTGAAATATCGGGTAATTTTTTTATGTGCAGATAGATTTATATTGTTTTAAAATAATTAATTGGTACCAATGTAAACTAGGTTTATTTTTTTAGTTATTTGGCTAAGAATTTTATAGATGCATGAATTTTGGGCTTGGCCAGTGTTCCATGTTTACTTGGAAGGTGCCAAGTTTGGTTGGAGGAACTATTAGAAAAAATAAAATTTGTGTTGAGGTTTTAACATTGGTTATATAATAACTTATTTAAATTACATTTTTGATGCTAGTTATTAAATATCCAATGTCAAAACCCCTGGCCTGGAGGTTTTTAATTTTGGTTATTGAATAATTGATTCCAAAACGCTCTATTGTGTGGGTTTCGACATTGGTTGGCATGATATTTTATATCAATACCTTTACCTAGGAGGGTTTTGACCATGGTAATTTTATAAAAAACATCAAAACCTCTTTCATGGTAGGTATTAAAATTGGTTTTTGAAATAGTTGGAGTTAGAACCCACATTTTTAGTGTTTATTATTGTAATAATCGATGTTAAAATCTATAATATGATAATTTTTAATGTTTTTTTTTGAAATAACAAACATTAAAAATGTAACTCTAACATAGAACCTAATTTTTTTCACATCATTCATGTATGATATTACTTTCCCACCTTTAAATTAATCAACCATGTAGGTAATTTTAATTTTTTCGCATCACTTGCTCCATTTTTTCCCACCTATAATTTTATCATGTCTCACATGGAATTTAAATAATTTTCATATCAAACTCACCATTTTTTATTCCTCAACTAAAAATAAATTACCCCTTAAACCCTTTATTATTTCCCTCTTTGAAATTCATTTCATCCTCCATCTATCAATCTACCATGCCCATTAAATTTCTTTCCTAAATTTTCATTTCTCATGTTGTTCTTCATTCAATGTTTTTAAATAATTCGTTAATATCTATCATAAATATTTACCTAATCTAAAATTTATAAGGGTGTTTGGAATTGGTGATGATTGAAATGATTGTCCTCAATGACCCTTGTAATGAGGTAAATTCTAGGGAAGAATCTATTTTATTCTAATATGATTTTCCTTCATTTCACATACTATATGTTTATTATTAAATTTATTTATTAGAATAAATATTTGTTTTTCAATATTAAAATTGATAGTTTTTGAAATTTTTGTTTCTTTTATCTCGAATTCTGTAAAAAAATCATATAGGTTTAGGCATTCTCTCATATTTTTTAAATAACATCATATAATTTTTACATTCTTTATTAAAAAAATAAATGTTAAAAATATATTTTCATGTTGTTTAACTATAATAACCAATGTGAAAAGTAATTTTTATGATCATTTTTTCAAATAAATGGAATTATAATTAATTAAAAATTCATAGAATATTTTGTTTCCATAATTACAATAGTTATAATTATTTATAATGTCAGTTATAAAATCCAATGATAAAAATTTATTTACAAATTCCTTTTAAAATACATAACCTTAAAAACCAAAGTTAAAACCCAAAAATCCAATGTAAATGATCTATTTTAAACAAGTGTCTGTTTTCACTTGATTTGGTTTGGTGATGAAAAAAAGTAAATCATAAGTGTCCAGATAGGATTTTATTAGTTTTTAGTGGTTGACTGAAATAGACTCAGATGTTGGATTGTGAATTTAGTTGGTATATCATGTTTATTAGGAGATATCAGCATGTTTCAGACTCATGTGATGGATCATTTATTTTGATATCGAGTCTCCATATGTGTGTATTGTTAGTTTCATGGTTTTTACTACTTAAATATTTTCTTCAGTTGGTGTGGATGAAAGATATATTGGTGTTTGGATATTGATATTTTGTGTTGGAGCATAGGTAAGTGGGCAGGAGATCATATTCAATCATTATGTTTAGTGGAGTATATGACATGATATAGAAAGATATAGTGTTTTGGTTCAACAGAGTGATGATATGGACACTCTTATAGTGGAAAGACTCAAATCAGTTGTGGATGTAAAGAAAATGTGTCGGTAATGGTGAAGAATTCAGTGTAATTTGAGAGTGAATCAAATAAGAAATGAATAATTACTCATGGGTGGTATATAATGGAATATTTAGTAGTAAGAGGGTCTAACCATGGGATTACCCCTAGTGTTGGGTTCAAAGTTCAATGTAATCATTTGAATTATTTTACAATGAATATAGGTATTGAGGATTTATGATTAGGATATGTTGAAATTTTTTGTGGGTGATCCAAATAATTTTCAAGGAAATTCATTTAGAGTAAGACCTACTATTGATGTTTAGTGGGAACATATATGGTGAGATAAAAACTAGGTTAGGGGAATTAGTCAGAATATAGTTGATGTGTTTCTAGGATTTTCTAGAGCCACTCAGGAAATGGATGAGTAATAAAGAGTGTTTATTGACATATTATAGTGAAACAATTCTTGATATATGATGGCATTAATGTATAAAATTATAATAATCTTGGCCGGTGGGTAGCTCAACTTCTGGTGAATAGTATTTGTTAGTGGTTGGAGTTTCACAGTGGAAACACATATAGTGTTTGATGATTAAATTTGAAGTGTTAGTAGTGAATAATCAACTTGGGTAAGTCAGGATGTATGGTTGGAGTACCATCATAGCTTCAAAGTAATGATAAGCATTATATTGGGGATTTTATAATGAATCACATCCTTTTGGGTCGATAAATTCAAGGAAAACATGATTTTTTGGTCTCGTTATAGGTAATTTTTTGATAATATGGATTCAGATCAGAATTTTGGTGGCTGGGAAATCATTGAGGTATTTTTCTAGATACATACAGAAGCCCAATAGGTGTCTTGGGTTATTGAGAGAGAATAAAATTATGGTAACTATGTCATTGTTTTAGAATTCAGTAGTAGATGTTGGGTCACATGATGACTAGTTAGTGTCACGACATGGCATGCTATGAGGTTACAACATGGAATAAGATACCATGAAATGGTATCCTAGATCCTACAGGGATCATGACATATTGGTGGTTGGTATAAAATGATACATTCACAGGGTTTCTATCAATTTGTAGTTGCACCGTAACCTATAAGGGTTATACTATAAAATATTTTAGATGAGGGTTTAACCTTCTTCCTAGGGGAAGATGCATTATGGAAAAAAATTCACAATATAATGGTTCCAACATTTTTTAATCATGTCACAACCAAAAGGTACCACATAGAAACATGGCCCTAGTGTGGATACATCATAGTGTGACCATCATGGTTACACCATGTCTCAGCTATTGGGTAGTTTATTTATAATACGCCATTTCCTAAATGACTATGGGACCTTATTTAGATCCCACACCCTCAGGATCCCTTATTTTTTATATGTCTCAAGAGGGTGGAGGTCCATCTTTGGATCTCTATTCACCCCACTTTTTATCCCTTAAATATATTTCATTCATAAGGGTCTTGTTCTGGGGATTCTTGTAAAGTATCATCTCATTATCCTCTATAATATTCCCCATTATTTTGATGTAATTTAGGTCATACTAATTAGGTTTTTAAAGGGATGATTTCATGAGAGCATGGTTAAATCATCCAACTTCAGGTGGATTTTGTGAGTGACTTATAGACGTGGTCACAAGAAGAGGGAATCATGTCAGCATTCATCATTTTCCATTTGGTGTGTTTCCCTATGGTTTTATTTAGGGATTTTAGTGACTTTTCGTTAAATTGATCATTTATTAGGGTATATATTTTGTCGTTTTTTGTGTATTAGGTATGGATGCATGTTGATAGAGGACTATACCCCATTACTCAGGGTTTCAACACCTTGATATCACTCGATGAGTTTTTCATTGATAATGAAAAATTGGGGTTTTGGTTTAAGATATCTATTTTATAAATTTAATGGTATTTAAAATAAAAAATGGTTCTTATGGGAGTTAAGTAAATTGGTATAATCTTGGTATTGAACTATTCATCACCAATTGTGGTAGGTTTCCTTAATAATAATGAGTATGTTATTCAATATGTGATTTTATATTCCCGTGTGTGATGGTTTCCGAGTGCAATAAAAGTAGTTAGGCCTATTCCCAATAATTATTTTTCATAAATTTCATCAAAATAAACTAGTGAATTAGATGAATATAATCCCTTAAATCCAGGAATATTAGATCATAACATTTGATTTATAAATAATTAATAATATATGAATTATGTTGTCAGGTTTTTATTTTTTTCATTGACAATTAAGTTGACCACTTGTTGTCATAACATTGTTGTGTTTGAGGATTCAAGGGTAGAATCCATCTAGATGTGATCCACAAATGATCCATGAACCTCTGAACATCACCATATAATTCTTTTGGTGTTGGTGTGGATGGTTTTAATGCTTGTGTCATTCATCATTGATCTCAATAGAATTGGTTCAAGGTAAGAAGGATTATTCTGGTTTTCTATTTACACGATAAGGTGGAGGATAATAATCAATTTATATATGATAGATCTTTCTATAGGAATATCTATCTATGGTTTAAGATGATTCTCTCTAGATTTTCACTATGCATAATAACTATTAGAGTTGAGAATGTTATGATAAGGTGTATATAGACATTGGGTAAGAGAATAAATAATTGCACACAATCACATTATTCTCATAATATCTTATTAAACCCAAGTCTAAATAATAATAATAGTATTATTATTTACTTGACAAGTGAAAAAATCATAGATAATTAAATTTTATTTATTAAATAAATAAAATAACATTTATTCAAATAAAACTTCATATATCATTTCTCAATAGACCATTAACTCATTCCATCATATATCTTTTTTATTTATCAAAAATTTAATAGTTACTATTTATTTAAATCAATAAATATCGATGTATTATTCACTGATAAATAAATTAATATTATATTCATCAAAATAAGGAATAAATATTTTTAAATATTCAACAAAAAATATTATGTCAAATAACTCATGACTGAATATTTTTAATTAAGAAAAATGAATAAATATAATTCCACATAACATGAGAATAATATCATAATATAATATTAAATTTTCATAGAATTTAATTTTGGTTTTTGATAATCTTAGTGTGTAATCCTTTATGCACCTTTCATAGTGACATTAAGTCATACTACCTAATGTCCAAGGTTAGTATCGGGAAACACACCAAGGAATATATAGAGAAATACATTATTACTATAGTGACAAACAACCATATATGAGTGTACACTAGGTAATATGATCCCTTTTTCATGTTTTTTCATTTAATCAGGATGCATCGCATGTTTTTATGCTTGAAATTTATTTATTTTATCTTCCCATAATTGAACATTCCAATAGAATTCCATATCCATGGACTTAATCCGATAATTACATTCCCATTAATTAACCTTATATATTAACTTCCATTAACCTTGTAAGGGAAAAATTCTTCCTAAGGTTATTCATTAATTTCATACCAATCATGAAACAATTAATATATCCTACATCGACATTATAATATGTCCTCATGGTTTTTACCAATACATTAGTGTGTGTGACTTATAATATGAATTTATAATAATATTAAGTTCTAAGTATCATTGCAAATGTATGTAGATAGGAACATCCAATGAAACATAAAACATGTGGCTTTCCTACTTGTCGGTGGGTTCTTATAATCTCCTCTATTGGGACTACCAAGGGTTAACTACATAAGAAGTAGTCCCAGTGTCTTATGATCCTCCTACCTTGGACAACCTGTAGCATCTTTGTCCTGACTTATTATATCATCTGGCTATGAAACATGTATTTAAGAATACCATCATAGAAATTTATGGTTCTCATTATAATAGGGAACTGTTCTAGACTATTTTTGTAACAATTACTCTAATTAAATTATATCATTCAATTTCATACATAAGAATGATCAATATTTGGAAATAAATTTATTAATATTATAGTACCTTGAAAATAAAGGTAATCATTAGTATAAAGAATTTGGTTCTAGGGAACCAACTACTATAGTGTGAGAAATAGTATTACATTACTTGAAATGTTGGATGACTTTTGTGACTTCACCCCATAATTTGGGATGAGTTCAGATAATCTTAATCGTCAACATGGAATTTGTAGCTTTCTAAGTGGTTCAATTATGGTACCTTAATTGAATGAGGCTTGGTAAACCTCTTTATCAATCATTGTTGGCATGATTTGGGTTTCAGGGAAAATGTATTGATTTCATAAATGGTTTGAAATAGTATTTCCAAATGAGTATGTTTATTTTTCAGAGAACTTTTTGTAGTAATTTTATCGAAGGCCCTTGAGTGTGGAATATAGCATGTGATTCCTTTTTCAAATAGTTTTAAAATAGGGATTTGACTGGATTTTCGAAAAAAAAATATGTTCTTGGTTGAGTTGTTTTTTGTTTATATGAACTCATGTGGGTGATTCCCTATTTTATAAATATTTTATAATTGTTGGGATATATAGTTATAGTATCCTATTATGTATTCTATTTTATAATGATTAATGTTTTTGTATTGTACCATTGATGTAATGTTTTGGTATCAAAGTTACTGGGATGGTCCATATGGATGTTATTGAGCCCATAGGGGGTAGTGGTGTGGATAAATTACATTGGGTTCAATGGAACTATTTCGGGCTACCAAAAGTGATAAGGGGTTATCCTGTTGGGTAATGTGGACATTGAGTGAGATAACAAGATTTATCTAGGAAATGATGACTTTTGACACATGAGTTCGCATGATGAGTTCCAAAATTTTTGAAGGCACATGATGCATGGGTATATTGTGTGGGATGCCTTTAGTGGTTGATAAGGTAAAATCCAAGTGCTATCCTTGTGAAGTTTTTATGAGGGTATGCTCCTCTTAGTTAGTTGTTGGTTTTTTGTATTCTTGATTTTGTCATTTTTTTTCTTGTTTATTTTATGTGTAAATTTATATGTGATGTCTATCCAGCCTTGATTGAGGAAGTGTAGTTGAGTACTAGATACATGGGACCTGACCTAGAGTGATAAGTTATTGTCTGAATTTTTTTTCCAATCATGAGTGAGATGTGTATTTGAACACATTTTGAGCAAGGGGATAGTGGGATGATGTGACATGGCACATGATCTTAGATTTTGTGACTAATATTGTGTGATAAGGTTTGTTCTTCAAAATCCTAAGTGATGAAATGTAGGTTTTTAAATGATAATATGTCATTAAATATTTTTGGGTAAACCTTTAGTTAGAATGTTTGGCCCGAGTGTAACAACATGATGTTTTATAAATGGAATTACCTTTTTAAATGAATTAATTATATATTAAAAAATGAAAATATAGAAAACACAAGAACTACATTGTTTATTTTGGAATGTTATAAGTTGTATCATTTTAGAATTAAAATTCCATTACGTATTATAACCGTTGATAATATAACCAATGAATAGTGATCATTATGATTAGTATACATAAAAGGGTTATGATAAATCCAATTGACATAAATATAATAAGTGATTTCCTTGACCACTAGGATCATACCCTATGAAGCCCTCTTATCAATGATTCTGAGGGAGAAGGTATCAATAGGATTTTCCCTTGACTTACCCCACACAGAGATTCAAAAAAAAGTATGAGATAAACTATTTATAGGAGGAGTTCAAACATATCAAGATAACAACCCAAACCATGTTCATTGAAACACCCCAAGAATCTGTTACCATCATACACCTTACCCTTAGGGAATACATAGGTGAAATAAAGGGTTATATATCTAGACCCTAATAGTATGAATTTTTATATTTTTTTTAATAAAATAATGATTAAATATATACTTTTTATTATTAATTTATAAATGATTAAATAATTATTTTTATAAAAACTGAATTTTGATACGATGAAACCCAAATTGTATTTTTGGGAAATATTTAGTTTCAATAAAGATACGGTTTTTAATGATTTCGATAATTTTTTAAATAAGTTATATTTTAATAAACTATTAATATTAAATAATATTAATTTAAATATAAATGATAATGTCATAAACCATCCCCTGAGGCCCTTGTCATGACTACCCAATTCCCTCCTCCAATAGGCCAGGGGATGGCGACTTGCACCGAGTAGGAATATCCCACAAATGGGAGGAATTTTCTAATGTACCTGCACACATGCACCCATCTCCAAAAAAATGCTAAAAATAAAAACACTCAGTAAAAAGTCATGAATACCACTAAGATACAAACAACAGAGTACGACAGTAAAAAGCTAAAATGTAATTTGGGCCATAATACAAGTCCAACAAAAATAAAAAGTACAGGATTCTGAATTTCTTTCGTAGAAAACCCTACGAGAAGGGTAGGAACAGGAAAAACTATTTGAATTCACTGAAGCACGCCTCATCTATCGTGCATCTCTCTAAGAACCACCTGTCCTAGGTCCACCAAGGACCCATTCAAAGCATTTATCATCTGCACAAGACATGACACATGTAGGCACAAACCATGTATGGGTGTGTAAAACAATACACAGTAGGGACCCCATAACCACAAAGGTACACCACTAAGAAATAAATGAAATATACCAAAAAGGAAACACATGAAGTAAACCCTGAAGGAAACACACAAAGTACACCAAAAAATAATCACACAACATACATTGAATATAGTTTTCTCACATAGGTACAAGTCTAAAGAACAAAGAGAATGATTTCCAGTTGTAGTCCACAAATCCCTCAGTCTCTATGATACTAGATGTTTTGTTAGTGCACGAAGTGTCGATGGCGCACAGATCATCAATGGTGAATAGAGCTTCAGTGTCCCATGGAGCATCGATGGCGCAAGGAGAGTTAGTGGTACATAGAGAATCCATGACCCATAGATTGTTAGTGGTGCACAAAGAATCCATGGTGCATGGAGCGATGATGGTGTCTAAGATGTCTATGGTGCCTGGAGCATCGATGGAACACGTAGTATCAATGGCGTCCATAAAATCGATGGGTAAAGTAGTCCCTCAAGTCACATAGTCCCCATTATCCCATAGTCACAGCCAGCCATAGGATTCCACTCGTATCACACTTGTTCTGGGAGAACATACTCCTCAAGCCATTAGGTTGTAAACCAACTTCCATAAAACTCACTCAGAGTATCTCAAAAATTCTGCCTCATTGTAAGGGTCCAAAAATTGAAAACATAATGTCAAATGGTAACATGGTTTGAAAGATATGACCGATTTACTAAAAAGGGTTTGGTCCAGTCTGGGTTTGACCCGACCCAATCGGTCTGAGCTAGCCTGAACCAGCCCGGACAGTTGATTCGTGTAGTCTGGGCCATGGGGAAACTGGAGTGGCCTGATTCTCCCACACTACCCACATCGTGTTGACCATCCCTACTCCACCAGATGCTCTTAGCCCTGGCTACATCTCCCTTGTCCACATGGTCACCTGAACATGTGGCCAGCCGGCTCCCCGAGTCACCACAGCCGGACCACATTTCAAGTGGCCAGTCAATGTTCCCACCTGGTCTCATGACATCCCTATCACCACAATATCCTGTCAACACAACCTCCAAGCCACGTCGCACCACAACCACTGTCACAGATCCAGTCTGTCACCCATGACCTATGCCGCCGAACGCTCCTCCTCCGATGTAGTCCCCCTGGACTGCGACTGTGCGCCCCATCGGAACCCGTCCACCCACTGGGCCGCATGATACCCTCGTCATTATATGTCTTTCTGGTGGACTGTCATCTGTCATTCCCTCTTTCATAAGTCTCCTCCCTTCTTTTTATCTCTCATCACACGTTCGCAATGCCGTTGTAGATCACGACCTTCAGTCTCAAATCGTTGCGCCCTGGATCATGGGTGCAATGATCGATTTCTCATGTAGGGTTTCAAAGGGTAACAAATGCACAAATAATGTGATAGATTTAGGGGGGATGGATTAAAAACATGAACACCCAAAGAACAGATCATGGCCTTATTCATTAATCCTTGATCCATTCATGTTAGAAGGATCACGAAGAAACCAATAATAGAATAATCAATATGATCTATTCCCTTTCATCCGTCAAGAATTATCCCTCTCGCAAGAATGATCAAACATGGATCAAACTATTCATGGTTTGGTCCACGTTTGTCATTTGATTCTAGGAAGTGGAAAAGAAATCATGAAGATATCGACACCCTACCTGGATTTGGATCGCTCACTAATAAAGAACATAGGTCTATGTCATCTTCAATCCTTGATTCTCTAGTGTTCATCATAATCGAGAGATCTTCACTCTCTTTGATTAATTGGAATTATAGGGATAACCCTAAATTTCTCTAAAATGGCTTATTAACAAAGTAAATTTCTATTTCATCAACATGTAACGTCCATGTAAATTTTTTATTAAATATTTTATTTACGTTCAGGTCCATAAACTATATTTGCAGCTGACTCACACAGGTTGATGTTAGTCCTCTCCAAAGAAAAACAACCCCATACACACTTAATTGGGTTCTCATATTTCCAATCCATGTAACTTTTTATGAGATATTAGGATTTCAAAATAAAATAATTTTTATTTAATTATTTTATTTAAAATTACACCCCTGGTGACTTTTTCTATAGATGACCCACACCAACCAATGATAGGTTGTGCCTAGTGTAAAGTCACTTCTTGGAGCTCAATTATTCCCTCAAATTTACAATATGGAGACTTTTCATAAGAGTTATTTCACCTTTTAGGAAAATTTTCATGTCCATGCTATTAAAAACTTAACATTTTTTCAAACAAACATTCTGGGAACCCTGGGCCTCAGAATTTAATTTCATCTGAGCACCTGGTCATAGAATATTCCTAAATAATTTCTAAAAATAAAATTATGAAAATCTGATTCAATACGTTCTTCCCAACAAAGGGATTTACATCCCTAAAATCCAAAACAATGGCTACTCAAAAAGAAGATGAGGATACTGAGCATGAAGTTTAGCCTCCTGCTCCTAAGTGCTCTCTTAGAGATTCCTGTGCTGCCACCGAATGCACACTAGAGGAATAAACAACATGTGAAGGATCTACTCCTATCGGTCCTCGATCTTCAACGGGTAATCTACAAAAGTAATCTCATCTTCAATGTTAAGATCTCCCTAGTTGGTGAGATGTGATTAATTTTGCATGTACCTCCTTAGCTACGACACGTGGAAGACATCACGTACTCAGTAAAACAGCAGGGGTAGAGCTAGGTGGCACACCACCTAACAAGCTCTACTTTGAATATGAAAAGGGACGATGTATCTTAGAGATAACATGCTGCCCTGGCCAAATCTCTGCAATTCCTATCAAGGTGAGAACTGAAGGAATACATGGTCTTCGTACTCGAACTCCATAGGACTTCACCTACTATCATCATATGATTTCCTCCATCTCTGTGAAATTCTTATCCACTCCAAGATGATCTGCACCTTCTTGGTGGTAGCTCATACTAACTATAGACCCATGAGTACTAATTCTACTGGGTCTGTCCGGCATAGTGTTGACCTACATGGTCCCTCGTACAGGGCCTTAGATGGTGTCATACTAATGGTGGAGTTGTAGCTATTGTTATACACAAACTCCACCTGTGGTAGGTGGTCCTCCCAATTATGACCAAAGTCTAGGATGCAAGAACGTGGTATATCCTCTAGAACATGGATGGTTTTCTCCATCGAGCCATCTGTCTAGGGATGAAATACCATGATCAAGTACAATTGAGTCCCAAATTCCTCCAACGATTCCTTCCACAACTAGGATGTAAATAAAGAATCAAAATATGATAATATCGTCAATGGGACTCCATGGAGTCAAACTATCTCCTACACATAGAGGTGTCCCATGCTCTCTACTGAGATCTGCTCACAGATTGGTAGGATGTGGGCCAAATGGGTGAGTTAATCATCGATCACCCAAATGACATCACTTCACCACGATTTTTGTGGTAAACCCATCACGAAGTCCATCGATATCCCATATCACTTCCACACTGTCACCTCAAGTGGTTGGTTCAATCCAATTGGAACCTGGTTCATAGCCTTGACTTGCTGACAAGTGAGGAATAAAGAAACAAACTCATCCACCACCTTCTTCATCCTCGGCCACCAGAACAGATGTCGAAGATCCTGATACATTATTTCCACTCCAAGATTTACCACTAAATGGGAATTATGAAACTACCTCAATACCAACACTTGTAACTTCACTCATACGATTGTGCATCCTTTGAAGAGAATGACATGCTCCCCAACTTCAGAATATCCATCATGGGAATTCCCTATAGAAATCTGAGAATGTATGGTCTCACAGTCGGTGTCTCCGAGATATGCCTCCCTAACTCATTGTATGAGTGGAGGGGTGAAAACCATCAAACGGAGGTAATATAATCTATATGCATCCATAAATTATGTATGTAATCTATCAAATTTCTATGATTCCTCACTCAGCAATAACAAACTGGTTCTCCTGCTAAGAGCATCTTTCACCACATTCCCTTTCCCAAGAGTATATACAATCTCAACGCCACAGTCCCGAAGGAACTCCAGCCATCATATCTATCTTATGTTTAGATCATTCTGGAAGAAGTTATATTCGAGACTCTTATGGTCAGATTAGATGGTAAACCTCCCACTCATCAGGTAGTGTCACCACATATTCAAAGTGAAGTATATCATTGGAAGCTCAAGATCATGGGTCATGTAGTTCAACTCATGCTTCCTCAACTGGTGTGAACCATATGAAATCACCACTTGTCTCTACATCAAGAAACAACCAACCCAAGTCCCTAATGCATTGCAGAACACTAAATTCTCAACACCCTCCTATGGTAATCTCAAGATGGGAGTTCTCTTCAACCTCTTCCTTAGCTCCTGAAAGCACTGCTGGAACTTCTCTCTCCACACAAAAGGCTTCCCTTTCCATATCAAGGCTGTCAGGGGTGATTCTACCATGGAAAATTGATTCAAAAACCTTAAATAGTAACTAGAAAAACATAGAAAATTCCCCACCTCAGTAGCACTCTTGGGTGTCTCCCAAGCAAGTACAATATCTATCCTCACTGGATCTACTACAACTCCAGCCTATGAAATGAAGTATCCCAGAAAGTGGACCTCCCTAATCTAGAACTTACACTTTAAAATCATTACATAAATATGGTTCTCTCAGAGTATTTCTAGGACCATCCTTCAGTGTATCATGAGTTCCTCCTCTGATTCCAAGTATGCTTGGATTTCATCAATGAAGACCATGATGAACCGGTCTATATATGGCTTGATGATCTTATTCATGAGGCCCATAAACACTGTCGGGTGTTCATCACACCAAAAATAATCACTATGTACTCTTAATAGATGTAGCGATATCTTAAGGATGTCTTCGAGATGTCCGCATCCCGTACATGAAGCTGGTGATAGCCAGATCTGTGGTTTATCTTCGAGAACCACCTCGCTCCTTTCAGCTGATCGAAGAGGTCATCAATCCTTGGTAGTGGATACTTGTTCTTCACGATCATCTGGTTCAGGTACCATAAGTCCACACATTATCTCAATCTCCAATCTTCTTTCTTGGAAAATAAAATTGGGGCCTCCCAGGGTGAAACACTGGGTCTCATGAAGCCCTTTCTCTATAATTCCTCTAGTTGTACCCTTATCTCAGGAATCACTATAGGAGCCATTTGATATAAAGTTGATGATTTTGGGCTTCCCAAGGTATATATCGATAAAAAAATCCACCTCCCTATGATGAGTTAATTTTGGAACATATTTCAGAAAGATATCCTCATACTCATCCACCACTACAAGAAACTGATGACTCATCTCATCCACTACACTAAGGGTCATGCTATACAACTAGTGTATTATTGACTGCACCCTCCTGCGTATGAGCCCATCCTACAATACTTGGGTTTAATTTTTCCCAAAAAAGGAAAACATGGTGTCATCTCCACAGTCACATTGCACTATGTGCCCAAAATAGTCAAAATGGGCGTGGACTGTGGATAACCAGTCCATACTATGGATGACGTCATAAGGTCTTGATGCTTCCACCAAGATATCCCAACCAATAATCTCTCCCCAAGAGTAAGGGAACATTTCCAACACCAGTGTGTTATCATCGAATCTTCCACCGTAATAGTCTCTAAGTGTAAGGATCGAGTCAACTGTTCCACTAGAATCTCTATGTCTCGAACTAGGGTCATGGGGAGAAAAGACTGATTGAATCCTTTTTCTATCAGAACTGTATCTGTGGTGGAAAATAAATCGATCATAACTATAATCATATCAAGGGAACTGGGTTCATAAGCCTTCATCGCCTGAAGCTGGACTCGTCCCTATCCACCCGCTCCCTGAGCCCGTGGTGGACCACCCGGGGGTGGTGGTGGTAGTACCTCGAACCTACGCCCACTTCTTACTACCCTTCTAGAGCCTCTGCTACAACCTCCACCTAGAATAAATCTATGTTCCTACCATCAAACCTTCCTTGGTAGTCCCTTTAATGTTTTTTGAACATCCGTACGGTGAGTCGGGAAATCTCGACCCATGTGTCCCCGACCGCCACACGAGTAGCACAACCTATCCTTCAGCTGACTCTCACTTCCCTAGGGGCCTCACACTGTAGACCCTATGTCCTAGGGTTGTCCCAAGAACTGTTTGATTTTCTTGGATCCTAGTGTTAGCTATCGACTACCTGCTATTGGAGATTCATATACCTGATGCCTGGTGGTAGCTCCCACTATCAGCGTCTGCTCCTCCATAAATATATCCACGAGGAGAGATCTCTACAATACCCCAACATTTGTTAGAATGTTATGGGATATCATTGATTCATTTATCTCTCGGATTAGTCCCTACATTATGGTTTTGTCCCTATATAACGGGTTCTGCACCATATCTATGTAGTAAAATGAAAGATATGTAAATCTATCCAAGTACTCCACTACTGTCTAGCTGTCCTACTACAGATGCAATAACTCTTGTATACAGATGGATTTTAACATCACTCAAAGTTTATTCAAGTAAGGTTCTTCTCCTCATACATCTAGATAACTAAGCTCCACCATTATCCCTACTAATCCATGCAAAGGACTTACAACTAGGACTGTCATTTGGTCAAGAGGTGTCCTCACTATGCAGAAGACACAAATAACATACCCGAGCAAATCCTAAGCTACCTAGGGGTATGGCTCACCCCTGAACATAAAAGGTTGCTACCTCTAGAACTCATGAAAAACACTCAGCCTATATGCATCCTCTAATAGTAACTGTGGTAGTAACTGCTACCCTTAGGGTGGTGGTATCCCTGGTACACCATCCAAGTGTGTTATCTCCACTACTGGTCCATGTACCAATGCCTCATCGCTAGGCGGATCATCCTCATGATCATGCATCAGAATCCTGGATGACAGTCTGTGTGGAGGCATCTTGAAATAGATCAAGACATACCACAATCAATAGAGTATACCTAGTGAGCTGACACTGAATCAAGAAGCACAAGAGAACACACTCAATCCTATATGATGCAGGTACCATTATTTTACCTGTAACCAGTGTTGTCATGTACTATGTTGGAAAGAAGAATTCAGAGTCCTGGTGTATTGATATGTTGACCGTTGCACCAACACTGGATTATCTGGCCTGAAATTTTATCTCGAAACACTCGACACTATTTCCTCAAAACAATCTCATCGACTCTTAGTTTGTTAGGTAGAATCAAACTCCCATTGATACTAATCTATCTCAATCCATCCCCTTGGGACTGTTCTATAACTACCACAAGACTGCCTCCAATATTATAGGGGTTGGAGACTAGCACTGACTAGGAATTTCCCACAAATAGGGGGAATTTTCCTAAGTACCAATACACATACACCCATCTCCATGCCCAAAATGCTGAAACTGCAAACACTAGGTAAACAAGAATGTGTAAGATACCAACAAACAAAATAAAATAGTAAAAAACTAAAAAGTAAATGGGGCCAAAATACAAGCCCAACCACAAGGAAAAGTACAAGATATGGAACCTCATCCGTAGAAAACCCTACCTGAAGGGTAGGTACAGAAATAACTATCTGAAGTTTCTGAATCACACCTCGTTTATCATTCCTCTCTCTAAGCACCACATGGCTATGGTCCACCAAAGAATCTTCCAAAGTTTCAATTGTCAGCACAAGACATGAAACATGTGGTAATATCTCGTTCATGGGTGAGTAAAATAATACTCAGTTGGGACCCAAAACGACAAAGGTACACTACTAAAAATGACACAAAGTATACCAAAAAGAAAACACATTAAATACACCACAAAGGAAACACACAAAGTACACCATAAAGGAAACACACAAAGTACAATAAATATGGTCAGATCCCACAGGTACATGGCTAATGCACAAAGAGAAGGATTTACAATTTTTTTGCATAGTTCCCTTTGTCTCCATGACACTAGAAGTGTCGGCAGTGAAAGGAGTGTCGATGGTGCATGGAGTGTCGATGGTGAATGGATACTCAGTGGCACACAGAGTGTCGATGGCATTTGGAGTGTCAGTGGAGCCCATAAAAGTTATGGTGTTCGGGAAATCAATGGCGCATGGAGCGTCGATGGAACATTGAGCATCAATGGGTCAATCAGTCCCCCAAGTCATATAGTCACAAAGATCACATAGTAAAAACCAGCTGCATGATTCTTCTCGTAGCACACTTGTTCCGAGAGAACCTACTCCTCAATCTGTTAGGTCATAAACCAATTTCCAGAAAACTCACATAGAGTATCTCAAAAGTTCTTCCTCGTTACAAGGGTCCCAATGATTCAAACGACTCATCAAACAGATACACAATTTGAATGATACATCAAATTTAGTAAAAAGGATTCGGTTTGGTCCGGCTCTGACTCGACCCGACCCAGTCTGGACAACCCGACTCTGTCATTCAAGGTTCGCCCGAAATTTTTGGGTCACTGGGCTACCAGAGCAGCCCGATTCTCTAGCCCGGCCTACGTTGTCCAGTCCATCCTTTCTCTGCAAAATGCAACCCACCCTGGACGTGTCCCCCTGGTCCATGTTGTTGCCTGACTGTGTGGCCATCTAGCTCCCCCTGTCAACATGGCTAGTACGCACTCCCGACCTAGTCTGACTACCTCTATATCACTACAAGATCCCTCGGAAGCTTCCTTTTTCTGCAACTCATGTCTGCCACCCGCAGCTTGCGCCGCGGCAGACTCCTCATCTAGTGTGATTTTATTGGACCGTGACTGGGTGCCTCACCGAAACCTGGCCTCCCACTGGGCCGTTCATGGTCCTCGATGCCGGTGGCCCACCATTAATCATGCCATCTACTATAAGTCATTGCCTTCCTACTAGGCTCTCGTCACACATCCACAATTCTATCATGGATCACGACCTTTGGCCTTGGATCATTGTGCCATGGATCATGGGTGCAATGATCGATCACTCACAAAGTGTTTTAAAGGGTGAATAATTCACAAAGAACACGATAGATTTATGGGGATTAATCAAATGAACACTCAAATAACAATTCTTGGATATTTTTATTCTTCCCTGATCCATTCATGTTAGTGGTATAATGAAGAAACCAACAGTAGAATAATGAATAAGATCCATTCCCTTTAATCCTATAATAATTATCCCAACTACAAGAATGATCAAACCATAGATCAACCTATTTATGGATTGGTCCATGTTCATTGTTTGATTATAAGAAGGGAAAAGAAATAATGAAGATATCGGCACCCTAACTTGATTTGGATTGCTCGCTGATGAAGAATGGGGGCCCGTGTCCTCATCGATCTTCAATTCATCGACATTCATCATCGAGAGAGATCTTCCTTCTCCTTGCCTAAGGGGAAGTATAGGGATATGCAGATAACCCTAACCTCTTCTAACATGGCTTATAAAAATGTAAATCACCTCTATGTCAACACGTAACAACAAAATAAAATATATATTTTAAATATTTTAAGGACTTTCATGTCCAAAAGCTAACTTTTCAAGATGACTCGTGCCAGTCAATGTAACACCCCAAGATTTCATAGTATGTTATTTTCTTTAAATGTAATAGCTTGCCCTACACGCAACACTGAGTTTGAGCACACCACAACTTACCAAAATAGCCGTTCAAAAGCACTTATGAATAGTATTAACTGAATTTATAATTTTATATTCTCCATATAATTTTAGAATCCATATTATGTGTTTCGTAGACATAGTATAAGAACAAAAATATTTTTTCAGTTAAAAGAAGTATTTTTCAAAAAATGAAATTTTACCACCTTTTAATAGATAACCCTTTTTAAAACCAATATTTGAAACTTTTATATATTCAATTTAATGAAATTAAATTCTTCTTTAGAATCAGGAAATAAAAATTTATTTTGGATTAATTTTTGGTCCTTTTCTAATAACTTTCATATTTTGATGAATAATGAAAAATACTAAATTTTAATTGAAAACCACTTTTTTAATACTAATAATTTATAGTGTTAAATTATGTATTTTAATGGTTTGGATGTATAATTAGATTATGTTTTTATAAATTAATACAATTTAGGTCATTATAAGTAATTTCACCATTAAATTTAACATAAACACATGTCAATCTTTTGATAGTTTTTACTTTTAAAAAACCCGCTTTTCGGTTTTGACAACGAGGATTAATTTTAAATTAATTAATAAAACATATATGTTTTGAATTTGGTATAATAGAATTCATTTTTTAATTCATAATATCAAAATTATCTTAGGGTATTTTTTTTTATTTTTCTGAAAACTTTCAATTTTTGATGAATAATTAAAAAACACTACGTTATTGGTTAAAATAGAATTTTCATTTAAATAATTAGTTATTTTATTTTAATTTATTTTAGTTCAAAATAGATACATAATACCTATATATGTTCAAAGTAATTTATTGGATTGATTTTATAATAAGTTTAGATAAAAAAAATTATCAAACTTTTTATTGTCTTTTACCCACCTCCTAGGAGCATTGGAAAATTTGTATAAAACATAATTTTACCACTTCTGTGAGTTTAATTTAAAAAATCCAACAGACACGGTTGATATCATTAAATAAAATTTGGTTCAATAAGATGAAAATAATTTTTGGTAAATAGTAACTTTTTACATTTATTTAACACGGTTAAAAGTAAATAGGGTAATTAAGGTTAGAAATGCTATTATTATTACCCTAACACATGTAATAATTCTATTGGATCAGTTTAATTCAACAAAAAACAACCTTATGAATAAAAATGATCCTTCATGTTTATTTGGATTAGATTAGTTCATTTATTATTGTTTAATTCAAAGAAGAGTTAAAAGTGTTAAATTCAATGTTTAATAACTAAACCATTTTTAATATAGGGTTACACATAATATAAATTAGACTATAAATATTCATTAGAAATATAAATATATTTCCCACATAATGGTAGTTTATTTATAATTTTTATACATTAAATAATTAAATTTATTTATGACACAATGATGATGCAAAAATTATCATATTAATGAAAGAATAAAATAATTGATATTATAAATATCCAAATAAATCTAATTTGAGACTTTTAATGAATTAAAGTACTTTTATACGTTAATATGACTTGTTATATATGATTAAATGTATTTATTTTGAAGTAATAAATTTTTTAGGACTTAAAAAAATAAATTATTAAATAATGTCAAAATTGACATAAATGAGTTTTTAAAACAAATACAATATTAATGGTTGATATAATAATCCTAAAAATATAAGGTTCAGAAAAAAATACTTTAATAATTATAGTTGTATCATTATTTAACCACTTTTAATTCTCTTGGAAGTTTATAGTATGTTTATTAACCATATAATATAAAAATAAAAAGAGACATGGTAAATGTCAAACTATTTAACTAAAAGTTATATCTAAAATATAAGGTTAATATAGTGACACAAACCTGTCTAAAACATATTGGTAGAGATTGTTTCGACCCATACCCACATTATACTTTTAAATAATTTATTTTGGAGCCATTAGAAACCTAAACTGATTTTATTATAAAATAATATTTCAATCTTTTCCTATGGTGCCCCTCACCCCTCTTATAAAAGGGAACTTCCCCTTAACCCAAATTCACACCTTCAGAGCCATTTGGCTCGGCCAAAACCTACCAAAATATCCTAAAAAATGTCCTACCCTCATAATAGAGGCCATAATTTAGTCATAAAGCCAACCTAAGGAGCCCTTTTGATCAAATCAAAAGGAAGGACCCGAAGAAGAGGCAAATATTTCATCACCTCTTTCATGTCATTTTCTTCTTCCACTTCTTATTTATTTGTTGTTTCCATTCTAAAATAATAACTCTAGTATATTATATATAATTTTATGTTTTTATAGAAATTGTACAAACCTATTCATTACTCTTTGCATCATATAAATGAAAAAGTCACCATACGTGTGTACGTATGGATTACTGTCTGCACGTCGTGGTGTAGTTTGTTATTCAGACACTTGATCATTTGGATGGGTATAATAATGAGTATAAACAATGTAAATAATAAATATAACATGATAATTATTCTGTATATGATATACCATCCAATTATTTATGATTTTAATATAAAAAATGATATTGTCGCTCGTGCGTACGTACAGATTACCGTCTCCACGAACGCGTTGAGATTCATTTCCCATCGTATCCATTCAGGACTAATTTTAAATCGATGATTAAAAATAATGTTTTTAAAGACATAATATCATTATGAATATTAAAAATATACATCCTATCCATAGCAAACATTACTTACGTAACAAATCATATAAAGGAAAACGAATCAGTTAACACCTGAAATGATGAAACTAATGAAATATCATTAAAAAATAAATATTAGAAGATCATATATGATATCATATTAATGTATATGGTTCTTTTATAATTTAATAAAAATTATTTCACCATAATACCATAGGTTAAACTATCCTCTACCAAGGAAAAGTACAAGGTAAGTGGTTTTCATCTCACTTTTATTCCCGTGAGATTCATGCTATATTTCCTACTCTTACCTTTTGTGTGGTGTACATACTGCACATGATTTAATGGTTTGAATAATATAATTTAATTTATGGGTATTTACAACATCCTTGGATTATCCTTCTTTCATGGGGTGAATGTTTTGTATGTTACCAAATCGGTAAGGGAATTTAAAATTTCAATTTCCACTCATTTGGTTTTACGCAAAATTCATTGATTACTTTACTCTAAGATTATGTGTGAAATAAATAAATATTTAATTATGTAGTAATTTCCCCTCCCCTTTGTGTGGATATAATTTTGATACACATAATCACTCAATTGATAAATTCTCAATTCATCGGTATAAACTTGATAAGAGTAATTTTAACTCAATTTCTATTCATTGAGTTAAACATCCATGTCATTGGTGTTGTTTTTACAAGAATATGTGTGAGTATCCTCTGATTTATTTACACTGAATATCCAATCATATTGAGTGTATTTATATTTTCCACACATAATTATGTCATTGATTTATCCTTAACCTAAGGATACGGTCTTTATAATGGAATTCAGCTCAACTTATGTTCCATTGAGACTTCTTTGTTGTTAGGCGCCAATTCACTTTTATTTGGGGTATATACTGACATTTAAAAATATATCATGAATCCCTTTATTCTCATGATATTATAATGTTTTTGTTACCTAAATTATTTTTATTCAAGCATCTCTAATTTGTATAGAAACTTTAACTAAAATATCATTTTAAATGTTTTAAAAATTTATTCTTTTAAATCATTCTCATTAATGTCCCTGTTTAAAAAATGGTTTTAAGGTTTTATTTATATGGACATAAATGTTTCAAAATTAAAATAAATTTTAAAATTTTCAATGTGGTATGGGACACTATGATTCAAAAATCTATTTTAAATGGCTTCTTGATAAACAATGAGACTTTTAAATGTTTTCATGAAAAATGATATTTCTCTCTAAGATTTTTACTGATCATTTTCAACTATGTCAACATCCTTTATGAGATATTATTCTTTATTGAGGTCATTTTATTATGATAAAAATATTTCATACTCTATTTAAGGTTTTGTGATATTTTTGACTGTGGATGTGTTATTTTTATACCATTCATGGTTTATGGATAAAGTATTGACATTTTTTATTCTAGTTTTAATAGGAATGTTTATGTTATATTTAAAACTTTTCATATGAGGAATGAATTAGACATATTAAGTGACGGGTGGAGCATGATATAGCTCCTAGATTCATCAGTAGGTCTCATGAGATAAACTAGAATCTTTGAACAAGGCCTTGAAAAAATCTTATTTATAGTCTTGGCACAAGGCCTTGACTATGTGGTTATGAAGTTTGGCATTATGCATTCCATCATTATGAAAGTAACTATTGATATTGCATGTGATTATTCGACTAGTAAAATATCCATGGGAATAAATAAATGGAATTATTTGATTTTGTCTTTTCCAAATTATGTTTACGTTTGAAAGGCTTTTGATTTAGTCTTATACACTGCATTGAATGTTTATGCTTATTTATGAAAGTTTCCAATAAATTGTTATCCTTACTGAGCATCTGTGCTCACCCCTTTCTATGTTTTATTTTTTCCATGATGTGAAGAAGTATTTTATGGTTGACCTGTAGGGATAGGCTAAGTATATAAGTGTGTTTAAAAAGGGTACAAAATGTTGTTGATGTTTTTATTTCATGATGTAATGTAATTCTTATGAGTGTATATAGTACTTCCAAGGATACTAAACTGATCGGTCTTTCAGGAGATGATATCTTGTATCATTCCAATGTTATGTTATAATGCACCGACTCTGGGTATCAGTCCATTGATAAATTCTCAAGTCATCGGTATAAACTTGATAAGAGTAATTTTAACTCAATTTCTATTCATTTAGTTAAACATCCATGTCATTGGTGTTGTTTTTACAAGAATATGTGTGAATATCCTCTAATTGATTTACACTGAATATCCAATCATATTGAGTGTATTTAAATTTGATACACATAATTATGTCATTGATTTATACTTAACCTAAGGATACAATTTTTATAAATAAATTCCTCTCAACTTACGTTCCATTGAGACTTCTTTGTTGTTATGCGCCAATTCACTTTCATTTGGGGTATATACTACACTTTAATATATTATATCATGAATACCATTATTCTCATGATATTATAATGTTTTTATGACCACAATTATTTTTATTCAAGCATCTCTTACTTTGTTAGGAACTCTAAATAAAATATCATTTTAAATGTTTTAAAAAATTATTCTTCTAAATCTTTCTCATTAATGCCCATGTTTAAAAAATGGTTTTATGGTTTTATTTATATGGAAATTAATGTTTTAAAATTTAAATTCTTTTTAAAAGTCTCAAAGTGGTATGGGACACTTTGATTCAAAAATCTATTTTGAACAGATTCTTGATAAACAGTGAGACTTTTAAATGTTTTCATAAAAATGGATATTTATCACAATGATTTTTATTGATCATTTTCAACTATGTCAACATCCTTTAAGGGATATTGTTCTTGATCGAGGTTGGTTTATTATGATACAAATCTTTCATACTATATTGAAGGTTTTGTGATATTTTTTACTATGGATGTGTTATTTTTATACGATTCATGGTTTATGGATAAAGTATTTACGTTTTGTATTCTAGTTTTAATACAAATGCATATGTTATATTTAAACCTTTTCATGTGAGGAATAAATTGGGCTTATTAAGTGATGGGTGGAGCCCACTATAACTCATCAATGCATCGGTTGGTCTCATGAAAAAAACTAGTGTCTTGGCACAAGTCCGTGACAAAATCTTTTTTGTAGTCTTGGCACAAGGCCTTGAATATGTGGTTATGGAGTATGGCATTATGCAATCCATCATTATAAAAGTAGCTATTGATATTTCATGTGATTATTAGACTAGTATAATTTACATGGGAATAATTAAATGGAATTATTTGATTTTATCTTTTCCATATTATGTTGAAGTTTAAGTTTAAATGGCTTTTTTTAGTCTTATAAATTTCCTTAAATGTCTATGCTTATTTATGAAATTTTCTGCTATATTGTTATCCTTACTGAGCATCTGAGTTCACCCATTTCTATTTTTTATTTTTTCCAGGATGTAAAGAAGTATTTTATGATTGAACTATAGGGATAGGATAAGGATATAAGTGTGTTTACAAAGGGGAAAAAATGTTGTTGATGTTTTTATTTCATGATGTAATTTAAAACTTATGAGTGTATCTAGTACTTCCAAGGATACTAAACTGATCAGTCTTTTAGGACATGATTCCTTGTATCATGACAATGTTATGTAATAATTCACCGACTGTGGGTAACTAGGGTCGGGGAATTAGATTTGGTATCAGAGGAATTTTAGTACAAAACTTGGAATCTAGATTTAGAAAAACTCTGATTAGAAAACACTACCCTAAGATAGACTTTGAGGAATAGTATATAAGAACATCCCAAAATTTTGGTAATGTAAATATTATGTGGGTTTTATAAGAAATACAACCCTGTCTGGATATGAGAAGGTAGAGGAAACTCTGGAACAGATGTACCTAGGAGTGAAATCTCAGACAAGGAGTTTTGGGCTTGACCTGGGGTATCATGGTATACGACAACGGGCCTTGCTGCACTCTTGGTTACGACACTCACAGGGGATATGCTTAGGATAATTCACATTTTCCATACAACCCGATTGGAAGGATTTTAATATAAGATGAGAATAAATTACCTTGGTTAATCCTAAAGTGTTTTAGATTAAAAATAAGGTGTTATTATATTCTCTGAATGATTTTATTACTCACACTATACTTTCTTGTGTTAGTCAATGGCTGGATTCCAAGGATTTCATAGTAACATTGAACGTAATGTACAAGGTGGGCATGGCGGTGGAAATGAGAAATGAAATGTAATTTTGATAGGTGTAAAAGATATATTGTTCATGCAAAACCATTTTTCCAAAAATATGATCAACAACATATATATTAACCAACTCCCAGACTCAACAAAGAAGAGAAAGGTAGGGAATGATAAAAGCTCCATTAGTGGAGACAAGGGAGGAAAGAAATATCAATTTCCATCATTCATGAAATGTGGAAAGAAACACCTAGGTACATGTCTCAATGGGACAAATAAATGCTTTTTGTGTGGGATAGAAGGACATAAAGTAAATAATTTACAAGGAAAAATGAAGAGTACTATTGAAGAAATTAAAAATGATTCCAAGAATCCATTTACAGTAATTTTCCATAAATGCAGGGGACCTAGGCATTACTTGAGTGAATTTCCTATTCTATAGGGTAACCTCTTGTTCAAGGGAAAACCTATTTGGAAATAAATGAATTGTGAAATGTTTAAAAGTATTAATGTTATTTGTTTATGGGATTACTTTGGAAGACTTTGATCTTGTATGTGTCACCCCGCAATTTTTTATTTAAAAATGCTATTTTAGGAATAATTGTCTTTTTTATTGTTTATATAGTTATAAATAACCATTTGGGTTTATATGATCATTGAATTTGAGTCAATTACATGTTATAAAATTTTGGGATGAAAATGTGAGGTATGAGATAACATTTTTGGTGAAATTATGTTATAGTTATTTTGAGGAATTTATCTCATTTTTGGAATGTTATAAAATATCGATTTTGAAAAAGTAAAACACGCAGAACGTGTGACAACCCGTCGCGTCAGACAAAGCCATGGGAATCGAACCCACAGCCATAGTGTGATTGGGATTTATCGCCTACCACTGTACTACGTGAAGTCCCTTGTTAGTGTGACTAATTATTTTTAGTTATATGATTTTATTGATCAATAATAAGTTGATTTTGGATCTTATGTATTGTCAAATGGATATCCTTAGTATTGGAAAATGATTTGGTGATTAAGTGATAATTGCTATTTTGGAAGACGGTAGCTCTATTGGGAATATTATATGCCTAAGGAAAATAGAATACTATGAGATTTCATTTAAAGAGTAATAGTGGATTCTTATCTATGTTTTTATTGTGGATTTATAGAAAATTGAGTTAATTATGGAAATGATTAACCTATCATAGAGAATATTTGATTAGTTTAATTACTTTTAAGTATGCGACTTTAAGATTAGTCGATGTTATTTGGAGATACAATTTAACGTGGAATACTGCGTAATAAAATTCTTATATTTTTTGTGTTTCAATATTTGTTTGGATTATATTTTAATGATTTTAAGGACAATCATTTATTGAATTATATTTATTGAACTTTGGGTATTGTTGGTTTAATTTTATAAATTAAGATTAGTATTTCTTTCTCCAAAGGATTATCCTTTTTGGGAATCATTTGATATTGTACTAACCATTTTGGTTTTGGTTATTTTCTAAAGACAAGGTAAATATATATAGTTTATCCTTTGTAGATTATGTGATTCTCTAGAAGTTGATTCTAGAGCTTTAGGTGTGACCAAGTATTCTGGAATACTCATCATTTGAAAAAAAAGAGTTAGTGGTAGAAATTTATTAAAGGATGAAACTCTTCTTAAAAAGTAAGTATGTCTCTTTATGTTCTTAGTGAATCTCAAAAATAAATTCCTCAACTTTATGAAATGGAACTTAAAACAAAAAATGTTATCCATTTACTTTTACTACTAGGAAACTAATGACCGTTTATCCCATCACAAGTTTTTGGTTTTCTCATTGTTAACTTTCTCCTGATATTTTTTTATATCACTCTCTACCAAAACATGACACTAAGTTTATCTTCCATATCAATGTTTTCCTACATGGAATCCTAGTATGGGTTATCTCAGGTGACCTTTGTACTTCACATTCATTCTTTTAAAGATATAGTTTTGTTGATTATTTTTCTGATGTGGGACATTTAATGAAGTTCCCTAGCCCAATTTTAAAATTTTGAGGATGCAATTTATAAAAGGAGGGAAGAATGTAACACCCCAAGATTTCATAGTAAGTTATTTTCTTTAAATTCAATAGCTTGCACTACACGCAACCATGACTTCAAGCACATCACGACTTACCAAACTACCCGTTCAAAAGCGGTTAAGAATAGTATTAACTTTATTTGTAATTTTATATACTCTATATAATTTCAAAATCCATATTTTGTGTTTATTAAACATAATATAAAAACAAATTCATTTTTTCAGATAAAAAAAGTATTTTCAAAAAATGTAATTTTACAACCTTTTAAAAGAAAACCCTTTTTAAAACCAATATTTTAAACTTTTATATATTAAATTTAATGAAATAAAAATATTCTTTAGAATTGGGATATAAAAATTTATTTTGGATTAATTTTTTGTACTTTTCTGATAACTTTCATATTTTGATGAATACTGAAAAATACTAAATTTTAATTGAAAATAACTTTTTTAATATAAATAATTTATAGTGTTAAATTATGTATTTGAATGGTTTGGATGTATAATTAGATTATATTTTAATCATTTAATACAATTTATGTTATTATAAGTAATTTTTCATTTAAATTTGACATAAACACATGTATATCTTTTGATAGTTTTTACTTTTTAAAAAACCGGTTTTTTAGTTTTGACAAAGGAAATTAATTTTAAATTAATTAATGCAACTTCTATGTTTTTAATTTGGTAAAACATAATTTATTTTTTTATTCATAATATCCAAAATATCTTAGGGTAAATTTTTGGTATTTTTCTGAAAACATTCAATTTTTGATGAATAGTGAAAAGAAACCGCGTTATTGGTTAAAATCGACTTTTTATTTAAATATTTAGTTATTTTATTTTAATATATTTAAGGTAAAAATATAAACATGATACCTATATATGGTTAACTTAATTCATTGGAGTCATTTTATAATAAGATTAGATATATAAAATTTTATCGAACTTTTTACCATCTTTCACCCACCTCCTAAGAGAATTTGCAAATTTGTATAAAACATAATTTTACCAATTCTGTGAGTTGAATTTCAAAAATCCAAGAGACACGATTGATATCAATAAGTAAAATTTGGTTCAATAATATGAAAATAATTTTTGGTGAATAGTAACTTTTTACTTTTATTTACCACGATTAAAAGTAAATAGGGTAATTAAGGGTAAAATGATATTATTATTACCCTAACACACGTCCTATTTATATTGGATAAGTTTAATTCAACCAAAAACAACATTAGGAATAATATATGATCCTTTAGGTCCACTTTTATTAGATTAGGAAATTTATTATTATTTAATTCAAAGAAGAGTTAAAAGTGTAAAATTCAAAGTTTAATAACTAAACCATTTTTAATATTGGGTTACACATAAAATAAATTCAACTATAAATATTCATTAGAAAACTAAAATTATTTCCTAAATAATGGTATTTTATTTATAAATTTTATACATTAAATAATTAAATATATTTATTACACAATGATGATGCAGTAATTACCATATTAATGAAATATTAAAATAATTGATATTATAAATATGAAAATAAATATAATTTTAGACTTTTAATGAATTCAACTAATTTTATAGGTTAATATGACATGTTAGTTTTGATTAAATTTATTTACTTAGAAGTAATAAAGTTTTTAGGACTTTAAAAAAAATCAATAATTAAATAATGTCAAAAGTGACATAAATCAGTTTTTAAAACAAATACAATATTATTGATTGATATAATAATCCTAAAGATAAAAGGTTTGGAAATAATACTAATATAATTATAGGGGTTTCATTAATTAACCACTTGGGTTTCTCTTGGAAATTTATAGTAAGTTTATTAACCATATAATATAGAAATACAAAGAGACATGGTAAATGTCAAACTATTTAACTAATAGTTAAATCTAAAGGGTAAGGTTAATATAGTGACCCAAACCTATCAAAAAACTATTTTTTGAGATTTTTTTGACTCATAACCACCTTATACTTTAAATAATTCATTTTGGAGACATTAGAAACCGAAAATTATTTTATTATAAAATAATATTTCAATCTTTTTCTAAGGTGCCCCTCACCCGTCTTATAAAAGGGTACTTCCCCTTCTCTCAAATTCACACCTTCGAAGCCATTTGGATTGGACAAAACCTATCCAAATATCCTACCAACTATCCTCCCTTCATCCTACAGGCCTTAATTTAATCAGAAATCCATCCTAAAGATCCTTTTTGAAAAAATCAAAAGGAAGAACCCGAAGAAGAGGTAAATATTTCATCACCTCTTTCGAGTTCTTTTCTTATTCCACTTCCTATTTCTTTTTTTTTCCTTTATAAAATAATAAATCCAGTATTTTAAATATAATGAGATGTTATTAAAAAAATGGTACAACCCTATTCATTATTTTATCTATCCAATAAATGACAAAGTCACCATACGTGTGTACGTATGGATTACCGTCTCCACGTCGTGGTGTAGTTTATTATTCAAACACTTCATCATTTGGATGGGTATAATAATGAGTATAAATGATGTAAATAATAAGTATAACATTATAATGATTCTGTATATGATAAACCATCCAATTATATATGATTTTAATATCAAAAAAATGATGTAGTCGCTCGTCCGTACGTATGGATTACCGTCTCCACGAACGTGATGAAATTCTTTCTCCATCGTATCCATTCAAAATGAATTTTCATTTGATGATTAAAAATAATGTTTTTAAAGACTTAATATCATTCTGAATATTAATAAGATACATCATATCCATAACAAACATTACTTACGTAACATATCATATAAAGGAAAACGAATCGGTTAACACCCGAAACGATGATACTACTACAATATCATTAACAAAACATTATTATAAGATCATATATGATATCATATTAATGTATATGGTTCTTTTATAATTTAATAAAAATTATTTCACCATTATAAAGGATTTTAACCTACCCTCAACCAAGGAAAAGTACAAGGTAAGGGGTTTTCATCTCACTTTTATTCCCGCAAGATTCATGCTATATTTTCAACTATTAACTTTTGTGTGGTGTATGTACTGCCCATGATTGTATGGTTTTCATAATATAATCTAATTTATGGGGATTTATATCATCATTGTATGATCCTTCTTTCATGGGGTGTATGTTTCGTGTGTTACCAAATCGGTAAGGGAATTTCAATTTTCAATTTTCACTCATTCGGTTTTACGCAAACTTCATTGATTACATTACTCCAAGATTATGTGTGAAATCACTATTTATTTAATTATGTTGTAATTTCCACTCCCCTTTGTGTGGATATAATTTTGATACACATAATCACCCTTTTGATAAATTCTCAAGTCATCGGTATAAACTTGATAAGGGTAATTGTAACTCACTTTTTATTTATTGATTTAAAAATCCATGTCATTGGTGTTGTTTTTACAAGAATATGTGTGAATATACTCTGATTTATTTACACTGAATATCCAAAAATATTGAGTTTATTTATATTTTTCACACATAATTATGTCATTTATTTTTCCTTAACCTAAGGATACGGTCTTTAAAAAGGAATCCATCTCAACTTATGTTCTATTGAGAGTTCTTTGTTGTTATGCGAAAATTCACTTTTATTTGGGGTATATATTGTACTATGACATAGTATAACATGAATCACTTTATTCTCATGATATTATAAATTTTTTATTACCTTAATTATTTTTATTCAATCATCTCTCATTTGGTTAGAAACTCTAACCAAAATATCATTTTAAATGTTTTAAAAATCTATTCTTCTAAATATTTATCATTAATGTACATGTTTAAAAAATGATTTTAAGGTTTTACTTATATGGAAATTAATGTTTTAAAATTGAAATTACATTTAAAATTTTCAAAGTGTTATGGAACACTTTTATTCAAAAATATATTTTAAATAACTTCTTGATAAGACTTTTAATTGTTTTCATGAAAAAGGTATTTTTCTCTCAAAGATTTTTATTGATCATTTTGAACTATGTCAACATCTTTTATAGGATATTATTCTTGATCGAGGTTGGTTTATTATGATACAAATCATTCATACTATATTGATGTTTTTGTTATATGTTTGACTGTTGATGTGTTATTTTTATACCATTCATGGTTTAGGGATAAAGTATTGACATTTCGTATGCTTGTTTTAATATGAATGTTTATGTTACATTTAATACTTTTCATATGAGGAATGCATTGAACATAGTAAGTGACGGGTGGAGCCCGCTATAGCTTCTCAATGCATTGGTAGGTTTCAAGATACTAACTAGTGTCTTGGAACAAGGCCTTGAAGAAATCTTATTTGTAATCTTGGAACAAGGCCCTGACTATGTGGTTATGATGTCTGACAATATGCATTACATCATTATGAAAGTAGCTATTCATATTTCATGTGATTATTCAACTAGTATAATATCTTTGGGAATAAGTAAATTTAATTATTTCTTTTTATCTTTTCCATATTATTTTGTTGTTTAATTTTAAAAGGCTTTTGTTTTAGTCTTATACATTACCTTAAATGTTTGTGCTTATTTATGAAAGTTTCAGCAATATTTTTATCCTTACTGAGCATCGAGCTCACCCCTTTCTACTTTTTATTTTTCCGTGGATGTGAATAAGTATTTTATGGTTGACCTATAGAGATATCCTAAGGATAAAAGTGTGTTTAAAAAGGGGGAAATGTTTTTGATGTTTTTATTTCATGATGTAATGTAAAACTTATTAGTGTATCTAGTACTTTCAAGGCTACTAAATTGATCTATCTTTTGGGACAAGATTCCTTGTATCATTCCAATGTTATGTAATAATGCACTGACTCTAGGTAACTGGGATCGGGGCGTTACAATCAATGTTAGGCCTCATCTAAGGAAAACAACCCTTTATGAACACAAAGGTTGTATCAGATTTCAAGTTTGAGTTACCATTTATGAGTTATTATGATTTGAAAATAAATAAATTTTTATTTAATAATTTTATTTATGGTTATGCCCCTGGTGACTTTTTCTAAAGATGACCCATGCTGACCAATGTTAGGTTTCACCTAGGGTAAAGCCACTGCTCTGAGCTCAATAGTGTTCTCATATTTTTGGTATGGGCACTTATTTTAGAGTTATTTCTCTTTTTTCAAAAAATTCATGGTGTATATGCTTAAAAACTTATCATTTTTCAAACAGACATTCTGGGTACCCCTGGCCTCGGAATTGTATATCGTCTCAGCAAGTGGTCCGGAAATTTTCCCAAATAATTTCTAAAAAAAATCAGTAATATTTGAGTTATTACAGATAATATATTTTTATGATGTCAGATTTAATTTTATAAGGGTCTAAAAACTATTATCTTCATAAAAATCAATATTTTTCTATAAATATGGATTTTTATTTAAAAGTATAATTTATCATATTTAGAAAATTATTTTGATAAAATAAATCTCATTTTTGAAATCACCACATCAAAATTATCTAATTCTGAATTTGTCATAATTTTATCAGATGGTCAACTTTTTGGGTAAAGATTAAATAAAGTATAAATATATGTTTTGTATTGTGATATCATAAAATCCCAAAAGTGTTTTAATAAATACTATAAAGTGTAACAAAAAATAAATTTTTTTACCCTTAAAAAATGTTCTTTTTTGTTATTTGATAGACCCAAAATGAATCCTTTAAAACCTATTTTATATTTTATGTTTTTAAAATCAATTCCTTATTAACATGACTCAAATCCACTTCACCAAAGGTATAAATTTAAAGATTTAGGTTGTTAAAATTATATAATATTTAAAACCACTCCTATTTTTTACAGACCATGCGAAAAACCCATAGAAGTTTTTTTGGTTTTTATTATTTTATTATATTCATTACAAAACCCATGTTCAGAAATTAATAAATAATTCTCCTATATTTTTCTATAAAAACCAACCTGACCTCTCTTTCCTCTTTATTTAAATGCAATGGATATAAAATTTACTCTTCTTTTTCCTCTCTATATCCCCCTTAAAGTTCCCCAATGTAGTACCCCCAGTTTGAGTCATGTACCCTTTCTTTATGCATTTTTATGTGTTTAAAGTGAATGGGTTGAGTTGGGAAGACGTTGGGGGAGTTTAGAATGGTTTTTGATGAGTTTAGAGGCTTTTAAATGGGTTCACATTTTGAGCATGGTTAAGGGAAACCGTGAGGATGCTCTAAGAAACCATGTAGGGGGAGATAGTAGGCTTCACACGGACTACACATGGTTTTCCAAACCATGTGAGGCAACCGTGTGGACCCTTGATCTCTAGGCAGTAGCGTGTGCACGATTAGCACACAGTTTGAAAAACTGTGCGGGCTAACCGTGCGACCACTTAAAGTTGGTGTTTTTAAGTCCAGGATGGTCAGGCTTGACCTAATACACTCAAATCTTCCTCCAACTCGAGGCCCACTAGGGATTTTCATCTATCAAGGGTTGGATGGACTCTCCCACTCGATTTGGAAGGATTTTGAAGAGGTTTCTTGGCAGTTTGAAGGTTGTTTCTCTCGGGTAAGTCTCTGCTCTTGGTTTCCTTGGGTCTTCCTCTAGATCTACATCCCTCTCTTTCTCGGATTTCTATATCTACACTTGTTTTTGGTATATCTAGGGTTTTGGTTGCCTTGTATGTTAATATTAAGGATTTTGGATGTTAGGGAAAGGGATCTAGAGTGGTTTTGGTGGTGTGTTCGCCGGATTTGAGGTGCGGTTGTTCGTGGGTCGATTTCATAGGAACCCCAGTGGTAGGTGACTTCTCTCTCGACTCCACTTGGTTAGAACTAGTTGTTCTTTGTTTACAATTAATTTTATGTGCTAAAAAATTTATTGTGATTTGTTGTGCGAAATTGGTTGGAAATCCATTTGGGTATTTTGGGGGAAAATGGGGTTTCATGGTGAAATGCTATTATTATCGATTATAAAATGGAGATTTTAAAATGGGTTGTTGAGATTGATTTGGGAAAATGGTTGATGAAAAACTGTTTTCAATAAAGACGTTTTTATTGAAATGTGGTTTGACATGGAAAATGGTTTTCAATAAATGGATGATTTTTTAAAGTGGATTGGTATGCAATGGAATTTGTTGATTGCATGTTGTTGTGACATTGGTGGGTTTTATGCTTGGTTTTGATTTGGTGGAAATGCTGTGTGGAAGTGGGCGGGAAGTCTCACTATAAAAGGTGATGGATAGTGGTCGGAAGAACCACCACGTGGGTAGTGGTCTGGAAGTACCTCTAGTTGTGAATGGGAGAACGGGTTGGGCAGAAGTCCCACCATTTTGGTTGTTTTGGTGTGAATGGGTGAATGGGTTGGAAGGAAGCTCCACAATTTTGGTTGTTTGTTGTGCATTACTTTTCAAGTTGTAACTTGTTGTGCTAGTGGGTAAATGATGAAACGGCTTATGGCATGTTTGGTTGGCTTTCTCTTGGTTTCTTGTTTTGGGTGTGATGGCTTGGTATGGGCATGTTTGGCATATGGAAATGGTTGTACTTGTGATTATTTTATATAGATTGTTTTATATAAATGTGCTAACGGTTTTATCCTAGTGGCATGTGTAGGGAAGTCATTTGGGGAAATCCTACTGAGTTTTAGTACTCACCCCCTACTTTGGCACGTTGGTGTCTTTGCAGATGTTGTGTAACGTGATGTGGGAAAAGGTAAGGCATTAACCTCATTTAGTGGTTCATAGTGATGTCTTGGTGGAGCTTGGAGCTTGGAGCTTGGCATAGAGCTTTGGTGGTATCATGGAACATGGTGCTTGTTGTTTGGTCTTCCTCGTAGTACTCTGATATTGTATTTGTTTTGGATTTGGGTTGTATGGTGGTACAACTTGGTTGTATTTTTGGCATGAATACTTGAATGTTTTATTGACATGAATCATATAGTGGTGGTTAATGGATGGTTTGGTTGGTTTTTTCTTAAGGAAAAATCGTTCCGCAATTTGATCTTGAAGCCCTCGACTTTTATTGTCAGCCTTTGGTGTCTTGGGAACATTTCTTAAGGCCAAGTATCCCCCACCGTTTTCTCAAGACAATGAGGTAGGGGCAGGGTGTTACAAGTGGTATCAGTTTGTTCTGTCCTTTGCTTTCAAGTGAGAGCAGTTGTTCGGTCGCTTTGGCGCGTTGGGTTTGGAGTTGACATTCGTTGTGGTATATTCCTTGAGTCTGGATGGTAGCAAGGCGTAGGCTTGTCAGAACTTGGAATGTATAGCATAAAAGGACGTATCTAACCCTTTTATGCTGAAATTCATGTTACTAGGGAGTTGGGTACATAAGTTGTTTGTAGATACTCATAGGAATTAGAAATCTCTTTGTCATGGGTGTAGCCAATGAGATGAGCATGACATGAATTGTAGAAATGAATTCCCTCTTGGATATATATTTCTTTGTCGTATAATGATTTATGATGTGATACGAATGTGTGAAACTGTAATGTGAATAAATTGGTATTTTGAAAAAGTTTTGGTTTTCAAAATGGTGAAACATGGAAAATGTGAACTTGTGGAAAGCCTTGTGCGATAGTGTTGTGTAATGTGATTTGAAATGGGATTTTGTGATGTCTACGGAAGTGAGACTCATGGTTGTTTGTTTTATGTTTATAGAAATGGCACTGAGTAGGCGTCGTAGAGACCAAATAGAGGAGGCTGCTGAGAATGTGGTAGCTCCTGAGCCTCAGGTGAACCAGCAGCTAGTGCAAAGCATAGTGCAAGCTTTCCAAGCTATGGAAAGTGGAAATAAAATGGATGAACCAAGGCATGTGGATCATGCGGTTCAGTTTCAAAATCATAATCCACCCATCTTCATGGGTGATTCAAAGCGAGAGAGGGAAGAAGCATGGTTGAATAGAATAAACAAGATCTTCGAGTTCTTGGGAAAATCGATAGAGTTAAAGGTGAAGTTGTCCACGTATATGTTGGAAGATCTTTCCCTTCGGTGGTAGGAGTTAGTAGTCCAAGTGGGGACGGACCAGTCTATGATGTGGAAAGGCTTTAAATAATTGTTTAATAAAAAATTATACCCACATACTTTCAGAATTCAGCGTACGACTGATTTCTTCAGTTTGAAGGAAGAGATTGTATCTGTAACGGAGTATGCAACTAAGTTTATAAACTTTGTGAGGTTTTCACCTGAGGTGGTGGGTAGCACTTCATTGAAGGCAAGGATCTTTGAAGAGGGGTAAAGGCAAGAAATCCGTTCAAAGATAGCAGTACTGTGTATAGATGATTACATAGAGATGGTAAATAGAGCATCGATGGCTGAGCGGGATCTGTTGGGAACTCTAGGTGGAGGAAGCATGGTGGTACCCATGGGGAATAGTGGGAACTCTAATGCTGGGTTCAAGCGGAGGAGGGACACTTATTCCCAGAGCGGGAGTATGACATATAATCCAATGATAGGATGGGTGAATCTTCATTTGAAGCCCCAGAGAAAGCCGGGATGTTTTCAGTGTGGTTCGATGAGCCACATCAAGAGAGATTTTATGGAACAACATTGAGAATATCATAATTTTAAACAGATGGGGAATCTGCAGTGTTATTTTTTGAATGCTCTGAGGTCGGGGGCGCGTGATACTTCTCAGGGATTGCAGATGTCATATGCTTTGACGGGATGGGGACAATAACACACCCCTCTTCACCAGAGTAAAATGGATTATAGTGATTCTCGGAATACCACGACGCCTGAACAAAGTAATAAAGAGCAGAGTGTGGAAGCAAATGCATTGTTTGGAACTGATCAGGTTGTCGTGGATGATCAGTCAGGACCATCCACGGAGCGATGTACTATTCTATTAAATTCTACCTTGAAGCAAGTGTTGTTTGATATGGGTGCTTCACACTCTTTTATTACTGCACGCATGGTTGATTTGCTGGGTTTAAGTGTAGAAATGATGCCTTTGGTTTTGAATCATCAAACTCCCCTGGGTCGAAGAGAGTGTCGAGCCTTCTTATGTAGAACATGTTGTATTTTTGTGGGCGTGGTTGAGATAACCTGGAATTTATCACTGCTTGAGATGGATGGGTATGATGTAATCCTGGGAATGGATTAGCTGGTGGATTTTAAGGACCACGTCGATTGTAATATATGGAAAATGGATTTTACGACAAACGATGGTGTTAGAAATCTCTTTAGATGAGATAGGCATGAAAGGAAGGATGAAACAGGTTTGTTGGCACCAGTAGTGGGCATGTTATCGCATCAGTTAGTGGTTTTTTCATTGGAATAGGTAGAGGGTGTTGAGAAGAGCATTCATCTGGTACCGGTAGACCAGTTCATGGATGTTTTTCTAGAATAATTCTCTAGGTTAACTCCTGTAAGAGAAGTGGAGTTTACGATTGATCTCCTTCTGGGGGCCAGTCATGTCTCACTTCCGTCTTATCGGATGACACCAGCTGAATTGAAGGAATTGAATGACCAGTTGGAAGAGTTAGAAAACAAAGGGTTTATCCAGCCTAGTACGTCTTCGTGGGTAGTGCTGGTGTTGATTGTGAAAAAGTTAGATGGAACTTTGAGACTCTATGTTGATTATGGTAGACTTAACCAAGTTACAATAAATAATAGATATCCACTTCCACGAATTGATGATTTGTTCGACCAGTTGAGGGGAGCCTAGTGGTTCTCCACGATCGACATTAGGTCGGGATATCATCAATTGCGGGTGAGGAAGGACAATATTCCTAAAATAGCTTTCAGAAGTAGATATGACCATTATGAATATGTGGTTATTCCCTTTGGTCTAACTAATGTGCCGGTGGTGTTCATGGCATTGATGAATCAGGTATTTAAGAGATATCTGGATTCATTTGTGGTGGTATTTGTAGATGATATTCTATTGTATTCATAGAAAAGGGTAGAACATCAGCAGCACTTGGCGATAGTGATGGGGATCTTGAGGGATCATCGGTTGTATGCCAAATTGTCAATGTGTGACTTTTGGATACAGGAAGTTCATTTTCCCGACCATGTGATTTATGAAAGGGGTGTTTCAGTGGATCTGGAAAATATACAGGCCGTTATCTCGTTGCAACTACCAAAGAATGTGTTTGAGATATGGAGTTTCCTTGGTCTAGCTGGGTATTATCAGCGTTGTGTTCGTGATTTTTTACGTTTGGATTCACCGATGACAGCTTTGACAAGAAAGAATGTTCCATTCTAGTGGAATGAACAGTGTCAGCAGTGTTTCGAAGAGCTAAAGGGACACCTTACATTAGAACCAATCTTAGATTTTCCAGAACAAGGAAAAGGGTATGCGGTGTATTGCGATTCATCAGCATTAGGGTTGGGGTGCATTCACTTGAAAGGAAATCACATAGTTGCGTATGGCTCATGGAAGATGAGGGTGCATGATAAGAACTACCCAACTCATGATTCGGAGTTGGTAGCAGTGATTCATGCTTTGAATGTGTGGCGTCATTATCTCTTCGGTGATAAATTCACAGTATATACAGATCATAAGAGCTTGAAGCATATTTTCTCACAAAGGGCTTTGATCTTGAGGCAAAGGAGATGTATGTAATTTCTCCAAATGTTTGATTTTGACTTAATGTACACACTACGTAATAGAAATTTGGTGGAGGATGCATTAAGTAGAAAATCATATGCTCATATGGTGAAACAGGCATCAGACCCGTGGTAGTTGATGTCGGTTATAGATGATATGTGGTTGGAATGTGAGGAACGGGGAAATAGAGCGGTCTTCATTCTAGTTTTTTTTATTCCTGACTTGGTTGGCCTGGTTATAGAGGCACATATATCTGATTCTGAGTGTGTGGCCATGGGGTCGAGACTCAATGGCGGGGATACCATTAAGGGTTGGAAACTTAATGTAGATTCAGTTTTGTGTTTTTGGAATCGGATGGTTGTACCAGTTTCTTTTCAGGAGGATCTTCTCAGGGCGTATCATCATTCTAGGTGGGTTTCTCATCCTAGAATTTATAAAATGTATAAAGAATTGAAAGCGCAGTTCTGGTGGGCTGGTATGAAAAGAGCAGTGGCTGAGTTTGTTTCGAGATACTTTACTTGTCAGTAGGTCAAGGAAGAACATCAGAGGCCAGTAGGAATGTTGCAGTCATTACCAATCCCAGTTTGGAAGTGGGAGAAAATATCGATGGATTTTGTTACAGGTCTCCCAAGATCAGTCAGAAAGAAGGATGCCATTTGGGTGATAGTGGATCGGCTAACGAAGCCGTCCCATTTCATTCCAATTCGTGAATCTCATACAGGGGATGATCTATCCAAAATCTATATCCGGGAGGTTGTAAAGAGGCATGGAATTCCAGTTTTGATTGTATAAGATAGAGATATGAGGTTTACATCTCATTTCTGGAAATCCTTACAACAAGCCCTTGGAACTAGGTGGACAATGAGCACGACGTATCACCATCAGATGAATGGTCAATTCAAGAGGACGATAAAAACTCTGGAGGATATGTTGCGGTATTGTGTTATGGATTTTGGTGGCTCGCGGGAGGAGCACTGGTCATTGGTTTAGTTCTCGTACAATAAAAGTTATTAGGCTTCCATACAAATGGTTGTGTTTCAAGCGTTTTATGGGCGGTCGTGTCGTTCTCCATTGTGTTGGCTGGAAACGGGTAAGTCCTCGATGGTTGGACTGAGCCTTGTCCAGGAGACTATGAAGAAGATCAAGTTGATCAGAAAGAGAATGGAGATGGCTCAGAGTCATCAGAAATCGTATGTGGATCATCGTCGATGTCTGTTGTCGTTCGAGGTGGGTGATCATGTTTTCTTGAGGATATCTCCTAGGTTGGGACATCGTCAGTTTGGGAAGCAGGGAAAGTTATCTCTAATGTATATTGGGCCTTTTGAATTTCTTGAGCAGGTTGGTGAGGTGGATTATCATTTGGATTTTCCACCTAGGTTCAGTGCGGTGCACAATGTGTTTCATGTGTCTCAGTTGAAAAAGTATCAGCCGGATCATGACCATCTGATTCGATGGGATCATATTGAGCTAGAACCAGATGCTTTGTTGGTGCATGTACCAGTGTGGGTTTTGGATAGGCAAGAGAATGTCTTTCATGGTAAAAGCATCAGTTTAGTTTGTTTTTTATGGCATCATGGTCTGATTCAAGAGGAGACTTGGGAGCAGGAGAAAGAGATGATCAAGAAGTGTCCTGAGCTCTTTTAGCAAAGGTCGGGTTTACTACTTTCCGAGGATGGAAATTCCAATGGTGGGGAGAATTTAGTGCCCCCGGTTTGAGGTATGTAGCCTTTTTAAGAATTTTTATGTGTTTAAGGTGCATGGGATGAGTTGGGAAGAGGTTGGGAGAGTTTGGAATGGTTTTGGATGAGTTTGAAAGCTTTTAAATGGGTGCACGGTTTGAGAACGGTTAAGGGAAACCGTGCGGATGCTCTAAGAAACTGTTTAGGGGGAGACAGTAGGCTTTGCATGGCCTGCGCACGGTTTGAAAAACCGTACGAGGAAACCGTGCAGACCTTTTCTCTATAGGTAGTAGCGTGCACATAGTTAGCGCACGGTTTGACAAACCGTGTGGGCTAACCGTGTGGCCACTTATAGTTGGTGTTTTTAATTCCGGGCTCCCTCGGTCTAGACCTAAAACACTCAAATATTCCTCCCACTTGAGCCTCACTTGGGATTTTCAGCTGTCAAGGGTTATAGGGACTCTCCCACTCAGTTTGGGAGGATTTTGAAGAGGTTTCTTGGTAGTTTGATGGTGGTTTCTCCTGGGTAAGTCTCTCTTCTTTGTTTCCTTGTGCTTTCCTCTAGATCTACATCCCTCTCTTTCTTGGTTTTCTATATCTACATTTTTTTTGTGTAGATATAGGGTTTTTGTTGCCTTGGATGTTAATATTAAGGCTTCTAGATGTTAGGGAAAGACATCTAGAGAGGTTTCAGTGGTGAATTTGCTGGATTTGACGGGCGGTTGTTCGTGTGTCGATTTCTTGGGAACCCTAAAGGTAGGTGGTTTCTCTCTCGACTCCACATGGTTAGAACTAGTGGTTCTTTGTTTACAATTACTTTTTGTGCTGAAAAATTAATTGTGATTTGTTGTGCGAAATTGGTTGGAAATCCATTTGGGGATTTTGGGGAAAAGGGGGGTTTCATGGTGAAATAATATTGTTAGGGATTTTAAAATGGAGATTTTAAAATGGGTTATTGAGATTGACTTTGAAAAATGGTTGATGAAAAATGGTTTTCAATAAAGATGTTTTTATTGAAATGTGGTTTGTCATGGAAAATGGTTTTCAATAAATTGATGATTTATTGAAGTGGATTGGTATACAATGGAATTGGTTGATTGCATGTTGTTTTGACATTGGTGGGTTGTATGCTTTGTTGTGATTGATTGAAATGTTTTGTGGAAGTTGGCGGGAAGTCTCACTATAAAAGGTGATGGATAGTGGTCAGAAGAACCACCATGTGGGTAGTGGTCGGGAAGTACTGCTAGTTGTGCATGTGAGAACGGGTTGGGTGGAAGTCCCACCATTTTGGTTGTTTTGGTGTGAATGGGTGAACGGGTTGGATGGAAGCTCCACCGTTTTGGTTTTTTTTGTGCATTTCTTTGAAAGTTGGAACTTTTTGTGCTAGTGTGTAAATGATGAAATGGATTGTGGCATGTTTGGTTGGCTTTCCCTTGGTTACTTTGTTAGGGTGTGATGGCTTGGTAAGGGCATGTTTGGCTTATGGAAATGGTTGTACTTGTGATTATTTTATATAAACTGTTTTATATAAATGTGTTAATGGTTTTATCCTAGTGGCGTGTGTAGGTAAGTCATTTGGGGAAATCCTACTGAGTTTTAGTACTCACCCCCTGCTTTGGCATGTTGGTGTCTTTGCAGATGTTGTGTACTGTGACGTGGGAAAAGGTAAGGCATCACCCTCCTTTAGTGGTTCATGGTGATGTCTTGGTGGATCTTAGAGCTGGGAGCTTGGCGTAGAGCTGTGGTGGTATCATAGCACATGGTGCTTGTTGTTTGGTCTTCTGCCCAGTACTCTGATATTGTGTTTGTTTTCGATTTGGTTTGTATGGTGGAACAACTTGGTTGTCTTTTGGGCATGTATGATAGGATTTTTTATTGACATGCATCCTATAGTGGTGGTTAATGGATGGTTTGGTTGTTTTTTTCTTAATGGAAAATCATTCCCCAATTTTATCTTGAAGCCCTCAGCATTTATTTCCAGCCTTTGGCGTCTTGGGAACGTCTCTTAAGGCCAAGTATCCCCCACCGCCTCCTCAAGCCAATGAGTTAGGGGCGGTGTGTTACACCCAATCTCTTAAGAATATCATCCTAACCTTTTAGAATAACTCTCTCAAGTTAAGTAATCCTATCATAATCCTCTTTATTTAAGAACGCTCTTTATATTATGCCTTTGATTCCCAATTTTTCATATTGGGATATGTTTTTACAAATAACAGTAATTTTTGTTAAGATTTCTATGCAATGATTTAAATCTTTTGATCTCATTAAACCCTTCCATGAATCTTTATGTACCCCAATTATATTGATGAAAATATCCTTCAATTTTACATGCTAAAAATTTATTTAGTGAATACCCATCCCCATTTTTACTCACGTGTATTAACAGAAATGTATATATCTTTAATTTATTGGGGAATTCCATTTATATAATCCTAACTCTTTTTAATGGGATTAAAAGTAAATAATGAAATCCTTATGTTTAATGATCTATGTGGCACACTCATACAAGTATATGATATGAATTTGACCGATGTGCCCAAAATTATATAGGGCTCTAATGCATTGGGTAGTTCTTTTTATCCCATGAAATAAAATGTATGGTGCAAATGAGGTTATATTAACCACACCATGTTATGATGTATGAGATATTATCGTTGACTTATGCTTATGATTTTAGGTTTTATGTTGTTTCCACATTCCCATGTTGCCTTTATGTAATCATCTTATATAATGATTTGATGTTCAAGTTTATGACTCTAAACCCTCTTATGTTACCTTGATATTCATATTGATTCACATGGACTGATTTAAATTGTTATATGATTTTATTATTCCCTTACTGATCTTTATACCTCACCCATTACTCATGTATATCACCAAGTTATCCCATGATATTTTAGATGATCCAAGGAATATAATGATATGTTTAAATTATTTTATATAGTGATGTTGTAACCATTTTATGTTACTATATTATGTATCTTATTAATAAAGTATATTAGGCCTCATGATCTTGTGGTTTTTTAATAATTTTATCTTTATGTAATATATCATGAATTAATATGTATTTAAATATGGGTTTTCATGCCAACACTTGATGTGTCACCTACCTTAACTAAGAAGGTATGGTTTATTACTTCATAAGTGAGCTCACTTGAGTGATAAGGGAAGGATCAGTAAACTTCGTGTAACCCAGCTAGAGTCTTCAAGTAGTTTTCTAGGCTTGGTATGATTCCAAAACCTTTATATTTGTGTATGGGTTGTGAATTTTTATTTGAGATGACTCTTCTACCAGCACTGGCCAGAATAGGTGTGGCCTGGTGTTTTGGTGACCTAGTTAGAACATGATGACCTCACGTATATGATTATATGTGAATTTTGTGTTATGTTTATGGGTGGGTGTGTTTCATGATCACAACATGTACACCTTATATATATTTAATTCACATTAACTTTATCATAAAAATACATAGTAATTTTGAGGCATTGGTAATCCCTATTGGGTTATTGGACTCATCCGTACAAGAATACATAACATGTGTTTCAATGTATATGTTTAGACCTTCATATTTTATCTTTTATATAGGTATCACCTGGAGATGGACATATGGTTTAGTTTTAAAAGGTTCTGGAGGCCAAGTATTTTTCCGGATGATTATGTGAGTTGAGTCAGTGGAAAGTATATTTACTTTTTTTTTTCAGAATGTAAAGGATATTGTCCCATTTTTTATTTATATGATGCTTCCTTTTACAATTATGTTATACATATATTATATTATATTTTTATGTATCAAGTAGATATTTATTATTTTTTCTATTGTAGATTGTGTGTTGGGGGATTATTAAATCCCTTTCACATTAATAAATATATATTTTTCTCACTATAAGGACATGTCATGTAATTTTTTTTGTAGAATTTGGTAAAACCTCAGGCTTTACATTGAAGGAAATGTATCCCCATTTATCTTATAAGTCATAAATTATACTCAACTACATCTAGAATACAGGAAGTAATGTATATGGTCATGCATCACCTACTTTTTATGTGTTGTTCATGCGATTAGGGATAGGTAATTTCACTAGGTAATACAATAAAAACATTGATAAACTAAAAGATAATAGTTATTTTAAATAAAAAACCAAATACATTAATATATAGATATTTGGGGTTTCTTGTCTAAGGATGGAATATGACATATTTGAGCGATTTAAAAATGAAAAACCTTAATCGATGTCATTACATTATTTCAAACATTGTAGAAATAATGAGAAAAGTATTAAATATTTATATATATGTTTGGATAGTGAAATCATATTGTATATACTTTAATATGTATCTTGTTATATAAATCGAAAGGTTTTGTTTGTGAATTTTTCATCCAAATACCATGGTATTTATGATAAATAAAAATTTATATATCATAAAAATTTTATTTTTAAAATATTATAAAAAAATATAATTTGAATTTTATTTGTAAAATGTCAAATTTAATGTGTTATAAATTCATATAAAACTTAATTTATGGAATATTGATTGGATATCCATGCATTGATCCATAAAAATATATCTCTAGAGTATCTAAATTGATCATAATGAGCATAAAGTGATTCCTATACAAATAAAAAGAAATAAGTAAGGGGAAAATGAAAATATATTTTATACGATTAGAGTGTAGAGTTTTGACCTAGAATTATAGGATTTAAGAAGTGTCTATAATCTGTTGTTTTCTTTTAAAATATTATGGATACATGGTAAAATTTCATCTTTATCCAATGATTTTGTGTGTGTAAAAGTTACACGAGGACTATTAGATCCATGTTTTTCATCATAGGGTCTTTCCATATACATTTTTTATAAAAACTCTAATAGAAAATATGAACAGTATTAAACTATATTTAACATATAAAATAATTATTGGAAAAAAATAATCATGAAAATATACCTCATGTACTCATTCAAAAGTAAGGATCCCAGCCATTCATGCATGGTAATTTTATTTAAATTCTTGAGACCAATTGTGTTATTAATTTCCTCTCTATATATTTTTACATTAAATTCAATTTAGGACATATTTTTATCTTGTAACATTATATCTTAATGAATTTTTAATTTTAATAATTTAAATAATTGAATTGGTGTGGTAAATGTACTATCAGAATGTCCTTTTGATCTCTTAGTTGATATTTTTGATTTTTGTGACTCAGTCTTCTGTTTCCTCTTTTATTTATCCCTCTGCAATAACACACATAAGTTAAACCTACATTAATTAATTGTAAATTTTTTTGAATTTAAAATATATAGAAAATATAATACCTCATTATCATCATGTAACTTTATAAGATTAAATGTCCATGTTATGAATGTTCAAATGGAAAATTTTATTGTATAAACATTAAGATCATAAAGGGTAATAGGTATCTCAACTCATGGGATATTTAAATACCTACACCCACTTGAAATTAAAGATATGTTTTTTATTATGCAGAATATCACATTGGATATTATACATTGTACCTATCATCGTAAGGTAATGATATTGTGTAAAAAAAAGATAAATCACAATTAATTTCAACCTTTAGAATTTTCATAAAAGAAATTTATGAGTAGTTTTTTCATTCACATTTAGAAAAAACATTTATGACATAATAAAATACCTCAGGTATGGTTGGACTTTGAGGGAAATTTATAGCCTAAAAACTAGGGGTGGCTTTTCATGTTTTTGTTTCTTTTGTGTTAATTTTTCTCATCAGTCCTGATACATAAATGAGTTGATTACATCAACTAATGAACTAAAATATTCTGTTAGATCATTTATCTATGCCTGTATATTTTTATTTTCACCATATTTACAATCTTGTATATTTATTACCTCAATTTATGCTTAGGATAACATCCCAAAACCTTTACCTCTAACATGGTCATATTTTTCTTTTCAATTTAAATATACTGAATGTAGTTGTTTATTAGGTACATTATATAATTATTTTTACTTCTAAAATAGATAAAATATATTGGAAACTAAGCATCTAATAATATATAATAATATTTTAAAGTATAATAAATGTCAATTATGTCATACTCACAAAAGATTAACAAAATTTAAATATTTTTCATCAATTTTTTCCCTTGTTTATATACATGATCCTCCATTCGTAGCACATGACATGGGATGAAAGTGTCTTTAGATTTTAATTAATAAACACACATATAAACAAAGGAACATAGTTATGAGGTCATTTCATATAGCATAAAAGTTTTAATATTTATTTTGAAATATATTTATTTTTTGTTAAAATGAAGCATACCCCCATTATTTCTTTATAGTGGGGGTATAGTGGTTTCAATAAATGTTGATTATTTTTGTAATCCTTTATTATTTCATAAGTTAAAAATTTGGAATCAATTTGATTAATATAGATAATTTTAAATAAAATATTACCAATTAAAAAATACCTTAAATTCTTCCTCCTCTTGAAGACAAAAGAAATCATCATAGGTTTCTGGTGGAGTTTTACATTACCCTTAAAATACATAAGAAAATATTTCATAATAAATATATCAAATTATTTATGATCCTTTATAACAACCATTAGTATGAATTTCATCCAAAAATATTATAACATAATTGTACTTAGATAGTGATAATGAAAATTACATCAGTATTTCATTAATTTACTTTTTTGTTAAAACAGAGAAATTATATCATAATGTTAGCCTAATTTCTTCCCAAATTATTGAATTCAATGTAGGGTTGACATTTTTACATGTATCTATAGAGAATTTATATCATAATGTTACCGTAATGTTAATAATATTAGATGATCCATAAACCATAGTGTTATCCCATTCAATATCTATATTCGGTTTTCCCCATGTTTAGTCTAAATATATAACTTTCATATATTCTATAATAGATCAACTATTACTCTAACTCATATAGTAATTTTAATATTGAATAGAAATCATGTAAACACATGAAAACAATTTTCTAAGGTTCATTTATATTCTCTATTGAAAACTTGCTGAACTTTTTAACCCTATCCTCATACTCTTTAACATACAATTTTCATCCATCCACTTTAATTCATATTTATTATATTTGGTTTAAAAATATTCATATTTAACAATAAATAAATAAATACATAGAAGGTATTAATATATTTTGTCATTTTACATGTGTAAATTATTTAAATTATAAATTTAAAAAAATATAATTAGAAATTATAATACATATATATGGAAGTTATTTAGGATATCCCAATCAATTTTAAACAAATATGGGAACTGAATGGGTTATTTTTCAATAATATTTTGATTCTTCAAGTAAATGGTTTTAAATGTAATTATACATAAAACTTGTGGTGGTTTTAAATTTATACTTTCTTTATTAAAAACCTTGATTTAGAACCTTGTGAAAAGTAGGTTTTTTGTAAATATTGTTTTTTATGAAAATGAAAATTCTAATAAGTAAATACCAACATGTTATAATGGATTGTTTATATAGATTTATTTTTATATCCATGCATGTTATTATATGTATTTTAGAATTTTTTAAATTATTGTTCTATGTTCCATTAACCCAGGGTGTGTTCTCAAGTTATTTAATTTCATAAGTGCATACATTGGTATATTTTCATTCATAAAAATGTTATAAATATCCAAGTGGTTTTAAGATCAATTATGGAATTTTATTCACATGTTTAGGTTATATACCTTGATATTATTTTGATTAAGTAAAACAATATTTTACATCTCTTTTGACTTTGGTCAATAAATTAAATAAATATTTGAATAATTTTTATTTTGTGTTATCATGAGATCTTTTAGTAAATGTGAGTTTAGATTGTAAAGGAATCATTTGAATGGTATGAATATACCTTAGTAATGCATTCCTTTTTTTACTTTGTTATGAATCAAAATGTAATTAATTTATTTCCACTAAAACCTGAGTGAATTAGAATTTAACAAACCATACATAATCTTGGTTAATAATTGTATCAATGAAGAGATAATATCTATGTTTGACCACGTGAAAAGGATTGATCTGGTCATTAAAGCTATTGTGTTTCATTAACTGGGTTGTTTTACTAATCTAATCATAAAACCTTATTAATACTATTGTTGTCTGATTTCTTAAATATTTGGGTGTATAATTGGATTTAGATAAATACAAAAAAAAATATTGTTTTTCCTTGAGAATACATAACCATGAGTTATTTAATTCTTTAAAATGTTTTATTTAAAACTTAATTTTCACCCTGAACTAAATGTATTTCATCTATATAGTAATAATAAAAAGGGTGATATTACATCCCTTTAAATATTGGCAACATGGGTAGACATTAACCTCATATGGAAATTTTTATTTAGTTTATCAAATGTACAAAACATATTTAGATAAGGAACTTTTAATTTGTAATGTATATATCATGAATGGGGATTATTTAATATCTTATCCTTTGTTTTTATTGTCAATAGTATGCATTGGTTATGATCAATGTCATACAAAATACCTTACTTGGTTTACTATTAGTATGAAAACATCATCAAAACAACTCCTAATATTCTCTATTAAGGAATATTTCACAAGGTTCAAACTTGAATACAAGTTCTAAATCCATTTATAACTCAAAAAAACATGTAATGATAAATATTATAAAATTATTTGAAAATAAACAAATCCATGAAAAACATACCAAGAAAACTCATCATTAGTAACCAAAATAGTTATAAATCAAATAATTAAAAAAAATCATACAAAATATACCATTACACAACTCAAGAAATTCATTGTGAAAACAAATAACCATTTAATTGAAATGAAACTAAATGAACATTTAAACAACCAAAATAAATTTTATGTCAGCCAAACTATTTATCCTTCAATATAAATTCTTGAAGAAAATTATGCATTCTAAAAAAATTACTTTTTTAAAATACACCATAACCAAACATGGAATTATTATTTAAAAACCATTCCACTTAAAATACTTATATATAACAAAATCAAAAAAATTAAATTTTCTAGCATTCCCAAAGAAACCATGTTTTTTTGTTTTAAAATTTTTTTTTAAGCATTTTCATTCATAACAACTCTACCCAACCACCAAATGACATGGAATTTCAATTATAAATTAATTTCTACAACACTTAATGAATCATTCCATGAAACAAAAATAGATAGAAATTGAAAGATATTGTTAATAAATCATTATCATGAGGGAAGTATAGATGAGTGATGAAGTGCTTTAGGTGAAGAAAAATCCCAAATTTTCCAAATGACACTTCATGATTGGAGGAGATTTCATACCTTTAATTTTAGAAGTGGGATCATTTACAAAATGATGAGAGGGGGTGAAACCGGGCATGACTTCCATAATATGTTAAATGTTAGTTCTTTAAAGTGGTGTGGTTATGGTACTTTTATAAAGACAGTGAGATCTTTATCAACAATTACAAAAAAGTTATGATAATTTAATATTTATCCAATACTAGTTTTAGTGCTAATAAATTCATTCTTTATCAGTGTTAAGTTTAGCACTGGTAAAATCGTTATACATAAGGGTAACCACCTGATACCTAAGGGCTTACCCTTATTTATCCCACCTATATTTGTTCCTGAATTAGCACCTATATAAGTGTATTTATTAGTGCAATGGTTAACACATATAAAAATAAAAATACAAACATTTGTATAAATGAGTAAATATATTTTTTAAAAATATCATTAATTATATTAATATATAATTATAATCATATATAGTTATATGTACAGATACAAAAAGATAAATCCTAATTATAAATGTATATAATATTTACAATTTTATAAATGTGTATAACATTTATAATTTTGTATATTAAATATTAATAAGTATTAATTATAATTAAATGATATTACTTATATTTTTAAAAATATTATTAGTTTTTTAAAAGAAAAAATATTTTAGATGAAATAAAAATGTGTAGTTATATTTATAAATATTAAATGTATTGTATTTAAATAAAAAATAAATTCTATATATTTTACTAATTAAATTTAAATTTTAAATTTATGATCAAATATATTATTTAAAAATAACTATTCATTTTTTTATATTTTAATTGAATTATTTTAAAAATAATAAAATATGTGGATTGATGATTATTATGATGAATATTAAAATGAATTACTATATGTGTGTGTGTGTGGGGGGGTGTTTTTTAAAAACATTAATTAATTACATTATAATTACATTAATTATAAATAGAGTAAGTAATATTCACAAATTTGAATATTTATATAGATATTTATTAAACTCAATTTATGTTAATTAATGTTATAATTTTATTGAAGTATAATATATTGATATTAAATTCTAATTAGAAACCTACAGTGCAAATGTATATGTCACAGTGTCTATACATTTATATATATATGTATTCATATACTATACAAGTAATTTTTTAGGAACTCGTACATAATATTAATTAATACTGTTATATAAATATTATTAATTATTATTGTACAAAATGTATATAATATTTGTAATATTATACATGATAAATATTAATAATTAATAATTCTATTTAAATATAAGTAGTTATAATTTCTAAATTATTATTAATTATAAAAATGAATAATTATTTTACAGTAAATAAAAATTTATAATTTTATTTATAAACAATAAAATTATATTGTGTTTAAATACAAAATATTTTCATTACATTTTACTAATTAAAATAAATTTTAAATTTACTATCATTTGATTTTCTTTTTGAAAATCATATTCATTTTTTTTATTTTTAAAATTATAATTTTTATAAAATATATAAATTAAACATATGAATATATATATTTCTTATTAAAATTAATATTTATATAAATATATATTTCAATATAAAATTTTATTAATTAAATTTTAATAAAATTAATTATTGGTATTATCAATAATGACATACATATAATAATTATTATAAGTAAATATGAAAATTTTCAATAAAATAAAATTTTATAAATATAATGTTTATTTTTTTAATAAATTTAATTAAACATATGATATTATTTTCATTAAAAATGTATTTATATTTATAATTATATGTATTCTAATTGTGTTTGTTCTTGTGTGTGTGCAAAGGGTTGTTTATACCTTCACTGTCTAACATTCTCATGTATCTTCACTCAACTGTTTCATTTATTGAATGTGAATGAGACAGCCTGGCCCATCATTCAAAAAGTTTTAAATATTATTGGGTCCTTAAATTTTCACATATGATAAGAAGTGAATCCTATCAAAATCGAAAAAGGGTATAAATAAACCCAAAATTTGATTGAAAAAAATGTTCAAGGGGGAGTCTGGAAGGATGGATTGATCCCGTAAATTTTAGATCTCTTCATTTACTGCCGCATGAAGTGTGTTGTGAATGAAACTATTCATGGGATGAGGTGGTACCACCAGTACCTGCGAACAAAACCACATTTTTTGCGGGGTCGAATGGTGTTTTCCACCCCCACAAATGACTGTCCCCCATGAACTAAATTATTCACAGGATGGGGTGGTTCTACTGGTTCCCATAGATGAAATAAAACAATTTTTGGGGACATATGGTAATTGTTTCATCCACAAATGACTTCCCCCATTAATAACTTCATTCATGGGATGTGGCGTCCTCTTGGGATCCAACAAAAGAAGGTATGTAACCCACCGTGGATGACCGTCCGTGTCGATATATCATCTATTAATTCTTCTATAAAAAGACCCTGAGGGGGACCAAAAAGAGAACCAATCAAGATTCCTACGACCCGAGTGATGGAGTGAATGATGAGAAAAGGGAAAAATAAGAGCATCCAAGATGAATCAAGAAATATATATCAATTTCTAGCAGGCAATCCCATCAAATATCATCAGGGAGGAAATAAAAATAATCTAGTCATTCAAAAACATAATTCCTTTAAGCAGATACAATTTCTCCAGGGATCAATTGACGACCCCTTTGAGACCCTACACCCCACATAGAAAAACTCTATGTGGGTGTAGCCCTACCCTGTGTAGAAAAAATATATGTGAGAGGAACCCGAACCCGCGTAGTAAAATGATATACGGGAAAAATTCAACCACATCATTGAAAAATGCTATGTGTGTGGAACCTAGCTCTTCCTAGAAACATGATATGTATACAAGCCCCAGGTCCTCATAACACCATGCTATATGGACAATCCACTCACCTGTATTGCAACATGATATGCAGAGGGAACCCTATCTAGTATAAGAAAATGCTATGCAGAATGGGGAATCCTAGGTTGTTTTAGGATCCAAATCCAATCACTCCCTTCAGTTATGTCATCAGGCCCCATATTTCCACCTTTAGGAACCTATCTAATGGAATCAGGATATGTCTTCTTCCAAATACACCTAAATGTATGATTAGATCATCGGGCACACCAGTGTGTTCTCTCGAGTCTACATAACCGTGGTAAGCAGAGTCAAATGCATAACTTTCTCAATAGGGGGGACCTCAGAATGAATTTGGGTCTACATTCGCATGGTAATGATATTTTTTACATTGGGTTACTCACATGAACCTACCCATTTCAGTGGTTAAGGGGAACCACTAACCTTTCCCATCGATGAGGGCTAGTGCCGAACATTTCCCTCTTCCCTAGGGACCAAAAGGGCATCCCTCCTAGAGTAACCCCACAAACTTTCTTGTAGGAGTAACAAATCTTTCTCCTCTTATCCTCAACCCTAGGATATAGCATGATCGATTTTCATATGTGACTATACTAGTTACCAAAAAAAATAGACGACAGGTACACTCAAAGACTTTTCTCTATCTCTCCCTTTGGGCTTCATCACCTCACCCACAAGCAGAACGAGGGGATCTTGTGATCTTCAGAATTAATATTTACCCTTATTTCTCACACTGAACATGACTCACATGGGATTATATGTTATTGGCGATCACGACATCCTGATGATCCCAAACCTTCACACATGCCACTTTCATGCATATGCCCCAATCACATACTCCATGGGCCATCTCCATAGATGTAATCCCCAACCCCTATTCAATTGCATAGATTTCATGTGTAAGACCCAACCACATGGGCTTCCTCATGCTTATAAGCCCCAATCTAATCATGTCCCTTCCAATGGGAATCCTTCATTGGTGTAAGCCCCAATCTTTCTTGATCTATGTGGGAATTTATTCCCAACAAATTGAAATACATAGGAAGCCTCATTGAGGTAAAAAACCATCACCCAAATCTACCGTAATGTTCTTCGGTCCACATTCCCAATAGCGTTCTATCTACTTGAGAGACCACCTCTCTTCTAGGTCCCTCATGCCACCTCAATGTAATCCCCACACCAAACTTGGACTAAAAACCTGTCACCTAGATTCCCTTGATGCATAACATTGAACTATATGGTTCAATCATTTTCAGATGACCTTAAACGGTGATGTTTCCAGTTAAGTGGAACCAAATTATGTGTTTTATGATTCTTCGCATGAGGACACATATGAATCCCATCATGTGGGTTCAATCCCAAAATAAAAAAAACTTCCATCTCCATAAATGACAACAAACACTAGAGTTCCTCACCATGTGGATTAAAAAAACATCTTCCTACAAAATAACCAAAGAATCTTTGATCCCCGTACATAAAGGTTTCCATTGAAGGATAAACTCAAATACAAATAAATCCCTCTATTGGTGGAGAGCCTCAAATATATACAGATTATTTTCAAATAATTAACATTCATAATTTATTCTTTCCTTAGGGTATCCCATTTATGTATTCTTGGGAATGAAAAAAAGATTCATGAACATATCATAAATCTAATAGTGTCCAAAAATAGGTAATAGTTCACCCCAAAAGGGTGTGATGATCCTGAATTTCTATCCTCTCAACTAATGTGAGTTATTATGTGTTATTGGCCAAGTTACCCAATAAAAACCAACCTTTCAAAAGTAGGTCCATGGGTCATCCTAGATATGAGAGTCGTTGGGTGTTTTCAGCACCATGAAAAAAACTTTTTGGGGACCATTCAGAGATGTTGCACATAGTGCTAGTTGTTACACACAATTCATCCCCCTATAATAGACCACCAAGATCCAATTAATCTTTCATTTGATACAAAAGGGTTAATCCAACGTGAATCCTTAACCAAGGTGGGAGTGTTACCTCATGTTAGGCCCCTTTAACATCCAAAATTGAAGAGATATAAATTAGATAATAAATTATGAATGTGGTCATGAGATTCTACTAGGATGAGGTTCTATTGTATGTATGTTTCAAAAATATTTCATTCACTCTTCACCAAAAATCTTTTTAATCCAATAACATCTCACTATATTTCATGAACACACACATTAGCCACTACACCAGTAAGGTCCTCGACCAAACAACAGACACCATCTCCCACCCAATGTCTTAAATAATGGGTTTGAAATGCACTAGATATTGAGTACCAATAGAATGGTACTTTCCCCTCCTTGGAGGCAACCTTATAGGCCCTCTAGTCCATGAATCCCTGTCATCCATCCACCTAGTGATAGTTTGTGGTCCAAAACCATGTGGCCCTGGTTTCTATATCAAACCATTTTAGAAGATTTTCCCCCAAACATGATAATGAGTTGATCCCTTACCTTAGATAGATTGATGAAGTTATTACCAGTGACTTTATCCTAGAATAATAGGGGTCCAACACAAGGGACCCTACTGGTAATCATCACCGAAAACACTATACTGCTCAGTATCCTCACCATGCTGACGATACATCTCAACATGCCTTTGATGAAATCAAATAGACCCAGGTCCCCTGGTCAGCTTACAAAGGGTGATGTTCAAACACTTAGAAACATTCTATCATCCTCATTCCTATTGAAGAATCCCACCAAGTAAATATGGTGACAACCCATGAGAAAAAGTATAATCCTACATACCCTCATGTAGTCCATCATTCAAATATGATGGAATATTACAAACATGAATATATCCTAACCGATGCACCAAAATATTACTCTGTAAATATGATGGAAAATAAGAAGATGAGAATTCATGCAAGAAAATATGAAGTACATTAGTCAAATACGATAATAATATATAGGTAGATGAAAATCCCTACCCATTCGCATCAAACCCTCCATGAAAATAGGGCACTGAATTATAGTAATATGAAGCTCTCTGCTAATTTACATGATGCCCGCCATTCAAATATGATGGAAAATGAGTAGATGAAAATTCATTCATGTTCATATCAAGCTCGCTATAAAAATATGGAGGAAAATTATAGGCAGATGCAAATTTCTGCATATGCATATCAAGACCATCAGTCAAATATGATGGTAGCCAATGAGAAGACATAAATTCATTCTCTTCTATATCAGGCCAGTCATAAAAATATTATGACAATTAGAGAAAGAATCTAGCATATCATGGTGACAATTCAAGGGTAGAATCATATCACTTCCCCAGAACAAGAGAACTTTCAGTAATTACTATAATAAAATGGTGGACCGGTGAAAAAACATAATCATTCTATGATAATAGAATTATTGTGAATTCCCATTCCATCCAAGGAAATATCTCAAAACATTATATCAGTGATGGAGGATAAAACATCAATTCTTTAATATATCCAACAGACTTTTAAATATGTAATCACATCTAAAGAAATAGTTGGGGGTTGGCTCCATAATCCGACTTCTCAAGTAGGGTGACTTATCTACAAAATAGGGTGATCACTCAGAAGCATACACGAGTCACTACTCCCATTCAATGGTGTCATCAAAAAAATTCCATGATAAATGAACAACATGATCAGGCACAAATACCCATTCCAACTGAGGAACATTGGCCCGATTTGGTGGATTTTCCAGGGAAAGCATATATCCCTACCATAATTCAAGAAGCCTACTTATATATCATGAAAACACCATGAGATACACTTTAATTGGAACTCGTACATGAAGGACATCATGTATAGAAATCATCCCCAGTTTCCCGCAAGAGAGTGCCTGAAAATAAATAACACCAAAGGAAATTTTAAAATGAATTGCATAATCGTGACCCTACTCTACTGGAGGATATATTTCTTAAGGTCATTAAACATCTATCAACGGTGGATTAGGATCCTTCCAACCCATTACCAAATTATGATATTGGAATTAAAAACTGTAAATTACTTTCCCATAACATTGTTACTAGTAGCTCTGAAGGTCCTCCCCAGAGCAAAAACCACCAAGGATTCCTTGGTGGCCACTATCATATCAATCATTAGAGATTATCTCCTAATGATCATCATGTTATACCTCCTCATGGGCAGAAGATCAAACAACAATAATTTCTTCCCCTTACTGTCTTCCACCGTGATGGTCCTCCCTAGTGTATACACTATATAAATTCTCCATATAATTTGACATCAAGCTATGATGGTTGTACTTACCATGATGGAATTTTTCGTAATGGTCCTCCACAAAGTGACAACTTATTTCAGAACGAAGGTCATCCCCTTACTAAAATCCCACTTAATGTTCCTCCTCAATATATATTCTATAAAAATTATCCCCTCTATTGAACATTAATCTATGATTTTATTCCCCACCATGATGACATTCACTATGAAGGTCCTCCGCACAGTGACACCTTATTTTATCAAGAATGTCCTTCCCTTACCATCGTCTTCCCTGAAGGTCCTACCCATGGTATACACTGTAGAAATTATCACTGTACTTGGATATCAATCTATGATGGAATTCCTCTCCATGAAGGAAACCACTGAAATGGTCCTCCCCATAATAACATTTCATATTGGTAGGAAGGTCCTCCCCTTGAAAAGTCAAATACAAGAAATCCCTTATACTTTGTGGTGATCGGAAGGATGGTGAAAAACTTTTTGGAAACCCTATATATGAAAAGTGACATCATTTATAAACTATTAGATGGCCTAGAAAAACCCTCATCCTCCATTCCACCCTTGAACTATTCCCATACCAATGAGACCCCTATTAGCCTCGTTACTTGTGGAAAAACATACGAGAAGAAACCATGTTGGGTAGATCATGTAAAGGAGTCTCTAGTAGAAGACCAAAAGGATATGTTTCTTGTGAGAATAAAATTTTCTTGGAATTACATACCCATCATGTTTTGGTCCTCATACACTTCTTAGTTAAACATTCTAGATGCATTATCAGAAGAATTCATAGACAACATCCATCTGAATCCCTATATAACTCTCCACAACCTGAAATAAAATTTATTTCCTTACGATGGGTATGAAGACCATCTAAAAATATTGGGAGATCTTTTTCAACAAATTGACTTCGAATCCCTTCCTTCTACATGATGACCATGATCAGATAAGCGGTGGAACAATCTTCAATTGACATGCCTTGATGCATTGCAAAATCTGTGTCGTCTAATTGTTGATGCCCTGCTGGGTGTTCATATCCGAGGGTGGGGGATACATGGATCATTAAATTTATCCTCACATCCCATTTAGAATAACCTAATATAAAGGAAATAATGTAATATCCTTATTACAAGGTGGATATTATGAAAAACTACTACTCAGGAAATATGACACACTCAATAAGAACTGTCCTTGAGTAAGTCTCAAAAGCATCAGGCCTGATGAGAGAAGCCATAAAAAACTAAATAAGGAAACTGAGAAAATTCAGAAAGATTCTCACTTAAGGGAATCTAATCATGTAGCACTAATAATATCCTCATATAAAATAATTCATATACAGACTTGGAATTATATATGGCTCATGCTCGAATAGGGATGTTTGAGATCAACAGAGCCATGATAGTAGTAGTAGCCGACATACTATGGGATCATCCCCAGCCCATAGGGATAGGGGAATTTATAACAAAAAATAAACCTTAAGACCAAGAAATATTGAATGAGGCACAAAAATAATAGAATGAGAGAAACCCCAACCCTATGGACTGGGGGAATTTTTATGTCAACCACCACCTCAAGGAAATTCAGTCTTCTACCATTTAGGGAGGAAAAGAAGAAGTAAGGAATCTCAGTTACCCTTATCTCATAAACCATTTACCTTATAAGGGATTCATACAACCAGTCTACATAGAGGTTCCCTCTGAGTTACTATTCACCAAGAAGCCTGAAGAGGATCTCGAAAAGGGAGGGGGAGGTCCAACAAAGCACGTAAACAAAACTCCTACCACTCTGCAACTAGTAAATAGCCCATAATGAATTATGAATCAATAAAATTCATGGAAAACAATCCTATAGATCACACTAAAAATGATCCAAATATATATGAAAAAGGAGTGGATGGTTTCATTTATAATCTAATAAACACTGATAATTAATGTATGTGTACCAGGAACAAAACAATTACCCTAAATTTGGGTTCTCCCCAAATCAATACTACATTGCATCCCCATTGAATATCTAAAATGAATAAAGGTTAGGTCATATAAAAAATACCTCCACCTATTGATGAGGATTATCTCCCTATGCTTGAAGAAATATTCACTTGATAGGAGGAAGAAATGAAATATTTGAGGAAACTCAACACTGAGTTGCTCCGATGTAGAATTATTTTCAAATATTATCCCTAGGAAGAGTCTGGAAGTACACTTAAAATAGGTCTACCTCAACCACAAGGATTCATCCCAAAAATGGAAGTAAGGACAAGACATCATCCCAACATTTATCCACATCCATTGATTAACCTATACCCGGTTATGGACGAATATTATGATTTCCCTCAACTAAAGAGATAACCAGGGTATGTTCAATAAAATTATCAAAATATGTTCCTCTCCAGATATACACTCCAATAATAGAATAAATGACACCTCAAATACTTACCATTGATAAATCTATCCAAGATCTTATTCAACTGAACACTCATCAAGGGATTATTGACACCATCGAGTCATTGAAAACTCAATTGGAGGCTATTGAGAAATGGAATGAACTAGTGTAGTTAGAACAGAAACCTTACCCTGATTGGGTGAGCGACACCCCACCACCTCCAAACTTCATGAGTCCTACGTTTCCAAAATTTAATGGATTTGGTGATTTGAAAAAACATATGAAACACTATGATTCTCATTATGATCCCATGATGGGAACCCTAGAGTAGTAAGAAAGGTGAAACTTAGATGCCTCATGTGAAATTTTCAAGGGCCAACCTTCGTATGGTATGCCACTCTACCTACCCGGTCAATTAAAGGACGGGGGAATATTTTTACAAAAATCCTCTTTATGTTCTACTCAATGTTGTAAAAGACACCAATCAGTGAACTCTCAAATTGAAAATTCCAACAAAATGAGAGTCTTAGATTTTATTTCCAAACGGAACAGGATGACCTACTCCCTAAATCAACTGCTTCCCTAGGAGGACATATTGGCCCTCTATATTGATAATCATCATGAATATTTGAGAATTCCACTCATCCTAGTGAAATATATTGGTGGGTTTCAATATTTATCCAATATTTCTTATATAATGGATGAATCCATTGGAAACACTAATCACAAGTCTCGGATAACTCCACCAGTCCTAAAAAAAAGAGAAATAATGGAATATGAAAATTCTATCACACTTAAGCCAGTCTTCACACCTGCTCTAGATCTGAAGCCTACACTATATCATGAAGCACCCCCATGCATAAATATAAACCCTTGATTCACAATTATGAGTGGATGGGACCAAGGAAAAATAAATTTTATAAGCGTAGAAATGGAGTTTACTTATTATGTGATGATCAAGTCCGTGACTATTTTATGGCCAATATGGATAATGACTTGCTCCATCTTCCAGAGCTTAAGATAACTAATCAGAGAGGTCTCAATGTCCTTATAGATTATTTCTCCTTTCACTAGATATTGGGACACACCATTCATGAATTCTTTGTCTTTAAAGAACTCCTATAGAAAATGGTTGATTCCACTCAGGTTAAATTAGGAATACCACAAGCACAAGTGGCGTATGTTTCTACCACTGCACATAAGTAAGGAGATGAGTGAAAAGAAGTTGGTAGCATAAGGGAACAAATGTTTTTTAGTTGGTTGAAAAATAATAAAATCAACCAAACTCATGGTATTCTCCAAGCATAATTGAAACAACCAACTATGCCCCCAACCGCCTCCGCTGCAACATGAATGATGTCATCGACCCCACAAACCACCATGGGTCAGACATTCAAAAAGTGGCCCAACTAGAAATGCAAGAAGTAAGTGATGCATGATGAACCTACATGATATCCAATGTTGGCATTCACCCTCTAAGATTTGAGAAAATGGGCACCACCCCACCAAACGACACCACCCGAAATAGTCATCCAGGTGAAGTTGTCATCAGATAAGGAGTTAATTTTTTTTCCATTAATGTTATACATTTAATGGACCCATTATATGATGATGAGTATGACTATTAACCCAATTTCTCCACATATGATTGGGGAACCATAGGAAGAAGGAACAAAAACTGAGGATATCAGGGAATGCACAACCATGGAAGAAGCCATACATCTAGCCGTACCCATGCTCGAACTATCAGTATTATAGAAACTCATGGAAAAGACATTCATCATGTTAGACAAGAACAAAAAAATCCTTATGCATTAGCCAAAATCCATGCTAACCTTATCACAACTGAATATTATTTAGAAGAGGAATAGGTGTAAAATCACCCATGATGGGAAGACAGACTTACCCGACCTAACCCACCATGGATACAAGTACCTCTAACTCTTGTCTTGTGGGTTGATCCATCCATATCCAATACTCATTCCCATAAAGAGACAGTGAAATTGAATTCAAACCTAGGGAAGAAAAAACTTTTAGACCATAAATATGGCATCCTGAAGTAGTTAACCTTGGTACCAGAAAACCTATCAATCCTTGATGCCCCGGTCTTTTCAAATAATCTTAGGGAGTCTCTTATAGAGGATTTTATAATCCCCCAAGAGTTTTAAGATGAAGTGGATGATATTGAATTTTATCAAATAGAGGCCAACCCTATATATTTTCATTCAATTATATCCATCACAAATCAAGATGAAGAAGTTTTTATACATGGACATGTCTTACCCTTTTATGTTTCTGGAAGGACAAATAGTGTCAATATCTGAAAAGTATTCATTGATAGTGTCTTTTGAGTTAATATCATTATAGTATAAACACTTTATTTAATGGGCTATAATGATGATAGGATAGTTCCTTTCTCTATGACATTATAGGGCTATGAAAAAAGTGAGCAGAATCTATTGTACCAAATCAAGCTCAAGATTCAATTTGGAGACCTCAAAGTTAACATAGAATTTATAGTAATTCCGAAGAACAAAACCTTGAATGTCTTTGTCGGAAGGACCTAGTTAAATCAACATGCCAAAATCCCATCATCGTACTATTAGTGTGTCAAATGATACATTAATGGAAAAATAAAGATGTTTCATGTCAATAAATACCCTTTTGAATCCTAATAATTGCATTATATAGATGCATGATTCTATAAGGGGAAATGGAAATAACCCCTGGTCAATGGTGTTTCTTTCATCCCCAACCTTAATGGTCTATAAATAATCCCATCTAACCCCTTAAAATATATAAAAAAAATAAATGTTACCCATAAATTAGATCAAGCATATGATTCCAAGTTCAGATACATATTTACTAGTCTTTGCGATTTCAACCATGACTAATGAGTCTAATAGTCTTGAAAAGTTTTCTGATTCCTTAGATAGTGGAGAAATCTTAGCGGAAAATGCCTTTATTCAATCCTCAAAGCTCTAGGAAATCCCTACCACACTGATTGAGGCTGCATAGGTTGTCTCTTTAATCAATGTGGACAAGGAAACTCCTTCTATATCCCTCGCTCCATCATCTTGACAGTTTCAAGGAAATCCCATGATGATAGCTGGGTCATATGAAGTATCTTCATATTTAGAATTCCTAGATATTGACTCCTCTCTTGAAACTAGAGAACTTATCCGAAGAATTGATTCCCAAATGGAACAAATGAAATAATGTTAAGAAGAGTAATGAGGAGAGGAGGAGGACCTTAGGGATGATGATATAGTATTTTAGGAGGTCATATATTCCACCATTGATGAGATCAGAGAAATAAATTTTTTCATAGAAGAATATCCATGACCCACCATGATTAGTGCATCCAGGTATTCCGAAAAGTATGAGGTATATACCTCCTTCCTAAAGCATCATCAGGATGTATTTTCCTATAATTATAAAAAAACATGCCTCAATCCCGAGGTGTCTACTCACTACTTGGCCCTGTCAGAGGACCCCGAGGGTAATAAACAGGTGACCCGATGGATGCACCCGACATATGCTACCAAAATTGAGGATGAACTAGAAAAGATCACTAGTAAAACATTATTCAACAGGTCTAATAACCCAATTTTGTTTCCCAATATAGTCACAATAAAGAATAAAAATTTTAAAATCAAGGTTTTCATCAATTTTGGGGATCTCAATAGATATTTCCCGAAGGATGATTTTCCAATACTGATCATATAACTATTGATCAATGAAACAACCAGATATCAGAACCTCTCCTTCATGGATGGTTATTTGGGATATAATTAAATTTGAATGGCCTAAAAATATGAACAAGTAACCACCTTCAGGATCCCCCATAGAGTATTTTTCTATCATGTAATGCCCTTTTACTTGAAGAATTTCGGCAATTCATGCCAACATTCCATGCATTTCATCTTCAAAACCTTTGTAGGAAAGTTCATTGAATGTTATGTTGATGACCTGGTTGTTAAATATCTACAACATTTGAACCAAATAGTGGACCTTGAAAACATATTCAATAAATTACAACAACACATCATGAAAATGAAACCCTAAAAATGTGATTTTCGTGTTACCTCATGGAAATTTCTCAGATTCAACATATTCCGTTATGGTGTCAAAGTCGAAGCTGAGAAGAAAAATAATCCACTTGGAATTTCACCTCCTCACAACCTCATAGAGTTACAAGGACTCAAAGTACCCTTTTCTTATATTCATTTCTTCATATCCAATCTTACTGAAAAATTCATTCTCTTCACCAAGTTAATGAAAAGGGGTTTATAAATTAGTGGACTGATGATTGTTAGGAAACATTTGACATCCTTCAGAAATATCCCGTTATCCCACCAATGATGATGCCACGTGTTGATGGAAGACACCTTATTTTGTATGTGACAACCTTAGGGTGATAACTGGGAATCTTCCTTGCACAAAATAATGACACAAAAAATGAAAATAGCCTCAATTATCTCAGTTGAACCATGATCGATGATAAGACTCCTTACATTGATATCTAGAAGAGCTAGATAATTCATATCTTAGTTGTCCAGAAGCTGAGGAACTACTTAAATCATTACAAGGTCCATTTTTTCTCTCATAAAAACCCGAACAAATGAATTATCATCAATCAGATGTTGAACAAATGTATATCATGGTGGGAGGTCATCCTTTAATAGTTTGACATCCAATTCATGTATCAAAAAGTTGTCAATGGACATGAATTTACAAATTTCCTGGAAAATCACCCCTTAATATAAATGAATTCATTGGACACCAAACTACCTAATGATAAGGTTTTCTCTATTCAAGAGGTCCCCAAGATATAGGAAATGTATTTTGACAGTTCATCTAGAATTCCAAAAGAGAAGAGTATGGAAGACACCCATCTCAACAAAGTGGGGCTATGAGTTGTGTTCATCTCTCAAACAAAGGCAGTCATGCCTTGCTGCTTTCCTCTATCAGAGGGGTGCATGAAAAATGAAGTAGAATATCAATCTATCATTATAGCGATAGATTTGGAGATTCAAGTACAAGTTAAGCATGTGAAGATAAATGGTGATTTCAAACTAGTCAACAAGAAGTTTAATGTAGATTACAATATCAAAAAAAGAGATAATCCTCCTACTAAACTATGTTTGGGGACTAATGGAAGAATTAACTTTGAAGCTGACATTGTATCAGGTCCCATGTTCCTAGAATACCCCAGCCGATGCATTATAAAATCCAGCCACAACTCTAGCTGATCTGGAATAGGATGAAAGAGTCATCAGTATTGCACACTGCTGAATAGTCTCACCCTTCATCCAAGAAAATGTGGAAGAGATCAATGAATTTAGTCTCATCCTTGAACTATATGGTCCCACCAATGGCTTGATGACACCCATTATGGACTACCTTTTAAATGGAGAACTCCCACCATATAGAGCTGAGAGAGATCAAATATGAAGATTAGTGATTAATTCTGTTATATATGATGGATGGAATCCCCAAAAGGTATGATATAAGAAGAACCATGATGGGGTCCTTCTTAGTTGAATTGATGGAAAAGAGATTACTTATTTCATGAAGGAAGTGTACACTAGAGCCTGTGGTTCTCAACAATCAAGATTCAATCTCTCATACCAAATCTAAAGGCTTGGTTACTACTGGACCACTCTAATGCAAGACTGTAACCAATTCACCAAAAAATGAATTTACTTCCATGTTCATGCCAACTTCATTGACAAGCTCCTAGTTTTTCTTCACACAACCAAGTACCCCTGTCCATTTTCCATATGGGGGATGGATGTTGTTAGACTATATCTTCCCACAATGGCTAAGCAATTCATCTATATCCTTATTGTAACCAACTTCTTCTCTAATAGGGGAGAATCTATACCCTTCAAATAATTTGAGTCAAGGAACATTTTAAGCTTCATAATATTCAATGTCATCACATGATTTAGTGTTCTATATACAATATGATGAAAAATAACTCCAGTTTATATTCTTATATATTAGAGAAGCTACATCAGAAGTATGACATAAATCCCAACCATTAATCCTACTACCATACAATGATTAATTTACATATATAGGCCTTGAACAAGACCCTAGGAAATATACTGTATAAGATGGTAGATACTGATAAAAATTACGGGTTTAAAAAGATCCTACATGCCTTGTGGTATTACCGGACCATGGAACACACTGCCACACAGGCAACCCCATACTCCTTAGTATAAGGGACAAGGGGGGTCATTCCCATTGGGGTTCAATTTCCATTGCTCCTTGTTTCCATATGTGATCAATTTTCCATGGATGAGAAATACCAGAAATGGATGGATGAATTGGACTGATTTGATGAGGAAATATTTCATACCATACATCATTTGGAAGTCCACTAAAACCAGATCCTGCGAGCATTTAACAAAAAGGTTCACCTCTAATCTTTCCTCAAAGTAGAGATAGTGTTGGCCCTTAGGACTCCGATGATACCTGGAAAGAATCCTCTGAAATTGGAACCAAAATAGGTGGGACCTTGTGCCATAAATAAGGTCTACTCTAATGGATCTTATTTTCAGATTTATATGGATGTAGAACATACCATATCTCATACCAACGCAAGGTTCCTGAAGAAGTATTTCAAGTAATCACATAACACCATTGTCCTAATTTCATGATGGTAAAACCAGCATACATCATCCTAATTTCATGATGATAAACTAATGGGTACATCATTCTAATAAATTGAAAATATACTTCAGGGTACATCATCCTGACCACATGATGAAAAACTATAGGGTACATAATCTTGATTGCATGATGTTAAACTGCATGGTAGATTATCAAAGTTGTGTGATTTTAAACTGTGTTATTGACATCATTCCATCCACATAATGATAAACTGTATAAAATCAATGGTCCTATTTGTATGAAATTAAAATTCACATACCAGAGTCCCATCCACATGATGATAAACTACACATATACATGCAGAGAATATGATGTCAAAACTTTGTGCTTGGTCCAAACTACTTGCCCTAAAACACGAAACTCATGTCCAGGAATCATGACATAAAACTATATGCAAGACTCCTAAGTAATGAGTATGTGGTATGTAGACCTCATATATCCTCATTCACATCAGGTTTGTTCAACCACTACATTACACATATCCCTTTTTGGAGTGCCCACCCTTTGGTTCAAACTATATGAAATTAAAATAGGAATTAATTCCATCAATGCATGATGTTAAACTATAATCATATCCCAAATAAGTTAAAGATGCCTCTTAAACATATAATAGATGATTCCTACCCCATTATTTGAACATGTGATGCCTCCCATAGATCATGGGATGTTTTAGTTCCCTCACCAGAGAGGATTTTCCCCACCAATATTTGTCTCTCTCCATGATGTTTTAAAATTCATGTGAATCATCATTTAAATGAATGATTCCCTACGCATGAGATAGATCTATGATGGAGAAAGAGAAAATTCCCATATCCTCGCATGAGAGTTACATCCCCATAAAAAGTATATTTCTATAGAATAATTCACTACTTGATTCCTATCACCACAGGATACATAGTGATGCCTTGACCCCATGTCTTATGCCCAAACATGCAAAATTGGAACCCCCTCTATGTATGGACCAAACCTAAAAAGATAGTTCCCATCCAGAACTATAGGTAGTTTGATTCCTATTATCATAAGATACATACTGGGGCCTTAACCACTTTTGTTAGACCTAGAGGAAAATTTCCATCCACTCGTAATATGATTTTCTTACAAGACTTTGGTCTAAAGGCCTCTTTTCACAATATGATTATGTTTCCCACTGGTCTAAAAAAATACTTCTCATTACTACAAGACACAACCATTATGACCACATAATCTTAAAATTCATGGAACATCATCCATTTCAAAATACAATAAACTACATGACACCAATTTCCTTGTGACATAATGTTAAACTGCAATGGACCATAATGTTCTCACCTGAGAGGACATTTCCATTGGCATTGTTCATCTACCATGCTATATTAAATAACTACATATGTCTTGATTCCTATCACCACATTATACATATTGATGCATGCATTTTACATCCTATTCCATCCACCACAAGAGTAAAATGATTCCCTTTATTTTCTTGTAGTCTAGGCCTATGCAGGGGGATTTCTATCAAGAACCATGCATGGATTGATTCCTGTCCATGTAGGAAATTTAGTGATGCCCAAATATTTACTCATGGTACAAATCATAATTATACTCCTCTCACATTAAGTGACCCCCCAACCGTACCATATGATGTTAAACTACATGGTTCATTAAGAACTATGTGTGTATTGATTCTCATTATACGGGATATAGAGTGACGTCCAAACCTAATGTCCTGGACCCATCCATTAAAAACAAGAAATGTTCCCTCCAATGTATATAGACTAAATCAATGCAGGGTAATCCAAGAAAGGTCCTATTTATAGTTCAATTTCAAGAAAAATTCCATATATCTTTACATGAGTCATATCCGTGTAAATAAGCACATATAAAATTATGTGTTTCTTGATTCTCATTCCAATGGGATATGTAGTGATGTCTGAAACCTATCTATTGGGTCCAAACAAAAAATTTGGGGAATATTTCCCCCTCTATGTATAGGTTATTCCTACATAGAGAATTCCATTTTAGAGATACATGTGTCTTGTTTCTTATGCATACATGATACTTAGTGATGCCTGGATCCCTGATTGCGGGTCTAACTACTACATTCCCATTACTTAAAATTAGGTCACCTTCATCCTCACTAAATGAAATTAATCTACATGAGGTCCTAGAACTACATGTGTCTTGATTCCTAGCACTAAAAATTAGGTAGTGATGTTAGGGTCTCCAATCCTAGGTTTTTCCATAATAATCGAAAAAATAAAAGGAAAAAATTCCCCCTCTCATTTTATGGGATGAATGTGTATGAGGATATAGTTCAAGAGATACATACTACTTGATTATAACTATAATGAGATACATAGTGGCACCTAGATCTCTAATCCTGGTCCAGACATTACATATTTAAAATGCATGTATCCTTCATTTTTCCCCTCTTTGGCGAAACAATATTTTTCCACCCCTTGTTTCTCACACCGAGCACACATCACGTGGGGAAAAGAGTTTTGGAAGGGAAATCCCAGTGTGGTCAAGTTTTATCAATCCACATTAGGGTTTCCATAGTTCATGTAGGAAGACCTTAAAAGGAACACCAGATATTTCCTCTTCACATCGGGGAACCTATACCCTTACCACATGACATTAAACTGCATGGGGAATGACCTTGTCGCATGACATTAAAATGTATGGTACCTCAAGAACTATGTATTTCTTGATTATAATTTTTAAAAGTTACATAGTGGTGCCTATACCTCATGTCCTAATATCAGCCATGGGGTAATGAAAAAAAATGTCATCGTATCTTGTATACAGAAAAAGATCTATGGAGGAGATCTTATGTTTGGGTTCCTCAGTCAGGGATCTATTAAGGAAATAGAAATGACCCCCTTAAATATTATTAATATATATATAGGAAATTTTACACTCCATGGATAATAATGGTATGAATTTTCCTCATTTACTCAAACACAGTCCTTCCAGCCATCATACTCTATGCCCTGAGAAATTTGGGATCGCAAAAACCATTCTCTGGCAATTGGAAATGGATAGTAAGTGTCTTGAGGAAACGTTTTTTTTTACTATGAATAATATTCCCAAGTTGGATCTGAAACAGTTTCTCATATAAGAGGCATATCAACCAAAGGAACACTCATCCCTAAGAGAGGCCTCTTCTTTCTCTATAATCCTCATCATAATTTATGACCAATCTAATTTCTTATGATCTGAGAACCCATATAGTCATGGTTTAGGCTTTATTTTCCCTCACATATGAGGCATTTCAGAACATACCAAACTAATGAGACTACTCTTACTCATTATTTCTATGAAAAATAGTCCTAGCTGCATGACCTAAAAATGCCAGACCCTATGCTATCCTCACCAGATGACATTAAAACTGCCCAACCGATGTCCTAGTCCCATGACACTAAAATTCATGATATATAGAACCACATATGGCTTGATTATTTCTATCATAATAAATATAGTGACACCCTAATATCTAATCGTAGTACCAAATATAACAAAATTTATCAATTCCCCATCCTTATGCATGGGTCAGACCTATACATGGAACCCTATAAGAGCTACATACGACTTGATTCTCACTTAGATGAGATATGTAGGAACACCTAGATTTTATATCCCGGTCTAGAAACAATAAAAAAATTCCCCAAATATCATATAGATGATATATATCTAGACAGAGGGTCTAACACTTGACCTACCCCATTAATGATCTTGTATGTAGAAAAAAATCCCCCTTCCCCATGCAAGAGTTTGATCCATGCATGGGGAAAACATTATAGAATTATGTATGGATTGATTCACATTTTTATGAGATAAATATTGATGATTAATACTATATTAGGACCAAGAATCATGAAGAAAATAATTCCTTCCAACGTATGGGTCAATACAGTATAAAATAATTTTGTTTACCCATTCTCGGATGTTTAGTCATAAAATGATCTTTTCATATTCTGGTAATTTCCTTTCATAAACCAAAATATATGTCTAGAAAGGTTAGAATCCCCATAAAGCTCCCAAACTATCGAAAATGGGGGGTTAGTGTTCTTATAACACCATTTATTGACTATAAAAAATGTACCTTAGTTGGATATGAATAAGTCACCCAAAATAGCTAGTAAACCAAAAGAAAATTCAGCATAAAGATAGGATTTTCCTATGTTTATATTCCCTAATGATGTTTTCATTCCATATCACCCCTAAATTATAGCTTACACCCTTTCCTTTTAATTCCTAAGGATAATGGAACATTCATGAACATATTATCATGGGAAGGGAAAATCATTTTCCCCTCATTCAAAGCTAATTGACCTTAAAAAATATCCCCCAAATGTCTTCACCGTAACACATTAAACTGAATGGTCCTCATTCTAGTTTTAGAACATTAAAAATCACCATGATTCAGTATTCCTTTACACATTCAAAATATTACTGTGAGTGGTTTCTTACTCTTGGATAATGTTGATACATATGCCCTCTTCCTTTTTCAAACATCATTCCCTATTAAGACACTCTTTCTGGTCCAGAGAAATCTTAATTTCCACCAATTACCTGACCATCAGGAATTGTGGTTCAGTGTCTTGAGGATACCTTTATTTGACTATGCACAATATTCCCTAGTTGAATCTATATAAGTTTCCCATATAAAAGGATTGTCATCCAATGGAAAATTCATCAATAAGAGAGGATTCTTCTACCTTTATACGACCTATAAACTCTGTGATGGAAACTGATCCTATGGTTACTCTTCGAGTACTTACCATATATCATGTTTTGGATTCTAAAATCGCAAAACTAGGTTTAATAAAAATCCCTCATTCATGTCTAAAAAATATTAGTACATTCTTGGACAATAAGCCCTATTGGGGGATTTTCCTCATAATTCATGGACCAATCTATTCGATCAAAAACATCTGTGAAATTAGCCCAATTTATAAGACTCTAAACATCTAATGAAAATGGACACAATACTCGCTAGGTGGAAACCCCGCAAAGGGAACCTTGGAAAAAGGTTGAATACTATCTCACCAAACAGACACTTTGTATGGTTTCAGAAAAAATCAAGAAATCAAAAATTAAATACGGGAAAAACTTTTTTAGTTAAAAATCAAAAAGGGTGGCCTAAGAAAAATTCATGTTATTCCTATTGATCCTACACCATAATTGAATTAATAAAAAATTAGGGAAATAAGAGAAAAGACACAAAATATTTATGGTTTTCCATGTAACCCTAGAAACAATCAAAACTATTCTTTTTGAATCCCTCATCTTAGGAAAAAATTATATCATTACATGATAATGTCAATTTGGTTATCCCATATTTCACTAGAAATTAAAATCCAATGGAGGTTATCTTTCAAAATATGACCAGTTATGATTGATTTGAATTGAAAATAAAGATATAGGATAAGAATTTAACGGAAAATAAGTTTTCATTTTATAAAATTATAATAGAGTAGAATCCACATCCAGAGGTCTCTCTATGACACAAAAAAGAGTTTTGAAACCATCAAAGGGGCTATAGTGAAGCTCATCTCACTTTAGTCAACAAATTGACTACCTCATAATGAGATCCATTAGGGGTTCATTCCAAATTGGTTCTTTTATCAACTATTGAGGGAATATATTTAATGTTTACCCAATGATCTTGACCATTCTTCTTGATATCTTCAAAACTGGTAGTTTTTATGGAATTTGTGCCTTTAAACTAGTTACATGAGGATCACATTATTGTATATCCATAGTTTTTGTTACCATGTGATCATAAGATCTTTCTTCTTCAATAACCAAGTGGTGTAGATAAGCGGTAATATCCCATAGGACTTATTTTTGATGATGATGATAAGTGTTAAAATGAGTATGTTCACATTCCCAAGAAGCTATGTATTCTCGAGAAATTCCAATCTGGTGAGTAAGGATATGTTGGTGCAGGTAATAAAACGCACCTAAGCCTAGTCCAAGGAAAAGTTGGAAAATGTTTTATAACCTATAATAAATTTTTTCCAGGGGTTCTCCATGACAATAGTACAAATTTGGTGTTGGGACCATCTTCGAACAACCTCATGTTCGATTGCAATGCAGGGATCCTAATCTGGATCACTCACTGCCACAAATATGTAATCAAGAAGTAAAAAAAATAGATAGGTTCATATTAATAAACTAATCCAATGTAGGAAAATCATCAATCTATGCCTCCTCCCAAGATTCATGAACCAATCTAATAGGTCCAACATCAATTGGTAGGGTTACCAAGGCTGTTCTGCTGGGACCAATGTCAACGGGGCTGCTGATAGTGCTAGTTGAAACATCATATATACACCACCTTCAGTAAAGAGGGAAGTGGAGAATGAGGGTCCCCTGGGTTTCTTATAGTGTTAGGATGCAAGTAATTATCCCCTCGAAACCGATGAGAAAGGTGTGTTAGGAACTGAATTAGAAGAGGTCAGGGGTTTATGAACATTTCATATCATCTACCCAAGTATCCCATAAAGATAATATTCAATCCACATTATGGAATAATCTTGTGACATATTAATGGGAGATTCTATACATGGAAAGGATACGATGATGCCAGAATCTTTGCGAATCATCATCATCCATAAATGGAGAAGGATGACTAGATGTGACTCATGGATTTGGGGAAGGAGAAAAGTGGAAACCCATTGCATGCATCCAAATTATCATGAAAATATATAAGGATTACATAATTCATAGATGGTTACCTCTTCTACCCATGTAGACATATTCCCATATCATAGAGGGATGATATAAGAGTGTTCATTTAGAGTGCCAAAACCATTATCAACCACCATTCTATAAGGTGTAGAGTAAGATATGAAATTAAAGTGGGAAAATCGCTCACCAATTCGACAGAGCTATCAATACCTAGTTATTTCTAGTGAATGGTGGTAATATGAAGTAGTGCAGGGTGAAAGGGGGTACAAGGAATTATTGTGATATGATGATACTCATATCATCGACAGTGTTCTTCCACCCTATAGTATAATAATAGGAACAACTCGATGAGACTTTTTAGAGACCTACCTTCTTACATAAGGACAAATAATTTGTAGATACCTCTCAAGGGTTGGTAAAACCAGGGTGATAGGGTGTCACTCTTCTAGTTTTTCCACTATCATCTAGGTACATACTATGACATTGGTATTTGTGTCATGGTATAGGAAGATCAATCCAATCAATAACATGGTGAAAATCCCACCAACATGAAGTTAGGAAATACTTCTAGATGAATTCTATAGAGCAATATTTTATATTGGACTTCTTAGAGAGTATCCCAGTACAAACCCTAATACCTTGCGACTATTGAGTTGGATGATTCCTGTTATAGTGAATGTTTACCCTTGGACTGATAACTTGTACAAATTGCTTTATACAATCATTTTATAAAATAAGTGAGTATGTATAGAGGGGTTAACTAAAAATTTCCTTTTTTCCACGGTTAGTAGATCCCTCTATAGTGGATATACTCACTCAGCATTCTCCAAATTATTGTCCATGGGTATAAATTCTTCATACACATTTCCAAGAATTGGGATTCCCCCTAGCTAGTAGAAATACCATAAACTAACCCTGACTTTACCATACAAGATGTGAAAAGTATTGGTGCTTAAACACCAGTGACTGATTAATTGAATAAATATCTCAGTTGTTGAGTAAACCAAAAATTAAGGAACCCATAAAGCCTTCTATAGGTGAATGTATTCCAGTCATCCAAAAAATTTCCTACAATTCTAGTGCACCCAGAATTCTCACGTACATTCATCTAAGAAGAACCCTCCAAATCTTAAATCCCATAGGAAGATCCAACCTCAATTTGGATCATTTTATGATAGTTTGAATATGGATGGATAATATTGAATGGTGGATTACAAGGATACATCATGGATGTGTTGGTTACCATATTTCCATATAGAACCATTTAGAAAAAAGACATTCTATTTACCTAACTCAGAAATGATCTTCCTTTTAGCAGAGATGTTTACTTGTTCATGATCTTGAAGTATTTCAATCCAAGAATATTGGAGATTCTGATCAACTTATGGAAGGGGATAATCATCATGAAGTATAAAGTTTTAGAGTGGTAGTCGGTTAGAAAATGGGTAAGATAGAATCTCTGATGAAAGGAGGTTATAAAGAATATCCTCCTTATAGATGGTGGGAAATTGAATATTATATTCAACATTCTCATTCGTGGTAGTGCGTCTCCAAGTTTCATTTTTTGAGGAGGAATCTAGATCCATTTTATCCCTGTGATAATTTTAATAAATCTATATGAGGCCTTTTGAAAAGTGTATATTAAAATTTTAAGAAGGATGTGAATCTATTTGTGAACCATCACTTCACGAAGCACTGGATCATGAAGCATTAGAACAAAAATCATTTTCTAGAAAATAATCATCTCGCAAAACATTGGACAATGTGACATTTAGTTTTTGGCACAAATTTATCTATGATGTATCTTTCCACTATATCGGTGGTCAAAGTTACCATTCACAATTGAGACAATCAATTTGTGGGAAGTACTATATGCAAAAGAATCACTATATAGAATTAGTGTCAATATTAGAGTCTATGGAGTGATTAGTTCACTGAGAAATATAGTAGAAGACAAATGAGTCTAACCCCTATTTATAGGCTGGTTCCCCTATTGTGGTTCCACTTCTGTACAGAAAAATGATTTGTATTTGGACTACTTTCTTTATTAGAATAACCTCTTCTTATCTTGATTAGAACCCATTCTGACGGGGATTATTTGATGGGTCTTGAAACGTTTTCAAATGGGAAGAAGAGAATACTTTTAGAATCATAAAATGATATAAATATTCTCAGAATAAGATGAAAAAAATCTCAAGGGGTAGCTACGAAGGACTGATTGATTCCACGAAGTATAAATCACTTCGTAGACCACTTCTCTGTACAGTGTTCCACCACCTAGAGAAGCACTCATTAAAAAATCATTCATGGGATGAGGTGGTACCATACGATCCTTTGAAAAAACCACATTCGTTTGTGGGAATAGAAGGTAAATTATGCTGTTGTGAATCAATGTTTCTCATGAATGAAATCATTCACGGGATGGGGTTGTACTGCTGACATATATAGATGAAAAAAATCATTTTCAAGGTTGAAAAAAATATTTTCTCCCCTGAATATGACCTCCCATGCCAAAAAAATCATTTATGGGATGGGGTATCCTGTTGGTTTTCTCCAAAATAAGGTTTACAGCCCACCTTGGATGACTGTACATGCTAGTATCTATTCCCTTCATTCTTCTATAAAAATACACTAAGAGGGATAAAAAAAGAGAATTGACTGAGAGATTGAAGTCCTTAGAGACAAAGGAGATGAGTGATGATGAAACAAAAAAATTTGGGCCTCTAAGATGAATCAATAGATATATTTCAATTTTCAATAGGCAAACCCACTGTATAACATCAAGGAGGAAATAAAAAACATCTGGTCATCCATGAACTTAAATCCATTAATCATATACCGTTCTATGAGGCACAAAATGATACACCCTTTGAAACCCAACACCCCAAATATCAACATTTTATGCGATTAGAACCCTATCCTACATACCAAAAATCTATTCTTGAGGAACCTGACCCCATGTATCAAAATGCTACGTCAGAAAAAATCAGGCCCATATAGAAAATTACTATGAGAATAGAACCTCGCTCCACATAGCAGGATACTATGCGGGAAGGCCCCAGGTCTGCATATCACAACTCTACATGGATGATCCTCTCACACATATAGAAACATGCTATGATGAGGGAAACCCATCCTACATAAGAACGTTATATATGGAATGGGGAATTCTAGGGTGTTCCACGCACCAACTCCAATCACTCCCCTCAGTCATGTCATCGGACTCCATATTGACCCCTTTAAAAACCATTATAATGGTATCATGATCCAGCCTCTTCCAAATATACTTGACATATATGACCAGATTGTATCACCCCGACCCCAGTTACCCAGAGTTGGTGCATTATTTTAATACATTGGAATGATTACAAGGAATCAAGTCCCTAAGGACCGATCAGATTAGCAGTCTTGGAAAAATAGATCACATACATGAATGTTACATTTGCACTTTAAGACGTACAAAACAACAAAAAATAATCTTTATGAATGCCATTATTCCCCTGGCTTAACCCTGCATATCAATCACATTACACTTCTTGGAACCCTGGGACAAATAAAACATAGAAAGGGGTGAGCTCAAATGCTCAGTAAGGGTAAGCAATACAGCGGAAACATTCAAAAATAAGCATAAACATTTAAGGTAATGTATAAAACTAAAACAAAAGCCTTTTAAATATGAACTTCAGCATAGTATGGAAAAAATAAAATGAAATAATGCCATTTACTTATTCACATGGATATTCTACTCATAGAATAATCACATGAAATATCAATAACCACTTTCATAATGATGGAATGCATAATGCTGAACTTTAATTTCTTTGTCAAGGCCTTGTGCCAAGACCTAGGGGCTAATTGTAACCGGAACCCAACCCGGAGTGCCTCTATTAACCGGACACCAACCCAGAGTTCCTCTAATAACCAAAAACCAACCCAGAGTGCCTCTAATAACCGGACACCAACCCGGAGTGTCTCTAATAACCGGACACCAACCCGGAGGGCTTAATTTTACCGGTCCCCAACCCAGAACATAGTAGTCCAACAAATTCATCTTAAGAAGAGGATGAAATATAAAATAAACATTCGTATTAAAACTAGCATACAAAATTCCAAAACATTAATCATAAACCATTAATGGAAGAAAAATAACTCATTCATAGTCAAACATATCACAAAACCTTAAATACAATATGAATTATTTGTATCATAATAAATCAACTTCATACAAGTGTAAAATTTATCAAAGGACATTGACATAGATGAAAATGAATTGTAAAAGTCTTTGAGAGAAATACCCCTTTTTCATGAAAACATTTTAAAGTCACCCAATTTAGAAAATAAGTCATTTAAAGACATTTTTAAATCAAAGTGTCCCATAACACTTTGAAACTTTTTAAAGGAATTAACATTTTAAAAACATTCATGTCCATATAAATAAATCCTTAAAAACCATTTTGAAGACATGGACATTAAAGAGAAATATTTAGAAGAATTAATATTTAAAACATTTGAAATGTTGTTTTAGTAAAAGATCCCTTAAAATAATCCATTTGAAAACTCTTTCATAAAACATGGACAAGGATGATAAAAATTTCCCAGTAGATACTTACACATAAACAATCTCAGATAATAATGAGATTGAGGAATTAACCCTTACCAATTTGGTAACTTACGAAACATACACCCCATGAAAGAGATATCATACAATGAACATGTAAATACACATAAATTAAAGTGTATTACATAAATAATTTAATTATGGGCAGTACATGCACCACACAAAAGGTAATAGTGGCAATATGACATGAATCTCATGGGAATAAAGAGTGAGATGAAAACCCCTTACCTTGCACTTTCCTTTAGTCGAGGGTATGTTTAAACTCCTGTATGAAGATTGTAGTATGTTATTAAATTATACCAGAACCATGATAATATTTATGATATCATACATGATTCATTTATGACTTTATATTACCCATTTAATAATAATTTCCATGTTAAGTTAACATTTCGGGTAATAATCACTTTCGTTATCGTACGTGTTTTAACTTGTCACTCTTGGTTGTATCACTTAGATCATGATTTAAATACTTCCAGAAAATAAAACATGATAAATATATCATATATATTTAGAATATAAATATGTATAATATACATATATATGAAATGGAAAACACCGTTTATGGAGACGGTAGTCCGTACGTACGCATAAACGTTGTTTCTGTTTTCATATAGTATTGAACGGAAGTAAGTGAATAAGATATATGTAAGTACATAAATCCTTATATATATATATATATCTCCAGTAGTATTATTATTTTATATATTACATATTTATTAGTAATATATATTTTTATAATCATCGATGAATGGTGAACTTGGAAATGAATCTCATTGCGTCGTGGAGACGGTAATCCGTACGTACACACGAGTGAAAATATCATTCTTTTGATATTAAAATAATATATAATTGGATGGTATATCATATATACAGAATCCTTATAATGTTATATTTATTATTTAAGTCAAATACACATCATTATTATACCCATCCAAATAATAATATATTGAATAACAATTACACCACGACGTGGAGACGGTAGGCCGTACATATGCACGTATTGTGACATGTCATTCAAAGGATGGATGGAATACTGAATATGGTTGTACCATATTTATAATAACATCAAAGTATATATTAGATAATGGAGTTATTATTTTAGAATATTAATAACAACGAAAGAATAATTTGAAGAAGAAAGGAACTTGAAAGAGGGTGGTGAAAACATTACCTCTTCTTCAGGTTCTTCCTTTTGATTTGATCAAAAGGGATCCTTAGGTTGGCTTTATGATCAAAATAAGGCCTATAAATTGAAGTGGGGGAATTTTAGAGAGTATTTTGGCAGGTGTTGGGCGAACCAAAAGTCTTTAAAGGTGTGAATAATTGGTTAGAAGTTGGGTCCTTTTATAAGGGGGAGGAGGGGCTCTTTAGAAAAATATTAAAGTATTAATTTATAATAAATTCATATTCGGTTTCTAATGGCTCCAAAGTGAATTATTTAAAGGTTAAGGTGGTTATGGGTTGAAAACCACTCATCCAATATAATTTATACAGGTTTTGGTTATTATATTAACCTTATCTTTAAGTATTAATTCTTAGTTAATTAGTTTCACTTTTACAATGTCTCATTGTATTTTTATATTATATGGTTAATAAACTTACTATATACATCAAAGAGACCCCCAAGTGGTCCATTAATGATACAAATATCATGATATAAGTCTCTTGGTCTAACCTTAGATTTTTAGGAATTGAATATCAATTTATAATATAATATTTGTTTTAAAAACTCTTTTATGTCAATTTTGACACTATTCAATAATTGACTTTTGTAAAAATTGTAACAGAATTATTACTTCGAAAAAATTTATTTAAATCAAACCTAATATGTCATATTATCCTAGAAAATTAGTGTAATTCATTAAAAGTCTCAAATTATATGTATTGGGGTATTTATAATATCAATTATTTTAATTTTTCACTATTATGGTAATTAATGCATCATCATTGTGTCATAAATAAATTAAATTATTTAATGTATAAAAATTATAAATAAAATATCATTATGTAGGAAATATTTTTAGAGTTCTAATTAATATTTATATTCTAACATCCAACATATATATCCCTATGTAAAAATTGTTTTGATAAAAGATATATGCTTATGTCATTTGTGTATTTATTTTAACTTAAATAAAATAAAGCGTCCCTATCACCTACAAGTGGCTCCATGGGGTCCCAAAATCGACCCAAAGATTCCCATGGTCGGAAATGTATCAACCAATAAGGTTAGGACACGTTTTAGGGTAATTTAGTATTAATATAATATTATTTTTTAACCCTTATTTACCAGATTTACCCTTTAACCATGTTAAATAAAATATTTACCGAAGTAATTATTGAAAATGTCTAAAAATAGAAGTTACCTATTTAGAAAATTTGGACATCCTGATTCTAAATATGGAATCCATTTTTCCAAATTCAAAACACAGTAGTGGAAGAAATTAATTTAAAATTAATTCCCGCGGTCAAAACAGAAAGCGTGTTTTAAGATATAATAACTATCAAAAGATTGATACTTGTTTATGTCCGGTTTAATAGTTAAATTATGTCCAATGACCAAAATTGTATTAAATGGTAAAAATATATTATAAATATACTTTAAAACCACTCAAATTTATAATTTATCACTAATAATTATTTTGATTAAAAATGTTGTTTTAAATTAAAATTTAGTAATTTCCACTTTTCATCATAATATTAAAGTTATCCGAAAAGTACCAAAATTTCACCTTAGGATTAATTTGATACTCCGAATACAAAAATGAAGTCCATTTTTAGAGATAAATTTTCTAAAATTTTAAAAAGCAGGTATTACTATTCATAACGGCTACTTTGATTGGTCGTGGTGTGTGTTAGAACTCGAAGTTGCATACAACACATGCTACTGTATTATTCAAAGAGAAGCGTACCGTGGAAGCTCGGGGTATTAAATTCTCCCCTCCTTCAATAAATTGTGTCCTCGCAATTTGATATTGTTCTTTAAAAATAAAGGTTGAAAATAGAAAATATCTTTGTGGAAAATCCCACATCTGAAATTTCGTTAATAAAATTTAGTCTTAACAAGATGAAAAGAGAAATGAAAGGGTCACCAAAAAATTATGATCTCGATTAGAAGGACATTGGTGTCAATTATAGACATATAATTGGAGGAAAAACGTAAATATTTATAGGTAGTGATTGAGATCATCAATCACAAACAAGTTTAAAATTGAGGTCCTTAAATTAATCAATCTATGATGATTTAAAATACCATCGGTTCAACAAAACATAAGGTATTAGGATAACACATTTTTGACGTTTCAAAATATCTTAGTTGAAATCCCACATCGAAAAATGAATTAATGAGGATTCTATTTAAAATATAGAGTGGAAAGTAGGAAGATTACCAAAAATAACACATAATAGGGTTCCATGTAGGAAAATATGGTTATGGAAAAGAAATATAACCATCAATTATCTGATAGAGAGTGGTTGAGAACATGGCTATGAAAAGGCCAACAATCCCAAGGCCATAAATTAGTGATGATCTAAGGTACCATATAGGACAACATTTTTGTTCTAAGTTCCTTTTCTTAATGTTGAGGAATTTATTTATGAGATTGGCTAAGATCATAAGGAGATATACTTACTTTATAATTAGAGTTTTATTCATTAATAAATTTCTACCACAAACTCAGCTTTCACCACAAAACATAATAAAACTAAAAAATAATCTATTTATCCTAATCGTATAGGGTTCAAAATATAATGAATTTATAATTCACATATCAGACCCTTTATGTAAAGAAACTACATTATACCATCCAGGAACTTCATGTAGAACAATGGTAGGAGATAAATCCCAATTGCACTATGGTTGTGGGTTTGATTCCCGCAGCTTTGTTGGACACGACGGGTCGTCACATAGTCTATGTGTTGTCCTTTTATAAAAATCCAAAAAAATAACCTTTCAAACATAATCCATTCCAACCATTAGAATTATCCAAAATACTATTATCCAAACTCACAGTCCAAAATTTACAAGGAAGTTAAACATAATGAGGATCCTTTTTTTCATGTAATAACATGTGAACGCCTTCCTCATATATTCTTTTACAACACCGCAACATCCTGAATTACCAAAATCAACCATCTATTATTCCAAAATCACTACCACAATATTAGGACCATATTAAGGCTTATCTTTCCTTAAACCATATAATTTCCAAAAAAAATTAACTCGCTGTAGAGTCACTTTTCTTAGTACCATAAAATCTCAAATCCTTAATTAAAAAGTACTGCAGTACAATCCTTATTTATTTCCAGAACATCATTGATACAACACTTAAATGAAATAATTCAAAAATAATAACCGAAGAACACTAGTCATTCCTCTTCATCTATGGTAGTATCATAACTTGATTATTATCCAATAGCATCATTTGTGGCATAGTCTGATGACTGGGACATTGGTTCGCGTAGTGTCCAAACTCCTTGCAAATGAAGCATTGTACATTTGAAACCATTTTCTTACCCTTGTAGTCACATACTTTGTGCCCTTTTCCTTGACACTTATAACAAACTCCCATTCCTTTCAGGCAAGTTCCAGGGTGTTTCTTCCCATAGTTATCACATATATGAAAATTCTTCTTTTCCCTCTTCCCTTTATCCATCTTTCTCTCTTCCATCATTTTCTTCTCTTGCTTCCCTTCAAATCCATAGGACTCCGAGAATTCTTTACTCATCTTATCAATACATGATATTATTTCTTCATATGAAGATAATACGTGGGAAACTATTTCCCTTCTAAATTCTGCCTTAGGACCACAAAAGATATGATCCTTCTTACTCTTTGGATCATACATATTATGAGAGTTCACATTCCTTATATTGGGCACCATTTCTATACAATAGCATAAACTAGTTTAGTTTATGAATTGCAATGAATAATTACCAAACTTGTAAAATACCTAACACAAATTGAACAGTTTATGGATATAATCCATAATCATAAAAAAATTCTTAGAGTAAGTATATACTCATAATCCCTTCATAATGTTTTGTAATGAAAATGAGAATTATCCTAAGCATGTCCCTCGGGAGTGTCGTAACCAAGAGTTAAACAAGGCCCGTTTTCGTGCACTAGTTCCTGTTCGAGTCTAGCTCAAAGCGGTGTTTTCGGGTTTTACCCCTAGGTACATCTGTGCCAGAGCCGCCTCTACCTGCTCGTATCTAGACAGGGATGTATTGCTCCGAAAACTCAAAAAATATCTACAATACAAAAATTATATGAAGTTCTTATATACTAATCCTCAAAGTCTATCTTAAGGCTATGTGTTCTAATCAGATTTTATCTAAATCTAGATTCCAAGGTTATTGCTAAACTTCCTTTGATACCAACTGTAACGCCCCGACCCTAGTTACCCAGAGTCGGTGCATTATTTTAATACATTGTCATGATTACAAGGAATCAAGTCCCGAAGGACCGATCAGTTTAGCAGTCTTGGAAAATTAGATCACATACATAAATGTTAAATTTTAACTTTAAGATGTACAAAACAACAAAAATAATCTTTATGAACACCATTATTCCCTTTGCTTAAACCTTCATATCAATCACATTACACTTCTTGGAATCCTGGGAAAAATAAAACATAGAAATGGGTGAGCTCAAATGCTCAGTAAGGGTAAGGAATACAGCAGAAACTTTCAAAAATAAGCATAAAGAATTAAAGCAATGTATAAAACTAAAACAAAAGCCTTTTAAACTTGAACTTCAGCATAGTATGGAAAAAATAAAATGAAATAATTCCATTTACATATTCACATTGATATTCTACTAATTGAATAATCACATGCAATATCAATAACCACTTTCATAATGATGGAATGCATAATGCTGAACTTTAATTTCCTTTTCAAGGCCTTGTGCCAAGACCTAGGGGCTAACTGTAACCGGAACCCAACCCAAAGTGCCTCTATTAACTGGGCACCAACTCGGAGTGCCTCTAATAATCGGACACCAACCCGGAGTGCCTCTAATAACCGGACACCAACACAGAGTGCCTCTAATAACGGGACACAAACCCGGAGTGACTCTAATAACCGGACACCAACCCGGAGTGCCTCTAATAACCAGACACCAACCTGGAGGGCTTAATTTTACCGGTCCCCAACCCGGAACATACTAGTCTAACACATTCATCCTAAGAAGAGGATGAAATATAACATAAACATTCGTATTAAAACTTGCATACGAAATGCCAAAACATTAATCATAAACCATTAATGGCATAAAAATAACTCATCCATAGTCAAACATATCACAAAACCTTAAATACAATATGAATGATTTGTATCATAATAAATCAACTTCATACAATTGTAAAATTTATCAAAGGACGTTGACGTAGATGAAAATTATTTGTAAAAGTCTTTGAGAGAAATACCCCTTTTTCATGAAAACATTTGAAAGTCACCCAATTTAGAAAATAAGTCATTTAAAGAAATTTTTGAATCAAAGTGTCCCGTACCACTTTGAAACCTTTTAAAGTAATTAACATTTTAAAAACATTCATGTCCATATAAATAAATCCTTAAAACCCATTTTGAAGACATGGACATTAAAGAGAATGATTTAGAAGAATAAATATTTAAAATATTTGAAATGTTATTTTAGTAAAAAGTCCATTAAAATACTCCATTTAAAAAATATTTCATAAAACATGGACATGGATGATAAAAATGTCCCAGTAGGTACTTACATAAACAATCTCAGATAATAATGAGATTGAGGAATTAACCCTTACCAGTTTGGTAACTTACGAAACATACACCCCATGAAAGAGATATCATACAATGAATATGTAAATATACATAAATTAATGTGTATTACATAAAGAATTTAATTATGGGCAGTACATACACCACACAAAAGGTAATAGTGGCAATATGACATGAATCTCACGGGAATAAAGAGTGAGATGAAAACCCCTTACCTTGCACTTTCCTTTAGTCGAGGGTACGTTTAACCTCCTGTACGAAGATCGTAGTATGTTATTAAATTATACCAAAACCATATTAATATTTATGATATCATAAATGATTCATTTTTGAATTTATATTACCCATTTAATAATAATTTCCATGTTAAGTTAACATTTCGGGTAATAATCACTTTCTTTATCGTACGTGTTTTAACTTGTCACTCTTGGATGTATCACTTAGATCATGATTTAAATACTTCCAGAAAATAAAACATGATAAATATATCATATATATTTAGAATATAAATATGTATAATAGACATATATATGAAATGGAAAACACCATTTATGGAGACGGTAGTCCGTACGTACGCATAAACGTTGTTTCTGTTTTCATATAGTATTGAACAGAAGTAAGTGAATAAGATATATGTAAGTAAATAAATCCTTATATATATATATATATAGTATAATTAATATGTCATATATTACATACTTATTAGTAATATATATTTTTATAATCGTCGATGAATGGTGAACTTGGAAATGAATCTCATCGCGTCGTGGAGACGGTAATCCGTACGTACGCACGAGCGAAAATATCATTCTTTTGATATTAAAATAATATATAATTGGATGGTATATCATATATAAAGAATACTTATAATTTTATATCTATTATTTACATCAAATACACAACATTATTATACCCATCAAAATAATAATGTGTTGAATAACAATTACACCACGATGTGGAGACGGTAAGCCGTACGTACGCACGTTTGGTGACATGTCATTCAAAGGATGGATAGAATACTGAATATGGTTGTACCATATTTATAATAAAATCACAGTATATAGGAGATAATGGATTTATTATTTTATAGTATAAATAACAAAGAAAGAATAATTTTAAGAAGAAAGGAACTTGAAAGAGGGTGGTGAAAACATTATCTCTTCTTCGGGTTCTTCTTTATGATTTGATCAAAAGGGCTCCTTAGGTTGGCTTTCTGATCAAACTAAAGCCTCTATGTTGAAGTTGGGGAAGTTTAGAGAGTATTTTGGCAGGTTTTGGCCGAACAAAAAAGCTTTGAAGGTGTGAAGAATTGGTTTGAATTTGGGTCCTTTTATAAGGGGGAGGAGGGGCTCTTTAGGAAAAACTTAATGTATTAATTTATAATAAATTCATATTCGGTTTATAATGGCTAAAAATTGAATTATTTAAAGTTTAATGTGGGTATGGGTTGAAAACCACTCAACCAATATAATTTATACAGGTTTGGGTTATTATATTAACCTTATCTTTAAGTATTAAATCTTAGTTAATTAGTTTCACTTTTACATTGTCTCTTTGTATTTTTATATTATATGGTTAATAAACTTACTATATACATCCCAGAGACCCCCAAGTGGTACATTAATGATACACCTATCATGATATAAGTCGCTTGGCCGAAAATTAGATTTTTAGGAATTGAATATCAATTTATAATATAATATTGGTTTTAAAAACTCTTTTATGTCAATTTTGACACTATTCAATAATTGACTTTTGTAAAAATCATAAAAGAATGATTACTTCTAAAAACGTTAATTACATCAATCCTAATATGTCATATTATCCTAGAAAATTAGTTTAATTCATCAAAAGTCTCAAATTATATTTATTTGGGTGTTTATAATATCAATTATTTTAATTTTTCACTATTATGGTAATTAATGCATCATCATTGTATCATAAATAAATTAACTTATTTAATGTCTAAAAATTATAAATAAAATATAATTATGTAGGAAATAATTTTATATTTCTAATTAATATTTATATTCGAACATACAACATATATAACCCTATGTAAATATTGTTTTTCTAAAAGATATATGCTTATGTCATTTGTGTATTTATTTTAACTTAAATAAAATAAAGTGTCCCTATCACCTACAAGTGGCTCCATGGGGTCCCAAAATCGACCCAAAGATGCCCATGGTCGGACATGTATCCACTAATAAGGTTAGGACACGTTTTAGGATAATTTAGTATTAATATAATATTATTTTTTAACCCTTATTTACCAGATTTACCCTTTAACCATGGTAAATAAAATATTTACCGAAGTAATTATTCAAAATGTCTAAAAATAAAAGATACCTATTTACACAATTTGGACATCCTGATTTCAAATATGGAATCCATTTTTCAAAATTTAAAACACAGAAGTGGCAGAAATTAATTTAAAATTAATTCCCGCTGTCAAAACAAAAAGCGTGTTTTTAAGATATAATAACTATAAAAAGATTGATACTTTTTTATGTCTGGTTTAATAGTGAAATTATGTCCAATGACCAAAATTTTATTAAATGGTAAAACTATATTCTAAATATACTTTAAAACCACTCAAATTCAGAATTTATCATGAATAATTATTTTTATTAAAAAAAGTTGTTTTTAATTAAAATTTAGTAATTTTCACTATTCATCACAATATTAAAGTTATCCGAAAATTACCAAAATTTCACCTTAGGATAAATTTGATAATCTGAATCCAAAAATGAATTCCATTTTCAGAGATAAATTTTCTAAAATTTTAAAAAGTAGGTATTACTATTCATAACTGCTACTTTGATTGGTCGTGGTGTGTGTTAGAACTCGAAGATGCGTACAACACACGCTATTGTATTATTCAATGAGAAGGATACCATGGAAGCTCGGGGTGTTACACAGATCATCAGTCACATAAACATCTCCTCTTGAGTCTATATTTCCATGGTAAGCGGAATGTCATGCGTAACCTCCTCAACAAGGGGGGACCTCAAAATGCCATCAGATCAATATTACTATGGTAATGAGGGTTCCGAACTTGGGGTTATGACATGAAAATCCCCATTATAGGGGTTGAGGTGATCCACTAGCCTTTCCATTCAATTAGGGATAGTTTTATAAATTCCTCTCTTCCCCGAGGACCAGTAGGGAATCCATTCTGGAGTAATCCTCTACCCTTTCTTGTAGGAGGTGATACTCTTTCTCCTCTTCATCTCAACCCCACGATGTAGCAAGATAGATCCTCATATGTGACTATACAATTTACCAAAATAAAAAAGGGTACATTAACTCTCAAATCCATATATATATCTCTATCTATCGCTCTTTATCCCTTTGGGATTTATCACCTCATCCACTAGTGGACATTGGGGATCATGTGATCTTTAGATTTACTACTTCCTCTTATTTGTCACACCGATTCTAACTTATGTGGGCTTAGAGGTTAGTGAAAATAATTACATCCACATGATACCAAAACATTCATATGGGCCACTTCTATGTGTAATCCCCAATCACATGCTCTATTGGCCTTCTTCATAGAAGTGATCCCCAACCCCTATACAAATGGGTATCTTCAATGTGTAAACCCCAACAACATAGGTATCATTGTGGGTATAATCACCAATCCAATCATGTACACTCTAATGGGAATCCTCCATTAGTTTAATCCCTAAAATTAGCATACTAAGTTGGAATTTATTTTCAATTAACTGGAATACATAGGAAGCCTCCCTGAGGTCCAAAACCACCACCCAAATTCACCCTAATGTTCTCCAAACCACATTTCCAGTAGGGTCTTATTCTCCTTAGAGACCACATCTCTTCCTAGTCCATATGGACACCTTAGTGTAATTCCCACTCCAAGGTTTTAATAAGAACCTTTTCCCTAGACATCCTTGCCACATGATGTTAAACCACATGGTTCGGTCCTTTTCGCATGACCTGAAATGTGATGTGTCCTATTAAGTGGCACCAGACAACATCAGTTCTAATTCCACTTAGGAGGATATGTTGGAATTCCATATTATGGGTTTGATCCTGACATCAAAACAAATTCCATCTCTCTGGATTCTATAAAACTCTTGATCGGATCACCACGTGGTTGAAAACCATCATTATCCAAATTAACTACCAAATAACATTTTATCCCTCTAAAAAATGGTACCATTGATAAAGAACCTCAGATACATATAGATCCCTTCATCAGTGGAGATCCTTGGAAACATACAGATGATACTGAAACCATACTCATTTTTAATTGATCGGTACACTAGGGTGTGCCATGTGTTCAGACATAGTAATGAAAAAAAGATTCACGAACATATCTTAAATCTGTAAGGGAGTCCTAAAATAGGCAATAACCCCCCCCCCCCCCCTAAAGGGTTTGATGAGCCAGACTTCCAATCCTCTCAACCAATGTGTGTTCATAAGTGTCGTTGGCCAAGTTACCCAGTGAACTCCTACCCTTGGAAAGTAGTTCCACAAGTCTTCAGGGATATGAGACCAAATGTGTGTTTCTAGATCCATGAATAAAACTCATTGATGGATATTCAAATATTTTGTACCATACATCGGTTATTTCACACAATTCAACACTGACAATCAACTATTAGGCTCCAATGAATCATTCATTAGAAATAGATATGTGTGTGTGTATTTATATAATCTACACTCATGTGTGTGATTGTTCATATGTATATTTATATATAAATATACATAATACAATTAGATATGTGAGTGAGAATAACCAAAAGTGTGAGTCTATATAAATATATTCATTATTTTTTATAATTTTATTGTTATAAATGTAAAATTCATCATTTAATTCATTTAATTAAATTAATGAAATTATTTTCATTGTAAATAAATTTATATTGATAGTAATATGTATTCTAAAAATATATTTAAATGTATATGTATATGTATATGTAGATGTATATGTACATGTATATGTATATGTACATGTATATGTATGTGTATGTGTATATGTATATGTATAGGTATATGTATATGTATATGTATATGTATATATATATGTATATGTATATGTATATGTATATGTATAGGTATATGTATATGTATATGTAGATGTATATGTATATGTATATGTATATGTATATGTATATGTATATGTATATGTGTATGTAGATGTATAGGTATATGTATATGTATATGTATATGTATATGTATATGTATATGTATATGTATATGTATATGTATATGTATATGTATATGTATATGTATATGTATATTTATATGTATATGTATATGTATATGTATATGTATATGTATAGGTATATGTATATGTATCTGTATATGTATATGTATATATATATGTATGTATCTAATATACATAAATATTATTATCTAGACCCATGCGTGTGAAAGTGTGCACGTATATTTAAATATAAATATATATACTATAATGATATATGTGAATGTGAAGAAACAAAAGTGTGTTTCTAAGTGAAAGCGAATATAAATATATTCATTATTTTTATATTTAAATTATAGGTTTTTAAAAAAATTATAAATTACATATACATATACATATTTATTATTAAAGTGTATATATGTATATATAATTGCATTAATTGCATTTTAGTGACATTAATTACTCATATTATTAATTTTAACATATAATAATAATAATAATAACAGTAAAATAAGAAAAATTTCTATGTAATTAATTTGTTATAATTAAAGTTCGATTTTTAAGTAATTTAATTAAATTAAAGATATTATTTTCAATATGATATAAATTTATATTGACAATTTTATGTTTTCTAACTATATATATATATATTACATGAATTCATGTTAATTTAAGGTCTTTAGCTTATGAAATATGGTTTTCAAATTTTTTTACTAGGGTTGAAACAAATTATTTCATATTTTGAGAATATAGTGCAATGTGAACCTGATATAAATATCTCTTACCTTTCTTAGAAAATAAATTAGTATCCATGCAACAGTATAATTTCATTTATTTAGAATTATTACCTATTTCTACTTAGCTTATTTTTATTTTGGATTCTTATTTCATTGTCATCTAGTCCCAAAATTTTCTAAGATTATGTCTCTGTTTATTTAAATATAAATATAAATATACACACACATATACATATTTAATTAAAATTATATGTATGTGTTTTTCATATAATTATATATATAATTATATTATTTAAAATATATTAATAATATATTAAATCATTTTTAAAAATAATATATATTAAAAAATAGAATTCACATTAAAATAAAATTTTATCATCAATCTTATTTTATTAAATTATATAAAAAATTATTAAATTTATGTTAATCAATAAATAATATTTAATAATGTGTTTAAATACATTAAAAATGTAAATTTAAATATAATATATTAAAATTTATTTTAGTAATTATATGAACGCAGAAATGAACATCTATATTTTTTTAAGTACATTAATATTAATATATTTAGTTAAATATAAAAATATTTTAATGTAATAGTTTTTTGTAATGCTCCAACATAGATCACCCAAATAGAACTTGAATGAGGGTTGCTACATGTCCACAAGTGCACCTCCGCATATACCAGAGGCTACTAACTTATAGAGAGATCCTAATATACTCTTGGGGAGACTATTCCCTCAAAATAACCTAAGGCATCATTCCCAAATTCTTTTGAAGATTTGGTATGACCTATCCATATATTGGAAAACCAAGATTACCTATCGACAAATAAACAGGGAGCCAAACAAGCCCCCTCCAACCTAAATATAAAGAAGTAAAATAGTCTATATGATATATCAATCATAACAGATTAATAGTAGAAGATAAAAATATGCATGAATCATATATTAAAAAAATAGTGAAACACTAACCAATTCATGTGTTAAACAACAGTTGAAAATAAACACCTTAACCTTCATCCCAACTCATAAAATAATCCTGGAAAATCCCCAACATACTTGACCTTTCCAAACCAATAACATATGCCTATCTTAGAGTGATAACAATTTCCTGACAGAAATCTGTAAGGTCTACCCACATACATTGAATCCCATACCAAGTACGCTGGTAGGGGTGAATCTAATGACCCAATAAGAATTCCCAATGTCTCAACAATAGTTAGTGTTGGTGTGATCAAGATGATGTGCATGTAAATACATATAAATTGGAGTATTCATGTCTACGAAATACATCCACTCAAAAAAAACACACAATGCACATACAATCATATATGTTAGGCCATCATGTGTTAACCAAGCTACCATGACACCTAACCCTAACTACTTCGTCTCCATGCTGGAATGAACAAGTCACTTCATACCTCAACATGAACTAATAACTAATGATATAGGGTAGAGCATCATGTCAAAGATTATCCTATACCCCAAGATGTAGGGTGATGTTTCATTTCAAGTACCAACCACTACCTGAAGTCAGAGGGTAGGGTATCCTCAAGTCTTAACCCATCCCTTCCCACATTATGGAGGTCACACATTAATAATCCTTCAAGTCCCATTTTAAACTTGGAAAATAAATGTAAGGAATCATCCTAACAATTAACCCATGAACTAAAGATACATGTCATGGACATAAATCCATAATCCTTAACCCATCCCTTCTAACTCAAGGGGTGTTCATCATCCATGTCTCACATCATATCAGGACCCAACCCTCTCCCTAGTGGTCCTCGATCCAATTCTAACTGCCAAAAAAGTGTCTAATATTTTGACACAAATCTTATCAAGGAAATTTCCTAGTAATAAGACCCCAGCCTTATAACTCATGTGAAGGCCAAGACTCAGAATCCATCTCCCTCTTGTGGTTCATCACCTAGAATAACACATGCAACATGAGTAGATATTGGATCTTATTGCTCATCTGACATGATCATCACCAGAGAACTAGTATCTGTTGACCTATTTCAACAACTCAAGCTTGTCACAAACCCATATCAACCATATACGGGTTCTATTCTTCTCATCCAAACCAACCAGTCACTTTAATACCAAAATTAGAGTTCTTAGAAGGCAACACAAACAATGTGCATCATCATGTATTAAGAAACACATGAGAAAATAACAAACAAGAAGGATAATAATAACACATGATTTTTTGGAAATAGGGAATCAACCACATTAGGTCCATCATACCTAAACCAACTCACACAAATCCCTTTCAACATTCATTGAAAAAACCACATATTAAAAAAAATTATTTGAAAACATTTAGAAAAATTATTCGAAATCATCATTTGAAAACATTTAGAAAATGTATCACATGTCATCTTACCCACTATAGTTAATTGAACAAATCCCATAAAAAATTATTTGAAAACCATGATATCATTTTGAAATACCATTTCAAAACCCATATCTCAAAACACCTACATCCCTTTAAATATTATTTCAGTCAAAACCTCCCAGTATAATCACATATTAAAAAAATGAAGTCACTTGTCCTTTAAAAACCACTCATGCCACCAGGAAATCCATAAAGTGGTATACTAAGAATCATTTGACTAGGGTGCCACCATCAAATAGTTTAGAAATATATTTGGTCTATATTGACTATTAGTAAAATTTGAGTCAGTTAAAACTTTATAGAGGGACCACACAGTCATGAAACTTTTAGGTAGATAATACTAGTGATGGAACATAAACATAATATCAAAAAAAGACTAAGTGAGTCAAATAAAGTCAAGTACACTTACCTAAACTGATGATCAAAAATATATCCCAAGATAGTAACGACTTCATTTGAATCTAAAAGTACTTATATCATCAATAAAAAAATGTTAAAAAAATAAAATAAACATTTACAACAAAAAACCATGCTTCACAAAACCAATTATGAACTCACCTACAAACTCCATGGCACCAAATACAAAGGAAATTGGGTGCGGTCCACTCATGAAACACACCCATACCCAAACCACTAAAAGTCACAAAATTAATTTCCAAAATCAATATCCTCTTTTACCCAAAATCAAAAAAATAAATAAATAAACTCATTGATAGACATACATTTTGATAAACAACAAACAAAAACTTGAATACCTCTACTTGGGACATCCTCTATAAACAACACAAAAAAGACCCATTAAGAATAATGATTTTTATTTGATTTGGTGAACTAATAACTCCAAAAACCTATCTGATGAAACAAAATAAAAGGATAATGAAGGAGGAATAACAAGATAGGATAAGATGGAGAACTTATATTGAATCAATTACACAAAATCACCTTGAACGATCCAGGTCGAAGGAACATCAAGGGAGAGAAAAATGATATCTAAGAGGGGATCTCACCTTTAATTGAGCAGTCACATCCAAGGGATCCTGAGTGGGGTTCCTAGAAAAAGCACCCCCAGAAAATTACCAAATATCTGCTAAACAATATGATGTCTAGCATAGTTCATGACAAAAATTGGGGGATCATGTTGAAAATACCATTTCGAGATGAGGGGAACCACTCTTCCTTGATACTTTTAGGTCTTAAACAATAGGTTACACCATGGATCCTCCTAGATAGTATCCCCTCTCTTGGACACCCTATTGATGGCCTAAATGACACCACATGAAAGGTTATTCATCATGTGAATGACTCTTTTCACGCCATAAATACCTACAACTTCAATTTTCAATAGTATAATAACATGCATACTTATTCAACACACATTTGAACACCATATAAAATTACCAAGATGCAAAACACGCCCAAAAACACCTTTCTTTATGTAAAAACACTCATAATCCCAATCTGAGTCGTGGTTACCAAAAAACCCCCTCACTAAATCAAAAATTCAAATTCCATTGAGAATTCAAAACCCATAGTGATATGGGTAACAATAAAATACCCAAATTAAATCTTCTCATACTTTTTTAACTATGGTGGTCCTCAAAACATAACCCAGACCTTCATTGGTGATCAATATATTGACAAAATATTGTGTTTCATCCATGACTGTCAAAAATGCTTCTAATACACAAATCCAAACTCTAAACTCAAACACCCCAACCTTTATCCAAAAGCCTGGTTCAATACTGAAACCACCTCAACTACATAATAAATGACGATTCAATGCAATTTACACCTTATTTATTCTAAATATATTCAAAAGAACCTATCAGTACTCCCCTAGTTAACTTCTCTTAAATAGTCTCGAAAGCTCCCATAAACACATCGTCGCATCACCACACTATAGATCATGGTGCCTTAACACCTAATGGAATCACTGAATCACCTAGAAACCTACTTCAGAGACTGAACCTAACTCCCATTGAAATTAAATAATTGAATCCTCAACTATACCATTTAACTATCATGCTCCACTAACGAGAACCAATGAACACTAATATAACTCACTCAAATATCAAACTTCCCCTATCCTAGCCTATTTACAACACATATAATCCTTTAGAAACAACACCGAAATTATAAAACTAGATCTAACCATTCATGAGATTATCAATAATATCAAAATAAATCACTAAAATGTTCCTCTATTCCCACAACCCTTCTAACAATAGGGTCCTACACCCATGAACAATTTTATTCCCCCCATAATTCGAGTATCTTTTACATCACCCCATTGAAAAAAACACCTAATATCTACCTCCCATGTCATTTATGTTATGATGTGTGACAAATGTATGCGACCACTCCTCTCACACCTGATTTACAACAAAACCTTGATCACACAATACCAAGATGGTTCCCAACTGCAACCAATGATCCCAAAAACTAAAGTGTCAAATTGATTCATCTTGAGACTTAGGGTGATCCATGAAATAATAATCCACTAATAATGACTGATTCCAGCTAATGGTGATTCCCATCATAGGAATCACCCACAAAAATCACAACTCAAGTGACCCAACCAACAAAATAACTAGAAAAATCATTAAAATGTCTAACCACTGAACCCACTATCACACATCTATCTACATGATCCCATAAACATAAAAGATTACTCTAATGAGACCTCCACAATCATATCTCAGAAATAATCTATGACCCATTCACAAAATTCATAATCCAAACAACCGAGATCATCTTGGATTGTCATAAAAACCAAGAAAACATTATCTACACAGGAACTCAATTTTTTTCTGATCATCCAACCAAATCAAGTATGCACTTTCCTATTAAATAGGGTGGTCCTAAAAAAACATGTCCCATAATCCAAAAACACAATTCAAGTATCTAGGTCATTTTATCCCCAACCACATCAAAATCCTAGAAAACACTATTTACAAAGGTACTAGTTTCTGTCTTCAAAAATATATTTCAAATAATTTTACATGCCCTAAAATTTTCTCACATTTATAATACAACCTTTGGAATCCAAGGGTTTTTAACAAAATAAACATCTCAAAACCCTCATCCTAACCAGTACCTTTCCCAAAAATCATTTCAAATTTCAAAAACCATTTTGAAATCCAATACAAAAAATAAATTTTCTCATATCTTTGCAAAAACATGGAAATACCATATTCATTAAAAATAACCAAATCCATGATATATTTTAGGTAAATATATTATAAATCTATTTACACAAACTCCTTACTATCAAATAAATTTTGTTTCCTACATTGGGTTTTCCTCATAAATTAAGGTTTTGATCAAAAATCATACATCCAAAAACCATTTCCCTATATCATCAAAAAAACACATCACAATCGATCAACCAATCTGATCGTATATATATTAATCTAACCACACATTATAATGAAATCGAGAAAACATCATTGTATGTTTCTCCAATTGATAATGGATTCTAATAGGGTGTTATATCAAGAAATACCACCCATAGGCATGCATTTCATGCCCCTAGAATGAAACTATCTTCATGAATGTAAAAATTACTATCTCTTAGACAATACTTATTACTCATTTCAAGTCTCAACCATCCCACATCTAGATTCATAGTCTAATCCAACACTATACCCATTATAGATTTCATAATCCTAAAACAAAAAATCCATTGGAATCTCTGATTTCAACAAATGTCATGCTAGATAGTTATGTACTCGGTTAACCTCTCGATTCTTCAAAATATAAATCCATATCTATCTAACATTGTTCAACCCAAACTACAATCTAATACAATTATTTTAAACCCTTCCCCTGTATCAACTGAATAAATCCTGAGTGGGGGTTAGTACATAACCTAAAGCACACCTCCACATACGCCTAAGGCTTCTGATTAGCGGTGAGGGAATAAAAAATTCATGGGGAGACTATACCATCAAAATAACCCATAGGTTCTAGAAACAATTCTATTGAAAATTAAACATAACCCATCCATATATCAGACATCCCAAAATACCGATCGGAAAATAAATAAAGAGCCAAATGGGCCCCAGAAGTCCAAAATAGAATGTAGTAAACAATTTATAAAATGCGTTAACCATATCAGAGTAGAAGTATTAAAAAAATAATCCTAAATTATATTTAAAATAAACTATGGAACATTGTGCTTGACACATGTTAAAAAATAACTAAAACTAAACACACTATCCTCCTACCCAACTCACATAATCATCATCTCAAATCCCTCTCCTCCAGAACATCCCATACATATACCATGTGTCCACCTCTAATAAAAAGTTATTTCTTAATAGAAAAAATGATTTTTACCCATGTACATCAAAAATCATGTCGTGTAAATAGTTAGAGGATGAGTCCATTGACCTAGTGGGAATCCCCAATTCCTCAAAAATACCACGTACTAATTTGATCAAGTTTATGTGCATGTAATATTTTTAAATAGGTGAAATAATGTCCGTTTAGTACACCCAACCATAAACATAACACAAAATTCACATACAATCATACAATCTAGGTTATTGTGTGCTAACCAGGACACCAAGAAAACTAACCATACCTTCATTGGATCTATGATAGATGGAATGAAGTAACCTTATACATAAAATTGAGTCTAAACCAAAAGATACATGGTTGGGAATCATTTTCATAGCTCAACTTATACCCTAATATTTAGGATGGATTTGATGTCATGTCATGACCAATAACCCAAGGTAGAGGCTAGGTTTTCCTCAAGTATTAACCTATCCATTCTCACTTGAGGGAGGTCATACATCAAGTATCCATCAAGCCCTATTGCAAACCTGAAAATTTTGGTAAGGAATCATCCAATAACTTGACCCACTACCAAAATGAATAAAGAATTTACTTATGTCCATAATACTCGACTCATCCCTTATCAATTAAGGGAGGTCCATTTTCCATTTCTCGCATCACATCATGACATTTCCCTCTCATGTGTGGTCCTTAACCCAAGCCTGATCACACGTGGAAATGTTGATTATCTCAAGACAATCCAAATAAAAGACATGTCCTCATACCAATACCCAAACCTTCTCATAAAAGGAATATTTAGACCTCAATATCACTCTCACCCTCTATGTTCACCACCTAGCATAACATGGGAAACATGTGTAAGGCCCTTAAACAATCATACAATTCACATGCTCATCACTATTGAACAAGTCTCTAAGGACCTAGTATTTTATCTCAAGAATGTCACAATACCTATATCATCCCTCTATGAGTTATATTCAATCCATGCAGACCAACCCACCACTTTAATACCAAAAGTGGAGTTCTCACAGGTCTACACACAAAAAATGAATCATCAAGAATCAATAATCACATAAGAAATCAAAAATAAGAATAACAAAAATCACACAAGATTTAGAAAATTGGACATCACCCAAACAAGGTAAAAAAGATATAAACCAACTCACACCAATCCCTTCTAACTTTTCAGAAATAAATGGTTCAAAATTTTATTTTCAACCCCTTTAAAAAAGGCATCACATGTCATCATACTCAGGACAGTATCTTGAAAATATACCTTAAAAACATTTTTGGAAAACCTAAATCCAATTTTTAAATACCATTTCAAATCCAATTTATCAATTAACCTTCTTTCATTTAAATTTAATTTAAATCAAAACCAATTTTTAAAATCATATTTTAAACAATGTAGGTCCCTTGTTCTTTAAAAACCACTCACACCACCAAGAAATACATTAATAGGGGCACCAGAACTCATTAAACCAAATAAACACCATCAAACCATTTAGAAATAAATGTGGTATATGGTGACTATTCAACTAATGTGAGTATCTCCCAAACTTATGGTGGAACCACATAGTTATACAACATGTTGGAAGATAACACTCATTGTGGTGAAAAAACATAAAATCACCAAAATTACATCAGACTCAAATAAATTCAAGGATCTCTACTTCAAATTAGGATCATAAATATACTCAAAGCTTATACCAACCTAATCTAAGTCCTTCATCACATATCTCATCAACAAACATCATTAAATTCATTAAATATTTTTTTAAAACCAAAAAACCAACTTGGAATAACTGAAACCAAACTCACTGAGTAACCTCACTATTACTAATTATTGGGAAACTAGGTATATTCCAATATCGACACACACCTAGACCTAAGCAATAAAAAATTCATAAATTTATTACTCGAACTAATATCCATTTTTTCCCAAAATCACCAAAAACACTAAATAAACTCATCGAGAAACATACCTTATGGTAAATGATGAACAACAACACAAATAACTCTACTTGATACATCCTCTATGAGTGGAACACAAAATCCCTATTAAAAATGATATTTTCTTGAGGATTTTGAAAAATAATCCCTCTGAACCCTTATATGTAAGAACAAAATTAGACAATAACTAAGGAGTAATAAAAATAGAGAATATGGAAGAAATTATACCTTGAATTAGATAATTTAAATCCCATCCAATGGTCTAGGTAAAATACACACCAAGGGATAGTAAGGAGACATTAAAGATGGTCTCTCCCCTTATTTTAAATGATCATAATTGAGGGAGCCTACAAGGGGGTTCCAAAAAAAGAACCCCTAGGAAATTACCAAATGATCTCTAAAAAATAATGTTCCCAATATAGTTCATTGAATGATAGTGTGTTAACACTATTAATCCTCTTGTGCAGCAGTCCCCATCCAAGCTACTACATTTATATCCCAAACGACACCCCATGAAAGGTAATTCACACCATAAATGACTCTTTTCATGCTATAAATGTGATGCAATTGCACTTTTCAATGTCTCCACCTCATTTCCACTCCTCTGATTCTGATCAGAACACATGAGACATATACCAAGCCTAGAAACATGTCCAAAAACTCATTTTTAGGACTCTTAAACACTCGAAATCTTAATATGAGTCCTATTTCTCAAAATGAACCCCTAACTAAATCAAAAATTTAAATTCCAATAGTTATCAACAACACATAATTAAATAGGTCATTAAATTAGTTTTGTGATGTGAAACTTGTTTGATATGGCCAAAAAATATCATTGTGTGATAAAAAATATTGAAAAATGGGGGTTGATATATATATATATATATATGTGTGTATAAAATGTGTATGTAAACAAATATATGTATCTATATATGTTCAATTTCTTGTATGTTTGTATGTATATTTGTATCTATGTGTGTGTCTGAGTGTTTATGTGTTTTTGTGTGTTCAGATGTATATATATGTGTGTATGTGTTTATGTATGTTTATGAATGTGTATGTATGTTTACGTATGTGTATGTGTGTATTTATGTGTATTTGTATGTGTATGAATGTGTGTATTTATGTGTATGTGTATGTGTATGTTCCTATATATGAATGAATGTGTATGTGTATGTATGTGTATGTATGTGTATATGTATGAAAGTATGCATATGTGTATGTGTATTTATGTGTATGTGTATGGGTGTTTATGTATGTTTGTGTATGTGCATGTGTATATATGTTTATGTGTATGTATGTTTATATGTATGTGGATGTATACATATGTGTGTATTTGTATGTGTATGTATATGTGTATGTATTTGTATGTATGTGTATGTGTATGTGTATGTGTATGCATATGCATGTTTATGTGTATGTGTATGTGTATGTAAATGGATGCCTATGTATGTGTATGTTTGTTCATTTATGTGTATGTGTGTGTGCATGTGTATGTATTTTCATGTATGTGTATGTGTATATATGTGTACGTGTATGTGCATGTATGTATGTGTATGTGTATGTGCATGTATACGTTTGTTTGTGTATGTGTATGTGTTTAGAAGTGCATGGGTATGTGTATGTATGTGTATGTTTATGTTTATGTGTATATGTATGTGAATGTTTATGAGTATGTTCATTTGTATGTGTACGTATATGTGTGTGTATGTGTATATACATGTATATATTCTTGTGTATGTATTTGAATATGTCATTATATAACCCAAAAATTCATTTGGTTTTTCAATTTCAGATATCTCATTGTAGTGTATGTATATATATATATATATTTATATGTGCATATATATACACACAATCACACACATTTGTGTCTAGACATATACATATATATACTATTATAATAAAAATAAATTTCAATATAAATTTACGCTTCAATGAAAATAATACCTTTAATTTAAATAAATGAATTAAAAAATACAACATTAATAATAAAAAATTAATTATATATAATTTTTTCATGTTTTTATATATTATTAATATTATTAATATATATATATCATCATATAGAATACCAATAATTAATATTATTCAAATGAAATTAAATAAATTATACGCATAAAGACACAAATTTTAACAATAAAAATATACATGTGTATAGAATTTATAATTTTTTGAAGTTAGAAATTAAATATATATAAAAACAAGTATAATATTTTTTAAATACAATTCATAAAAAAGGTAATATTTATTTTTAATCAGAACAATGTATTGAAACTCTTTTCTATTTTAAAATAATATAATTATAATAATTATAAATAAAATTATACATTTTTATTTAGCATAAAATATATATTAATTAATATAATTAAGGGTATTTTTGTAAATATAATTTGTATTTTTTAAATACATTTTTATAATATCAAATATTTATTCATCTATATAATTATCAAAACATTTTAAATATTATTACAAATATTTAAATACAATTAATATTAATATTTTATATATAATTAATATTATATATGTTTACATAAGAAGTAATTTATTGTAAATAATTTGTATTTACATGTAATTTTTAATATTTATTCATTTTTATTTCTGTATTTAATCATTTTTAATATTTTTTTGTAATTAATATTGAAGTGTCATTTGATGTGTGATTGTGTTTGTTATCAATAGATCATGTCAATACTTATGCTGTCAATGAGCCTAGAATCTTGGGTGATGGAGTGGGCTTCCACCCATGAGACAAAGTGAGAGCTACCCATACTTGTTGGGTAAAGGAAAATGTGTTGTTTCCCTTGAAAATATGGTTGGTTAGGTTTTAGGACAGAAGTTAAACCATATTATTGTATGTGTTGATCTTCATGAGAAATAATGGCTAGTGATAATTGAAGTGTTTTGGTGCTATCTACAATTGGTTGGATATCCTGATAGTGATTCTAGCTACCTGGGGAGATTGAAGACATGTTATTTTTTTAAGAAAAGAAAGTTTTGGTGTTGGAGAAATCTATCCCAGTGTGTTGTTGTTTCTTTCTTCTAAAATGGGTGTGAAAGCACACCTTGATTAAGTTTCAAAGAGGTTTAAATGATGTATGAATTAAACTTGGTAATGGTTTTACATTAATACTATGTGTTTAGGTATTTTACATGATAAAAGTGCTTGGGAATTATGTTGAACAGTTTGAGATGGTTTTACAAACTCCCCAACAGGTTTTGTGGTCTTTAGCTAGTTTGAGAATGGATAGAGTATGTTTGAAGAAGTCTTAGAATTCATTCAAGAAGTGTGGATATTTGGAGTTGAAAGATGAAAATGACAGAGTTGTGGAAAATCCACAAGAAATTTACTTTCATATGACTTCAAGGTATTTTGTAAAACTATGAGTGGAATTTCATATAACATAATACATTTTTTAATACATCCTATATGATTTCATAAGTATATAGAAATTATTTATAACTTCACATGATTTCATAAGACTGTAATATTTTGTAATGCTTATATTTGAATCTCATATAACTTCAGGTGTTGTGTATAACTTCACAACAAATTTTTATGAATTTGTTGAATCACATACAACTTCTAAAGCTATCCAAATTTTGATAAAGACAGATACTATTTTATTTTTAATTCATATGAAATGGTATCCTTTTGATGCATATGACTTCTATACATAGTGAAAATTTCAAGAATACTGCAAATTAAATGTGAAATTCCATATTTATTATCAAGAAAGGGTAATTAGTTATGATAATTCTTGGACTGATTTTCATGGATCAAAACATTACAATAACAATGTGGTACAATAATTGAATTAAATGTAAATTGATCTTCAAGATGAGAAAGAAGATATCAAATCAAGGGTTTTTTTTGACTTTTTATGCATGAAAAAAAAATTATACTCTATAATTATTTAGTTTTGGTGAAATGAATTCAAAAGATACTGAAACTTTTTTTTAATTATCTAAATATCATAAAGATATTGTGATTTATGATGTTTTATAAGAAAAATATGTTCAAAGAGAGATTAGTTTATATTAAAATAAAGTGGTTGTTAATGATAATCTTCCAGGTTGTCAAATCTATAATTGAATCTAAATATGAATATATTATTATTTTGATTCAATTTTCTAAACATTAGTATTGAATTTTAATCAGTATGAATATAAAAAAGATGGATGAATATGGGATGTTGGTTGGTGTTTACATATTCATACGGAATCTATAAAAATTTAACATTGAATCACTCAAAAAGTGGAAATGAGCTAATCCACAGATCTGTTCACAATGAGATTTTTCATATGGATTTGGAAGAATAATGATGCATGGAATTCAGTGATAAAATGAAGTAGGGTATTTTCTGTAATTGAAAAATATTTACATTTATGAATTTTTCTATTAGTGTGAAAGTATCATGAAAATTATCCATGAGTAGAATTATTTTTGAGAAAAAATGATTATGTATCAATTCATGATGCAAGAAGATTAAGGATTCTAGATTATCTACTGGTTGATAGAAATAAATAATATGGTAGAAAAAGTAAGGAAACTTTTTTAAATGTATAAGAGATAATGGTTGAAGAGGAAAATGGAATATTGAGAACATGGGAGATCACCCACTACGTAAAATTTAACAAAAAAATAGAGGATCATGGGAACATAATATGATGGGGATTTTCTGTACTTTAAAAAAGATAAACGTAATTTTGCTAACCTACATATAAATAGAAAATGAAGGATATGGAAAAAATGTGAGTGAATGTTGAGAGACTAGTTTGAGTTTTAATAATAAGTGGGAACTCATTAAGATGAAGGAGGAGTAGGATGAGAATATGACCTTATTTTAAGGTGAAGATCATCTAGGTATTGAAGCTGAAGAATGAAGTGAATTCTATGAAAACCAATATTGAAAAAGATTTTGAATAATTCACGTGAGAAGTGAGAAAGTTTATTCATGGTGATTTTTTTAGGTTTGTAAATCACCAACCATTGTATATAGTGATTTTCTATAGTGGAGAATCCTAGATTGTGGAGAATAATAAATGAAATCAAGGAGTAGGTATTTCTGGATGAAGCTTGTAAATATTTGTGTTTTGGTGCCTTTGTTTACTATATAACCAAGGTGAGGCTTTGAGGAACAACTCTAAGTGGATTGAGATTGGATGCACTCTAGCAGGTTGAATTTAAAATTATAAGTTATAAAAGTTTAAATACACCCTTGATTCACCCCTACCACTCAATGTTCTATCGATATCTATGGTGTTTTAACTAATATCCGAGTAAGTCCTAGTTTTCTTTGAAAAGATCATAAATACCTCTAGATGAAGTACAATTTGGATAATTTTGAAGAAGAATATTAGTTCAATAATTCTATCTCTATTCCTAATAATTCAGAAATTAATGCATCAGAAAGGAATTTGAATAAAAGATAGAAGAAGGAGGAAAAATGTAAAGGAAAGATAAAAAGATATATAAGGATATAAAACCTCTTGAAATTGAACAAAGTGGAAAATTTATATATATTGAATATATTTAAAAAGATCATTTTTAGGATTCAAGTATATGTAGAGAGTATTAAGAGATCAAAATAGTTGAATAATCATGCTCTTATGTTGGATATTATTTGATGAAGGTTCCTATTGAGGTTATAAATTACATTCTGAATTTTATCAATGTCCAATTTGATGATAAATCATTGACAGATAATAAAGGTAATTACCTGTAGAATACATTGGATAAATAGATTAGAATAATAAACACCCTCTAAAGATGGTTAAAGAGATGGGATAAACATTTCAATATACAATGACAACATGTCACTAATTAATGAAAAAATTCAAATATTGTTTATTGAAAAACATGTGTTTAAATATACTATTACTAAATTACTTCATGAATTGGAGAATAATCATAAAGTCGTTGTGAATTTCAATGATTAGCAACAATATATGAAAGATAAAATGGTGAAATATCATTATATTTCACTAAAATAGATTAACAAGATGCATAACTAAAAAAATAAGTAGTTTAATAGATATTTATATGAGAGATTCAAATTATTTAAGGATGAAAAATAGAACCATAGAATGAAGTTCTTATACCTTGAAGAAAATTTGAATAATCTGGAATCATCCCTAGCTAGTCCTTCCCAATGTATTGAGAAAATTAATATTTCAACTCAAGTCTCAGAGATGAGTTCTTCCTCAAAAGGAGATGATCATGGTTTTAAATAAAGAGTGAGGAGATTTTCAGAATCATCAACATCATTCCCACAGAGAAATGTATCAGATTATCTTGATAAAGATATGAGTTTTCAATCTAATTAAAATTTAAGTGAATTATATATGAAATATTCTATATGAATTTTGGTAACTAAAAATACTAACAAATCCACCGCAACATAAATGGTGTATGTGATAATTTTTGAGAATTGAATCTCCCCAAAAATTTTCCCAATGTAATATCACCAAAAATTTTGATGTTTCAACCTAAAAATTTCATGGATCTAATGCAAAAAAATCTACACAACCTACACCTTAATTGAAAAGAAAAGGATTTTTTTGATTTGTTAGAGGATTATGAATATGGACATTGATTGTTTCTAAATTCCCTAATCCTTACATCCCATACATTGTGATTTTTAGGAGTTGGAGTTTCTTATAGATGTATTGGGGAGGAGATAGGGTCTCAAAAACATCCACTTTTATTTTTTTCATGGAAATAGTATAGAGAATTTGTTTTCACCATAAGGGATGGTTGTTGTAGTTTGAGGTGTCCAGTTGTGACCTAGGGTCAGAGGAGAAATGATTAGAATACAATTACATTTTTCCTGCCTTTTCTATGGATCAAGGCTATGTAATAGGCCCTCGAGTTCTACAAACTAGAATGGTTTTATACAATATATGGTTTCAAGGGGTTTTCCCAATTTTAATTAGTTGTATCATGGGGGTGTGGGAAGGTTGCAGCATTGTCCCCTTATTTGAAAATGGGTTATGACGCATAGTGGTCTCCTGTATGGTGTATTCTCTCACTACATTTTATAGTATTTATGTCATTGTTTTTGGTTTTGGGTTTTATAAATAATGTTCTGTTGTGGTCCCATGCTGTACGCAACTGTCTTTCTTATTTTAGCCAGTTTTACCACATAGTTATGGGAGATGTTCCATGGTGTTGTGTTTTATAGAATTCATATAAATAACTTTACTCCCTCAAAAGAATCATTTATTACACCATTCTCTCTCAAACCCTAGGCACCCAATAGATATTTTTGAAGGCTTTTGAATCCTTTTTCAATCATGATAAAACCCAACCTTCAAAAAATCAATCAGTGGTGATTTAAGGTGAGTTCTTACCCTTTTATTACAGTTTATTCTCTATTTGATCTTGTTTTATAATGTTAATTATCACCATGTTGTGGATTTTTATCTCTATAATTCTAATGGTGTTTCGTTGGTTTTTTATCTATGCATTTTTGGTGTGACATCCATAGGATACTATAGATTCCTTGCAGGAGAGGTGATTATAGATATTTAGTGCTGTTATATTCTCATCCAAAAATGATAAAGATTTGAGGTAGTGAATTTTTGGATTCCCCTTTTATTTTATGTTCAATCATAAATTGTTAATGAATTATCTATTTGGGTGGTGGTTTAATTAACCCTAATAAAGAATAAATCAGATAATGAAAAAATTGGTTTATTCCTATAGTGATCACATGTGTTTCTTCATCGTGATAATGGTTTGCCACTTGATTTACTAGATAGTGTATATCTATGTTATGATTTCTTTATCATGTTTTTTATGATTGGTTTAAAATGTTAATTTGATGAAATTTCAAAATAATATAATTTATATGAACATGTTAGATGATTGAATTATTAAAGTTGCATGTTTAATGAATCCGTAGATTCGTATTATTTAATAGAATTCAAATTGATGGTAAATTAATGTTTAATTTTTTTGTTCTTCAATGTGTTAATGTAATTGACTAAAGAACATGAAGTTGGAATTCCTTGTTGTTGATAATGTTTAAAGGATTGTTAATGATAATTGTTCTTTCCTAATGTTTGTTGAAACTTGAACTTATTCTTACAATATTATCTAAATAAATTATATCCTATGATAGCTGATGCATTAGGTTCCCTATAGTTGTATCATATAATAAATGAAAAAGTTAATTGAAATGGAATTAATCAGTTCTTTGGTAAATATAAATTTTTGGGGATGATAGCTCTTGTTTGAAAGTAATGGTTGAATGCCTTCTTTTTACGGACTGAATTCCATGTTGACTTTGTTTTTTCTACCTTCTATGTTACTTTATTTATTGTTTGTTCTATGTGATTTGACATGTTATTGGGATGGGTTTTGGTTGACAAGATATGGGTGGGGTGGCATAGGGTTTATGGAATCCTTTGACACCTATGATAGTGAGATGCTTGGTGATATTTTTGATGGTTTTGGGGAAGGTGTGACATCCCATACCATGTTCACTCATATGTAACCTAACCCAGTTAGCCATATGGCCTCAATAGAACCTCCCCATATGCAAAATATTCAAACTAATAGTGAGGTTCTATGATGGTATGACAGGGAAACTATACACTCTTTACTATATTGTAACACAATGGTAAATAATAGATAAATCAATGGAATAAAGATAATAAAGGAAAATTTCGAAAATAAGTGTTCTATATGATAATAAAGAGATAAAATGAACAGCCAGACTCATATATAAATAATGATGTCATTATTCTATTAAAAATAAGGTAATATAATAGAAATTGAGTAGTAAGAATAAAATAGGTACATGCTATAAAAACATACAAAAAGTTCAAAAACTCTCTCAAATAGAGTCATGAGAACAAGCTCATTCCTCTTCTCTCAAACTCCATCCTAGTATAGAAAATCTGGAATACATAGTTGGGAGCCTCCCTTTTTCTCTACATGTATCCATAATTTTTTTCCAGGTACCAATCGGTGGGGCGAATATGGTGTGAGTAAAAATCAGTTGGCCACTACCAATGGTTTATGGAACAATCCAATATGTGAATAAAAAATGAGCAGCGTGTATTTATAATAATTAAGGGATGTAAATAAATAAACCGTGTTTGTTTGGGTTCCTCATGGGTTACTCATCTCATACTACATTCTTTTTCCTAAGATGGAATGTCTCTAAGAATTTAAAATTTCAATTATATTTATATGTTTGGGACCTAATGAATAAAAATAAGGTGTCTATCCAATATGCTAATCATATATGGTTTTGTAATTTCCATGGATTTTTATTTTTATATGTAGGGTGAAATTTATAGGGGTGTACCCTTTGAAATTCACCCAAAGGAGGGTATTCTACCAGATCACTGGGACCTTGTCCTAGGTAGCCACAGTGCTAAAATGTAATGGATCCCAAGGAATAATCCATGTTAATCCATAACATCAAGCTGAATACAAGTTGAATCATCAAAATAATTCAATTTTGATTTCTAGAAATATAGGTGATCCCTCTATGCCAAGAAGGGGACTTCACAATATATGAAAAGACCAAATCGAAGTGTGGTCTATCACTCACGAGACACATTATTGAATATGTTTTCATATCATGATCCCATCCTAGGAAATCCACAATAAGAGTCCAAGTATTGATCAATGAATGACACACCGATAAATTAAATCAATGTTCATGACCATTATCAAATTAGATGGAATAATTATTCAAGCTCCCATATTCATAATGAAAACCATGCTCATATTTCAGGATTTAACAAGGGTTAGGTGACATGTCCTTTCTATTCACCATTTTTAAACCATTTATCCAATTCAATTGTAATGAAAATAAGCACACCTTCTAAGGTAGTTTAATTTCATCACCAAGGTATAGGGACCTAGTAAGATATTATACCATTCCAATCAATTTATGTACCCATTTCTTTTATGAGGGCCAAATTAACATACCTAAAAAGGTGGTTTAATCACACAATAAGGCATAAAATTCTTAGGAATTTTAAATAATTCACCCTAATGTGGTGATTCAAATATAGGTATATAACCTTAGATAGTTTAAATTAGTTTGTATGGAAAACAAATTTAAAGGGATTAAAATTTATTAATTTAATTTTACAATTAAAGGCATTATATATAATGTTCAACGCACTAGACAATGAAATATAATATATTCACCCAAACATTTAAGGAAAATAGATATAACACCTACCATACACTAATAGTTTACTCCACATATAGTATTAACGTCTAATATTGAATATAATGGGAGAAAACACAAGAATAGAAAAATACCCTAAAAATTTATCATATTAGATAATATAGATATAAAATTGAATAAGGTGAGAGAAAATAATAAAATAACCAATTTGAATCCTTCAATTATCATTTTCTATCCAATGTGATAAATGATGGTTGATTCTGAGCTCAGAAGAAAGAGGTCACTCAAAGTCTAGCTTGAGTGGAAATGTGAGTTCCCAATGAGATGAGGCTTCTATGTGAATGTGGAAAGAAAAGGGAGGATTAAAGGTTAATTAAATGGAGAGAAAATGAAATTTTTCATTTTTTTAAGGGGTGTAAGGTTTGGCTGTGTGGTTTTCCAGACCGTGCACAAACCATGCGTCCCCACTATCTATGTGTAACACCACTTGATATATTTAGGCACATGGTTTTACAAAACATGCAGAGCATGTGTGTTATTACGACTCATGATTTATACCCCTCAAATGATTGGTGCATGGTTAGGAAGAATCATGTGTCAACTGTACACAATACACCTATAATTTTTTTTGAAGGTTTTGAATGGCCATCTGTCCTCCCTCACATGGTTAAAAAATCATGCTCCTCCTATTTGGGCCGTATGGATGAGCCACATATTAATCAATAACAGTGCACCAACTTTGAGGCTCATTATGGTTCTCCAAAAACTGGAGCTCTAAGCTCCAAAAAAGCCATGAACACTCCCTAACCCTTCTATAGTCCTTTAAGAATCTTAATGAGGATTAAAAAATTGATTTAGATTTTATTTAAAATAATGTGAACCACTCTAAAAATTGGGGATCTTACAACCTCCCTTCCTTAAGAAAACTCATCCTTAATTTTCTTGGGGACTGTTTGATCATCATATGAGAATAATTACAACTAATGAGCATATTTATCATCCTATTTTTCCTAGGATTCTTTATGTACATAGCCATGCTACCGTATCATTCTAACTAGATAAACTTACACACCTCAAATAGAATTCATGTTATGATCCATGATGCTCACCAGATACTCCTCAAAAGAAGAATCAACATCCAACTCCACCTCATTAGGATGATGGACATGAGATGGGTTTGAATGATAATGAAAAAATTGGGAAAAGTGAAAAATGTTATGCATGGACATGTATCTCTATAGAATCACTATTTGATATCCAATGGTCTGACCCTCTCTAAAATCATCAAAGTTTCAATGAATCGATATGGTAGCTTACCGTGTCATCTAAACCGTCGATGCCCTAGACTAGTTGAAACACGCAAGAAGAATCATTCTCTAACCTCGAACTCTAATGGAAATTAATGATGATTTTCATAAAACTACTTCCTAGTCCGATTCATAACTATTTTCTTACTAAGAATATGTACATACATTGATGTATCCTAAAGAACACATGGTCCCAGTATTGTTTCCTCCCCTACTTCTAACCAGTATAGAGTAAATGGCATGGATAGCCATATAGGTTCTCATTAAGATCCATTTGTATAGTTTCTTGAAATATGTTATTATAAGATAATTCAGAAAGCTGTATTTTTTCTCCCATGAATCTCCAAAATCAAGAACCCATGTATGGGGAATTTATTCCGGCACCTTTATTATATACTCAGATTGACCATCGATCTGAGGGTGATTAGATGTGCTAAGAATGACTTGTGAAACAAAATCCAACTTCAAAACCAACTAGAACTATGATGTCAATTGAGAATACCTATCCAATACAATGGTATAGGGAACCCCATGAATTTATATAATATTATTAATGTATAGTATTCGAAGTTCATCTACCAAGAAATTCTCCCAAATATTCAAGAAGTAGGAATCCTTCATCAGTATGTCTATGATAACTCACACTACACCACTGCCTTAAGGGGATTTTAGTAATCCCATCATGAAATCCATATTTATGTCATCCCATTTACACTCTGGAATGGGTAAGGAATATAGAATCACTAATGGTCACTGGTGTTCCACCTTCACTGATATTAAAGTGGAACAACTGGTAGAAAAAACTGTTATTTCTATTTTTATCACATAAGTCTTGGTACATATTGGTGAGTCTAGGATGTACAACCATTTTAAAGGAATGAAATTCTTAGATCATCCCCCACTTCATATCTAAAATTACCTATAATTGTCTATAAATAGTTACAAATTCTTCCTCATCAATGAACCAACCTATAGGTCGGTCCTCACGAGAAATAATTTCCCTTAGGACCAATCATTCGAGATAAAAAAGCTTCAATCAGTCCATAAGTGGTGAATTAATTTTAAAATCTATAAGAACAGATTGACTATAAAACTCTTGGATTACAAGATACATCAAAAAAATCTATCCATATGTTACCACTCGCTACTAGATTGCTAAGTTACTTGTGGTTGATTCTCTCAGCCCAGAGCATCAGTCACTGCATTTCCTTTCCCATGAATATAAGAAATCTCAATGTTGAAATACATTAGGTCTTCAACTCATCTTCATTTTCTAAGGTTCAAATCACACTAAGATAAAATTTATTTGATAATTTCAAGGTCTGTGTATACAAAAAACCACTCCCCCAATATATATATTCCTCTAAAACACAAGACATGAACTAATATAACTCTATAGAGGTCATGCATCGAGTAATTATGCTCATGAGGAATCAACTGATGAGAACCATATTCCATGACTCAATCCCCATTCATAAAAACCAAACATAACTAGATGCATAGTGTATCACAATAAACCATATATCCCCTTCCATGATCAATTAAATTCAATATTGGCATTAAGTTCAACCTTCTTTTCATCTCAATAAAGGAATTATCACATGAATTTCACCATTTGAACATGACACCTTTCTTAGTCAAGCTTATAAGTGATACTGCAAGGTGTAAAAATAACTGAACAAAGAACATATAATATCCTACTAATCCAAAGAAACTTCATATGTAAAAGATATTTTTGGTATAATTCTTAGAAACTATGGATCTAACCATCCCTATGTCTATAAATACTTCATCCTCTGAGATAGTGTGACCCAATAATTTAACTTAACCAATCTATAAGTGTAATTTTATGATATTGTAATAAAATAATTTCTCTCCTATTTTACTCAATATGATATTATGGTGTATGACATGATTACAAAGAGTGTGAGAATTCACCAAGATATCATCCACAAAAATAATAAAAAATAATCCAAATACAGTTCAAATACTTGATTAATTAGGGAAATAAAAACTTTTCTTGTTTTCTTTATACTATACAGAATTACCAAATACATATAAAGTACATGTTTTCTTTAAAAGTTTGTATGAGGTATATCTAATGTCTTTACTAGTACTTGATGATAGACTGATCTAAAATAAATGTTTGAGATGACCCTCGTTCTTTGGATCTTGTTGAAGAGGCCATCAATATAAGGTAAAGGGTAATGGTTCATAAAATAAGTTGATTTAATTTTTGGTAATCCATCAAAAGCCTAAGGGTCCCCTTTACCTTCTTGTATAAAATCTTTGTTGAACGCCAAGGTGAAGTATTTTTCCATATAATCCATTTAGATTACAGTTCCTCTACCTATTTATTGAGTTAGTGAAGATTAATAGGATCCATCCTCTATAGAGGAATATATATTAGTGCTACACCTAGAATATTATCAATAGTGAACTTTAACCCTCTCTCAAGAGATGACCTAGAAAATTCATCTAGGAAGAAAACCCTAAAATGATACACCACTAGAGAAAAATATATCTAACGTGTTCCATGATAACTTAAAAAAGACTTGAAATCTGGGATTTCACTCCACCCAACCCATGATTCGTAGTCTTGGTCAACGATCCTAGACATCCATTTATCCTTTTTGAATATAGATACCACCATCGGGTGATGTGAATGACATCCTTGATTGATAGAAATTGACATGAGAATGATATGGTACTAACTATTCTATCCTGAGAATGATATCAAAACCTATCATCTCTAGGATGAAAAGGTCTAAAAAGAAATGATAGATTATGATATTAGGAAGGCACTAGTTACATTAGTGTATAAGTTTTGAATGTATTCCCAAAGAAATTTCAAGATTCATCACTCCACATAAATAATGAATTTTGAACCCAAGAATTTCCAAGATAGCCATAAATAAAAATGGGTGTAAAGTGTTTGTGTATAATAAAATAGACACAAAAGTCAATTATACTAAATTAATACCTCAAAACATATATGAACCAGATGTATAATCCTTGGGTGTCAACAGTAACACATATATCTGTCCTCATCCATTACCCTAAGCTACAACCAAACTACCCTGAGAAGAACTTCTCTGATAGAACTACACAACTGGTGTCTGGATTCCACGGTCATGAATACCTCCTTAGACTGACCGCTCAATATTATTTTGGCTATCTACCTAATGTGGAGTTTTTGATCATACTCCCAAACCTAGATTCGGTGATGATCCTCTATCACTGGCCACAGGAGAAAATTTTATTTAAAACAACTGAATATAACCCATCCTTACATAGGCATAACACTCTACTAAATCCTTACTAAATTAGAGATTTTTGTGTCCTAGCCTTCTACATTGGTGATATATCACATTATACCTGATAAAACACTTTGAATACTATTTAATGCATGATAATGTTCACAATGGTGCTTCTTTATACTAGATGAACTTCTTCCCTCTCTAGGCATTGAACCACATTTCCCCAAACCTTTAGCTTCTATGATGTTAGACACTAATATGAGGGCCTGGTTTACTTTATTAGTTAATTTAGTCAAAAAAACATGTTCACTTAACATCAGATGGAATACATGGGTCTATCCTCAAATCTCTTAGCCCTGAGAAATTCATCACCCAGGAGAGGAGTAATGAAACCCTGATGATCTGTGAAATGAGAAGAGTATTCCATAATCAAAAAAGCTCCCTACTTTGGGTGTATAAAATCATTATCTCAGTCATCCCTCAATGTCTCTTGAAATAAATAATCATATACAGAATTCTAGAAATCCCTATAGAATGTAGCCTGATGTTGATCATCCTATTTTAAAACATCCCACCTTCTCTTAAAAGATCCTATATATATACTTAAAGACTAATAATCCTATAAATAGGTGTCTATATTTGATAAAATATAGATAACATGGCCTCTATCCATGACTCAATATCCTAGGGACCATCTTCTCCTGAAAATGTAGGAGGGTACTGGTGATGGAACTAGCACATCAGCTTTGACATTGTAGATGTAGGACACAAATATTCGTCTATAGATTGTAATAACTATATGTAACCATCTTGAATCTAGAAATCAATGAAAAAATAGGAATAATGGTAGTTTCCATAGGTTTCACTTTTTTTCAGGTCAGGTTCCACCATTTTTAGATCATGGTCATCACCACTCTCCTAGTATTTGACCCACGACGATCATGGAGGATTATCTCTACAATTCTAAACACACAACTCAAAATGAGTTTCAATAATAGAAAATATACCAAATAAAAGTAAAGGTTAGGTCCAAATACCTCTTATACAAATTAAATACCCATATTACTTCTCCTAATGTCATTTCTACATAATATAGAACACCATAAAGGAAATATATAAGTCACTTCAAACTTTCTACTTCTAAATTCGGGTTAGGATGATGGTTTAATATTTTTATAAACATGTTCCCAGAATATGGAGTGTCAATTTAATGTTATAGAGGAAAATTATCTTTAAGTTGAAATGGGAATCACCATTTATTTTAACATTTACGAACATGTTATTTCATATTTATATATATCATGGTCACATTAGATTAGTTATAAATCCTAATTTATAAAGACCTATGATTTATAAGTTATAGTTGGAATTTCATGTAACTAAAACTAGATTTTTTATACCTGATATTGGGATATAACAATGCATATACGATTATTTGATTATATAAGTTTTTTTCCAGTTTAATAAAATTAATAACTCTATAAATTGAAATTCGAATCCATTTTTTCATAATAAACTAATGTTTCATCTCATGTAACCATAGTTACATAGATCAAATATGAGATATTGGGTTAGGTAAGTTTCCACCATAAAGATATATGAGAAAACACTATTTAAGTTGATGTAGACACTTTAAATAATAAATTATTTATCTCCTTTTCGTGTATGAAACATTAGTTAATTCACAATATTACAATTAAGGAACATATAATATGTAGTAGACAATGTTTGAAATAAATTAAACATGGCATGTTATAATCATGACCTTTTAAATTATAATGTTCCTAAAAAAATTCAGGAGATAATATATCTTTATCAGACTAGGAAAAGGTTTAAAAATGAATCCATAGAAATAATAATAATTTCTAGAAAACATGTGCATCACTCCACAGTGAAAAAATGCACTAATAATATGAGTAATCTAAAAAAAATTCCCATGCTTGGAAAATTTTCTTTTCACATATATGTGGGATAGTTACTCCCAAGAACTGGATCATTAACAAATTCAAAAAATTATTAATATAATTTTTTCAACAATAAAAACAAGGAAAATAAAATATATGCTTTGATATAACTTATGATATCCTAGACCAGGTTCACTCATAAGTAACCTGCCCTAGTTGACAATATTGCCTCAACCGTGCCTCCCCATATGCCATAGGAAATGACTAACAGTAAGGGTTTATGATAGTATGGTGGAGAGACTATACACTCTTTAACAGAGTGTAACACATTAAAAAATAATAGAAAAATCAGAAAAAGAAAAATAATAATGAAACATTATAAAAATTAACCATCCAGATGATAATAAAAAGACAAAAAACAATAACTATATTTATATAAAAATAAGGATATCATGGTTTAAAAAAAATGAATAATGAGTAAATAAAGTATAAATCATGAAACAGTTATATGATCTAAAAAAAAATATAAAGACTAAAATATATCTCCAATAGCTTCATTATTACAAGCTCAATCATCTGATCCCATAATATATATTAACATAGATAATAAAACATCCATAATTTGGTGATTCCCTTTATCCCTACTTGTATACATGAATCCTGTCCGGGTACTAATCGGTGGCCTGAGCATGGTGTTATTAAAACATAGTATTCCCCCACCAATGGTGTGTGACACTATCCAGTCCTCTAATATAAAATTAGTAGTGTAAAATTATAATAAGTAAGGCTAGTAAATAAGTAAACAATTTCACTTGGGGTTCCGCAAGGATTACCCATCTGATACTAATTTCATTGACCTATGATGGAATGTATTTTATCATTTAAAATTTTAATTATGTTTATATGGCTGATACCCAAAGAATATAACCAAGGCATCCATATAAAGTGATAATCATATAATGTAACCTAATTTTTATATAATTTATGTTTAATAGGATGGGAAAATCCACAGGGGTATACCCTTGGAAATTCATCCAAAGGGGGAAGTTCTACAGAATCCCTAAAACTATTTCCTAGGTAGCCTCATTTCTAGACATGATATGATCCCAAATAATAATCAAAGACAATTCATAACATCAAGAAAAAAATAAGGCGAATCATACAAGGAATTAAATTTAAATTTCTAGAAATATAGTTAAACCCTCAGTGCCATTCTTGGGCATTCATAATCTATGGAAAATACTGAATCCAAGGGTGGTTTTCCACTTTGAAGAAATGTCAATTAATTTCTTATCATCCTATGAGACTATATAAGGAAACCCACAATAGGAGTCCATGTATTTATTAGGGCATGACACACCTGTAAAGTACTTTTTGGTATATGAACTTAGTAAGGAATGATGGAAAAATTAATTAAGTACCCATAATCATAATGACATCCATGATCCTACTTATTAATTTAATAAGGTATAAGTTACACGACCTTACCATTCACATTTAATTTAAATAATTTATCTATTTATATTATAAATGAATGTCAAAAGAAGGTGTTTTAGTTTTGTTTCCAAGTTATAGGGACCCAGAAAGGAATCATAATATTACATTCAATTTAATTAACAATTCTTTTTCTGAGGGAAAATTTAACACAGATAAAATGTTACTTTAGTCACACAACAAAGAATATCAATCTTAGGATTTAAAATAATTCACCCCAATGGGGTGATTTTTTTTGAATTATACAACCTTTGATGATGAAAATTATATTTCAAGGACAACCAATTTAAGGATCTAATAATTTATTAATTTAATTTTACATTTAAAGGCATCATGTGGAAAGTCTAGTTGGTGGAATAATGATGTATAATATAGAATCCAAAACATTTAGGGAAAAGATCAATATAACCCACCTTATAATGATAGTCGAATCCTCATCTAGTATTAGCCTCTAATTTAGGGAAGAGTGAGAGAAAATGGAGGAATAGTAAAATTCGTTGAAAATAGGGAGTATTATCTCGCACAATTATAGAATTACAGACGGTGAGAGGAACTAATTAAAGAAAAAATAGTATTCATTTAATAACCATTGGATATCCAACATGATGAGTGACAACCACATTAGAGATTAGTTAGAAGAGATCTCTCAAAGCCTTTCTTGAGAGGAAAGGAGAACTCTTAATAAGGGGAGGCTATAATGAGAATAGGGAAAATGAGGAAGAAAGGTTAAAGGTATGAAGGTCAAAATATTAATTTTAATTTTTATAAATAAGTGCACAGTTTGGAAACATAGTTGTCCAAACCATGTGCCAACCGTGAGCCACCACTATCTAAGTTGAACAACCTTTTTCATGGTTAAATTGATCTTTTTAAAAATTGTGAACAACTTGTGTATACTTACTATCCATGTTGTCCACCCCTTTAATTCTTTTCATATGGTCAGGAGAAACCATGTGCCAATCTTGCAAAATACACATGTAATTTTTTCCTGTTTTTCATGGCCATGCTACCTCCATCACATGGTTAGACAAAACAGGATCCTACTCTTTGGGTCACACATTTCTCACTAACCATGCTTCAACCATATGCCTCATTCTATTTCTCTAAAAAATAGAGCTCCAGACTTCAAACTAGCCCCAAATTCTCTTCAATACTTCCATAATACTTTAGTTATTTTTATTAGGACAAAAAAAGATATTTAAACATGGTTTAAAATCAAATGTACCCCACCACGAATATGTGAACTTATAGATGGAACTGGGAATGATGGAACATGGAAAAGATACGTTTTCCCACTATTGTACTAAAATTTATATACATGTTTGTTAATAAATCTATGTAAAGGTCAAATGGATGAGTTTATTATTTATCTACATTCCTTTCACCACTGCTTCAGGTAATTGGTTGTTCTTGGTTATACATATCTTTTTTGTAGCTTAGGATGACTCATAGAGTACCTAGAATTATATAAAGAGGATAATAATGATTAATAAATGTTTTCTCCCATGTGGTTGGTGTTTTCTAGAATTAAAATTATGATAATCTCAAGAAATCATGGAATCCATTAGATTATTCCTGGAGGAAATTTACTTAACTATAATGATTAATAAAATTTAACACATATTGATGTAAAAATATTGGATAATAAATTAATTAATGGATGTTAAAATGATGAAAAGTAAGTAAGTAAATCAATAAAGTCTCCTTATGTGATTATGTGGTTATAATATAACTAGTTATTAGTGATGGTAGATGAATTTATGAGAGATGAAATCTATATTTGATCCAAATACTAGGTTAATTCACATAGTGTGGTTTTGAGATATATCATATATTATATTTTTTGTGATTTCATATTCTACCCTACCAATGTTGGTAGGGAGTCTGACACCCATTGGACTCTAGTAGGGTGTTTTCTCCAATGTCTAGGTTAGAGAGGAATGGATGTATGACTACCCTCTACAAACCTATTCTCTTTTCCGAGTAGTATTATGCGATGGTATTATTGGTGGTTACATTTACCTATATATGTGTGTAAAGGGATGTAATAGATCGAGGTTATTTCACACACATGTATCTATGGATATATTATCCTAAACATTATTATAGGTATGAAATTTATGGGTTGTGATGGATAGAGGTATATTACTTCATGTTGGAGATCTGATGGATTAAGGTATTATACCTAATATATGATACAAGACATATGGGTTGTGGTTGCTCCCAGAAACTACTCAGTTACTATATAGATTTGTGTTATGATATGATTAGATGATGTAATGCACGAGACAAATATTATGATACTTTAGCTAAGGTGTCTTTGGGATAGATTATTTGGGAGAGAGATTTCTCAGGATGTGTGATGTTGGGGAAGAGAGGGAGACCGATGGGGAAACATTAATGGGGTTCCCTTTTTGTTAATATTTTATATGATCTCTTGTAATAATTATTTGGTGAGAGATATCCACGGTGAGTCTATGAACATAGTATACCTATTTTTATGATGATTTAGTTTCACTTGTTTTTCACTGGGATTTGGCATGGATTATTTAGCTTTTTCATGATATGATTCATGGAGGATCCTACTGTGTATACCTATTATGATCACCCTTTGTATATAAAAAAATTTAGTTTAGTAGGTGCATGTTGGCGATCATGCTAGATATGACTAACTACTGGTTGTTCATGAGCTGTTTGGGCTTTGTGGTTACTGCTGAGTTTATCATTTTGTCCTTATATATTCATTTTCAGTAGTACTAGTTTTGGTTTATATATATACATATACATAATATATTTAGGCTATCAATATGATTGGGATTTTATTGGTGTATATTTCATATCATTCATTTTGAATTTTCTTTTAGAAGTAAATGTATCTCATTTTTATATATAATACACCCTTAATGATTTTTCCAACCTATGGACTATTATAGGTGATATTTAGGTGATTCATATTTTCCTTCTCCCATTTTTGGCTTAGGAGGGTTACCTTTATAGAGAGGGAGTCATGATAGAGCCGCATTAAAGGTTCAGGTTGATGAATATGATGTAGTTTGGAGTTTGGCATAGGTGAGGTTGTATGGGATTGTAGGGAAATAATGTAAGATGGGTTTATGAGGGAATATAAAAAAGGAATGACAACTATGTCATTGGTATTTAGGGCCTCATGTGATTTTATTCAAAGGATTTTTATGTTTACTAAGCCAACTAAGAAAGCTGATATTGGTTGCAGTGTAGATACGTAGGAAAGGATTAGGCATAATTCTTCTTTGTGACTATGTTTGAAATGGAAATAACTTGGTATTTGGTAAATACTTATGTAAATAATCAATTAATTGATATTAAATATTCATTATTACAATTTTAGGAATCTCTAATTTTTTTTATTTTTTAGGCATGGATCTAGGTTTACATCCTCATCAGGTTCGCATTAAGGACTTTTAGTAAGATGTGCCAGAAGATCACTGCAGAGTAGAGCTTGATGATGATGAAACATAGATGAGGATAATATAAGAGTTTCAATTTTAGATTCTAATGAATTATGGGGACTCTATTTTAGAATCAATGATAGAATATCGTTTGGAGTATGTGTAGATATCCTTCAGTCCAATTCATGATTGCAAGGATAATTTTTTTTCATTGGTTGTGAGAATGTTTCATGAACTAGAGAGGTATTTGAGAATTCTATCTAAAACCATATTTTAATGAGAATGGATTCATAAAGACTCTCCATGAACAAAATATTTGGCCTCAGGTTCCTAGTTTCTTATATATAAGAGTTTTTAGATAGTCGGTATTGGTCACATCCCACAACGTCTTGTTTCTACTTGTGTGGAAGCTCTCAGGCCTATGCCAAGTAATCATAGGTTTTTTTTCTTATGGAGTATGAGTTCATCAGGGGTGATAGTGATCGACCATTATAAGAATGAATCATGCACTAGGATTCCAGATTCAGGTTCCTTTATTGAGGCAGTTTCAAATAAGTCAACAATAGTAGGGTGCTCCATCATGGGATTAGTAGAGACGATATGGGGAAGGTAGAGGAAATCACAAAGATACTCCTTATCTGTAGAGAAGAGAGAATGGACATGGAGTTTTTCATCATCACTATCATATAGCTCATGCAGTAGGTCGTGGTCGGCTACACATTATAGTGTTTTCAATTCTGAGTGATCCAAACTTCATTTGAGGTACCCTTTTCTTGTTTTCTACTTGGATTCATTCCTTATTTGGTTCTAGAGATACACACTCCTTCATATAACCTTACCCAGTCCATGCTTTGAGACATATGGTGGAGATGCTTCCAATTCCCTTTGAATTGACTTTTCTAGTTGGAGGCTGATCTTATTTGTACGAAGTATGTAGAGATCGTGATCTAGTGCATGGGTATCACTTATCTTGAGGATATTTCTTCTATTTACAGAGACATCCCTATGACATCATCCACAGTACGGACCATATGTATTCGGTGAATACTACTGTGGATTTCTTCATGAGATATATTTTATTGTATGATGGTAATAGAGATTATAATGTGTTATTTAGAAATAGATACCCTCATATGGGTTGTAGGAATTTCCCAACCTTATTTTCCATGATAGACATGTTGATATTGATTTCATTGAAGGTTCATCCAATGGTTTTTTCTAGATTTGTATAAGAGTACCCAATTTTTTTTCATGAGGAGGTTATGGGGATACCCCCTCGATGAGAGGTTGAGTTTGGTATAGATCTAAAGTTGTTTATTTCCCTAATATCGATGTATCCAAATAGGATTACTCCCTATGAGTTTTGAGAGCTACTAGTACATCTTGAGGATCTATTGTAGTAATATTTTTTTGGTCGAGTGTGTCACTTAGGGTGCCCCTATCTTGTTCATGAATATGGATTATGGTAGTTTTCATCTATGTGTCAGTTATCATGACTTGAATTATGTGAAATATTTAAACCACTATTCTTATTTATATATTTATTACTTATTCCATTAGCTAAAAGGAAAAAATTTGGTTCTAGAAGATTGATCTACAGTCATAATATCATAATCTATGGGTGAAATATGAGGATGTTATGACGACCACTTTCCGATGTTGATATGGGCATAAAAATTTCTATATGGTGTAAATTTTCTGAAATATTGTCATGTTCTGATCATGGGGTTGATGGAAATAGTGTTTAGAGAGTAACTGGATTAGTTTGTGGTGGTTTTAATTGATGACATCCAAATCTAATACGTTACTGAGGAAGAGCATGCTAAGAATATATATGTTGTTTTTAGAGTTCTTCATCAACAACACCTATTTGAATTTTTTTCCAAGTGTGATTTCTAGGCTACTGAATTTTATTTCTTGGGGAATTTTGTCTCCCTATAATGATTAGTTGTGGGTCCTTCAATGATCTAGGCAGAAATTTCTTAGGTATCCACCAAGATAGATGTATTGGTGATAATATTCCTTGGTCTTGTATATTAATGTAGGAGGTTAATAGTTGATATCTACTAGATTGTGACTCATTTGACAATCATGAATAGAAAATATTAGGTTTTCTTGGGGACTAGTCAATGTCAGGTAGCTTTTGAGTTCTATATGGAGAAGTTTTTCATTTATCAAGTTCATTATCTTCTAAAAGAAGGATTTTAGTTCACTGTTTTCTATGACACTTTTCGTTTGGCGTTCGGATTTGTTTAAGAAGTATCATATATAAATTTTTTATTATGGGTCATGAAAATTATATTTACCTAATCATAAATATTCCACCCATGATATCATGTTGGAAGAAGTTTTATTTTCCTTGTTGTTTTGGGGAAATTACTTCACCAAATATAATTTTTTTACCAACCATAACAGCCTGAAGTATGAATTCACCCAGCATGACCTTAATGCATGATATCAAGGGAGGGTGTAATTATAATAATAATATAACTTTGAGATTTCATATACACTAGGAAAGGTAATTTTATATCTAATAAAATGATCATAGATTCACATATTGGTTCCATGTGTCAATTAGAATATTCTTGAAGAGTAATGGAAGTGCTCTCATTAATGAATATTTATATGGTAGATGTTGGTGGAAGAGTTTTTCTTTTCTAGATGATAGTGAAGTTGTATTTTGTTTAGAATGAGGAGGACTCCTAGTTAATGGATTTTTAGGTTGAGGTCTGGACAGACCGAGTTATCATTAGTGGTGCCACTGGTGGTTGGTATGAATTTGAACAACACCTTATGATAATTAAAGTGGTGCTTTTCATCCCTTTGGTGATTTTTGAGTCGGTTCTCTATGAGTTCCATAGCTCAACTTTAGTAGTAGATCCTTGAACAACGAAGATATACTGATCTCTATGATTGAAATTTTGGTAGCCTGGGTTTAAGAATTTTGTTGTAGAGTTTGTTTCCCAATGTTTGGTATGCTATAAGGTGTTGGTCGAGCATTGTGTACCTGATGGTTTTATCCAGCCATTAAGTATTCCTCAGTGGAAGTGGGATGGAATCTTGATGGATTTAGTTTCCAGTTTAACATGATATCAAGGAGGCATTAATTCTATATGGTTTATGGTGGATTGTTTGATGAAATCATCCCACTTTATAGGGATCAAGGAGTCAATCTCAGTGGAAATTTTATCGAGGAAGTACCTAAATGAAGTGGTGAGACTCTATGGAGTCCGTGGCTAATCATATTTAATAATGATCAACGTTTTACATTTAGGGTGTGAAGAGTTCTTCCGCATGATTTTTGATATCATTTATGCCTTAACACTAATTTTCATCTGTATATGGATGGTAAGATAAAGTAGAATATCTAGAATCTATAGGATTTCTTTCATTCGTATGTCGTATATTTTAGTGTTTTGTGGATTAGGAACCTTCCTTTGGTCAAGTTTTCTTACAAAAATAGTTTCACTCCACCATTGGTATGCCACTATTTGAATATTATTAATATTAAACATTAAATTCTCTATTTTATTGGACTAGGGACTTTGATAAATCAATTATATAGAAATAACTAGTGCCCAACAAGGCATATATAGTTGACCCATATCTTTTTTATGATATTATTTTCATTTCCTTAATGTCTTATCTATACCCTTAATATTTTTTGAGAGGTTTATCCATTGTAAGAGTTTTTAGTATCTAGTTTTTTGGTATTTTATGGTTTTATTTTTGGTTTCTCTAAGTGAGGTGGTTGAGATCCTGTGGTGGTGAGATTCTTGAGAGGTATCTCATGGGGTTTTTTAGACAATAATTTTCCTTCTTTCTCTTTGGGATTGGTTTTATGTTCTTAGGTATGAGAATAGTTTGATAGGTATTTTATGTAAATGTCTAGATCTTTACATCCATTTTTTTGTGATTTTTGGGTGTTAGAGGTTCCTAGAAGAGCATTGGGGATAAGATAGGGGTGTAGAAGGGTGCCACATCCATTTTGGAAAATCTGCAGTGTGGAGTCTTGGGATGTACCATAAAGACTAGTTGATGTGGATTGTTGTGTGTGTATATGGAGGAGGTTCTTAGAATGATGGATTTTAGATCCACATCTAGTTTTGGAAAGGATTCATTATGGATTAGGCCTGTGGTGTATGACCTTGAGTTTTGAATCATGGAATGGTCAGCTACAGAGTAGGGATTCAAGGGGTATTATTCCGTTTTTGGGGTACCTACACCATGGGGGGGGGAGGGTGGGTGGTGGTGGGGTGGGGGTGGGTGGGGGATGGTGGTGGGGGGGTAGGCTACGACAGACTCCCCTTCTTGGAAAATGGGTTCCATTGCATGATGGAATTCATTATGTTGTAGTCCTTCTCCCCATTTTATAGAATCTGTTTCATGGTTCCTAATCATGGGTTTGACTATGAAGGTTTTGGAATAGTTCCTTATATTGCGTCGTAGTCAAGGGGTTTATCTCTGGTATTGTGTTTACAGAATTCCTATAAATACTCTAAACCCTTATAAACTATTCATTCATATATATTTATCTATTGAACCCTAGTCACCCAATATATCTTTTTTTATGGAAATTTAATCCCCTTACATTTGTGTTAAACCCATTACTTTTATAGATCAATATATGGTGATCTGATGTGAGTACTTTCTATTTTCTTGTGTTTTTTTCTATGTTCAGTATTTTTTGCTCCCATTATTTCACACAATATCGTGGTGTTTGATCTCCATTGTTATAATGAATTTTCCTTTATGTTTTTTCTGCACATTAATGGTGTGTGGTCCATGGGAGGATGTATATTCCTCATGGGAGAGGTGATTAGAGATTTGTTTTTTTATTCCATTCTTTATAATGAATGTTGAATTCTTGAGGAAGGGGATTATTGGATCCTACTTTTGTTTTATGTGAAATCATAAAGTGGCTATTCTTAATCTCATGTCTTCCTTCACCATGATAATGGGTTTACTCTTTATTTACTAGATAGTGTGTTATCTATGTTATTATTTTTGATGAATGTTTTTCATGCTTCAATTATATTGTTTATTTGATAAAATTGGAAAATAACATAAATCCAATAACCATAATGGTTGGATAAATAATTAAAGAGGATTTTTATTGAATCCACTGATTCATATAATTTTATTGAATTTAAATTGATGCTAAATTTATTTTTAATTGTTTTTATATTCTTTGTTTTAATGTAATTGGATAAAAAATGAAGTTGGAAGAAATTGTTGTTGATAATGTGTAAAGACATGTTATTGAGATTTTTTCCTAAAGTTTGTTGAAACTAGAACATATTCATGAAAGCATGTTTAAATAAATGGTTTATTATAATAGATTATGCCTTAACGTTCCCTTAATAGTAACATGTAAAAAATTTATTAGTTAATTCAAATGGAATAAAACCATTTTCTTGATAAAGAGATTTTTTTGGGGCTGAGAGAGCTTGTTTTCATGTAAAGGCTAAATATAGTGTTTTTAGAAACTAGATGAACTATTGACTTTTTTGTTTATTTCCTTATATATTTCACAAGTTATGAATATTTTTATATGATTTGAAGTCAGCTTGGGATTCCTATTGGTTGAAGATATATATATGGGCATAACCTGGGTTTTGAGTGGTAATTGACACCTTCAATAGCGAGATGCATGGTGATATGCATGATGGTGTTGGAGTTGATATTAGGATTGATGGTCGGGGTTGAAGATGGGGTTTTACATTTTTATGCTGATATTTGGATGATTTATTGTTAATAAATCTATTTGATGGTCGTATAGCCATGTTTCTTAATTATCTGCATTCTTTTCTCCACTACTTCAGGAAAATGATTTTTATTAGTTATACATCTCTTTATGATAGCATAAAATGTTTCCTAGAGTACCTATAATTATATAATGATTTTAATAATGAATAATTAAGATGTTAACCCATGAGGTTGTTGTTTTTTGGAATTCAAAATATGTTAGTCTTGATAATACATGGACGTAGTTGGATATTTCCTTGAGGGAATAGACTTAACTCTGATGGTTAATAAAATTTAACTTGGATTAATGTAAACAAATGGATAATGAATTAAATAACACAAGGTTAAAATATAAAATGAAAGATGTAAATAAATAAAGTCTCCTTGCATGCAAGTGTGATTGTAGGATGTCCAGTTCTTAGCGGTGTTAGTCGGGTGTCCGAGAGATGATATCTACAGTTGATCATAAGACTAGGTTAATACTCATAGTGTGGGTGGGAGCTATATCTTATTTTATATGTTTTTTTTATTTCACATACTTCCCCAAAAATTTTAGTTGGGTGACTAGAAACTAATGGACTATGGGAGGGTGTTTTCCCCAATGTCATGGTTGGTGAGGAAAGGATGGATTGATACCCCATATGGCCACACTATCTTCTCCTAGTAGTATTATGTGCTATTATGAATGGTGGTTATATTTCCCCATATATGTGTATAGATGGTTGAAATGGATTATGGTTATTTCACACACATGTATCTCCAAATATAGTATCCAAAAGATTGTTATAGACATGATTTTTATTGTATGTGATGGATTAAGGTACATACTCGATATATGGACTATGATGGCTTCAGGTATAATACCTAATGTATGATACATGAAAAATGGGATATGGTGGATCTTGGAAAATACTCAGTTACTATATGAAGATGTGGAATGAGATGATGATATGATGTGATGAACAAGACTCAAATTGTTATACTTTATCCTAAGTGTCTTCAGGCTGTATTCTTTTGTAGAGAGATAGCTCAGGACATGCGATGTTGGGGAAGAGTGACAAGACAGTGGTGAAGTGGTAGCATGTTACCATTTTGTTATTATGTTATATGATCTATTGTATTAATTACTTGGGGTTAGATAGACATATTTATTCTAGGAACAATATATAAATGTTTAGTTAATGAGTTAGTTTCACATTTTGTTCAATGGGATTTAACATGATTTCTTTATCTTTTGCATGAGAGGATCTGTGAAGGATTTTATAGAGTATATGACTTATTATCACCCTACGTATGAAAAAAAAAATTTCATGTCAATAGATGTAGTTTGGATATCAAACCAAATATTACTTGCATATGGTTGTTCTTGAGTTTTTTGGGGTTTGAGGTCGCTATTGAGTTTATTTGGTTCTTGTAGTTTTTTCTGGTTGTACTTGTTTTGTATGAAATTACATGCATGTACTTGAGATCTTTATCTTGTATTTATAAGAAGGAATTGAATGGTTTTATTTTATTATCTATCATTCATTTATTTTATTTCATAGGGTAAAGACTCTCACTTTTATGAATGGAATACCCATGGTGCTTATCTCCAAACCCTGGAATATTTTAGGTGGGATTCGATCAGTCACTGTCAACCTTCTCTCATTACTAGTCTACGAGGGATTCCTTTGGGGGGGGGGGGTTCACAATAATTCTGTAATAATATTTCCCCTAAAAAAGTTATTTATGGAAAAAATAAAGGGAGATAAAAACTAAAATTTAGAACAAACCTTCTAGACAGAATTCAAAGAATAGAAAAAATACATCAATACGATTTTTTTAGAAAGAATTAACTATTTCTGTGAGTTATAAAACACATTTGGCCACACATTTGATGAATTATGGTATGTAACAACAATATTCTCCTCTTATATTGATGAAAATAATTTTCTAAAATAATTTAATAAACAAGAAAATGAAATTTAATATTCCATGAAAAGTAATCAAGTGAAGATAGATGTTTAGAATGTCACTCCAAAGAAGTCAGAGAAAAGGATTAGAAATAATTCACACCAACTAGATGATTATTATTTTACTATAGGTTCAATGTCTACATTATGAACAATTAAAAAAATACATGAATATTTTCAAAGCTAAAGGGAGAAATATTAAACCAAAAAGAGACCCAATCCAATAAAGACACAAGAATATTGGCACGGTTGAAGACATCATTGATGAAAAATGTGAGAATATTCATATGAAATGAAACTCTAATTATAATGAAGAAGTATTTAGAAGGTGCAGATAGGTTATTCATAGATCTTTAAAATTCATAACATGAATACCTGGTAAAAAATGACTGATTAGTGACAAAGGTAAATCACAATTTATTCAATGTTCCAAATTTATTTTTGTATAGAACAAGTCCACACACAAAATTATGGAAGATAACTTGGATAAATAATTTTTGATATGTAAGGACCCAACCCGAGTTTCCCAAATATGGTGCCATATTTAATAACATTGGCATATAAATAAGGAATATGTATCCCGAAGGAATGAGTAGTTTAGTAACATTGGAAATCTAGATAAATACATTGGTTCAACATTACAACTTGAAAACAAAAACAACACCAATTTATTCCATTAGAAACATCCATTCCTCCTAGATTATGCCTACAAGTCACACCTAACTTACTTCTTCGTATCATGGGGAAATAAAACATAAGAAAGGGGTGAGATCAATTTCTAAGTTAGTGTAAGTAATATCGATGAAAATAATATAAACATAAAAATTACACATGGTGAATAATTGAAAACACATGACTTTACAAATAATAAACTTGAACGCATTATGGAAGGAAAATGAGTTGAGTAAATATTTCTATAATAAAACATAACTATGGGTATTATAGTAGTAGAATAACCACATGAACTATGAATTTAAAGATTCATAATGAGGGAAATGAATATTCCCGACATTCTAAAACATACCATCAAGGCCTCGACCAAGACATCTAAAAATTATTACGGCCTATGCCAAAACTATATATCAAATTGGAAAAGGCCTTGGAAAAGTCCATGTCTATTTGTCTCATGGGACCTATCGATGCAATGAGGGGCTATATAGGGAACCAACAAACACATAATAAGTCCAATTCACTCTTCATATGAATTATTATAAACATAAACAACATACACATTCATATTGAAACAAACATATTAAATGTGAATAACTTTCCTGAACAATATGCATAAACACTAACCATTTAGAGTAAATTGGTGAATGGGTTTAGGATAGAACATCCAAAATCAAAATAATCATAATAAATTTAATTAAATATGGTAGATAATATCATAAGAGATAAAACTCAATGAAATATAAGATTCAAAAAAGGATGTTGACATAGATGAAGATACTTTTAAATGTGACCATTGAAAAATCCTTGAGGAATCAATCTTTAAACATTCCAAAGTGTCCCATACCACCTTGAAACATTCGAATAATACTCCCGTAGAATATCATGAGAATAAAGAGACTCTTTATATTATATACCAAAGGTCATTACATATACCACAAGAAATAAATATGTGGTAAACAAGGGATATATCTCAATAAAGTTAAAATGAGATGAGAGAAATCATTTTTTACTTTAGAAATAAGATTTCTTTTGGACAATCATTTTTATTTGTCATGAAATCAGATTGAAAACATTAATATCAATTAAAATAAAAGGTCGGGACATTGAAATTATTTTTTAGGAATAAATTATGTCCCACTGAAGTGAAATCATGTAAAAAGAGTTCTTAAGATTCTTTAGAAATAAACACTTCAGAGCATTTTAAAGAAAGTATTAAAGAGAATTTTAAAGAGGAAATGAATTCTTGTTTTGTTAAATCCAGAAATGATCCAAGATAATTTTTCATGATAAAATGAGTTTTTTTATAAAAATAATTCTTGCTAAAAATATATACTTGTGTACACTTGAAACTGGGTAAGAATTTGAAAATATCCCTTGAATCGGGTCTGTTTATTGGGATAAATTTTTGAATGATCCTTCTAAAACATGTAAATACCCATAAAATAAAGAAGTATTATATATGGTAAACATATATAGGAAATTATAATGTAATCTATGTTAAGTACATAAGAAAAAATAATAAATTAATTGAGGTAAGCATAGAATAAGATTAACCTGAATGAAAATGGTGGTTCGGGTAGAAATCCCATACCACTTTGTAATCAACCGATTCGTATTCCCAAAAATTAATAATATTAAAATGATACAATGAATATTATTAAAATAAATATATTAATGATATGTTACATCAATGGGAAGTATACATAAACCATACAGAATTATTATCAGTGAATATAGAAAATCTCACAAAAATGGAAGTGAGATGAAGAAACCCTTACCTTAAGTCCGAATGTGTTCCGCTCTTGAAATTACGGTCCAGGAAAATGAAGTTAGAATTATTAATAATATAATTAAGAAATAATTAAAAATTTATTTAGTTTATCATGATTTTATTAATCCCATTATTTCCCTATTGACTAGTTATATGATTAAATTTCGTTGTTCCGGAGTGTTCATTTTCTTGATTTTCATAATCGGTTCACTTGTTTTTAAGTAATGAAGTTCATGTGGAATGGATGTAAATATCCATAATTGAATTTAAACATTATTTATGAAAATCCATAGGTGTTAATAGTAATTTATATCATTTTATACCTAGAATGAGGATGAATCATTAGATGAAATATTAATGACATTCACTTAGATTATTTTAGCGGTATTTTGATTATTATAACCTAGTTTGGTCATATGATTTAATAACTTGTACGTATAATGGTTCATGAATACTAATTAGATTATAATAAATTTATTTTAATCTATTTAAACCATAAAAATGTTTTTGTGACTGGTAATGAAGGATAAATTGATGAACGAATCTACGTTGCCCACGAAGGTTTTAAATTGGAACCTTATGGACGATGGTTTCATATAAACAATAAAATGGAGAGAGTAAGAATATTGATGATGGTTCTTCCATTAACATGATATAATTATAGTATATATATGATACCATATTTCTCAGAGTCATTTGGATAGAGGAGGTGTGTAGAGGATAACAATAGAAAGGAACTTGAAACGAAAATGAATGAAATAAAATGTGCATTTACCTCTTGAATTCACCTCCTTGAAAATCTCTTTAAGGGAAGGGGTTTTGATCTTTTGGAAATAACAAGAGATTATTTGACATGGGGAGTGACTAGGGAAGGGTATTTGGGCTGAAAATTTAGGTACTTCAAGGCTTAGAGGATTGAGGAGAAGAGGGAGTGGGGGGGGTATAGGTGAAGAGGGGAGTAAAATTTGAATATTTTATTCATTATTTAATCAATTCCCCCAAGAAAACCAATAGTGTTATTTCATGTGAACCCTAATAGTAATAAGTGCATGTTAGTTCCAACCAAGTGGACTTACAAAACTCATGATATCATAAATAGTGTACTTAACTGATAATTTGTAAATATGTTATTTTACGGTATTTCACTATTCATAAAAAAATTCATGTTTTTCAGAAAAATACTAAAAATTACCCCCAAAAAATATTAGATATGTAGAATTATAAAATGTACTCCATTTTTCGAAAATAATTTTCTTAATGTTTTTAATTTAATTTTTAAATAAAATCATAATTTATTTGAAAAAACAACATTAAAACAATAACTCATTTTATAACACCTTGAAAAATTAATCAAAGTCCTATAAAATTATCTTATAACCATAAGATAATAAAATAAAAAATTATGATTAAATTTTATGAAAATACCTTTTCATTTTAAAATTTTAAATTAATCATAAAATTGTAATTAAAATATTTATAACATACAAAAATACCAATACTTATACTATGATTTTTTTTCACTTTTAAAATGTCTAAATTGTATTTATACATTCATGGCTGAAATTTATATTTTTTTGGTCAATTTACTATTCCTTAATATTCATAAGGATAAGTTATTTTACATAAGGGTATGTTACTATTAATAAAAAATTATGTTTGTCTTACTAGACTCTAAATATATTAGTAAACACTACGGTGTATGTCATTTTTTGAAAATTAAAATAACAGAGGTGAAAAATTTACGTTTACTTGGCTAGGTTATAACAATGTGGTTTTTGTAGAGACTCAATGATCTATGCATTCTATAATAAATCTATTAATAAATTCTTGGGGTGTTACGTTGTCCCCTCCTTACAAATATTTCATCCTCAAAATTTGAAATTGAACATCAAAAGTTAATAGTTGATACTTGAAAATTATTTTATGGGAAAACCACATCAAGAGTACGGTTAAAATATCCTATTAATAAGAGGAAAGTTAAATTCGTTGGTTACTAAAAAACAACACATACTAATTGGATAGCATGGTCATGGAAAAATAATCAATCCATCAAGTAGTGACATTAAAATCTAAAACCTATATAATGATCAACTTAAACCATTTCATAAATGGTTAAAAATTCTAAAATATAATGATTCAACACATTATAATGAAGGTATTTAAATTTCCCTGATGAACTTATTATTAACCATTAATAAACAAGATTTAGCTCTAAATTCACATTCCAAACATGTGAATAACTTCATCATGTATCCTCTTGAAATACGGTAATAACATGAATTACCATAAAAACCATATTGGAAACAAGAATTCTTCTATATTCCATAAGTAACATACATGTTATTGGATATATTCCTTAAATCCAAAACTGATGTAAACTCCATCTATGAAAGTGTAATACAATTCTGGATAAGTCAATAATTACCTCTATGGTAGTTATTACTTATCTTAATCAATAATTTCATTATCATTATCTCAACATTAGATATATATTAAGGGTTGTCTTTCCATAAATAATTTTTTTTCTAAAAGTTTTACTTTATAATGAATCACTTTTTCTTTTTAACATTCATAATATGAACTCAAATACTTAATGAAATAGTAGTACAGTAAAATACCTATATATCTCATAATTCTTATAATGAGTACATTACTGACAAAATATTCAAATGACATGATTATTGACAAGAAATATTAGTCATCCTACTTCATATGTGGTAGCATCATAACTTGATCATTATCCAAAATTATAATTTGATGTATATTTATTTGACTCTTGGGACATTGATTCTACTAGAGTACCATATCCTTGTAGTTTTAGCATTGAATATATGAAAATTCATTCATTGTCTTGCAATTATGAGAATGGTGGAATTTTTATCCACACTTGGAGAAAACTCATTTTCCCCTCAAGCATATACCAAGGTGTTTCCTTTTACAATTATCACATTTTGTAAAATACATATGTCCCTTCTTCCCATTATCCATGTCTTTTCCTACCATCATATTCTTCTTTTAATTCCATTAAAATCAGGACTCAGAGAATAATTTACTTACCTTGTCAACACATGATACTATTTATTCATATGATGAGGATACTTGGGAGATAATCTTCCTTTGAAATTATGGATTAAGACCATCAAAGATATGACCCTTATTACTATTCACATCATGTTCTCTAGAGAAGTTATCATTCCTTATACTATATGTCATTTCAAATCAATTAGATATTATATATTAGTTCATAAAATTATGAACTCTCTGTATCTCTAAACATGGTATAACAGAGAACAAAAATTTATGCATCGTAAATCCTAGAACCATATACATTGGTTACTATGGGGAAAAATCATTCATAATTGTTTTTAATAGTCTTATAAATTTATCAAATCATATTCCTCGTGAGTGTGGAACCAAGAGTGAAGAAAGTCCCATTGTTGTGCACCAGCTCCTATTCAAGTCTAGCTCAAAGTAGTGTTTTTGGGTTTTACCCCTAGATACATATGTGCGAGATCCACATCTACTTGTTCGTATCCAAAAAAAGATGTATTCTCTTGATAAACCACATATTATATTCTTTACCAAAATTATAGGATGTCCTTTTATTATTATCCCCAAAGTCCATCTTATGGTTTTTTTCACTAATCTATATTTTCTATATCTTGTTTCCAAGTTCTCTACTAAACTTCCTTTGATACCAACTGTAAGGACCCGACCCCAATTTCATAGAGTGAGTGCCTTATTTAATAACATTGGAATATAAGCAAAGAATATTCATCCTGAATGACTAATTAGTTTAGCATCATTGGAAATCCAGATACAAACATAGGTATAAAATTACAACTAGAAAACAAAAACAACACTAATTTATTCCATTATAAATATCCACACCTCCTAGATTATGCCTGCAAGTCACTCATAACTTATTTCTTCATATCCTTGGAAAATGAAACATAAGAAATGTGCGAGATCAAACAATTGGTAAGAGTAAAAAATAAAATGGAAAATAACATAAACATAAACATTAGGCATGGTGATTAATTTAAAACACATGCCTTTACAAATAATAAACTTGAACAAATTATGGAAGGAATATGAGTTGAGTAATTATTTCCATAAAAAAACATAATCATGGGTATTGTACTAGTAGAATAACCAAATGAACTTTGAATTTATATATTTATAATGATGGAAATTCAAATGTAGGAAATTATAAAACTTACCATCATGGCCTTTTCCAAGATTTCTAAAAATATTAAGGCCTCATCCAAAACCATATATCAAATTGGGAAAAGCCTCGACCAAGTCCATTTCTATTTGTCTCGTGAGACCTACAGATGAATCAAGGGGATATAGAGAGTACCACCCAACACATAATAAGTCAAATTAATTACTAATTTGAAAAGGGATAAACATAAACAACATACACATTCATTTTGAAACAAACATATGAAATGTAAATAACTTTCCCTAAACATTAAACATAAACACTAACCATTCGAAGTAAATTGGTGAATGGTTTTAAGATAGCACATTCATAGTCAAACTAATCATAAAACGTTCAATTAAATATGTTAGATTATATCACATGAGATAAAACTCAATTAAGTATAAGATTCAACAAAGGATGTTGACAGAGATGAAGATACCTTTACATGAGACCATTGGAAAATCCTTGAGGAAATAATCCTTAAAAATTCTAAAGTTTCTCATATCCATTTGAAATATTTCAATAATAATACCTCATAATATCATGAAATTTAGGATAATATTTATATTATATACTAAAGGGTATTACATAAACCACAATACATAAATAAGTGGTGAACAATTCATATATCTCAATAAATTTAATGTGAGATGAGAAAAATAATTTTTTTACTTTAGAAAAAAGAGTTTTTTTGGAGAATCATTATTATTTTTCATGAAATCTGATTTTAAACATGAATATCAAATACAATAACATACTAAGACATTGAAATTATATTTTAGGCATAAATTATGTCCCACTGAAGTGAAATCATGTAAAAATATTTCTTAATATTCTTTAGAAATAAAACATTTTCGAGTATTTTAAGGAAATTATTAAAGATAATTTTAAAGCATAAAGGAACATTTGTTCTCTAAAATCCAGAAATTAATGAAGATATTTTTTCATGATAATATTATTGTTTTACAAAAATAATTCTCTCTTAAAATATATTATGGTGTACAATTGAAAATGGGTAGGAATTTGAAAATATCCATCGAATCGGGTTTGTTTATCAGGATAAATGTTTTGAACAATCCTTTTAACATATTTAAATCCCCACTAAATAATGAAGGATTATGAATGGTAAACATATATAGGAAATTAAATTGTAATTTATGTTAAGTATATAATAATAAATAAGAATTTAGTTAAGGTAAGTGATAATAAGAGTAACTCAAATTTAAATGGAGGTTCGGGTAGAAATAACTTACAACATTGTAATCAATCGATTCATATTCCAAAAAATTAATAATATTAAAATGATACAATGAATACCATTAAAATAAATATATTCAATTTATGTTACATCAATGGTTTTTATACATACCCCATACACAAGTATTAGTAGTGAATACAGAAAAACTCACAAAAATGGAAGTGAGATAAAGAAACCCTTACTTTAAGACCGAATGTGTTCTGCTCTTGAACTTATGGTCCTGGAATATGAATTGGGCTTATTAATAAATTAATTAATAACCTATTGAAAATTTATTTAGTTTATAATTATATTAATAATCCCATTATTTAATTATTTATCAGTTAAAATATATAATTTATTCATTCCCGAGTGTTCATTTTATTGATTTTCATAATCGGTTCACTTGTTTTTAAGTAATGAATTTCATGTGGAATGGATATAAATCTCTAGAATTGAATTTAAACATTATTTATTAACATAAATAGGTGTTAATGGTCATGTATATCATTTTTTACATGTATTGATGATGAATCATTAGATGAAATATTAATGACATTCACTTAGATTATTTTAGCGGTATTTTGATTATTAGTAACTAGTTTGGTCATATGATTTAATAACATGTACGTATACTGGTTCTTGAATATTAAGTCATTTATAATAAATATATTTTAGTATGGTTCAATAATAATAATGGTTTCATGAACAGTAATGAATGATAAATTAAAGAACGAATCTTCGTCATCCACGAAGGTTGTAAATTGGAACCTCATGAACGATGGTTTCGTTTATTCAATAAAGGGGAGAGGGTAAGAATATTGATGATGTTTATTACATTGACATGAAAGAATTCTAGTATATACATGATACTAGAGTTATCATGGTCATTTGGATAGAGGAGGGAGGATTGGATAACAATAGAAAGGAACATGAAACGAAAATAAAAGAAATAAAATGTGATTTTACCTCTTGAATCCACCTCCTTGAGCATCTCTTTAAGGGAAAGGGTTTTGGTATTTTGGAAGGACTAAGAGCTTCCTAGAAGTGGGTATTGACTAGGAAATGGTATTTTTGTAGAACCTTGAGTATCTTCAAGGATTATAAGTGTGAGGAGAAGAGGGAGTGAGGGGGGGTTATAGTGGAAGAGAGGAGTAAGTTTTGAATATTTGATTCAATATTTTATTAATTCCCTCAAGAAAACCAATACTGTTGTTTCATGTGACCCCTAATAGTAATAAGTTCATGTTAGTTAATACCAGGTGGCCTTACATCACCCATGATATAATAAATAGTGCATTTAACTTATAATTTGTATATACGGTCTTTTACCGTATTTCACTATTCATAAAAATTATTTTTTTTAGAAAAATACCAAAAATTAAACCTAACAATTATTTGAAGTGTATAATTAAAAAATGAACCCCATTTTTTGAAAATAATTATCTAAATATTTTTTATATACTTTTTGAATAAAATCATAATTTATTCGAAAAAACAACATTAAAACTATAACTCTTTTTATAAAACTATGGAAAATTAATCAAGGTCCCATAAAATTATCTTATAATCATAAGAAAATAAAATAAAAATTTATTATTAAATTTTATGAAAATAAATTTCCATTTTAAATTATTAAATTAATCATAAAATTTTATTTAAAATGTTTACAACATTCAAAAATACCAATACATATACTATGATTGTTTTTCATTTTTAAGGGGTCTAAATTGTATTTATACATTCATGGGTGATGTTTCTATTTTTTTTTCCTATTTACTAATCATTAATATTCATTACTATTCATAAGGGTATGTTACTATTCAACAAAAAATAATTTTGTCTTATCAGAATCTAAATATCTTATTGAACGCAACTGTGTATGACATTTTTTCGAAATTCAAATCTCAGAGGCAGAAAAATTATTTTTACTTGGATAGGTTATAACAAAGTTGTGTTTGTAGAGACACAATGTTCAATGAATCCTATAATAAATATATTTTTAATTTTTTGGGGTGTTACTTGATCAAATGTGTTGATAAGATGAAAAAGGATAAAAAAAATGAGAACACTAAAAACAATGAGAGTTATTTAGTTTCTCTAATGAAGAAAACATTTTTAGCTAAAATGAAATATGAGAAAGAAGATAATTTCATTCTTTCCCAACAAAAACATATTTTTTAAACTAATGAACGTGATAACATTAATAGTTATCTATAAAAGGGTGCCATAAGGAATTAACATATGGGGTGGAGAAATAAGTCTCATACCGTATGCTATAAATTATGTTTTGATGGAAAACCACCTTATTCCCATTCTTTTTTATACATGCATTAATTAAGTAATTAAAGGTGAATCTATAAAAAATTAAATCCGTCATGGTGTTTTGAAATTTCAATCTATATTCATTTTCTAGTTGTATCAAATATGAACAAATAACATTTTTTCTTGGATATGATTTATAAAATAAGAATTCCATGATGAAAAATTATAGTAAGTATCCCTTGATGGTGGAATATCATATAAATTAAGTTGTTAAACATTAATAATTACCATTGAAATATGATTTCTGATCATACCCAATGTATTCTAAAGCTAGAGGTATGATAATAACTATTAAATTCATATTATGGTTTATGAATTTGCTAATCATCATTTGGAAGTGATTGTTTTGAAAAATTAGGAAGTAGGGTTTACTTACACCATAATGTTTTGATGTGTTTTGTGAAGTTTAGTGAAGTTACATAAATAATCTTGAAAATCTATTTATATGGACCAAAAGAAGTGTACTAAGGGTTGGTACCACATTGTTAAATATAAATAGACAACATTGATTCTTTGATAAACTCACTCATGATTTCTACACAACACAATCCCACATAGAGTTAGACATGGCTTACCTAAAACTATTTTTTCATAATTCAGTGGTTTCATCCCCCTCTCATCTAAGGAAGATAACATTAAAGGGAGAATATTTTTTGTAGTTTAAAGAAGCTTAATGTTGGAGGTAAAATTACCTTTAATATATGATAAGATTAAAGGGGTGAGAAAAACATATTCCTTCTTTGGATTTATTATCATTAAGGGGGAGAACAAAAGTGAGGTTTAAATGGAATATTGACTTAAATCTCATGTTTTTAATGTTTAATGTATTAAAAACAAATGAAAATGTGGATTGAAGTTACCTTTGATGTGTGATTGTGTTTTTCTTCAATAGATCTTTTTAATATTTTTATTTTTAATGAGATTAGAATTTTCTGTGATAAAGTGAACATATAACCATAAAGAAAATTGAGATCCAACCATACTTTTTGGCTAGAGGAAAGTAGTGTTACTACCATTGAACATATGGTTATATTTTCTCTATGATAACAACAAAAAATGATAATTTAATGTGCCGATATTCTTGAGAAATAATTCCTAGTGATAATGTATGTGTTCTAGCGTTGTCTATAATAGGATAGAGATGCTGATAGTGAAGATGTCAACCTAAAACTATTTAATACAATTGATTGGTAAATGAAAAGTTAGTTTTAATTTTTGAGTTATCCATCCTACTAAAACATTGCAGCTGATTATTGAAATTTGTTTGAAACCACACCTAGATGAATTTTCAAAGAGGTTGAAATTAGATGTGAATTAAATTTTGTAGTGTAGGTTCTAGAATACTCCATGTTCAATTATATTACATATTGCATGTGATTGGGAGTGATGTTGAATATTTTGAGAAGGGTATAAAAATTCTGAAAGATGGTTTGAAGTTTTTTTAGCTATCTTGATAAATTCTAGAGTCTCTTAGAAGAATTTTTGGAATTCATTAAATAATTTTGGATTTTAATCATTTTATGAAGAAAAATAACCACGTAATGGAAAATCCATAAGTCTTTCATTTTTATATGACTTAATGTTATTTTTTAAGAATTTGACTATAATTTTCAATTACATCATTCTTTTCATAAGGCTTCATCAATGATTTCAAATTCATGTTAAATTTTCTTATGAATTTGGAGGATTTCATAGGACTCTAGAGTATTTAGTAATACTAATATTTAAATCTCATATAACTTAAAGGGTTTAGTATAACATTTCAGTGGATGTCCCATGACATTGTGGTGAAAAATAACACTTTAAACATTATCTAAATTTTGAAAAATGCCAAAACATTATGAATTTAAAGTTATATGTAATAGTAACCCTATGAAATATATGACTTATATACTTCGTAAAAATTCTAAACAGCTAAAGATTAGATGTGAATTTCCTAGTTCAATTTCTGAAGAAGTAAATTGATTAGAATGATACTTAGACAAATTTTCATGATCATAACATCACAAGTAAGATGTGATACAAGAATTTAATTAAAATGAAACTGATATTAAAGCTAAGAAATATAAGATCAAAGAAATTAATATTTTGTGAAATTTTTCAAGTATAAAATATATATAATTCTTGAATAGTTTAATTTTGGTGAAATTGATTCAGATGGTTTTGAATATTTTTTTCAATGCTCTTAATTTCCCAAAAAATTTGTGATTAATATTGAATTTGTGATAAATATAAGATCAAATTGAAATTAGTTCTTATGAAAATAGATAGATCTTATTGAGAAGCTTCCAAATTATCAAATCTTGAATCGAATATGAATATGAAGATGCCAGAGTTATGCTTCAATATACTAAAACATAAAAGTGAATGTGGTTTGAGATAAATATAATAAATATGGATAAATTTGGGATGTTTATTGGTGATTACAGATTAATACTAAATTTTTACTGATTTAATAGTGAATCACTCATGAATTGGAAATAAGTTAATCCACAAATATGGTAGTCATGTGATTTTTCATATGTATTTGGAAGAATAAAGAGCTATGGTTTTAGTGAAAATATTATACAGGGTTGGAATTAATAAATATTTTGGTTTTTGCATTATTCTATTAGTGTAAAATTATCACATGAAGATTCTATGAATAGAAGTATTTTTTATATGATTATGAGGGAGTCTGAAGGCATGATGGAAGAGGCTGTAAGAAGGTGAAAGAGAATAGAATATCTACTATCCAATATAAATAAAGAAGAATATAGAAATATCTATGGAACTTAAATAAATTTATATGAGATAATGGGGGGGGGGAAATAGAATATTGAGAATGTGGTTGCTCACCCACATATGAAAAAGTTGACAAAAAGAAAATGAAGTAATATAGGAAATGGATATGTTGGAGATTTTCTATATTCTAAAAATTGGGAAAAAATTAGAGACCTGCATATAAAAAGAAAATGCATTAGAGATAGAATAAATGTTAGTTAATGTCAATCTCTTGAGACGACTATGATGAATAAGTAAGAAATAAAAAATAATAAGAAGAAGAAGTATGAGAATCTGGTCATATTCTTAAGTAAAGATATTCTAGGTTTCGAAGCTCAAGAATGAAGAAGATCACATGAAAACTATTATGATATAATTTTGAGATGTAGAATCTGAGTGAGAGATCTATTTTTCCACATGTTTTCATTATTAGGGTCAATCCTTTTAATAACAGAGGTGTTGATGTACTCATAAAGACCTTAGGAGCTCATTGGACATGAGAAATCCAAGTGAAGGGGTTTGTTAATGATCTATGAATTTGAGATAAAAGTGGATTCTGAGTTGTAGGTATTATTCTTGAAGAGATATTAGCGTGTGAAGTTTCTATTATGGAGTGGATGGAGATCTATACAAGGGATTTAGAGACATCCTTGTCCTTACAGTTGATCTACTTCAGAAAGTAGAAGAATGGAAACACTTGAATATGTATAATGAAAATCCATACAAATTGCGTGTCTAATTGTATGCAAGGAGATAATAGTGTGACTTTATGACTACAACGAGAAGTTATTGAGAAGATGTCTTGTGAGAAGTAAGAAAGGGTATCCATGGTGAGACTATTTTCATGCGTGTGAAGGACTAACCATTGAAGAAAATGACTACTTGTGTTGAGAATCCTTGATTGGGGTGAGTAACCATACAAGGTAAGAAGTTAATATTTTTTTGTCAAACCTTGTAAATATTTGTGTTCTTATTTCATCATTTAATTTATTACTCGGGTGAGGTTATGAGATAAAAAGTTGAGTGGATTGAGACCGAAAGTCATCCTAGAGGTTGAATTTAAAAAGATAATTCATATATGTTTTAAGAGGCCATTGATTCTCCCCTCCCCTATCACTTATCCACCAATCTATGGGGTATTTTATATACAATTTGAATCATTTATTCTCTTTCTAAAACAATTTTTTATTGTTTTAATTTTTATTTATTAATTTTATTCACTTTTAATATCTATTCATATAATATTATTTTTTTCATTTTTAAATATTTATTCATTTTTTATTTTATTAAATTTATTCATTTAATATTTCTGTAATTTTTTAATCTTAAAATATTTATTTAAAATTTATTATTTGTATTTATTTATTTTTTTAATATTTTTCAGTTGATATAATTAATATTTATTCAATATAATTTTAATATATATATATATCTTTAAACAATTACAATTTATTCATTTCTAATTATTAATTTATTATAATTCTTTTGTATTTAACTGAAAATTTTAATATTCATTCAATTTTATTTTAATACTTATTTTTTTATATTTATATTATCTGTATTAATTATTTATTTTTTAAATTGTTCAGAAATATATTAATTTTTATTTATTAAATTTTAATTATTTTTTGTATCTATTAATTTTATTTTATTTATCCATTTTTTTATTTATTAATTAATAATATTTTTATATATTTTTATATTTATTCATTTATAATATATATTTTTTTAAATTTATTGATTTCATATTTTTATAATTATTCTTTTTTTGTAATATTTATTTTTTTAATTAGTAATATGTAGTAATTTTTTTATTTAAATAAGGGTTTTAATATTTATTCTTCATTATTTTAATATTTATTCAGTTATAATATTTTTTAATTTATATAATTAGTATTATTTTTCTATTTTTTCTATATGACTAATATTGTTTATTCATCGTTAATATTTTTTTAATATATATAATTAATATTATTTATTCATTTTTAGTATTTATACATTTGATATTATTTTTTGATATTTTTATTTATTTAATTTTTTTATTCATTTGTTTAATATTATTTTTTCATTCATAATATTTAATATTTTTGGAATTTATATAATTTTTACTATATATTTATACATTTTTATTTACTGATTTTTAATTTTTTAATTTGTTTTTAATTTCTATAATTAATATATATTTATTTTTATTTTTAAATTCTTATATTAAATCATTATACAATTTTTATTCATTTATTTTAATAGGTAATTTTTTAAATTTTTTTAAATTCTAATTTCTAATATTTTTTAATTTATATTTCTAATACTAGTTATTTATTTATTTTTAATCATTTTTAAATTCATTACTTATTAGGTTGCCATCAATGCTAAAAAAGAATTAGTAGAAGATTTATTTGTAAGTGCATAATATTTTAGCTTTGACGAATTCTTTATTATCTGTACTCTTTTAGCACTGATAAAGGAAGTTTCTATGGGAACACATCATTTTAATGTTGATAAAAAATAGTTATATTAATGATTTTTGGTTAGAGGTGATAAAACCCTTTCCCTCTTTTAAAAAACATAACGGATATCCCTTCCCCTCATTATACCATTTATGTTCTTACAGAACACAACATTTGTAGCAACCTATAACAATTGTTTTTTGATGAATTGACCATAAAAACTTAAGGTATGATATTCATCACTTGTTTTTAAGTATTTCCCTTGATCTTTCATGATTTTTTCACATTTTTATTATTGTTCTTCCAAAACAAAATATTCTACATTGTTCACTCTTAGTTTTATGAGACTCTCATAACCATATGATTTCTCTTCTTCTTACACACTAGGTTGTAACTCTATTCTCTCTTTTATTCACACAATAATTGACTCTATATCACCTGACCCTGAAAGACCAGCCACATGCCTTTTTTTATCTTATTCTAATATTTTTCTTTTTTACAAGTCCAAAATTTGAATAGTTATTCTCTATTAATTTGGAATCACAACTACCACTTAAAATAATTAAACAACCTCGGAAGTAACCAAAATGATTTTAGAAATTTTAATTATTATAGTTTATAAAAACCTTCTTAAGTCATATCCTCAATCAGTATTTATGTAAATAAGGATACCAATATTCTTCTCTTACATAGTGCAAAAACTTGTTATTATGTAATATCCAAACGAACACTACATAGTCATTTCAATTAGTGGTTAACCAATATTAATAATTATTTCAAAAATTCCATTATTACCTAGAAATATTATATTGCCTTTTGATTTTCCAGTTCACCATTAAATAGATATCAATAAACCCATTTGATGTTCATTTCCATGCACTTCTCACTAAAACAATCTTTGTTTTTCCTTTTCCACTATTATAAAGTAACTAGATAAATTTTTTGAAGATAGTTGTTTGTATTTCACCATTATAAAACCTATGTATTTTTATTTCCTCTCTTATAAAGATTATTCTAATGTTATAAGACCTCTATAAATTTTATTTTTCCCTTATGTAAGTCTTATAAATCATTCTCAACATCATACTTCCACACCTCTTTCATTACTTTTTAACTTAGATCATATTACTTTTGAGTGATGATGTTTGGTCTAAATCACATATTCATCTTTTACATCATCTTCTTCATCAAATAAAACATACATAATCATGGTTTATATGATTTATAGGCTTGATATAGTTGGTAACAAAAGACAACATATCAGATGAAGACTTTTTCATTCATCTTGATTGATTTCTCATCACTTCCCCCTCAGATAACTAATAATTCTCATGACACATTAACTACACTAGGCACATTATTATACCTTGATGTGGTATATGATATATCCTATTTTATCCATATGTTATTATCATTAGAAGTGTTAAACATGAAAATATCCCTATGTCCCTATCATATACAGAGATAAACTAAGCTACTAATTGTGATACTTCCTACCACCTTTTTATAATTGGGGATTAATATAAAATTCCACTTATTTTCTTAACATGGGTAATTATATCCTCATATCATGGGTTATTATATAGTTTAAATCATCACATTACATCACATCCTAAAATTAACAAGTAATCTAACAACTCCAGCAACTCTGTATTTTAACAAGTTTTTTATACAATAAAAATTTATATCAACTATGATGAATTCCAAATTTTGAATGCGATTTTATTTATAAAATTAAGAAAAATGTTTTTTTTTATATTGATAACATAGAACATTGTAGTATAAATTATTGAGAATATTTTTATTAACTATAAGTATGTGTATTTATTTATTTTTAAATATTTATACTATTAAACTGAATAGGATAAATATGAATTGAAAATTGATTATTGAAAATGATATGAAAAAATATTTAGAGGACAATATTAAAGAATTCATAAATATTTCAATAGAGTAAGGAAATTAACCTTCTCAAATCATTTGTCTCTCTTCATAATTTTTTTATTCAAGAAAAATTTTCTAGAGGAGTCGTATGTGTTTGGAATCCCAAAAAACATATGATTGTCAGATGAATAATCATTGTATGATACACATAATAAAAAAAAAATCTATAATACTCCCTAAACATAGTGTACTAGAATATAGTAAGCCACACACCCTACTCAATGTACCAAGATAAACCTCTCACACACTCAAACAAAGTCACACCTCATAGACATTTAAGTAAAAAAATGATAAAGTCAGAACACATCAAGTTTAAATATTTATATAAATATGTCTTATAACCATAGGAGATGCAATTCCCTAATATATATGGGAATTTATAAATTTAATAAGGAACATGGATTTTGGTTTGGTGGAGGGCCGATTTTTTAACCAAACCTTGGTAGAAAAATGTTTGTTTTGGAGTACCTTGGACACACCAATATACTCAAGGAATAAAGCTTTAAGATAGCTGGAGGAGTCATGGGAGTGTCTTGGGGGTTTAGGGTTTAGAATTTCACATTGGGGGAGAGAATACAAGGGTGCATAGTTGGTTAATGGTTAGTTCTAACTGTGCACCCAAACAACATGCCTTGGTTTTTATAGGTGTGCGATTTGATTAAACCATGAGAGGGGCTGCTGATGACTAGGAAATCTCTATAGAAAAATGAAAAATTAATTTCCCACTATTTGAGAATAGTTGGGAAATGGTATAGAAAATAATTCATCCAAACTGTGAACCTCCATAAAATTGGTAAAATTACAATATTACCCTCCACACTTTTATGTTTTTAAGACCTTTTTCCTTCCCCCTTTGGGTAGGACACCAGACTATTTCCCCTCCCTCTCCTCTTCCCTTCCCATGGGAGATCTTCTTCATTCTTTTTCCATTTTAGGATTTTTCACTTTTTATTTGGAGTTAGAGGTATGCCTATTCATCCTCTTTTATCCCTTATTCATTTATTTCACTCTCAAACAATCTCTTGCTAATTATTCTTAATATTCCCAATTTTTATGGTTTTGTCTAGTTTTTCATTTTCTTATATTTCATTCCAGACAGGTAACCAATAATTTATGAGTATACTCATATAATAATGAGGTATCTGATCATATTAAATTAACACATAGTCTCATAATTTTATTTGAGTGATGAGTTATTTCAGTCTTTTTGGGTTTCTATGAAATGAACAAATTTCAAATGTATGTTTTAAAATGTCGTTTTATAAATTTAAATTAAAATTTATCATGCTTGTATCATTATAAGGAGAATCCCTAGGAGTGAATCTTATAAATATGTTTGATCATAGAATTGGTTAGTGTAAACATGTGTTTGTTTATGGAAGGGAATTGATTTGGTTAAATAGTTTATGTGAGTTTATTAAGTGGTTGTAAAATACAATTTCATAAACATAAAAATTGTTAAATAAATTGAAACTATAGTTGGGAAATTTTTTAAATAAATAGAAAAGAACCTTTTTTTTTGAAGTGGGATGTCGGTTTTTAAAGTGTTCTGACCTATATAAAAATATTTAACATTTAAAAAAAGGAAATTTGGAATGAAATTATGAAATGAATTGTGGTTTATTAAATGTATTGGATCTTTGTTGATAATCGATAAAATGGTCAATGACGAGGACTAAGGGTTTTTTTTCAAGATTAAAGCTTACCTTATTGGAAGTGTCTGATTCATTAATAAAGAATTTCTAATTGTATGTATTTTTATATGATGTTGGGTATGGAATTCCTTATGAGGATTACATATACTCTATATGGACTATACATCTGTGGAATTACATGACAAATCCTTTAATTCAACTAGGGGACTCATACAAATATTATTATGTAATAAAACCCTTGGTTTAATGTAGGCATAATGCTATGGAATGCCTTGAGTAAGCCATTGGATTCTTCTTGATTCATTATCCTGAATGACATAGGGTGGATCTCCCATTTGATTTAACTAATTTATATATTATTTGAATACCATATATTAATATCAAGGATTCTTTCAAGGTGCCTTAGAGAATTTAATGGGGAAAGATACCTAGATTCATCCTAGTTATGTTGAGTGGAATGCCTCAGGTGTAAGATGGGTATTCCCAACAGACCATGACTTTATATGTCATGGATGGTTCCTTGACTTCAAACAAGTAGTTTGGATTATAGGAATAAGAAGGGTTCCCCCACCCATGGATTCCTAAGGGGATTGTTGAGAGGGAATTCAAGATGTAACCATGTGAGTTCCCAAAAGTTGGAATGACCATGGTTATGTTAGTCATATACTTTGGAAAAAGTCAATCAATCATGTGTAATGTGATCAGAGACTCACTAATGAGGGGTGAAGTAGGTAGACCGATGTCAGGTGTCACCACACATCCCAGGAATCAGTGTTTGTTTTAATTTTTATTTAATTATTTTAAAACTATTGTACTATTTACATTGATCACTTTTTCCTACAGCTTTATCTCAGACTGATTATTTTAGGGGCTTCGTTGATGGTGGACTACAATGTATTAATCACACCTTGATCGATCCTCCATGAAACTTGGGTACTCAGGAAGGTATCAAAATTTGGTCATATGTTACAAGTAAAGGTAAAGGTTGGGAATTTTTGATATATGGATTGATATTCCAGTGTTAGGAAGGATGACATGACCAAGAAGTATTCGAGACCAGTTTTGGAGGAGTTATCAATTTACTTTTATTTTGGGTATTTATTTTTGTAATGAACCAGTCTAATGCATCCTTAATATAGACACCCAAAAGAGCCACCCACTAGCCCAAAGGTCATTCTTGATCCCCAAAGTCTGGAAAATAGAGCCTAATAATCACATGCACACATTGGGGAAATGAGTTTTCCTAATTATCAGAGTAAAATATGGTAGTAGGAATGTAATATAAATCCATCATCACTCATCTGTACATCCAATGTCCATGAAATAGAAAAATAAACAAAAAAGTTACCTAATATCAAAAGTAGAAAATAAGTAAACAACATTGAGCACTAAAACCTCCTTCACCCTCTGATCTTTCACTCTAACAAGACAAAGATACCCCTCTGATGGGTTTTCTTCACCCACCAGTAGATATTTATACCCTTCATCCGTATAAATTAATAAACACCTAATTGGACAAAGAGAATCATATAAAAGTAAACTCACTAGACATATGATACAAATTAATATTATGTCCTATAAAATCAAATAATAGGTACCATATGCCTAATTCAATAAAATTAAAACTGACCACAATAAATAAATGCTCAATGAGAAGTCTAGAGAAGAACTAGGAACCTGAAACTAATATGATAATATATGTGTGAGCATTTAAAAACATAGTAAGACACCACAACCCACCAAAACCAAGTAGTCACTTTTATATTACATATGAAGCATTATATTTTGAAATACAATAAAAAAATGAACATTTTCTATAAAGTTTTACTAAAAATAAAAAGTACATCACAAGTGTGCAAAAAAATATTTTCAAAGATCTTTACTAAATGAAAATATTCACATGGAAAACATTTTTTCTTTGCCTAAACCACATGGAAAAAATAATAGTTTTCCAAAACATGTTTGAAAAATAACCATTTATAAAAGGCTCAATCACCTAAAACCCATTTCAAAACTCATACAGACTTGGAGATTCAAACCAAACCATTATCCATTTTTTTCAAAAAATCACGCCATTCAAATAACTTATAAAAATAGTTTGAAAACACTTTAAATTCCATTTTTCATATTCCTTATTTAAAAATATCAGAATATTCATTTTCAACATATTTGAAAATAAAACCACATAGAGAAGAAAGAAATCACACAATCATACACCACTATTTCAAGTCATACAATAATGTGAAAACACCATTGGAATACAAATTATTTGTGATAGGTTCCCATAATAGATAGTCATTTGGGATGAGACTCCATTCTTAGTGACTTATAGCTTAAAAAGAATCAAAAAAGCGATTCTTTGTAATGGGACACTAGAAAAGAAGATTTTTTTGATAGAGGAGTATTATGTCATAAAAATCATTTTCTCGTTATATATAGCTCTGTATTTGTGATGGTATTCTTCAAACATAAAATATAATTATTTTTTACGGCCAAACAATCCCATCACAAATTATTTAAAAAAATATATAAAAAATAAAAAAAACAAATGAAATAATTAAAATATTTAAAAAAGTAAAAAAATAGATTTTTTTTAAAAATAAAAAAAACATTAATATAACATAAAAATGAAATATAAAAATGTGTAAATATCTGAATTAATATAAATATTACAAAAAATAAGATCATTCAAATCATTATCATAATAAATTTTTCAAAAATATATAAATATGTAGGGGGTTATCTAGAGGAGGTGGTGGATGGAACCCCATCCCTATAAGTTGTGTCAAGTGTTTCATGTACTTGACCAGCTTCTCACAGTACTGCTCATGAAATCGAAATTTCCCCTCTATCTACTGTTGTTTCTATTGATGAAGTTATTTTTATCCCTATACAGGTTCACTATAACATCATATTGACCTATATATTATACTTGTATTCTAAAGTTGATGATGAAGAATCTCTATGAGATACCCTCAAGCTGGATGATGACCGCACAACAATTCCATAATAACTGTCAAGAATCAATCAAAACATGATAGCAATAACTTGGCCTTTCATGAAAGCATACCAAGTTTCCTAAATACATGTTGTACTATAAAATCTTGATGAACTGGTGGTCTAACCCTTAGTCTTATCCTGACTCTCATCATGTGTGTGAGAAGTTTCAACTCATATGGCTCCTTCAAATGCAATTTTAAATTAAAATGTTTCCAAAATTATTTTCATTTAATTTTAAAACCTAAAAAATTATACTGACCACTATATGACACTATCAACCACCAATAATATATCCAGTGACATGATTAGGGTACATACGCTAATAAACATTGAACTCTATATTATCATAATTCTCAACTAACTATATGAATAATAAAATAAATAGTTTACATATACTATTATATAATTTATTATATAAAATTACATACCATTTGTTGTCAATTAGTAAAAAATGCATGAATACTATCTCTATGCATGAATTCCTACCAACCCTAGTTTTATGGACCTAATGATGATCACCTCTAAAAAATACATGTCCTAAAATATGACCTAATCTTTCCAAAACCGGAGAGTTGTTGTAATAGGGTCAATAGATGGAGAAATAATGATCAAATACTATGTCTCCTACTTTCTTCATGGATATCTTCCTTTGATTGTGAAAAAATTATTTCAGTGCTAATGCATAAAATCCTACTAGGTAGTGTTCCTCATTAAAACATAAATGAGATACCTTAAACTGTAAAAATAATTAATAATAGAAAGTTAATAATGAAATAATTTTCAAAATACCAAGTTTTTATTTATATACCATACAATTATCAAATATGAGGTGCCAAACATCAATCAGAATATTATCACACATCAACCATACTCGAGAAAAATAATTCCAAAAAATATAACTCCCCTATCCAACAGATATATATATATATATATATATGGAAAAAATATTGTAAAACAGAACAAATAATAAAAAACCAGTGCATACATAAATTAATACAAATTATTAATAATGAAAATTAATTAAATTAGGAAACTGAACATACATTTACATGCATAGATCGAAATAAATATGTGGAGTTTTTTTGAGAATAGGGTTATGTGTCATCAATCTCATAAGGTGACGATACCTTTGAGTTAACTATGAACTGCCTATAACATGAGGGTCAAATGATAAAGAACCATTCTCATCACCATGAAGTATAGCCTCATCAAGGATACATAATATCTCATCAAAAGTCACTTCATCCATCTGAATCATGAAAATAATTTTTTCATAAAATAATTAAAAACATATATTATATATATTTATTATGACTATAACCAAATATAGTTGCTTCATTATTTATCTTTATCCGCGTCTTTGTATATGACAGTTCCAATATCTTCATCTTCCTCCTAAGTATCATCGATTTCCATAAGAATTTAAGTTTTATAATCTTTTATTTTCTAAAATTCATTTGTTATATTATAATAATCATCTTCACCGTCGAAATGTAAATTTGGGTTGTCATCATCGATATTCATTTCTATTTGTTGGAAATATTTATTTAGATCTTTTTCTTGAGAATTTTCAATTCCTTTATTTTCATTAGAACCATATTCACTTTTCCTAAACTAATTTTCATGGTATTTTATTTTTATAATGATTCTCCAATAAATTAAAATACTTGAAGAACCAAAATAGTTTTCTTAATAAATTTTATATTCCTAATGAACCAATAAAAATGGTTCATTTACTACAAGAATGTTTTTATATATAATGTTGATTATTTCAGGGTGCGTATGGACACACTATTCTCTATCAACATAATACAAATGAAATTTAAGCATCATTACATAATTCTGTCTCTAATAACACAATTTAATTATTTCATCCAACATGCCATAAAATTTAAATTCACATTCTCTATAATGAGATTCTCTCTTCCAAACACTACTATTCATTGATTTTTTATTCATAATATGCATGTGTATGAAATCAAAATATATTCACCACATATGAATTATAATATTTAACTATTTTGGATAGTGGGTACCTCAATACATACAATCAATTATCAATATTATTGGTATGCTCTGATGCTGAGATTTTTCAGAATAATTATAAATAATAATAATAATAAATTGATTTCATATGTTAAGCTATAAACAATTTAATTTAGGTTTATTTGAAACTATTATGAAAAATTATGTCACTGGCATTCTTGAAGGGTAGAAGGTATAATTTATGGAAACTATTTCAAGATATGATCATCATATAAAATAAAAAATTAATAATATTAATTTACTATTAAAAAATTAAAGAATTGGTGATAGTATCACCCATTATAAAAATTGGGTCATCTCTTCACAGTTGAGAAGAACATATGAATAAAACATATGATGTTCTTCATCTAAAATCCAAAGTTCGTGAACACCACTAAAGACAAGTTCAGGCAGATTAAAAATTGATAATATCATTTTCATTACATCATTTAAGTTTCCCTCATTATGGACCACTCCATTATGTTTTAAAGGATATCCAGGTTGTAAATAATGCGAGCATAAAAAATAAATTTCCCCTAAAAATATGTTTTTACAATTGACCAATCAACTGATTCTTTATTACATACATTTTTCTTCAATTTTTGCATGCATCTCTCATATGGTTACATCCATTAGAATCGTACCATCCCTCTAAATTTTTCTTCATGTGTAAAATGTAATATCAAGCGATCTATTAAATAAATGAAATCCCATAGATTTTTTTTTCAAGTTTACATAAAATTAAAACAAATTTCTCTTACATTCTGCTATCTAAATCAGATTATCTTGTCTCCTCACATATGTCTTAGAAACAATATGATATCTCTATTAGCGGATACAAAATTGAATAATTAAACAAATATCTATATCTAATTGATATAAGTACTTCCATTATAACATGACAATTATGACTTTAGAATCTATTAATATAACTATTTCTGACATATCTATCAAAATTGGAATCATAACCATCCAGTATCATCAAATCCTCAAACCACTATCAAAATAATAAAAAAATTTCTTTAGAATGTTTTTAAGACACTTTTGGGTTCATTAAATTTTATGACTTGTCATTTTCAAACAAATCAAGTTCTAGTTGCCAACATATTTGAGTAAGATATAATTGTTCATTTACATTATCTTTGGTCTTACCAAGTGTGTCCAAAATTATATAAATATATTATCAAAATATTTCCTCCCAACATGCATGTCATAAAATATGTGATGTGCTAATAATCTGACCAATATGGGAGATCCCAAAAAATACTTTATTTAATCAAATTATGATATTTTCCAAAGCCATCAATTTTTTTAGTTTATAGTATATCCAATGGTTATATAAGATAATGAAGAGACAATATATTTTAAATAAATACTAGAGACCATTGTTGGAGGTATATATCTTTCAATAGTACCTTTTGTAAAATTATTTCTATTCATTCGAAAAGGATGGTCAATAAGAATAAATTGGTGATGAAGGTAAAAAGAACAAGGTTTTATCCCATTGATTAGCATAAATACTTATCTATCACTCATATATTAAATATATGATTTTGGACCATGAATAATCTTGAAAAATAACATTCAATATGTTGGGATGCCAATAATATGACAAATTAATTTAGATTTCATTAGGAAATTTTGTTTCACAACATCATCATATGTACTAAAATCATTAATCCATAATAAATTTTAATAACAAATCAATGGATTTAAATAAACATCAATATTCGTTTTTTGACATCTTGGAATTTATAATGTTAAAAAAATATGGCACTTTTATCAACATCCAAGGAGGTATGTTTTACTGAGTTATAAAGATGGTCCAATAAAAATATCGACTACCGTAAGAACCAAATGGATACAACCCATCAATTGAAAAACCCAACAGTTAGTTATGGGATTCTAAATAAAAATAAGGATGTATATAGTCAAAATGTTTCCATAAATCACTATCACAAAGATGATGTAATCTTTTACTGATTGAAATATTAGATTTATTCCCTAACATCAATGTAATTGTGTATTGAGACATAAGTAAACACTTTAAAATGGTTGTAAGTGGGAAATGTGTCAACTAATTAACATGAACCAATCTAGACTTTCGTTTTAAGCCACTTTGTACATCGATTTCCCATATATAGGGAAACTAATTACTACTAATTATTACTAATTATGCTAATATTTTCTAATTACCACTAATTACCACTAAAATTTACTATTTTTTTTAATTAACACTAAGTTTGTATATTTATTTCTAATATTTACATATATTTCCTAATTGATATAAATTTTTTCTAATTACCACTAATTTTTCCTAATTATCACTAATTTCTCCTAACTATATCTAATTTTCTCTAATTACCACTAATTTTTCCTAATTTCAAAAAATGTTTCTGAAGTACCACTAATTTTTCTAAATTACTGCTAATTACCATTTATTATTCCCAATTACCATTAATTACCACTAGTTTTTCCTAATTACTACTAATTTTTTGAAATTACTGCAAAATTTTCCTAATTACTACTAATTACTGCTAAATTTTCTTAATTAACTCTAATTACTACTAATTTATCCTAATCACTAATATTTTTTCCTAATTAAACTTAATTTCAACTAATATTTACTAATTACTATTAATTTCAACTAATTTTTATTAATCTATGATAATCACCTCTAATTTCACCGAATTAACACAATTTATTCCGAATTAATGCTAATTTTTTCTAATTATCACTATTTTTTTTCTAATTACCAGTAATGTTTCTTAATTATCAATAAAAATCATAGATTTTTCCAAATTACAACAGATTATTTCTAATTACTAATAATATGCACTGATTATTCCTAATTATATCTAATTACTTCTAATTAATGTTAACTTTTCGAAATTACTACAAATGTTTCATAATTACCGCTAAATTTTCCAAATTAATGATAATTACAGCTAATGCTTCCTATTTATCACTATTTTTTCCTAATTACCACTAATTGTTTCTTATTATAGATATTTACAGTTAGTTATAATTGTTTTTTACAAATTATTGTTAAATATCCAAACTTGTTACAAATTGCAGATAATTGCAGCTAATTTTTAACAATTATCGATATTTTATATTAATTGCCACAAATATTTACTCATTACCATTAATTACCACTAAATTTTACTAATTACAACTAATTTTTACTAATTACCAATATTTTTTACTAATTACTATTAATTACTACTATTTTTCTCATAAATTATAATTATAACTAATTTTGATATTTTATTAACTAATTTATGTAATTTATTAGTGATTAATGGTATTTATCATTAATTATCACTAATTATCACTAATTATTTATTATTTTTGGATAATTGTAAATATTTATTGATCATTGTTACAAATTATTACTAATTTAGCACTGATTACTACTAATTTTGGTAATAACAACTGATTTTTTCTAATTATTACAATTTGTTAATAATTATCACTAATTTTCATTAATTATCAATAATTTTGAAAAATTACCCTTAATTATTATTAATTACTAGAAATTATTACTAATTATTATTAAATTACTAATATTAATAACTACTAATTATATTTAATTATTAATAATTACAGTAAATTATTAATAATTATAATTATGATATTTTAATTAGTACTGATTATCTGTCAATTATAATAAATCAGTGTTAATTATTAGTAATTACTACTAATTTCCACTCATTAAAACTAATTATATCTAATTAAAAATTATTATATTAATTAATAAAATTTAAAACTAATTAATGCTAATTAATAACATTAGTTTCTAATTTAGAATATAATAATTAATAACAATTAAAAAATTAAAATAAATTCCTCAAAATTAATGCTTTGTAAATCAAAAATGATTACTTTTCTATTAAAAAATAAAATTTTTAAATGAAAAAATAAATCAATGATGAATAAATGATAGAAAAAGAGTAGATATGAGATTTTATTGAAAGTGAAAAAATTTCTATGGGTCATATATATAGGTTAGATTAGTAGCACTGGTTCTTTGTGCGACCTGATTCTTGTTGCAAATACATTTATTTGTGACAGAACCCATCACAAATAGCACCCATCAAATATAAAGATAGAGGTGATAAAAAACTTATTTGTGATGGGTTCAATCCCAAAAAGTGTTCTGCCGATATATTATTTACGACATGTATGATTCTCATCGCAAGAAGTACCCATCATAAATAAAGGCAGTGGTGTTATAAAAGTTATTTTTGATGGAACCCATCCAAAATAACATCCTACAAACATTCTATTTGTGATAGGGATATCAGTCCCCATCACAAATAACCCTCACTCAAAGAGTATTTATGATGGAGAGGGATTCCAATCATAAATAATTATTCCCGCTATATTGTTTGTAACTGCACTAAATGTATTTGCAATGGAAATTGTTTTTTGTTTCAAATATTAGTTTATTTACTATTATTTGTGATGGGAGACACATTCAATCTCAAATAAACATTAGAATAATACTATTTTCGATAGGCCTCTAGCCCGTCCCAAATAGCCCATAACAAAAAATGGTTTTTACATAGTGAAATGAAAAGCACATATGTTCCATGCAATAAAATAACCATAGGAGATGCAGTCAATACGAAAAGTTAAATCCCTTAAACTATAATGATAAGGATTTCCATTTCACATTTTTCATTATTCGGGTCAATCATTTTAATAACAGAGGTGTTGATGTACTCAAGAAGACCTTAGGAGCTCATTGGACATGATAAATCCAAGTGAAGGGGGTCTATTAAAGATCTATGAATTTGAGATGAAAGTGGATTCTGAGTGGTAGGTATTATACTTGAAGAGATATTAGTGCGTGAAGTATCTATTATGGAGTGGATAGAGATCTATACAAGGGATTTAGAGACATCCTTGTCCTTATAGTTGATCTACTTCAGAAAGTAGAAGAATGGAAACACTTGAATATGTATAATGAAAATCCATACAAATTGTGTGTCTCATTGTATACAAGGAGATAATAGTGTGACTTTTTGACTATAGTGAGAAGTTATTGAGAAGATGTCTTGTGAGAAGTAAGAAAGGGTATCCATGGTGAGACTATTTTCATGTGTGTGAAGGACTAACCATTGAAGTAAATGACTACTTGTGTAGAGAATCCTTGATTGGGGTGAGTAACCATACAAGGTAAGAAGTTAATCTTTTTTGTAAAACCTTTTAAATATTCCTGTTCTTATTTTATTATTTAATTCATTACTAGGGTGAGGTTGTGAGATAAAAAGTTGAGTGGATCGAGACCGGAAGTCATCCTAGAGGTTGAGTTTAAAAGATAATTCATATATGTTTTAAGAGGCCATTGATTCTCCCCTTCCCTATCACTTATCCACCAATCTATGGGGTATTTTATATACAATTAATATCATTTATTCTCTTTTCTAAAATAATTTTTTAATTAGTAATTTTTAATTATTAATTTTATTCACTTTTAATATCTATTCATTTAATATTGTTTTTTTCATTTTTACATATTTATTCATTTTTTATTTTTTTAAATTTATTCATTTAATATTTTTGTAATCTTTTATCTTAAAATATTTATTTAAAATTTATTATTTGAATTTATTTATTTTTTTAATATTTTTTAGTTGATATAATTAATATTTATTCAATATAATTTTAATATATATATATAAATCTTTAAACAATTACAATTTATTGATTTCTAATTATTAATTTATTATCATTGTTTTGTATTTAACTGTAAATTTTAACATTCATTCAATTTTATTTTAATATTTATTTATTTTTATATTTATATTATTTATATTAATTATTCATTTTTTAAATTGTTTAGAAATATATTAATTTTTATTTATTAAATTTTAATTATTTTTAGAATCTATTAATTTTAATTTATTTATCCATTTTTTGTATTTATTAATTTAATAATATTTTTATATATTTTTATATTTATCGATTTATAATATATTTTTTTGAAATTTATTGATTTCATATTTTTATAATTATTCTTTTTTTGTAATATTTATTTTTTTAATTAGTAATATGTTGTAATTTTTTTATTTAAATAAGGGTTTAAACATTTATTCTTCATTATTTTAATATTTATTCAGTTCTAATATTTTTTAATTTATATAATTAGTATTATTTTTCTATTTTTTTGTATTTTATATGATTAATATTATTTATTCATCGTTAATATTTTTTTAATATATATAATTAATATTATTTATTCATTTTTAGTATTTATACATTTGATATTATTTTTTTATATTTATATTTATTTAATTTTATTATTCATTTGTTTAATATTATTATTTCATTCATAATATTTAATATTTTAGTAATTTATTTACTTTTTATTATATATTTATACATTTTTATTTACTCATTTTTAATTTTTTAATAAGTTTCTAATTTCTATAATTAATATAAATTTATTTTTCTTTTTAAATTCTTATATTAAATCTTTATACAATTATTATTCATTTATTTTAATAGGTAATTTTTTTAATTTTTTTAAATTATAATTTCTAATATTTTTTAATTTATATTGCTAATACCAGTTATTTATTCATTTTTAATCATTTTTTAATTCATTACTTATTAGGTTGACATCAATGCTAAAAAAGAATTAGTATGAGATTTCTTTGTAAGTGCTTAATATTTTAGCTCTGACAAATTCTTTAATATCTGTACTCTTTTAGCACTGATAAAGGAAGTTTCTATGGGAACATATTGTTTTAATGTTGATAAAAAATAGTTATATTAATGTTTTTTGGTTAGAGGTGATAAAACCCTTTCCCTCTTTTAAAAAAACATAACGGATAGCCCTTCCCCTCATTATATCATTTATATTCTTACAGAACACAACATTTGTAGCAACCTCTAACAACTGTTTTTTGATGAATTGACCATGAAAACTTAAGGTATGATATTCATCACTTGTTTTTAAGTATTTCCCTCGATCTTTCAGATATTTTTCACATTTTTATTGTTTTTCTTCCAGAAAAAAAATATTCTACATTGTTTACTCTCAGTTTAATCAAACTCTCATAGCCGTATGATTTGTCTTCTTCTTACACTCTACATTGTATCTCTCTTCTCTCTTTGATTCACACAATAATTGACTCTATATCACCTGACCCTGAAGGACCAGCCATATGCCCTTTTTTCTCTTATTCTAATATTTTTCTTGTTTACATGTCCAAAATTTGAATAGTTATTCTCTATTAATTTGGAATCACAACTACTACATAAAAGGAGTAAACAACCTTGGAAGTAACCAAAATTATTTTAGAATTTATTAATTCTTATAGTTTATAAAAACATTCTTAATTCATATCCTCAATCAGTATTTATGTAAATAAGGATTCCTATATTCTTCTCTTACATAGTGCAAAAACATGTTATTATGTAATATCCAAACGAACACTACATAGTCATTTCTATTAGTGGTTAACCAATATGAATAATTATTTCAAAAAACCATTATTACCTAGAAATATTATATTTCATTTAGATTTTCTAGTTCAACATTAAATAGATATCAATAAACCTATTTGATGTTCATTTCCATGCACTTCTCACTAAAACAATCTTTGTTTATCCTTTTCCACTATTATAAAGTAACTAGATAAATATTTTGAAGATACTTTTTTGTATTTCACCCTTATAAAACATGTGTATTTTTATATCCTCTCTTATAAATATTATTCTAATTTTATAAGTCCTCTATAAATTGTATTTATCCCTAATGTAAGTCTTATAAATCATTCTCAACATTATACTTCCACACCTCTTTCATTCCTTTTTAACTTAGATCATATTAATTTTGAGTGATGATGTTTGGTCTAAATCACATATTCGTCTTTTACATCATCTTCTTCATCAAATAAAACATACATAATCATGTTTTATATAATTTATAGGCTTGATATAGTTGGTAACAAAGGACAACACATCAGATGAAGACTTATTCATTCATCTTAATTTATTTCTCATCACTTCCCCCCTCAGATAACTAATAATTATCATGACACATTAACTACACTAGGAACATTATTATACCTTGATGTGGTATATGATATATCCTATTTGATCCATATGTTATTTTCATTATAAATGTTAAACATGAAAATATCCCTATGTCCCTACCATATACAGAGATAAACTGAGCTACCAATTGTGATGCTTCCTGCCACCTTTTTATAATTGGGGATTAATATAAAACACCACTTATTTTCTTAACATGGGTAATTATATCCTCATATCATGGGTTATTATATAGTATATATCATCACATTACATCACATCTTAAAATTAACAACTAATATAACAACTCTAGTAACTCTGTCTTTTTAGTAAGTTTTTTATACAATAAAAATTTATATCAACTATTATGAATTCCAAATTTTGAATGCAATTTTATTTATAAAATTAAGAAAAATGTTTTTTTATATATTTATAACATAGAACATTATAGTATAAATGATTGAGAATATTTTTATTAACTATAAGTATGTGTATTTATTTATTTTTAAATATTTATACTATTGAACCGAATAGGATAAATATGAATTGAAAATTGATTGTCGAAAATGATATGAAAAAATATTTAGAGGATAATGTTAAAGAATTCATAAATATTTCAATATAGTAAGGAAATTACCCTTTTCAAATCATTTGTCTCTCTTCATAATTTATTTATTCAAGAAAATATTTTCTATAGGAGTCATATGTGTTTGGAATCCCAAAAAACATATGATTTTCAGATGAATAATCATTGTATGATACACATAATAATAAAAATAATCTATAATACTCCCTAAAAATAGTGTACTAGAATATAGTAAGCCACACACCCTACTCAATGTACCATGATAAACCTCTCACACACTCAAACAAAGTCACACCTCATAGACATTTAAGTAAAAAAATGATAAAGGCAGAACACATCAAGTTTAAATATTTAAATAAATATGCCTTACAACCATGGGAGATTCAATTCCATTATCTATATGGGAATTTTGAAATTTAATAAGGAATATGGATTTTGGTTTGGTGTAGTGCCGATTTTTTAACAAAACCTTGGTAGAAAAATTAATGTTTTCGAGTACCTTGGATACACCAATTTACTCAAGGAATACAGCTTTAAGATAGCTGGAGGAGTCATGGGAGTGTCTTGGGGGTTTAGGGTTTTGAATTTTACATTGGGGGAGAGCAGACAAGGGTGCATAGTTGGTTAATGGTTAGTTCTAACTGTGCACCCAAACAACGTGCCTTGGTTTTTATAGATGTGCGATTTGATTAAACCATGAGAGGGGCTGCTGATGACTAGGAAATCTCTATTAAAAATTGAAAAATTAATTTCCCACTATTTGAGAATAGTTGGGAAATGGTTTAGAAAATAATGCATCCAAACTGTGAACCTCCATTAAATTGGAAAAATTACAATATTCCCCTCCACACTTTTATGTTTTAAGACCTTTTTCATTCCCCCTTTGGGTAGAACACAAGACTATTACCCCTCCCCCGCCTCTTCCCTTCCCATGGGAGATCTTCTTCATTCATTTTCCATTTTTGGATTTTTCACTTTTTATTTGGAGTTAGAGGTATGCCTATTCATCCTCTTCTATCCCTTATTCATTTATTTCACTCTAAAACAATCTCTCACTACTTTTTCCTAATATGCCCTATTTTTATGGTTTTGTCTAGTTTTTCATTTTCTTATATTTCATTCCATACAGGTAACCAATAATTTATGAGTATACTCATATAATAATGAGGTATCTGATCACATTAAATTAATACATAGTCTCATAATTTTATTTGAGTGATGAGTTATTTCAGTCTTTTTGGATTTCTATGAAATGAATACATTTCAAATGTAAGTTTTAAAATGTTGTTTTATAAATTTAAATTACCATTTATCATGCTTGTATCCTTATAAGGAGAATCCCTAGGAATGAATCTTATAAATAAGTTTGATCATATAATTTGTTAGTGTAAACATGTGTTTGTTTATGGAAGGGAATTGATTTGGTTAAATAGTTGATGTGAGTTTATTAAATGGTTGTGAAATAGAATTTCATAAACATCAAAATTGTTAAATAAATTGAAACCACAGTTGGGTAATTTTTTAAATAAACATAAAAGAACCTTTTTTGAAGTGGGATGTAGGTTTTTAAAGTGTTCTGACCTATATAAAAATATTTAACATTTAAAAAAAGGGAAAATTGGAATGAAATTATGAAATGAACTGTGGTTTATCAAATGTATTGGATCTTTGTTGGTAATCGATAAAATATTCCATGACTAGGACTAAGGGTTTTTTTTTCAAGATTAAAGCTTAACTTATTGGAAGTGTCTGATTCATTAATAGAGAATTTCCAATTGTATGTATTTTCATATGATGTTGGGTATGGAATTCCTTATGAGGATTACATATAGTCTATATGGACTAGACATCTGTGGAATTACATGAGAAATCCTTTAATTTGACTAGGGGACTCATACGAATATTATGATGTAATAAAACCCTTGGTTTAATATAGGCATAATGCTATGGAATGCCTTGAGTGAGCCATTGGATTCTTCTTGATTCATTATCCTGAATGACCTAGGGTGGATCTCCCATTTGATTTGACTAATTTATATATTATTTGAATTCCATATATTTATATCATGGATTAATTCAAGGTACCTTAGAGAATTTAATGGGCAAAGATCCCTAGATTCATTCTAGTTATGTTGAGTGGAATGCCTCGGGTGTAAGATGGGTATTCCCAACAGACCATGATTTTATATGTCATGGATGGTTCCTTGACTTCAAACAAGTAGTTTGGATTATAGGAATAAGAATGGTTCCCCCACCCATGGATTCCCAATGGGATTGTTGAGAGGGAATTCTAGATGTAACCATGTGAGTTCCTAGAAGTTGGAATGACCATGGTTATGTTAGTCGTATACTTTGGAAAAAGTAAATAAATCATGTGTACTGTGATTAGAGACTCATTAATGAGGGATTAAGTAGGTAGACCGATGTTAGGTGTCACCACACATACCAGGAATCAGTGTTTGTTTTAATTTTAATTTAATTATTTTAAAACTATTATACTATTTACATTGATCACTTTTTCCTATAGCTTTATCACAGACTGGTTATTTTAGGGGCTCCGTTGATGGTGGACTACAATGTATTAATCACACCTTGATCGATCCTCCATGAAACTTGGGTACTCCGGAAGATATCAAAATTTGGTCATATGATACAAGTAAAGGTAAAGGTTGGGAATTTTTGATATATGGATTGATATTCCAGTGTTAGGAAGGATGACAAGACCAAGAAGTATTCGGGACTAGTTTTGGAGGAGTTATCAATTTACTTTTATTTGGGGTATTTCTTTTTGTAATGAACCAGTCTAATGAATCCCTAATATAGACACCCAAACCAGCCACCCACTAGCCTAGAGGTCATTCTTGATCCCCATGGTCTGGAAAATAGAGCCTAATAAACACATGCGCACATCGGGGAAATGAGTTTTCCTAATTATCAGAGTAAAATATGGTCATATGAATGTAATAAAAATCCATCATCACCCATCTGTACATCCAATGTCCATGAAATAGAAAAATAAACAAAAAAGTTACCTAATATCAAAACTAGAAAATAAGTAAACAACCATGAGCACTAAAACCTCCTTCACCCTCTAATCTTTCTCTCTAACAACACAAAGATACCCCTCTGATGGGTTTTCTTCACCCACCAGTAGATATTTTTACCCTTCATCCATAGAAATTAATAAACACCTAATTGGACAAAGTGAATCATATAAAAGTAAACTCACTAGAAATATGATAGAAATTAATATTAGGTCCTGTAAAATCAAATAATAGGTACCATAGGCCAAATTCAATAAAATTAATACTGACCACAATAAATCAATGCTCAATGAGAAGTCCAAAGAAGAACTAGGAACCTGAAACTAAAATTACAATATTTTTGTGAGCATTTAAAAACATAGTAAGCCACCACAACCCACCAAAACCAAGTAGTCACTTTTATATTACATATAAAGCATTATATTTTGAAATACACTAAAAAAATGAGCATTTTCTATAAAGTTTTACTAACAATAAAAATTACATAACAAGTGTGCAAAAAAATATTTTTAAAGATCTTTATTAAATGAAAATATACACATGGAAAAAAATTTTCTTTGCCTAAACCACATGGAAAAAATACTAGTTTTCCAAAACATGTTTGATAAATAACCATTTATAATAGGCTCAATCGCCTAAAACCCATTTCAAAACCCATACAGACTTGGAGATTCAAACCAAACCATTATCAATTTTTTTCAAAAAATCATGCCTTTAAAATAACTTATAAAAATTGTTTGAAAACACTTTAAATTCCATTTTTCATCTTCCTTATTTAAAAATTTTAGAATATTCATTTTCAACATATTTGAAAATAAAACCACATAAAGAAGGATGAAATCAAACAATCATACACCACTATTTTAAGTCATACAATAATGTGAAAACACCTTTGGAATACAAATTATTTGTGATAGGTTCCCATAATATATAGTCATTTGGGATGAGATTCCATTCTTAGTGACTTATAGCTTAAAAGCATCAAAAAAGCTATTTTTTGCAATGGGACACTAGAAAAGAATAATTTTATTGATAGAGGAGTATTCCGTCATAAAAATCATTTTATCGTTATATATAGCTCAGTATTTGTGATGGTATTCTTCAACCATAAAATTTAATTATTTTTGACGGCCAAACAATCCCATCACAAATTATTTAAAAAATATATAAAAAAAAATAAAACAAATGAAATAATTAAAATATTAAAAAAAGTAAAAAAAATTAATTGTTTTTAGAAAAATAAAAATAAAAAACATTAACATAACATAAAAATGGAATATATAAAAGTGTAAATATCTGAATTAATATAAATATTAGAAAAAATAAGATCATTCAAATCATTATCATAATAAATTTTTAAAAAATATATAAATATGTAGGGGTCATCTAGAGGATGTGTTGGATGGAAACCCATCCCTATAAGTTGTGTCATGTGTTTCATGTACTTTATCATCTTCTCACAGTACTGCTCATGCAATCGAAATTTCTCCTCTATCTACTGTTGTTTCTATCGATGAAGTTATTTTTATCCCTCTACAGGTTCACTATAACATCATATTGAACTATATATTCTACTTGTATTCTAAATTTGATGATGAAGAATCTCTATGAGATACCCTCAAGCTGGATGATGACCACACAATAATTCCATAATAACTGTCAAGCAACAATCAAAACATGATACCAATAACTCGGCCTTTCATGAAATCATTCCAAGTTTCCTAAATACATGTTGTATTATAAAATCTTGATGAATTGGTGGTCTAACCCTCAGTCTTATCCTGACTCTCATCATGTGTGTGAGAAGTTTCAGCTCATATGGCTCCTTCAAATGCAATTTGAAATTAAAATATTTCCAAAATTATTTTCAGTTAATTTTCAAACCAAAAAAATTATAATGACCACTATATGACACCATCAACCACAAATAATATCTCCAGTGACATGATTAGGGTACATACTCTTATAAACATTGAACTCTATATTATCATAATTCTCAACTAACTATATGAATAATAAAATAAATAGTTTACATATACTATTATATAAATTATTATATAAAATTACATACCATATGTTGTCAATTAGTAAAAAATGCATGAATACTATTTCTATGCATGAATTCCTACCAACCCCAATTTTATTGACCTAATGATGATCACCTATAAAAAATACATGTCATAAAATATGACCAAATCATTCCAAAACCTAAGAGTTGTTGTAATAGGGTCAATAGATGCAGAAAGAATGATCAAATACTATGTCTCTTACTTTCTTCATGGCTATCTTTCTTCAATTGTGAAAAATTGATGACAGTGCTAATGCATAAAATCCTACTAGGTAGTGTTCCTCATTAAAACATCAATGAGATACCTTAAACTGTAAAAATAATTAATAATAGAAAGTTAATAATGAAATAAATTTCAAAATACCAAGTTTTTATTTATATACCATCCAATTATCAAACATGAGGTGCCAAACATCAGTCAGAATATAATCACACATCAACCATACTCTAGAAAAATAATTCCACAAAATATAACTCCCCTATCCAACAGATATATATATATATGAAAAAAAATTGGAAAACAGAACAAATAATAAAAAACCAGTGCATACATAAATTAATAAAAATTATTAATAATGAAAATTAACTAAATTGCAAAACTGAACATACCTTTACATGCATAGATCAAAATAAATATGTAGAGTTTCTTTGGGAATAGGGTTAGGTGTCATAAATCTCATAAGACGACGATACCGTTGAGTCGACTATGAACTGCCTATAACATGAGGGTCAGATGATAAAGAACCACGTTCATCACCAGGAAGTATAGCCTCCTCAAGGATACAGAATATCTCATCAAAAGTCACTTCATCCATCTGAATCATGAAAATAATTTTTTCATAAAATAATTTTAAAAAATATATTATATATATTTATTATGGCTAAAACCAAATATAGTTGTTTCATTCTTTATCTTCATCCTCATATTTGTATATGACAGTGTCAATATCTTCATCCTCCTCCTAAGTATCATCGATTTCCATAAGAGTTTAAGCTTTATAATATTTTATTTTCGAAAATTGATTTGTTATATTATAATAATCATCTTCACCGTCGACATGTAAAATTGGGTTTTCATCATCAATATTCATTTCTATTTGTTGGAAATATTTATTTGGAGATTTTTCTTGAGAATTTTCAATTCCATTAATTTCATCAGAACCATATTCACTTTTCATAAACTAATTTTCATGGTATTTTATTTTTATAATGATTCTCCAATAAATTAAAACACTTGAAGAACCAAAATAGTTTTCTTAATAAATTTTATATTCCTAATGAACCAATAAAAATGGTTCATTTACTACAAAAATGTTTTTATATATAATGTTGATTCTTTTAGTGTGCGTATGAACACACTATTCTCTATCAACATAATACAAATGAAATTTAAGCATCATTACATACTTCTGTCTCTAATAACACAATTTAATTATTTCATCCAACATGCCATAAAATTTAAATTCACATTCTCTATGATGAGATCCTCTCTTCCAAACACTACTATTCATTGATTTTTTATTCATAATATGCACGTGTATGAAATCAAAATCCATTCACCACATATGAATTATAATATTTAACTATTTTTTATGGTGGATAACTCAATAAATACAATCAATTATCAATTTTATTGGTATGCTGTGATGCTGAGATTTTTCATAATAATTATAAATAAAAATAATAATAAATTTATTTCATATGTTATGATGTAAACAATTTAATTTAGATTTATTTGAAACTATTATGAAAAATTATGTTACTGGCATTATTGAAGGGTAGAAGGTGTAATTTATGGAAACTATTTCTTGATATGATCATCATATAAATTAAAAAATTAATAATATTAATTTACTATTAAAAAATTATAGAATTGGTGATAGTATCACCCATTATAAAAATTGGGTCATCTCTTCACAGTTGAGAAGAACATACAAATAAACCATATGATGTTCATCATCTAAAATCCAAAGTTCATGAACACCACTAAAGATAAGTTCAAGATGATTAAAAATTGATAATTTCATTTTTATTACATCATTTAAGTTTCCCTCATTATGGACCACTCCATTACGTTTTAAAAGATATATAGGTTGTAAATAATGCGAGCATAAAAAAGAAATTTCCCCTAAAAATATGTTTTTAAAATTGACCAATCAACTGATTCTTTATTACATACATTTTTTTTCAATTTCGATATGCATCTCTCATATGGGTACATCCATTAGAACCGTACCATCCCTCTAAATGTTTCTTCACGTGTAAAATGTAATATCAAGCGATCTATTAAATCAATGAAATCCCATAGATTTTTTTTGAAGTTTACATAAAATTAAAACAAATTTTTCTTACATTTTGCTATATGAATCAGATTATGTTGTCTCCTCATAGATGTCTTATAAAAAATATGATATTTCTATTAGCGCATACCAAATTGATGAATTAAAAAAATATCTATATCTAATTGATATAAGTCCTTCCATTATAACATGAAAATTGTGAATTTAGAATCTATTAATATAACTATTTCTAACATATCTATCAAAATTTGAATCATAACCATCCAGTAACATCAAATCCTCAAACCACTATCAAAATAATTAATTTTTTTCTTTAGAATGTTTTTAAGACACTTTGGGGTTCATTAAATTTTATGACTTGTCATTTTCAATCAAATCAAGTTTTAGTTGCCTACATATTTGAGTAAGATATAATTGTTCATTTACATTATCTTTGGTCTTACCAAGTGTGTCCAAAATTATATAAATATATTATCAAAATATTTCCTCCCAACATGCATGTCATACAATATGTGATGTGCTAATAATCTGACCAATATGGGAGATCCCAGAAAATACTATGTTTAATCAAATTATGATATTTTCCAAAGCCATCAATTTTTTTAGTTTATAGTATATCCAATGGTTATATAAGGTATTGAAGAGACAATATATTTTAAATCAATACTAGAGACCATTTTTGGAGGTCTATCTCTTTCAATAGTACCTTTTGTAAAATGATTTCTATTCATTCAAAAATGATGGTCAATAAGATTAAATTTGTGATGAATGTCAAAAGAACAAGGTTTTATCCCATTTATTAGCATAAATACTTTTATATCACTCATATAGTAAATATATGATTCTGGACCATGAATAATCTAGACAGATAACATTTCATATGTTGGGATGCCACTAATATGACAAATTAATTTAGATTTCATTAGGAAATTTTGTTTCACAACATCATCATATGTACTAAAATCATTTATCCATAATAAATTTCAATAATAAATCAATGGATTTAAATAAACATCAATATTATTTTTTTTGAATTCTTGGAATTTATAATGTTAAAAAAATATGGCACTTCTAACAACATCCAAGGAGGTATGTTTTACTGAGTTATAAAGATGGTCCAATAAGAATATTGACTACTTCAAGAACCAAATTGATACAACCCATCAATTGAAAAACCCAACAGTGAGTTATGGGCTTCTAAATAGAAATATGGATGTATGTAGTCAAAATGTTTCCATAAATCACTATCACAAGATGATGTAATCTTTTACTGATTGAAATATTAGATTTATTCCCTAACATCAATGTAATTGTGTATTGAGACATAAGTAAACACTTTAAAATAGTTGTAAGTGGGAAATGTGTCAACTAATTAACATGAACCTATCTAGACTTTTGTTTTAAGCCACTTTTTACATCTATTTCCCACGTATAGGGAAACTAATTACTACTAATAAATACTAATTATGCTAATATTTTCTAATTACCACTAATTACCACTAAAATTTACTATTTTTTGTTAATTAACACTATGTTTGTATATTTATTTCTAATATTTACTTATATTTCCTAATTGATACAAATTTTTTCTAATTACCACTAATTTTTCCTAATTATCACTAATTTCTCCTAACTATCCCTAATTTTCTCTAATTACCACTAATTTTTCCTAATTTCAACAAATGTTTCTGAAATACCCCTAATTTTTCTAACTTACTGCTAATTACCATTTATTATTCCCAATTACCATTAATTACCACTAGTTTTTCTTAATTACAACTAATTTTTCCAAATTACTGCAAATTTTTCCTAATTACTACTAATTACTGCTAAATTTTCTTAATTAACTCTAATTAATACTAATTTATCCTAATCACTAATATTGTTTCCTAATTAAACTTAATTTCCACTAATAATTACTAATTACTATTAATTTCAACTAAATTTTATTAATCTCTCATAATTACCCCTAATTTCACCGAATTAACACAATTTATTCTGAAATAAAGCTAATTTTTTCTAATTATCGCGAATTTTATCTATTTACCAGTAATGTTTCTTAATTATCAATAAAAATCATAGATTTTTTCAAATTACCACAGATTATTTCTAATTACTAATAATATGCACTAATTATTCCTAATTATATCTAATTACTTCTAATTACTGATAACTTTTCAAAATTACTACTAATTTTTCATAATTACTGCTAAATTTTCAAAATTAACGATAATTACAGCTAATTATTCCTAATTATCACTATTTGTTTCCTAATTACCACTAATTTTTTCTTATTATAACTATTTATAGTCAGTTATAATTAATTCTTACAAATTATTGTTAAATATCCAAACTTGTTACAAATTGTAGATAATTGGAGTTAATTTTTAACAATTATCGATATTTTCTATTATTTTCCACAAATATTTACTCATTACCATTAATTAACTCTAACTTTTACTAATTACTACTAATTTCTACTAATTACCAAAAAAAATTACTAATTACTATTAATTACTACTATTTTTCTCATAAATTATAATTATAACTAATTTTGATATTTTATTAACTAATTTATGTAATTTATTAGTGATTAATGGTATTTATCATTAATTATAACTAATTATCACTAATTAATTATTATTTTCGGATAATTGTAAATATTTATTGATTATTGTTACAAATTGTTACTAATTTAGCACTGATTACTACTAATTTTGGTAATAATGACTGATTTTTGCTAATTATTACAATTTATTAATAATTATCAATAATTTTCAATAATTATCAATAATTTTGAACAATTACCCTTAATTATTATTAATTACTAAAATTATTACTAATTATTATTAAATTACTAATATTAATAACTACTAATTATATTTAATTATTAATAATTACAGTAAATTATTAATAATTATAATTAATATATTTTAATTAGTACCGACTATCTATCAATTATAATAAATCAGTGTTAATTATTAGTAATTACTACTAATTTCCACTCATTAAAACTAATAATAAACAATTAAAAATTATTATAATTAATTACTAAAATTTAAAACTAATTAATGCTAATTAATAACATTATTTTCTAATTTAAAATATAATAAGAAATAATAATTAAAAAAATTAAAATAAATACCTCAAAATTAATGCTTTGTAAATCAAAAATGATTACTTTTCCATTAAAAAATAAAATTTTTAAATGAAAAAATAAATCAATGATGAATAACTGATAGAAAAAGAGTAGATATGAGATTTTATTGAAAGTGAAAAAATTTCTAGGGGTCATATATATAGGTTAGATTAGTAGCATTGGTTCTTTGTGCGACATGATTCTTGATGCAAATATATTTATCTGTGACAGAACCCATCACAAATAGCACCCAACAAATATAAATATAGAGGTGATAAAAAACTTATTTGTGATGGGTTCAATCCCAAATTGTGCTCTATCGACATATTATTTAAGACAAGTATGATTCTCGTCGCAAAAATCACCCATCATAAATAAAGTCAGTGGTGCTATAAAAGTTATTTTTGATAGAACCCATTGCAAATAACATCCTACTGACATTCTATTTGTGATAGGGATATCAGTCCCCATCAAAAATAACCCTCACTCAAAGAGTATTTATGATGGAGAGGGATTCTAATCATAAATAATGTTTCCCGCTATATTGTTTGTAACTGAACTAAATGTATTTGCAATGGAAATTGTTTTTTGTCTCAAATATTAGTTTATTTACTATTATTTGTGATGGGAGATGCATTCAATCTCAAATAAACATTAGAATAATACTATTTTCTATAGGCCTCTAGCCCGTCCCAAATAGCCTATAACAAAAAATGGTTTTTACATAGTGAAATGGCAAGAACATATGTGCCATGCAATAAAATAACCATAGGATATGCAGTCAAAATGCATTGTTAAATCCCTTAAACTATAATGATAAGGATCCCTATTTCATGGGATCTACCCTAGGTCCTAATGTGAGACCATCCTATAATTTTCTCAATGGAAAAAATTTCTTGTGTATGTTTCATCCTAATACCTCCACTTTACTATCCTACACCCGCCTCATCAGAATGGTACACCCCATCTAACCCTATCACTAACTAGAGGGGGCAATATTAGTTTTTGGCTACCTAGTGCTTTAAAAATATACACTCTCAACTAGCTACCCAGGTTCTCATGTCTAATCAAACTATAGGTGACCATAATCAAACATTCTTTCAATCATGGATAAAATATTTAAAAGACAACACACACCACCTCCTACCCTCAAAAAATCAGCCCCTTGTACAAAAATCATAAATAGTATTTATAATGAATCAATGTAAACATCCCCACAAGGTATCACATAAAATAAATTCCACAAGAATCATAAAAGAGATCAAAAGGGTATTAAATCATTTATAAAAGCTCATTTTCGTAAAATTGCAAAGGGGCCATCCCTTTAAAACAAAACATGCTTAGAATTCCAAATCATTTCTGGAAATCACTTTTGAAAATACTCAAATGAGAACTCAAACTTCCCTTTTAAAAAACACCTTTGAAAAAAATTAAAATCCACAATTAGTTTTATAATACAACCCTCATGTGTCAACACATCCTTTTGAAATCAACCTACTCGTTTAGAAATCTCAAAAGTGTCAAACACCTCAAAAATGTTATCACATCCCTTTGAAAACAACCAAGACACCATTTTTAAATCAATCAGATCATGATAATTTCTTGAACACTTTTGAAACACCAAATCACATACTTTTAAAGCCACTTTAAATTAGTAAAACTTTTTAAACATCAAGAAGGTTCTCTCCACCTATTTTAAAAACAAAATCCATCCTTTAAAAGACAACTGAGCATTTCTAAAAATAGTTATCATTGATTCAACTCCCATTCCATGGTTAAAAAATCATTTTTATACCAAATGTTCCCCTCATGGGTCATATATATAATCATTATTTGAAAAGAAACCAATTTGAAAAAATAAGAATTTAAAGGAATGTAATAGAAAGAGACAATAAAGGAACACCTACCTCAGATCAAAGGAAATTGAGTTGGAAGCACACCATGACGAGCCCAATCATGTAACTTTCAATGGTGAAGGCACCCATATTTAAGAAAACATCCCTTAAAACCCTAAATATCAAAAAATATAATTTTATAACCATCCCTAAACCTATAAAAAACAACCGATGTTAGAATCATATAGCCTGAAACCCCTAGGGTTTGGCCTAATAGTACACCACTAGAGTGGAAGGGAAATCATGGGGAAAATAGATGAGGAGAAACCACTACCTATTGTGATTATAATTGAAATCAAGGGAAATTAAATATAGAAGATGGGGAGGCTTCACTTGAAGGACTTCATGGTCATTGGTGTCATAAGACACAATGGAGATAGGAGGAGCTAACATCCATATGGGGAGTGGATGAAGGTTTGGGTGTGTCTTGTGAGGGAGAGGATTCCACAAGGGGTGGTTACGCTCGCAATAAAGGGTGATGTAATCCAGGGGGTGTCACCTGATGGGGGAGAGGAAATGGGGTAAGGGATATGGGTGTCTGTTTTAATGGTATTAAAATATAAAATAATTAAAAATATAAAAATATATCCCAAATTTTAAAAACCTCAGGTAAACAAGGAAGTTATGTCGTATATTTTTCCTAACCATTCACCAACCGTGAGTAAGGAATTGTTAGGATAAACTAGGCCCCACACAGTTTCCCCTAGGCATAACATTTTTGGGAAAACCATTTTCCCTATGTTCCATTTGACATTATCCCATTGAAATACACTTCCCCACACAAATTCCACACATTTTCTCTTAACCATGTGCAATTCATTCATAGTAAAAACAACATAAAACATTTAAAAAAATAATCATGAGAATTCATAAATTTTTTTATTATTTAAAATAAAAAAAATAAAAAAAATTAAATTCCAAAATGACACCATGGGTGTCACAAACACCCCACCATGGAACATTCTTCCCCAAAAATTATTCCATAAAATTAGATTCCAAAAATAGAAATAATTTATAAGGAAAATCTCCAAGAAAATGAAAATTACTTAAACAACCAAGAAAACACCCAAAAAAACTAGATCAACACCAGATAAAAAACATTTTAAGAGAGGTATACTGAGAATAGGTCTCATATCCATTTAAAAATGAAATATAATTGTTGATCAAATGAAAATATTCATCCACAAAGCAAGAGAGCTTCAGAGAGTAACCACATTTTTAAAATATCAAATAGGAATTTCCAAGCTCCATAGGAAAAATCCATCCGCAATCCACTGGATCAAAAATAAAAGGAGAACTGTACACCCATAAATATCCCAAGGAATAAAAAAATAAAATCAAATAAACCTAGGTAACCAAAAAAAATAATATCAACAATGGAAAACTATCCTTTTTAATAGTGACATAGATCTAACCTAAGTGCCACAACTGATATATGGGGGTGTTTAGATCCAACTCCCCATAATACCATCCCACTATAATTCTAAAAAAACAGCTCATTGGAATTTACAACCCAATCGTATATAAAAATATACCCCAAGTATCTATGAATTCACCCTATTTCATACCCATTTCCAAAGAAAGAAGAAACATTTGGCCCATGGTTGACACCACACAAGGGAATAAAAAAGCAAAGAGAAATGAACCAATTACCAAAGGAAACGCCACCCATAATGGACTACCAATGAAGAAACCAAGAAATAATGGTCTAAGGAATCTTCAATTCATAATTTCTCTAAAATCAATAAGATAAAAAATACAAAAATGGTCTATGAACTATGAGAGACACAACCAAACACCCAATGGTTTCACCTAATGATGGCCACTCAACCACAAAACCACAAATGCTTCCAAATATTGTTAGAAAACATCCATAATAAATACCTCCGATAATTGAATCCAAGAAAAAATGACCCTCACTAATGAAACCACCAATTCAAAGATCATGAGTCTGAACCACTAAAACCAATAGTCAATAAAAGAGGTACCAAAGAGAAGACACATGTCACACTCTTCGGATCCAAGGTATTATTAAAAATAATAATAGGTACCTCTAAGATAATAAATGTACTTATACACTAGGCCTTTCTAATAGGATTTTGTTAAATGACACAAGATATAAACCCTCAGACAATTATGTCCCTAAAACACACCATGATATCCCAAATCATACAAGGGAAAAACAAAACACTTTTTTATGAGAATAAGTATTTTTTTCCAAAATTAAAATTTTAAAACATAGGCATCATCTAAATTATTCATTATTTCATTAAAAACCAAATGGAAACCATTTTAAAACTTTAAAATGTAACCCTAACATGAATCTGTTAATTTTTTTGTAAAAAATAATGATCTCAAAACAAATATCAACTTTGCAAAACTGAAACACCTTTTCTCATTTTAAAATTAAATAATAACTTTCCTTTTTGAAATAGTTTTCAAATAACTTACCATTTTAAAATACACTCACCAAGGGTAAAATCTCAAACCTATCACAAAAATGAATTTATAAATCATTGGTTTCCCTTGAAATAGGAAACCCATATTTAATACATCATGTGAACTTGATTAGAAAAATCAATCACATGTAAATCATTTTCCAAATTACAAATGAAATAACCAATTACAAAACATTTTATGATAAATAATTAATTTTATAAAAATTCCTAGGGACTTTCTATAAAACCAAAAAATAATAATTTCTTTTAAAATAATTTTTTCACAAACAAAAAATGAATTTCAAAATACACACACAAAGCATGAGAAAAGGAATAACAAAATATTTAACCAAAACACTATCCAGATATTCTAATATATCTCAAGACAAACCATGACCCCTAACATGTTTCCCTTAAATACTAGGAAATATTTTGGTCAAGAGGTATAAATTGAATAAAATGATACAGAACCATGACTGAATAAGACACATGAAAAATATTATATTTTTTCTTAAAGTGTGTTTGGAATCATGTTATTTATTATCACATGGTTTTTTGGCCGTACAAACCAAAAACACATCATGGATTCCTTATTCACTATCATACCAAAACATCACATTTGATCACTAAGGAAATTGAAGCCCTTCGGGTAAAGATCAAAACATCACATCCATAGGAATCAAATATAATTCAACAACACCATAAAATGGTAAAATAGAATCAAAGGAAAAATACCAACTAACCATGGAATCTTGAGGCTCAGGGATAGAAAGAGATTAGAAGACTCTTCCCACTCTTATCTCATGAGTCCCAAAACTCTTTTTCCAAACTACCAATATTACAAATAATAATAGGGTGTTATAAAGGCTTATTATTCTATGGAAAAGAATAATATAAATCTATAATACCATTTTTGATGAACCAGTTCAGTTCATCCCACCAACAGATTCATGAATGAGTTTACACTATCCCAAAGGGAATTCCTAATCCCCACAGACTAGAAACCAGTACCTGGGAATCACGTGAACACACATGAGAATGGTATATCCCAAAAATCAAAGTAAAACATGAAAATATAATTATAATAAAAATACAACATGAAACGTCTTTAAATCATATGTTTATTCAAAAAATAAATAAAAAAATACAACCTAATATCCAAAAAAGGAAAATAGTAAACAACAACGAGCACCAAAAACCTCCCTCACCCACCATTCACCATCTCCTGAAAGGAATAAATTCCCCTAAAATGTCATCTTTTTCCTGTGATAATATATTTCTACCGTCCCTCTATAGAAGGAAATAAAATCCTAAGGGGCCAATGTAAATAAAATAAAATGACACTCGTCAAACATTTTATCAAAAATAAAGCTAAGTCCTACAGAATCCTAAAACTGGTCCCAAAGGATAAATGTGATAAAATAAAAATTAACCTAAATAAACCAATTCTAAAGAGGGGTCTGAGGAATATTTATTAACCTATAACAGAGATGATAATATAGGTGTGATCACATAAGCACTTAGTAGGCTAGTACAACCCACCAAAACTAAGCTGTCAAATTCATATTATATCCTAAGAATTATTGTTTAAAAATAATATAAAATAATCTATATATATATATATTTACAAATAATAAACAATACATCACAAATTTTCTAAAAATGATTTCTCAAGAGTTTTCTTAAATTAACATAGTCACTTGGAAAACATCTTTTTTCATAGCCTAAACCACTATTCCAAAATAATTATGTTCCAAAACATGTTTTAAAAACAACCATTAATTAAACATAGCACAAAATCCCAAAAACCATTTCCAAAATCACACACACTTTGAGTTGGAAGGTATACCACTATACACTTTTCTCAAAAGAGAACTATTTTCAAACTAACATATAAAAATAGTCTAAAAACACTTTAAATTCAATCCTCCATCTTACTTATTTAAAAATATTTCAAAATACATTTTCAAATAATTTTAAAATAAAAAAACACATTGAAGGAAGAAATGAAAAAACAATTTCACCACTATGTGAAGTTATACAATAATAAGAGACAAATGAAAAGTATATATATGTCAATAAATAAAACAACTACACATGATAAAATCTATAAACAAAGGTAAATCCTTTAAATGATCCTAAGAATCGTCCTAATATCATGGTATCTACACTAGCTCCTAATTTGAGACAATCCTAGACTTATCTCAATGGACCAACCAATTGGAAAACATTATATAATAATACCACCACCTTACTAGCTTTTACCCAGCCTTATCAGAATGGAACACCCCATATATCTGTTTCAAAAACAAGATGATACAATAGTAGTGTGAAAGTTTCATAGTGAAAGATAAGTCTATACTCTCACTTTTCTACTCAGGTTATCGTGAAAAAATAAAATAGAGGTGATAACAATAATTAATTCATTTACTCAAGGATAAAACATTTTAAAAAACATAGCTACCACACCCTACCCTCAAAAAAGAATCCCCATGAACAACAAGCATAAATATCATATAAAATGAATAAAATTAAGCATCCCTACATGGAACCAAATTCCACTAAAGGACACAAGAATCACATAGACGATCAAGAGGGTATCACATAACTAATGACAGATCATTTTCATAAAATTATAAATGGTTTATATCTTTAAAACAAAACATGCTTGGAATTAAATGCCATTTATCCAAAAAAAACTTTTTAAAATACTCAAATGTTAAATGAATATTCCCAATATAAAAACTACTTTGAAAATTTAAAATCCAAAATTGTTTCACAATACAATCCCCATGGGAAAATTCACTTTTTTAAATCAAACAACTCATTTAGAAATCTCAAAATCTTTAAAAACCTCAAAATAATTGTTATGATGTTCATTTAAAAAATCCAATCCACCATTTTTAAATGTAAAAACTCATTCCAATTCATTTAACAATTGAAAAATACCTAATCACGTGGTTTGAAAGAAAATTTAAATCAATAACACTTTTATAACATTATATTGGTTCTTTCCACCTCCTTAAAAATCCAAATAATCCCTTAAATCCAACCAGACATTTTTACAAACACTTATAATGTATTTATCTCCCATTACATGGTTTAAAAATAATGTATATACCAAAATGTATCCTCATGGTCATATATATATATATTCATACTTTGAAAATCAATCACTTTAAAACTACAAGAATTTAAAGGTATGTAAAATAATGAGATGGAAAATAAACACCTACCTTGGACCAAAGGAAATTGATCTAAAAGTACATCACATCAAGTAAAATCATGTCTCGTTTGAAAGTGAAGGCTCCCACATGTAGAAAAAATACCTTAAAATCCTAAATACCCAAAAAAATTATAATCATCCCCAATCATAGAAACAAGAACCGGTGATAGAATCATACAACCAAAAGACCCTGTGATTTGGCCAAATAACACACTCTAAGAGGGGAATGGAAAATCATGGAAAAAACAAAGCATAAGAGTATAAAATCTTAGCTAAGAAGATCACACTGGTAATTGGGGGAAATATAATCAAGAATAGGGTAAGGATACATTCAAAGGCCCTCGTGGTCATGGGTGATATATTACATAAGGGGGATATGGGGATGGAGCGGCTTATGAAAAAAGGAGGGAGTGTAGGGTTTTTCTCTTGGGGAAGAGAATGTCATATTGTGGGGTGGGGTCATGCATGAAATGGAGGAGGAATTGGTCTAGGGGGTTTATGAAATGGGGGAGAGGATTGGGGGTAAGAAAGAGGGGTATTTAAAAAAATTATAATTAACAAGAATTAAAAATATTTTGAAACCTGACATTTTATAAACTTCAAGGTAAACCATACATCTAGGACAGACAATTTTTCTAACTATGCACCAACCATGCATAAAGCACTACCAAGAAAAACTATACCCCACATAGTTTCCCCTAAAAATTACATAGTTTTAAAAATTATTCCCCAACCAATCCATTTGACATTATCCTACTGATAGGCCCACACACATTTCTTCCACTTGGTAGCTCCTAATCGTGCGCCACCCATGAGTAATACAAAAAAAATAATTTTTTTAAAAAATAATCTTGGGAATTCAGAAAATTTTAATTTGACCAAATTAAATTATATTAATATAAAATAATCACCAAAGTGACATAATGGTTTTAAAACTTTTCCATTATATGATCATCCCTTGGGGGATCCTGTACAAGCATGACATACCCTATGTTATGGAATCTGGATACTATTGTTTTTTTGAAATATTATCTTCTTTATATTTAATGTTTATCTAGTTTTCATTATTTAATTATTATTGTTTTATTATACTATATTTAATTTCACAATAGTGAATAGTCTCTACACAACAACCTTTTAGGACCTTTCTATTAATCTGTAGCTTCTATTAAGGAGGGAGGTGCAGCTGAGGCCATGTGGCACATCAGCTGAGGAACTAGTTCAGTGGATTCTAGTTTAAGGCCTTAAAAATGGAATTATAGTTTTTTTATATTGTTTTAGTATTTCATAATTTTATATAAGATACTAGGAATGTGTCAAGTCTTGGTAATGAGATTTTTCTCGGGAGTGATCAACCAATAGATGAGGGAAACCCATGTTATATGGGATATGGAATGTTGATCTTGTATATCATTGGTTATGATTTATTTGATTTTCAAATTGGATGAGACACTTGATTTGTGATGTTATGAGATTGTGGGATTTATAATCATATCCTAATATTGAAAGAGGTTTTGAAGTGTGGTTTCATTCATGCATTATTTCAGGCATGTAGATATTCACATCCTGTTTATCTTGCTTGGGACATGGGTTTTTATGCGGATTGCATGAAGCTTGTGATTTTTTACCTTTTAGTAATATTTTCCTGGTTATATCTATCTTATTTATGTATATCTATATTCTATATTTTATTGGAAATGAGTGGATTTGTATTTAAATTGTATGTAGTGTCATATATGGTGTTTTCCATATATGGATATGGAGATATCTTACTTGAAAAATTATCAAAATGATATTTTGATGCATAAGAAGATATAAATGTATTTTTGATGTCCTTATTGAAATAAGGTTCCAATAATCATACTATATAGTGTTTTTTCTCATATAATGTGAATGAAACTTATTTAGTCAAGGCTTAGACCTTAAAAAATCTGGTTATACCCATGTTATAATCAAAGTGAAACTTTCGGAAATATATACATGAAATGTTAAATTATAGTTTTGGATAAATAGTGATTAATAAAGAAACCTATAAAACATATTCATTTTTAGATTTGAACGGATCTCTATTTAATAAAACCATGTAATTATATAAATATTTATAATTTTTAGGTTTAAAGGAATGTAAATTCTGTAGATTATGGAAATTAAAGCTCATTAGGAAGTGTTAATTTTGTGGAAAATGAAGGTTGGGTTAAATAAAATGCTAGTAAGAAATTTATCATATGTTTCTCATCATAACTTGTGAAGGGAATTCTATTTTACTAATCAATAAATTTAACCCTTATAAAATGGTATTGAATTAATAATGTATATTTTATAATGTGATGACCCTTAAGTGGACAAGTTTACTTAGAGGCTTAAAGTATTTGGATTGATCCTAGTGAGGGTAAGAAAAGCTTAAAAGAGTGACTTGTCTATGATAAACCTGAGTTGTGTGTTTGGAACACAAGAATTCATGTGACATTAAGATAACTATGTGTGTTAACCCATCAGTGGTGAACCCTATGAGGTTTATTTTATGGGATATGTTGTAGGATCTAATGAACCTTAAGAGAGACTCTGGATAGTAAGTCGATGCCTTGTGACCATTGATGGAAAAATGTCAATGGGTTTTTCCCTATTCTAAAAATTACTTTAGTGATGTGAGGAAGGAGAAAATACCTTGGTTTATACAATTATTTCATATTCAATGTTTCCAAGTGCTGAGTAAGTTTAGGTTGAACACCCATGGTGATATGGCCTTGTGACTCTTCATGTTTCAAAGGAAGGGATTGATTGGATTCCTACCCCTAGGAGTTGTGGATGTGCTTTAGGTACATATTGGAAATATAGGTAAGTGAATTTTTATTCATTAAGTGAACCCCTAGATGATAGAAAATAATTTTCACAAATGTTTAGTGTGCTAGGGTTATTATAAAAGTGAATCCAGGATCCCTATGATTAGTAGAAGTTATACACCTAGAGAATGGTTTGTTACTTGGTTAGGTTTGTGATCCTAGGATTGGTGGTTCTTTAATCATAAAGGATTAGAAGAGATCTAGGAACTGGTCATATGGGAAGTGTGGCCTATGGGTCTCAATGAGATTGGATGGAGAAATGTTGATCACCCTTAGTCTGCAAGACACTAAGGTGATTCTAGAAGTTTGATCGATTCATGTGGGACGTTCTACGTGTAAAAAATAAGTGAAGTGATGCCTTGGGTGGTTAAATATGAAATGACCTAGGGTTTTGATGCTTGGTATCATGGCTAGGGGTTTATGAATGGAATGACCAAAATTATAGACCTATCTTGTATTGAGTGTTCCTCAAAAATCATTGTGCGGGTGGGGAAGGATGCTTTTAGTTTTGGAATGATACCAGTCAGTGAGTGATGATGTTGTGGACCTTGGTAAAAGTGAAGTGATCAATTTTGAATAGGAGTATCAATAGTACTCTGGTTTAACATTGATCCATTCATTGGAATTGTCTATGGTTTATCTTTGTATCATAGTTTTGATGTGACATGACTCATGGGATCATGAGTCAAACTATGTGTTTTTGTCATGTGAATAAATGTGCACCTATTTTTTCTAGAGGGATCAAGGCATTGTGTGTCAATAAAAATAGTTCCTACCATGTTTTGGGTTTGTAAGGGGAAATGTGTGTGTTTATGGATGATGTAACTAAGAAAATGTTGTGGGAATAGTTTCTAGAGGTTAAAATAGAGATAGAAAATGACCCTCAGTTGAGAGGTGAAGGGATCCATCTGTTGTCACATGGTCGATCATAGGGATCAATCCTGGTCATGTTTTGGTAGGATAATGAACATGGATCGAGAGGAGAAATACACATATAATAAGATAGGACCCATTCTGTTTGGAAGTCAAGGATTAGTATAAGGGAAATCTATGGGTTGAGGATACCGCCATAATCCTTTTGAGGGGGTAAACCTCACTTTAGATGAGTTTGATAAAGTATCGATGATGGTATTCTGTGATCCGAAGGAGGATAGCATTTGAAGGTTGGAGTAGCTCTAGGGAGTGAGTGAGTTTGGCCATGCTTGGTCATTTTTTTGGTAATGTAAGGGTTGAGGAACACTAATATTAGGGGTTTGACCTAGGTAAAAGATGATAAGGATAATATTATGATAGAGATCATTGCGATAGTCATGGTGTGTGATCCTTATGATAGGAAAAGTTATTGGTTTTAAAGAATGATATTTGATCAATTGAAATGGAACCAAATTCTAGTGCAAAGGTTTTTCCAATGTAATTGGTATTACTTGATAAATTCCAATGGTTCTTTATTATTAATGGATGGTTAAATTTCGACCAGAAGTTTCACGTTCAAGATGAAATGATGTGATCTAATCTTGGTTCAAAATGGTGGACTGTTGGTGCTTGAGTGGGAACATGATGTCCAGTGCTAGTAAATGGTGTGAACATGTAACACCCAAGACTTTTATGTTATATAAATCATCAAAGGAATCTTTTTCTACACAACACTTTCTTGGCTTGCTTTACACTAAATCTCGACCTTCCTCGATAGCTTGCGTCGTACGCAATACCGAGTTTCACTAAACAACGATATGCTTTTAAAATATTATTAAAACTAGCCGTTATGAATAGTAATAACCACTTTTTGAAATTTTATAAATTTTATTTTTCAAAATGGACTTCATTTTTGGATTCGGAATATCGAAATTATCCTAGGGTGAAATTTTGGTATTTTTCTGAAAACTTTCAATTTTTGATGAATAGTTAAACCACTAAGTGGTGGTTAAAAAAACGGAATTTTTCATAAAACTTAATTTTACTGCTTCTGTGAGTGGAATTTCGAAAATCCGAGAGACACGTTTAATATCAAGGACTAAAATGTGGTTCAATGAGATGAAAATAATTTTTTGGTGAATTGTAACTTTTTACTTTTTTTTACCACGGTTAAAAGTAAATAGGGTAATTAAGGGTAAAAATGATATTATTATTACCCTAACACATGTCCTAATTCTATTGTACAAGTGTAATTCGACCAAAAAAAATCTTAGGAATAAAATATTACCATTTAGGCCCACTTGGATTAGATTAGGACATTTATTATTAATTTATTTAAAGAAGGGTTAAAATAGTTAAAATCAAAGATTAATAGGTAAATAATTTTTTATGGAGTTATACATAAGCTAAATTCGACTATAAATATTAATTAGAAAGATAAAAAGATTTCCTACATAATGGTATTTTATTTGTAATTTTTAGACATTAAATAATTTAATTTATTTATGACACAACGATGATGAAGTAATTATCTTATTAATGAAATATTGACATAATTGATATTATAAATACCCAAATAAATATAATTTGAGACTTTTTATGAATTAAACTAATTTTCTAGGTTAATATGACATGTTATTATTTATTTAAGTAACTTGGTTCGAACTAATCATTTTTTTATGAGTTTCACAAAAATCAATTACTAAATAGTGTCAAAATTGACCTAAAATAGTTATTAAAACAAATATTATATTATTAATTGTTATTTTATTCCTAAAAATCTAAGGTTCGGCCAAATGACTTAGATAAGGTTATATATATTAATAATAAACAACTTGGGGTTCGTTTGGCTTCTTATAGTATGTTTATTAACCTTATAGTATAAGAACACAAGAAGACACGGTAAAAGTAAACTTATTTAATTAAAAGTTAAATCTAAATGATAAGGTTAAAATAGGAACCTAAACTTGTCTAAATTATATTGGATGAGAGTATTTCTACCCATCCCCACCTTAGCTTCGAAATATATCAATTTGGAGCTATTTAAAACCGAACTTGACTTTATAATAAAATAATATTTTTAGTTCTCCCAAAGGTGCCCCTCTCCTCCCTTATAAAAGGGAACCTCCTCCCCCTTTTCCTCACACCACTTTGAGACTTCTAGCTCGGCCAACCCATGCCAATTCCTCCTCTCCACTTTCCTAGAGACATCCTAGAGGTTCTGGTCTTCTTAAAAGACCCATTTTAGTGCCCTAAAAGGAGGTCTCAAAGAAGCACTTCAAAGAAGAGGTAATGTCCGTTACCGATTCTTTCATCTTTATTTCTTCTTCCACTTATTCTTATTTAGTTGATTCATTATGAAGTAATAACATCAGTATCACTCATATACTGATATGTTATTATAAGTATGAAACAACCCTATTTCACCATCTATCCATCCTACGGAAAAAGAAATCATCGCGCGTGCGTACGTACGGAATACCGTCTCCACGCCGTGGTGTAATCTATTTTCCACCACCACCTTACTTGGATGGGTATAATGGTGTAAATAATGACTATATATGACTATTATAAAGTGATACTGATTCTGAAATAGTATACATATACTCCAATACAATTCCACGATCATAGGAATGATATCATCACTCGTGCGTACGTACGGAATACCATCTCCACGATGTGATGCGACTCGTTCTACATGATCTTCATTTCATAATGATTATATAAATGAATTGAATGAATTAATATGATATATATTACACTAATACCATTCTGGAAATGAGGTATCTATAACCTAAAGAGAAGAATAAGAATTTATTCGACAAGACACGCATAAGAACAAAAAGTTATAAACACCCGAATAACAAGTAGCAATGAAATATTACTACTAAGAAGCTAATAATATGACCATATATGATGTCATAAAAATAATTATGATTCTGGAACAAGTCAATAACATTATTTAAATCATTATACAGGAGGTTCGGACACTTACGAAGCAAAGCGGACCTAAGGTAAGGGAAATATCACAATCTCATTTTTATCCGAGATTGTTTATACTTTGGAATTTACTGGGGTGTATTTTATCATACACATCCATGTTTCCTCAATATGTAATATTTATATCTTTCTACAATAGTTTATATCCAATTTTACCTTTTGGTGAGTTTTTAGTAAAAGATATTAAAGGAATCTTTTGTCATTTTTCATACGAGGTACTTTTTGACTTTTCCGACAAAAGTACGAAGAACGTTTTTTTAACTTATATGGCATGAATGGATTTTTAAAACATTATTTCCAAGAAGCTTCCTTTACAAGTTTTAAAGTTTATTTTTAATCAACTTCTTTTATTTTATAATTGTACGACATGTTAAGAAAGGAAAAGTTTTTTTGAAGCAGAAAAGATATTTTCCTCAAGAATGGAGTTCAAGTGTTTTATCAAAATTATTTTCCATCTAAGATAATAAAGGGTTCTGTTTCTCTCCCTATTATTACATGGATTTGATTATGTTGTGATGGAAATATTTTTATCAATTACTTTATCTTATATGAAATGTTTTATGATGTCATGTTGTTTAAGAATCCCATTTTTATTACATGGGTTATGCTATGATGTATGGTTTATGATTTTGTGGCACACATAAGAATGGTATCATTATGAGATGGGTGGGACCTATATCTCCATCCAATGCATTGGGTAAAGATTTTATATCTCATGAGATAGACATGGCTGGAACGGTAGGTTATACCGGTTCAGTGAAACAGGACTGAAACGAGGGTAACTCAGTTCAGAAAGGGACTTTGTCCACTAAGATAGTCTTGGCAATGAGTCTTGACTAACAAGAAATGATTCTCTATGATTATGTGTGTATGCCACAAAGTTTCATGTTTTAATTTATGATTATTGTGATTACTTTTCACTGCCATGATTTATCCCATGTTATGAAATTATGATCTCTTTTGCAGGTTAAGATTTCCAAAAGTTATGTGCTTGTGTATACGATGTGATTGATATTTCTTTTGTTTACCCTTACTGAGAATTTGAGCTCACCCTTTTGTATGTTTTCTTTCCCCAGGTCAGGAAGAAGGTTATTAAGTAGGATATTCCAAAAAGGGACTCTAGATATGATGAAATAAGTGGGAGGTAAAGTTGATGCTTTATGAACCAGTTGTTTATGTATCCCAGTTTCTAAAGACACTATACCTATACGGTCATTTCGTGGTTTTGTTATGTGTTGTAATAAGTATGCCTCAATTTTGAATTATTAACAATGTATGTAAAGTATGGGTCGTTATCGTTGGTATCAGAGGAAAGGTATAGTCATCCTTTGGAAACTTGGATGTGAAAGCCTTAGTAAGAACCCTAAGGATAAGTCTAAGCACAGAACACAATATTAGTGTTTTAGAAATGGCCATGAATAACCTAGGAGAAGACCTTAAGTGTGAAATTTTATTCTTGATTATGTGGTTTTCCTATTATAATTAGTGTTTCTCACACTATTCTTATGGGTTTTAGTCAAAGGCTGGAACCCGAAGGAACCGTGTTAATGCGGAATGCGACGGGCAATGCAATGATTGTCCCCTTGAGCAACCAAAAGTTATGGGAGCTGGAATACAAAATCTTGTAGCCATGCTCACACAACTTTCTCAAGCTATGAATCATGCAAGACTTCCAAACGAGCAAAGGAAGGAGCAACATTCTGTTGAATCTTTTATGAGGCAGCGTCCACCTTCTTTCAGCGGGTCTACTGATCCATTAGTTGCTGAACAATGGATTAGTACTACTGAAAAGATATTTTCAGTTCTTCAATGTTCTGAAAATGATAAAGTCATCCTAGCAGTGTATCGTTTGGAAGGAGATGTTGATCAATGGTGGAATCTTATTAAGAATACGAGGCAAAGGGATGAAATTGAGTCCATGGAATGGGACGAGTTCAAGAACTTATTTTTCAATAAGTACTTCCCTCGTATTCTCTGAACAAAGATGGAGAAAGAGTTTCTTGAACTGAAGCAAAAGGATGATGAATCTGTTGGTACCTATGAAGCAAATTTTACAAGACTTGCAAGGTAAGATTTTGGTATTATTATCCAACCTGAGAGTAAGTTCGATCTATTCTTTAGTGGCTTAAGACCAAGTCTTCGAAGGGCCTTAGCCATAAGGGACTTCAATAGCTATGAGGAAATCATTCAATGTGCTCTCAAAGTTGAGATAGAGATCGGAGTAACCCATCGGTCATATGGGTTTGATAAGAAGAGGAAAATGGAATTCAAAGGAAAATCTAAAGAGCCCACTGAAAAGAAGATGAGCTTTCCCTTATGCTCAAAGTGTGGAAAGAAACAGGGAGGGAGTTGTCTTAAAGGAACAAGTAAATGTTTCAAATGTGGAAAGGAAGGTCATCGGGCATTTGAATGCCGCGATGATGGGAAGAAGATGTCTAATGATGCAAACAAAAGAAGGGATACACAGAATGAACCTACTACACTTCAATGTTTCAAGTGAAAGGAGATGGGGCATTATGCCAATAAATGCCCTAATCCAAGGGTTGATGATGATGGTCGACGTCAACAAACTCTTAAGGCTAAAGACATAGGAAAGTCACATGCAATTTCTATCAGCGATGTGGAGTACGATAACGATGTGGTGAAAGGTACACTTACCATCAACTCTAAAGTAGCAAATGTTTTATTTGATTCTGGATCCACCTACTCCTTTATTTCTGAAAAATTTTCTAAGGGTATCACCGTATTACCTCAACAATTAGATGTTGAGTTAGCTGTGACAACACCTAATGGCACAACAGTCGCATCAAAAGTTTATAATTCTTCTCCGATCGAAGTTTGTGGGAAAGTGCTTCCTGTAAATCTTGTGATCCTTCCTATAGTGGAATTTGATGTGATTCTTGGCATGGATTGGCTTTCTTTATATGGAGCTCATATAAATTTCTAAAGAAGGGAAGTCACATTTCATATTCCAGATCAATCTATGATCGTCTATCAATGCAAGGATGAACATAACCTTCCAGTGGAAATTTCTTCCATTTTATGGGTATTGATTCCACTAAATGAAGGTTATTTATCTCAAATGGTTGGTGAGAAACTCACGATTAAGAATATTCCCATCGTACGGGAGTTTGATGATGTCTTTCCGGAGGAATTACCGGGTCTTCCACCAAATCGTGAAGTTGAGTTTTCAATAGAACTCGTACCGGGTGCTTTGCCTATTTCAAAGACACCTTATAGAATGGCCCCAATTGAGTTGCAGGAATTGAAGAAGCGACTCCAAGAGAATCTTGATAAGGGATTCATACGCCCTAGTGCATCACCTTGGGGAGCACCTGTTCTATTTGTTAAGAAGAAAGATGGATCAATGAGACTCTGCATTGATTATCGAGAACATAACAAGATCACTATCAAGAATAAATATCCTCTCCCGCGCATTGATGACCTATTTTACCAACTACGCGGAGCTCAATACTTTTCCATGATTGATCTTCGTTCAGGGTATCATCAATTAAGGGTCAAAAGGGAGGATATACCAAAGACGGCTTTCCGTACAAGGTATGGACACTATGAATTTATAGTAATGCCATTTGGTCTTACTAATGCCCCTGCTATCTTCATGGATCTAATGAATAGAGTCTTTAGAGACTACCTTGATCAATTTGTGGTAGTCTTTATAGACGATATTTTTGTCTATTCAAAGAGCAAGGAAGAACATGAAGATCACATGAGAATTATATTGAAGACCCTGAGAAAGGAGAAGCTTTATGACAAATTTACCAAGTGTGAATTTTGGCTTCAAAAAGTTGCATTTTTGTGTCACATAATCTCAAAAGAGGGGATATCTGTGAATCCAGCAAAAACAGAGGTTATTGAAAGATGGTCGATACCAACAACAGTAACTGAGATCCGAAGTTTTCTCGGTTTGGCTGGATATTATCGAAGTTTTGTGAAATATTTTTCACAATTATCTAATCCACTCACAAAGTTGACTCGGAAAGGAGTTAAGTTTGTATGGACGGAGGAATGTGAAGTGAATTTCAAGGAGTTGAAAAGAAGTTTATCCAGTGCACCTGTGCTCACACTGCCTTATAGTGAAGAAAGGTTTGTGATCTATAGTGATGCATCCAAGAAGGGATTGGGGTGTGTTCTTATGAAAAATGATATGGTGATAGCTTATGCCTCACGACAGTTGAAAATCCATGAGCAAAATTACCCAACACATGATTTGGACTTAGCTGCGGTAATCTTTGCATTAAAGATTTAGAGGCATTACCTTTATGGTGAAAGGTGTGATATTTATACTGATCATAAAAGTTTAAAGTATATTTTCACACAAAATGAGCTGAATATGTGCCAAATAAGATGGTTGGAGCTGATTAAGGATTATTACTGCTCAATCCATTACCACCCTGGGAAAGCAAACAAGGTGGCAGATGCATTAAGTCGACAAGACCATGCTAGTTTATCCATGATGAGGATCACAAAAGATCCAATATTTATGGATTTACAAAGGATGGATCTTGGAATTATAATGGAAGGGGGAAAATCTTATCTTTCTCAAATGAATGTTCAACCATCTATACATGTGAAGATTAAAGAGGCACAGAAAGAAGATGTCGAGTTACAAAAGAAGGTGAGAAATGTTCCTGAATTCAACCTTGATTGTGATGGGATAATAAAGTTCAGGAATCGGGTTTGTGTTCCTCCCATCCCCGAATTAAAGAAGGAGCTGCTGGATGAGGCTCATAGTTCTTCAATCTCTATTCATCCTGGAAGCACGAAGATGTATAGGGACCTGAAAGAGTACTTCTGGTGGGATGGCATGAAAAGGGATGTTGCTGAATATGTCTCTCGATGATTGGTTTGTCAACAAGTTAAAGCTGAGAGACAGAAGTCTAAGGAGATGTTACAACCATTACCCATACCCGAATGGAAATGGGAAAACATCACTATGGACTTTGTCACAGGACTTCCTAAAACATCCAAAGGTAATAATGCTATCTGGGTCATAGTTGATCGTCTTACAAAGTCTGCACACTTCATTGCTATTAGAGAGGATTTCTCTCTGGATCAGCTTGCCAGGATATATTTAAAAGAAAGTGGTAAGATTTCATGGAGTACCACTTTCTATTATATCTGATCGGGATCTGAGATTTACCTCGAAGATCTGGAGAAGTCTTCAGCATACTCTGGATACAGAGTTGAGTTTCAACACTGCTTATCATCCTCAGACAGATGGTCAGTCTGATAGAACAATTCAAACCCTAGAAAATATGTTGAGAGCTTGCTCTATGGATTTCAAAGGTGGTTGGGATCAACACCTACCTTTGGTGGAATTTTCTTATAATAATAGCTTTCACTCCAGTATTCAGATGGCTCCTTATGAAGCTCTCTATGGAAAGAAATGCAGGACTCCAACTTGCAGGGATGATGTTGGGGAAAGAAAGATATTAGGACCTGATCTCGTTGATGAAATGGCAGAAAAGGTCAGATCTATTCAACAACACATAAGAGCAGCTCAGAGTCGACAGAAAATTTATGCCGACAACCGAAGAAAAGACCTAGAGTTTGAAGTGGGTGAAAAAGTGTTCTTACGAATATCTCCCTGGAAGAGGGTTATGAGATTTGGAAAGAAGGGGAAGTTGAGCCCTAGATATATCGGTCCTTTTGAAATACTGGATCGTGTTGGGAAGGTAGCTTACCGATTGGCGCTTCCACCGAATGTCTCTCAAGTTCACGATGTGTTCCATGTATCTCTCCTGAGAAAGTACATACCTGATCCTTCACATGTACTCAGCTCAGAAGATGTACTGCTGGAGCAAGATCTTTCTTATGAAGAACAACCGATAGAGATTCTGGATCGTAGTGAAAAAGTCCTACGAAACAAGACCACTCGATTGATGAAAGTTTTATGGAGGAACCACCAATTAGAAGAAGCAACATGGGAGCTTGAGGATATGATGAGGGAGAGGTATCCTCATCTGTTTGTTACAAAGTGACGAATTTCGAGGGCAAAATTCATTTTAAGGGGGGTAGAATGTAACACCCGAGACTTTTATGTTATATAAATCATCAAAGGAATCTTTTTCTACAGAACACTTGCTTGGCTTGCTTTACACTAAATCATGACCTTCCTCGATAGCTTGCGTCGTACGCAATACTGAGATTCACTAAACAACGACATGCTTTTAAAATATTATTAAAACTAGCCATTATGAATAGTAATAACCACTTTTTGAAATTTTATAAATTTTATTTTTCAAAATGGACTTTATTTTTTGGATTCGGAATATCGAAATTATCCTAGGGTGAAATTTTGGTATTTTTCTGAAAACTTTCTATTTTTGATGAATAGTGAAACCACTAAGTGGTAGTTAAAAAACTGAATTTTTCATAAAACTTAATTTTACCGCTTCTGTGAGTGGAATTTCGAAAATCCGAGAGACACGGTTAATATCAAGGACTAAAATGTGGTTCAATGAGATGAAAATAATTTTTTGGTGAATAGTAACTTTTTACTTTTTTTTACCACGGTTAAAAGTAAATAGGGTAATTAAGGGTAAAAATGATATTATTATTACCCTAACACATGTCCTAATTCTATTGGACAAGTGTAATTCGACCAAAAACAAACTTAGGAATAAAATATGACCATTTAGGCCCACTTGGATTAGATTAGGACATTTATTATTAATTTATTTAAAGAAGGGTTAAAATAGTTAAAATCAAAGTTTAATAAGTAAATCATTTTTTATGGAGTTATACATAAGATAAATTCGACTATAAATATTCATTAGAAATATAAAAAGCTTTCCTACATAATGGTATTTTATTTGTAATTTTTAGACATTAAATAATTTAATTTATTTATGACACAACGATGATGCAGTAATTATCTTATTAATGAAATATTGACATAATTGATATTATAAATACCCAAATAAATATAATTTGAGACTTTTTATGAATTAAACTAATTTTATAGGTTAATATGACATGTTAGTATTTATTTAAGTAACTTGGTTCGAACTAATCATTCTTTTATGAGTTTCACAAAAATCAATTACTAAATAGTGTCAAAATTGACATAAAATAGTTATTAAAACAACTATTATATTATTAATTGTTATTTTATTCATAAAAATCTAAGGGCCGGCCATATGACTTAGATAAGGTTATATATATTAATAACAAACAACTTGGGGTTCGTTTGGATTCTTATAGTATGTTTATTAACCTTATAGTATAAGAACACAAGAAGACACGGTAAAAGTAAACTTATTTAATTTAATGTTAAATCTAAATGATAAGGTTAAAATAGGAACGTAAACTTGTCTAAATTCTATTGGATTAGAGGATTTCGACCCATACCCACCTTAGCTTCAAAATATATCAATTTGGAGCTATTTAAAACCAAACTTGACTTTATAATAAAATAATATTTTTAGTTCTCCCAAAGGTGCCCCTCTCCTCCCTTATAAAAGGGCACCTCCTCCCCCTTTTCCTCACACCACTTTGAGCCTTCTAGCTCGGACAACCCCTGCCAATTCCTCCTCTCCACTTCCCTAGAGACATCCTAGAGGTTCTGGTCTTCTTAAAAGACCCATTTTAGTGCCCTAAAAGGAGGTCTCAAAGAAGCACTTCAAAGAAGAGGTAATGTTTGTTACCGATTATTTCATCTTTATTTCTTCTTCCACTTATTCTTCTTTAGTTGTTTAATTATGAAGTAATAACATCAGTATCACTCATATACTTATATGTTATTATAAGTATGAAACAACCCTATTTGACCATCTATCCATCCTACGGAAAAAGAAATCACCGCGCGTGCGTACATACGGAATACCGTCTCCACGCCATGGTGTAATCTATTTTCCACCACCACCTTACTTGGATTGGTATAATGGTGTACGTAATGACTATATATGACTATTATAAAGTGATACTGATTCTGAAATAGTATACATACACTCCAATACAATTCCACGATCATAGGAACGATATCATCACTCGTGCGTACGTATGGAATACCGTCTCCACGATGTGATGCGACTCGTTCTACATGATCTTCATTTAATAATGATTATATAAATGAATTGAATGAATGAATATGATATATATTACACTAATACCATTCTGGAAATGAGGTATCTATAACCTAAAGATAATAATAAGAATTTATTCGACAAGACACGCATAAGAACAAAAAGTTATAAACACCCGAATAACAAGTAGCAATGAAATATTACTACTAAGAAGCTACGAATATGACCATATATGATGTCATAAAAATAAGTATGATTCTGGAATAAGTCAATAACATTATTTAAATCATTATACAGGAGGTTCGGACACTTACGAAGCAAAACAGACCTAAGGTAAGGGAAATATCACAATCTCATTTTTATCAGAGATTGTTTATACTTTGGAATTTACTGGGGTGTATTTTATCATCCACATCCATGTTTCCTCAATATGTAATATTTATATATTTCTACAATAGTTTATATCCAATTTTACCCTTCGGTGAGTTTTTAGTAAAAGATATGAAAGGAATCTTTTGTCGTTTTTCGTACGAGGTACTTTTTGACTTTTCCGACAAAAGTACGAAGAATGTTTTTTTTAACTTATACGGCATGAATGGATTTTTAAAACATTATTTCCAAGAAGCTTCCTTTACAAGTTTTCAAGTTTATTTTTAATCAACTTCTTTTATTTTATAATTGTACGACATGTTAAGAAAGGAAAAGTGTTTTTGAAGAAGAAAGGATATTTTCCTCAAGAATGGAGTTCAAGTGTTTTATCAAAATTATTTTCCATCTAAGATAATAAAGGGTTCTGTTTATATCCCTATTATTACATGGATTTGATTATGTTGTGATGGAAGTATTTTTATGAATTCCTTTATCTTATATGAAATGTTTTATGATGTCATGTTGTTTAAGAATCCCATTTTTATTACATGGGTTATGCTATGATGTATGGTTTATGATTTTGTGGCACACATAATAATGGTATCATTATGAGATGGGTGGGACCTATATCTCCCTCCAATGCATTGGGTAAAGATTTTATATCTCATGAGATAGACATGGCTGGAACGTTAGGTTATACCGGTTCAGTGAAACAGGACTGAAATGAGGGTAACTCGGTTCAGAAAGGGACTTTGTCCACTAAGATAGTCTTGGAAATGAGTCTTGACTAACAAGAAATGATTCTCTATGATTATGTGTGTATGCCACAAAGTTTCATGTTTTAAGTTATGATTATTGTGATTACATTTCACTGCCATGATTTATCCCATGTTATGAAATTATGATCTCTTTTGCAGGTTAAGATTTCCAAAAGTTATGTGCTTGTGTATACGATGTGATTGATATTTCTTTTGTTTACCCTTACTGAGAATTTGAGCTCACCCTTTTGTATGTTTTCTTTCCCCACGTCATGAAGAAGGTTATTAAGTACGATATTACAAAAAGGGACTCTAGATATGATGAAATAAGTGGGAGGCAAAGTTGATGCTTTATGAACCAGTTGTTTATGTATCCCAGTTTCTAAAGACACTATACATATACGGTCCTTTCGTGGTTTTGTTATGTGTTGTAATAAGTATGACTCAATTTTGAAGTATTAACAATGTATGTAAAGTATGGGTCGTTATAAAACATGGAATCACATCATAGGTTGGGTTAGACCTTATAACATCATGATGAGAAGGGTATGACTCTGGTTGGTAAGGCACCATGTTCTGGTAACTTGAAGGCACATCTAAGTAATAATATAATAATTCTTGATTTTAATCATATGTTGTTTTACTCATAAATGAAATAAAAAGTCATGTTCAGACTATGATGCTCCTGCCTTAGTGGGTTTTGGATGCCTTTATAAATAGAAATTTATATCAGGATGTTAGGTTTCACTTTGGTAGAGTCAAGATTATTGAGGTAGGATGGTTGAGAGATTTTGAACTTTTTTTATATTTTTATGTTTGATTTAGTGAGTCTAGGGGTGTAGTGGGAGATTTTTCATGGGTGCGACAGTAGTTTTTTAGGTTTTGGCAGGGCTTGTCAAGGAAGGGCTAGCATGATCATGTCATTCTTGGATTGATAAGGATTGTATATTTGGTTTTAATTTTGGAAATGGTGATGATAACAATAGGCTTGTTGAGTAATATAACAGAAATGTGATCTTGTCTTATGCTATATGGGATCAGGTGACCATTATCTTGATGCTTGGTAATTGATGATAATAGTGGCTTAAATGGATCAATTTTTTTTCTAAAAAGAGTACATGATGTTGTGAGATGAACTAAAGGAGTGTGTTAAGGATTAAAAAATAAAACATGGCTATTTAGAAACATTTTTATGACTGAAATAGGTTAGGTAACATGGTTTTATGAACACTAGGACTAATTAGGGATGAAAAATTCTATATTGGGGAGTTTATTATTTCCTTTTGCATACATGCATTCATAATTTTGAGAATAAACTTAAATTTTGGTTAGGTTGAGGGTCTAGTTTTTGAACCCAGCCTTAGGAGGAAAATTCGTGTTATGCAATACCTTGGAAAAGTGAAATTACATGTGTAATAAATCTTGAAGATGGATGGAGGAGTTATAAGAGTTCCTTCGGGAATCGGGGATTCAAATTTCAATTTTGGGTATAGCAACCTTGGGATTATGATTAGTTCTAATCGTATGCACTAACAATGTAGATTGGAACCATAGGAATAGAATCCCTGGTGAAACACCATATAAATAAGTTTTACCTTTGTATTGGATTATGTGAGGATATTTTTGTTTATGGAAGGGAATGGAAGTGGTTAAATAGTTTTTGTTGGTTAATTTGTTGTTTGTGAAAAGGAGTTTTACAACCATCGATACTGTAAATTAACCACTTAGGTAAATAATTTTTATACAAGGTAAGGGACCCTTTTTTTAGATGGGATGTGGGTTTTAAATGTGTCTTAGCCTATGAAAAAGAATTTTGTAATTTTTTAAGTAGATATAATGATCATTAACTATGAAATTAATTGGGTTTTATTGACAAACATGGATATTTATTGATAATAGATAGAATGGACCATGAAGTGGACCTTGGGGGGTCTACTCTTAATTAATTCTTGACTTGTTGGAAGTGCTTTCCTGATAAATAGATAATGGAAAATTTTATGTCTTTTTATATAATGATGGGTATGTAATTTCATGTTATAATTACTTAGAGTTATTACATACTATACATGTGTGGAATTACTTGGAAAAAACTCCTATTCCACTAGGGAACTCAAATGAATTCCAATGTGACCTTTAATTCATCGATATACAATTCTATGGAATTTTTTTAGCAAGACATTATATTCTACTAGATTAATTACCATGAATACCCTAGGGTGGACACCCCTTGAATTCATGTAATTTGTATATTATAAAAATTCCAAAGACTAATGTCTTGGATTATTGTGAGGTATCATGGATATTTTCATGGGATGAGCTCCATGTATTCAACTGGTTATGTTAAGTGGAATGCATCATGAGTATGTCAGGTATTACAAATAGTTCATTCTTATGAATCTCATGTATGGTTTCTTGAGTTCAATCTAGTAGTTAAAGTATGAGTAATTCTAATGCTAACCCCTCCATTATATTCCTAATATATTTTTGGAGAGGGAATACTCAATGGATCTATGTGGGTTCCCTCTTGTTTGAATGATAGTGGTTTCCTTAGTGGTATAACATTGAATAAGTCAAGTCATGATGTACACCATGATTAATGACTTACCATAAATGGATGAAGTAGATAAATTAATGATGGTTGTCACTGTATATCCTAGGAATTAGTGGTTATTTTATATTTTATTCAAATGTTTTAAAACAATTAAAATTGGTTGCGTCAATAACTTCTATATGCAATCTTTTTTCAGACTGGTTATATTAGGGATTCCTTTAGTGGTGGCCTACTATGTTTTAATCACACTTTACATAGGACACGATGCCACTTGGTAACTTTAGTAGATACCAGTATTTGTTCATAGGTTAATGATATAATTAAAAGCCTTTTGTTGATGACATATGGATCAATATGGAAGTGTGGGCATAGATCATGGGACTAGGAATAACTCATTACCTTTTTGGGAGGGGTTTTTAGTTTAATTTTATTTTTGGGTATTGATTTTCTTGTGTATGAACCCACCATGACGGATCCCTGACATACATGTCATACCATTTATTATAGAATCTTGATAAAGTAGATATTTTTAGTACATTACTTTCTTGATTTGTGTTGTTTATTTTTCATGATTTATATGGATTTTCTGGTTTTATGTAGTTATAATAACTCTAAAATGAGGGTATATTCTCTCCATTGAAACTTCATTGTACCTCACTACTATTTGGCAGCCTCTCGTGTAAGGGGAGGTATGCCAAAGGCCATGTGGAACACAATCAAGTGCACTATTTTAGTGGATTTTAGGTCTGGGAGTTAAGAGAGGGACACCACTTCCTTTTCTTTTTCAATTTAATGTTATGATAATTACACTTAAACTAAAAAATTTGTCAGTAAAAACTAATTATAGTGGTTAAAAATTATGTAATTAATTGATATTTCTATTGTATCCTAATCACTCAGTACAAGGTCCCCACATTTCTTGTAAGGATGAATGTATCCCATTAATCCAGTCTCAATGACCCATATATTTGTGTAGATCCCTCTATTTGGAGTGGCGAATATTTATCTTTAATTTTAATATAAACATGAAAAATTTTCCTAATGAAAAAATAAAATTATAATTGCATAATTAAATTTCATTAACACTATTTGGACCATCCATAATGCATAGATTCAACAAATGGTGTCATTATTTTTTCTCTATGTTGTGTACATGATAGATTCTATTTCTATTGTACTAAAAATTAGACTAAAAAATCATCTATTCAGTATGTCTCGTTAACTATTTCTGGTGAACTAAAACAACCATAACATATCAACAATCTCACACTTGAATAATACTTTATGAAAACTCTATAAACACTATAACACATTGTCACAAATAAATCATCATCTTCTATAGTGATAATAGTCAATTTTCTCCACCCCCTTCTATTTTCCCAAGTCCCAGCAAGGAACAATGTTTCCTCAAAATATCATGAACTAAAAACATGGTGAGCTTGTCTTATAGGTTCCATTTTTATATTATCTTTTTATAACTTTATTTTTTTCCCCCATCATGTTTTGGATGGAGTAATATTTTAGGTTAGTGTGCTTTATCCATTGATAGAATATCATATTCTTAGTCAAACATATTACACTCTGAATATAATAGAATAATATTCCACCTTCCCTAATACTTATAATATCATCCAATATATTACTCTACCAAATTATCCCCTTACATACTTTTTTGCAGTTATATACTCTACTTACATTTTTAAAAAAGTAACCAATAGTTATAATGAAAACACCAAATATTTTGTCATTTTTTGTTGGTGAAACCTAACCATGTGGTTCTCTTTGGGATGTCTAAATCCCTGTAAAATTTATTTTCATACCAACCTTATAATGGATCACTTATACTAAATAAAAATGATATATCTTATGACCCCTTAAAGTACCATTTGATTCATTTAATATCATCCTAGTGATCACTTCTTGGACGCGTCATGAAATGGCTCACAACTCCCATAAAAATGAATTTTATGGTCCTGTATATATCTTGGTATACAAAAAACATTCTAAAACTAATGTAAATAGAAATATTTCCATGAATATAACATCATATTTCGTTTTATGTGCCTGCTTCATGTAAAAGGTTATGTGCTCTACCAATGGAGTTAAGACTATTTTAAATCTAGACATTCCAAACATCTATATGATCTTCTATAAGTAGTCTTTATGAGATATAACCAAATTCCAAGATTACTTATCACTCTCAATCATAATTCTCAATTTTGTTGTAGCAATATCATGATCGTTAATCATGAACCATTTATAAAAGTATTTATTTTTTCCAAATCCTCATAATATCCATTCAAGAACACAATATATCAACCACATAAAAGAAAAAGATGATGAAACATTCATTATCCCCTGAATTCTTATAGAAGCAATGAACAATTTTTCGTGTAGTGAAATTTTATTCTATTATAAAATCATCAAGATTATGATTCTATTGCATTAGATATTTCTTCAATCCATAAATTCTTTTCTTTATCTTACACACATGGTTATGGTTTTGATCATCATCATACCCCATCAGCTGCTTCATGTAAATCTCTTCCTATAAATCACCATGAATGAATATTATCTTTAAATACATTTTTTATTAGATCATAATTCTTGACACAATAATGAATTAAATTATTTAGATGGTATCTTGCTTAACTACTGGTGAGAAAATATCTTAAGATGTTAATTCCCTTCTTCTATTGAAACCTCTTCACCAATGGTTGTGAATTTTACCTCTTCCTTACATAAACTTCCTTATTCAAAAAGAACACACAGTTATTATCAAGTTATCTTTTCATAAGTGGTAACTAATTCAATTCCTATGTTTTATTGGAATTCAATGAACACATTTAATATTTCATCATTAACCCCTACTGTTTGGATTCACTAATAGTGGATATCTCATCCAACCTTTTGCTTCCCAAATGTGGGTAAGAAGTAGAAAGTTCAGGTCACCTCCAATCCTTTGAATGAGATTCCTAAAGTTGGTATATGTCTAAAAGATTTAAAATTAATATTTACGAGTAACTTTATGTTCAAGTTTAGTATCACCTAGAGAACCAAATTCCTAGTATTAATCTGAGCCACAAAAGTACTAGTGAATTCTGGTACATTTTTATCTAATCCCACTATTGAAATTATAGTGTTTTCATATGGACTATTTGGAATTTTTTTCCTTCAAGTACTTACATTAAGGTCAACATAAAATTGGTTAGATTATATATTATTCTTAACTTATTTATCATCCATGTTCTAGTCCTTCCAAAAAACATTATCATTGGATTGAAAATCCCAGATCCTAATTATATTTCATTGATCGTCACCCCAAATCTATAATATAAAGTTTTCATCACTATAACCCCCAAAGAAACATGTATTGGACTTATAATTGAGCATATATAATTTATTTTCATGAACACAGACATAGGTGATGGTAATAAAAAAATTTAGGTGGCTAACTTCCAGTTGTTTTCTGAACCGTAACTATTATTCCAATTATTATCCAAATATATAAGATAGACTCTTATTTTTGATGAATTTCATTATATTGACTCAACTCACCCAAATTTCCTTTATAATTCTTTGGTTAACCCTCATATTTTGAGCCTTCTTAGTTAACTTCCTGTTAATTTTCTCTATTACAACATTTGGGTGCATTGATATAGGCACTATTTTCTCCAGCCTAATCCCCATATCTTGATAGAAGATCAATTTTTGATTCTGTTGTACTCACCACCATTGTCAGATCTTAGATATTTTAACATTATACCAATTTCCTTATCTTCCATGGCCTTTAATTGAGTGAATTATACAAATACATTAAACATACACTTCAGGAATTAAACACATACTTTCTTCATTACATCTTCAATAAAAATCATAATGTAAAGTGAACCATTGTGAGATCGGACTAGGGAAGGTCCCCAAACTTATGATTAAACTAGATTTAACTTCAAGGACATGAGATTCTATCTATTAAAGTTAAACAACACCCTATTCTACTTCCCAATTTCAAAAATATCAAAACATAAGAATGTAGTGTGATCGATATTAAACATGTCTTTTATAGTTAAAAATTTTATGTTCTTCTCAATGAGATATTCAAGCCTAAGTTGCCACATCTCTAGACTATTATAAATTGAAACACCATCTATTACATACCCATTTGATCTCCCAGAAAAATAAAGGGTCCCATGCTTTATTCATCATGAAACTTATGTGGGTCCTCGAGTCACCTTCCAAACTCCATAAAAATGTTAGTTCAATACCATTCGTTATTGATATGAAATATAGAAATTAGATTCTTCTATAGCCCTAGGACGTTTCTTAGTTCATTCGATTGCAAGAAGATTATTTTCCTCATTCATACAATAATATATCCTTTTTAACTATTATTAGAGCCTTATAATATGCCACATATAAATTGGAATACTTTATAGGAATATAATTCCCCATGTATCCTCGCTATTTTATTTAGTGGAATGATTCTTCTAAGTCAATCACCCTTCATTACATCAAATTTTGACACTAAGGAAAAAATTTGTTGCATCCCATAATAGAACTCATTGAATATAAACTTCCAAAAGATGGTTTTATTTTATAATAATCTTTTTGATTACTATATTTCCTTTTGAAATTTCTTATTTAACCTCATTTAAAGTAATTTTGAAAATGACTATCTTATTTTCCTCACCCTATATCTTTCGACTTATAATTTAATTATTTCTTTTGATTTCTCATTTGGGGTGATCATATTAATACATATATATTATGTGCACTTATGTATATTCATTAGACTTCCACCTATATGAGTTCTTCATTCAATATCAAGATCTTGGAATCCTCGGACACCAAATTTACTTTACCACTATAATTTATCACTGTCATTACCATCACATCCCATGAATTTAAAAAATATGATAAAAATATAATTTCCCAAATATCATCGATGAATCTTTCCTTCACTGATTCAAGAAACCCTAAGATCATTTGGAATTCATTCACATGATGTTCTATAGGAATACCCTCTGATAAAATAATATAAAAACATATTCTTTATAGACACTTAATTAAGTGTTACTATATTATCATACAAGTATTTTAGGTTCTTCATCAACTCTGTCATGGTATTCACCTCCTAAATGACAAGTTCTATGATTTTTTCCAAAAAAATCCCCACCAACCCAAGTTTCTTCCTATACAATTGCTTCCATTTAGATAACTCCATTTTTTCCTATATGACTCTAGAAAACAAAACCTCTTGTTATTTTTGAGTGAGATAAACCCCTACATGAATTTTTTAAAATATAAAGTCCATTCCATCAAACATGTCTACATGGACCTTACAATCTTTAAAAATTATACCTTTTGATAATAGTAATTTCCAAAAATGGAAATAACATCAATGGTATAAATAAGTATCATCATATCTTTATATGAGTGTTATTCTAGGGAGATAAACCAACCAAAAGTTTTGATCCCACTTATTGGGAATCCCACAGAGAGTTTGATTGCATAATGATGAATCATCAAATGATATATGTATTGAAATATATCTTCTAGAAGACTAAATCAACTTAGTGTACCGTAATATGAGAATCTAAAAACCCTACTCACCTTACTAAGTTTAACCTTGCATACACTCAGGGGAAATTACACCTCATAAGAATTCAATAAAACAATGATAACAGAAAGTAAACATGATGTTTACATGGTTTATAAAATATTTCTTATATCTAAGGGAGAAACATTGGTACTTTTCCATTATAATTAGAAGTTATGATAATTACACTTTAACTGAAAAATTAATTATTAAAGACTATTAATAGAGATTAAAAATTGTATAATTAATTCATATTTGTTTTAGATCTAAGTCACTGTGTAAAAATACCTAATTTTATTTTAAATAATAATATAGTATATCAATCTAGATGAACCTACCACTAATCTTTATAATGATCCTCATTTAAAATGGTGATTGTTGATCTCCAATAACAATATAAACTTGAATTCTTGTCTCGGTGGACAAGCTAAGTTATAAATGTTCCAATTACTTCCATTCACTCTATTTGGAACATCAACAGTGAAATAATCCATTATATAGTATCATCATCTAATCTTCATTCCATAAATTGGAGAGATTATGTTACTATTTACTAAACATATAACCAAACCAAGATTTTATTCACTCTTTCTAATTAATTTTGTTTCATAAACTGATATAGGATTCATATACTAGTAGAAATAACACTTGATATATTATATAATAGATAAATTTTATAAATTTTATACTAAGAATATGGAATAACTGAATATAGATAACGACTAAGAAAACATGCTGGTTTATAGATCATCTGATATAAGTAAAATTTTAATAAATGATAGAGATCATATAAAAGAAAATACAAAAATGGTAGAAGATGAAACTTAGGGTTTTCCAAAGTTTTTTGATATGTTAAAGATCTATGTAAAAAATTCATTTTATGTTGGTTGTATTAATAACACAATATTTTCATCCATACTAAAACAATATAATTTGATATATGGAAATGGATACAGTGACACTTTATTTACCAAACTAATTACTCTCATGAATGATATATTCTCAGAGGATAATGAGTTTCCCTTTCAAACATATAACACTAAAATATTATTATGTTCAATGGATGTGGTCTCTAAAAGAATAAACACTTATATAAATTATTTTCTAATATTTCACATGGACCATGAATCACATAAAAATTCACCAAGGTATGGTGTAGATCTATACAAGAAATAAATATAAAGTCCTTTAAAATTTGTATGATACTTTCCCATTATTATTAGTTTTAGATGATTCTATGTAACTGATGATACTTTAATATAATTGATATGTCATAAATATATATGAATTTGAGATGGGAAATTTCATTATCTAGAAGACCCTCCTCGTTAGATGAAAATTCATAATGAGTATCATTAATTTTAAAATGATATGAGAAACCTATATATTATGATATATATAAATGTAATGAATCATTTTGGTGAATAATGTTGCACTTACATTACATGGTCAATTAAGATGGTAAATTATAAATTTCCTCTGTGGTTATAAATGAATCACAAATATATTATGTTGTCTCTACTAATATTAGGACCAAAATAACTCGATAATGATATTGATTTTTATTTGGCTCCATTGATCGAATATTTCAAATTAATATGGGATATATATTTTATTGTATGATAATAATATAAATAAAGATTTTATTTTGAGAGATTTGTTTTTAAGGATGATAAATAAATTCCATTATTATGAAAATTTGTTAAGATATATGATAAAATTAACGTTAGGGTGTCCCATTTGTGAATAAAAACATGATTATATAGGATGAAACATTCCATGAAGATAATGTTTAGAGGAAATCATAAATTATCACACTAATGAAATAATTATCAATCTTAGAAAAAATTATTCAATGGGAATTTACAAGAAGGTACAACAACTTCTCCAGTAAGAGGTGATGATGTAATAACCTCGAATATGGTCACTCAAATCCAATGGTTAGTTTTTTAAAATGGTATAATATTTAAGGGGTTACATCAAATAGGATTTAATAATTTAGTAGTTTTTGGAAACAAGATACAAACATGAATTACATATTATATTGGAATCTTATAACGTAACTTATAAATTTCAGGAAAATTTTTTTATTCATTTTCCTACATCCTTGAATTCATTCAAAGATCCCTTCTTATTACCTTGTGGAAATAAAAACAAAACAATGGGTGAGATCAGATACCAAGTAAGGGTTTTTATATTGGAATCTATCATGAATACATAAGGCATAAAAATGTCATTGAGTAAATAATAAATAATTGTTCCATATAATTAAAACATTATCATTAAATGTATCCATAGATAATAAAATATTAATAATCACATGGAAAATAATAACTGATTTCTCAATGATAGAATGAATAATGTCAGAAATAATAGTCTTATCATTTTGACCTAAACAATGAAATTATTAATAAACTGGAATACTTTCCAATATACCCAGGTAATGAACCTAACCATCAGGGCCTTCCTTGCTTCTAGAATACCGGGCCACCACAACCCCAATCCCACCTCTATAGGACAAGGGCTAGAGATAGGTGTTCATAAGGCATAAAGAATATGAGAGTCCTTTTCCTAATGTACCTGTACACATGCTCCCAACCATATCTATGTAGAAGTGCAGAGGAATAATAGTAAAATAAGATAACCTTTGGAGTAAAAATGACGCATGTAATAACATCTAAGGATTAAAAAAGATATAAAAGTGTAAACCAAAATGAAATTTCAAAAATTAACACTCATAGAGAAAATTTATCCCAACCTAACAACAATGTGAAAATAAATTTTGGGAGAGCCTACATCCAGATATCCAATCCCTGACCATTGTATGCGATCAATTTCACTTGTGTGTTAATAGAGTCCTCTAAAATCACCACTAACCTGTCCTTAATTTTAGCAAGACACAAAACATGTAGTAAAATACCATGTAGGGGTGACTATATACATACCCATTAAGACTCCCTAAAAACTATAGTTGGTAAATAGGAGACATGATATGAGTAGTCAACTCAACCCAAGCCATAGAGAAATGAAAACAATAACAAATATATATGGTCATAAAATCAACCTAGATGAGAGAGAAAGGGGATATCCATCTCACAACCCAACCTTGGATGATGAGTCTTCAAATTGATCCAATAGGTCCATCAATGATGCACATCAACTCATGTTCTTTTTAGTATAAGTAACTGCATGGAGGACCCACACCTCTATATGATAAGGGGTTCTAGACAGTGTATAGATTGGGGAACCACATCCAATAGAGTCAGGGGGTACAAGTTAGTAGATAGTGAGAGGACACATGCCCTAGTGTGTCAGGGGTACCACTTAGTAGTTATAGGTCACATTCCCTATTCCTCATGGATAATAATCTGTAAAAAAAGGATCCATTCTCTAGTCATGTATGGGGGTACCACTCACTAGATAGAGGACCCATGCCCTAGTGTGTTAGGGGGTACCACTCAGAGGATTGAGGACTAAAGTTGTAGTCTGTTTGGGGGGAACCATATAGTATATAGAGGACACAATCCAAAGCCTATCAAGGGGTACCACTCAATATATAGATGTGTATGGGGGACCCACCCCTGGTGTGATAGGGGGATTTCTAATCCTGGAATCTCTCTGATGATCCTGCTCAATCATTTACATCATCGAGCATTGTCAAAAGTAGATTAAATCTTCCAATATCCCTCATTATATATCCAAAACCATTTTGAAAACCACTATCACATTATACATTAAACAATAATCATAATAGGCTACTCATGGGCCACAATACAAGTCAAAGACAAGGATATTAGAGAAGTAGAAGTTTTATAAAGAAGTACACAATGTTTAAGGGGGTCCACACAACATTTGACCTCACCTGGATTCCTAGATGTGTCATATCCAACAAATGAATCACTAGACATTTAGAACTAAATGGTGTGTATCGGTACTAATCAAAATGTCTTAGGCTCTTGGGGCTTATTCATGTGCTCCAAACTGTGCCCATGTCCATAAAATTGTGTTCGTGTACTCATATATCACAAAATGTGTCCTCCCACATTGGGTTTTAGGCTTCTGCAGCTGTCACATGAACTGGATTCTCAAGGAGGGTCACATTGCATATGATCCAACCACATGGTGTGTGATCTTTATCTTCCACAAAATTTGAGTCGTCATAGCTAGGTGGGACTACATGATGTGTGTTCATAAAACTACATGTCGTGTAGTTTCATTTTTCATAGAAAATTCTATATATTTGTGTGCTCTATAGATCCATATATCCTACAAAATAATTTTCCTTTTGAAAACTAGAAAATGGTGGTTATCAACTCTGGATATTTATTTCATACCTCCATTGCTAGGTATTGAAAACAGATCTTCTACTATAGACTGTCGGATTCCCCACGTGCCTCTCATCACTGTTGATTAGTCTTAAATTTTAGATCCATGGGAATCATCACCTGCATGCTACAAAAAAACATTGAACCATCTATAAATCACCATCCAAATAATTTTTCTGCCACTAAACATGAATTTTGGTGTTTGATCATGCTCAAACCTACCCTAGAGAATTCGAAATGTTACCCCATAGTCCAATAGTGAAGAACTATGGTGTAATATCACTATAATAAGGGGGATAAACATAATTAACCAAAAATTATTGTCCAATGAATTAAATAATGGAAAATCGGGTGAGACAATGCCACAAAAAGGAATATAAATTGAGTAAATAATCTTATTGGACAAAGGGGATCCATTTAAGGGATTGCAATCACCAACAAGAGATAAAAGAATCAAATTCCTGATTTAAAAAATTAATAAATAGTTTTGAAACTTCAATAGATGAGTAGTAGAATAATAATAGATCAATGGTTTCTGAATAACTCATTCAATAGTGATAATGAAAATTTGCTGCATCCATTTTCTATTAATTCACCGTGATCTGATCACCGGTCATCACCCAATCTCGATCCGCCAAGGAAGTTCATCATAGATCCTCTAAAAACTACCATTTATTATGTGAATAACCTTGAAAAAATTACAAAATTATATATTTATAGAGGATTATATTTAGGTCATTTGAATTAAAATAAATCAATTAATCATATATTTTAATTTAAATTCACTCGCCAATAGATTCATCATTAGAACTTTCATCTCTGACAAAATTTATGTCGATCCTATGGTAAAAAATGTGCGAAATATTCAACGGTTCTATCATATTTTTTATAATGGAATCTATTCAAGATATATTATATTTTATTTTAAAACTACTTGTGTGTGACATAAAATATTTTTATATTTTTATGAAATTAATTTTGTGATCCTCGGGCCTTCGAATTGTGTGTCCTCTCAATTCATGACTCTAAAAATATTTATCAATATATTTAAATTTTTTATAGAGAAAAACATTTTCTACATTATTCCCTCCATCAAATCATTTTTTCCAAAAAAAAACACAAACTATGAAAAAAATATTGGGATACTAATCTCGTATTTGGCCCTCCCTGTCCTAGGAGATCTCTTGTATGCTCTCATGCTGCCACAACACACGAACCCAAAGAATGGTATTTCCTAATAGGTTCTTCTCCCACTGATCCTTTATTGCCACTAAGTACTCCATGAAGGAGGGTCCATCCTCAATTTCCAACTCTACCAGTCAATAATGTTTGTTGAATCATGCTTGTATATCTTCATTTGCGATGAATGGAAGACATCATGAACCTGATCCACCTATGGGGGTAAGTCTAGGCGGTAAGTAACCTCAAAAAACCTCTTTAGTATCTTAAATGTCTAAATGATCCTTAGATATATCTTTACTATCTTAACGAATATCCACAATCATCATTATCGGGAGACTCTCAGGAAAACATGGTCTCCCCTCTAGAATTCCAAGGACCTATGGTGTCAATCTGAAACAGATTTCTACATACTCTGGGTGTTCTTCATCTACTTGTGGTTCACCAAGACCTTATCTGTCATCACCTACACCATCTCTCATCTAACTAGAGATTCCTCACAGATCTCAATCTTGTATAAGGGTGACATACATGGTCTCCCATATAGGTCCTCTAATGGTTTCATGTAGATAATATAATGAAAACTAAGATTATAATAAAACTATTCCAAATTTAAATGATCCTCCAAAACTTTGGTCAAAGTCTAACATGAAATCCCTCAGTATATCCTCTAACACATATATATTACACATAGTCTGCTCATCCATTTTGGGGTGAAAATTTGTACTCATCCTCAATTGGTTCCTAAATTCCTCTTAAAAACCACCATACATTCGTTACATGAACCCCACATCAAATTTGGAGACAATAATTATGGGGACCCCATGATGGATGAAGGTTTAATACACATAAAACTATCCTAAACTCTCCACAGAAATTTAATCCCAGATAAAAAGGATGTTTACCAACTTTGTAAGCTAGTCGAAAATCACCCAGATGGCATAGTGGCCTCTCATTGTTCATGGAATCCCTTTCACAAAGTCTAAGTCTATGTCATCTTATTTAAACTATAGTATCTCAAGAGGCTATAATAAACCTATCAAAACCTAGTTCTTAGCATTTCACATGATAATATGTGAGATATTAAGAGATAGAGTCATCCATGCTCTGGGTCATGCCATCCCACCAAAACTACCACTAAATGTCCATGTACATCTTCCCTATACTAGGATTTACAGACGAAGTAAAATTGTGAAACTCTTTCAACACCTCCTCTCACTATGTGACTGGAACCACCATTCATCCCTGGAAAAGGATAATGTGATTCCCTCCTTCTAAGAAACTATATGGTGTTGCTCTTGAGGATATATGGCCACATAATACCTCGCAATAAATGTATCCCATTTGAGCCTCCCTCACACATTAGAGGAGAGACTGATTCAACCCCATCAATGGAATATAAACTTCACCCCTATCCTCAATTAGGGTCAGCTGTAATGAACCCAACTGCTCAAATGAATCCTCTACCAGATGAGAACATGACTTCCTACTGAGGTAATCTACATCCATATTTCCCTTACCATGAGTATAGACTATAAAAAATTCATAGTCCTGTAAGAAATCCAACAAGAACCTCTATCTTAGGTTCATATATCTCTGCATTAAGTCATACCTGAGACTCTGATGGTCTGATTAGACAACAAAGCACTCTTCCATAAGATAATGCCTCTACATCTTTAGAGCAAATACCACTACTTCCAACTCTAGGTTGTGAGTCATGTAGTTATACACATGGGGTCTCAACTACCTTTACCAATATGTGATAATTTCCTAAATCTTATTTAACACACATCTTATCCCATCTCTAGAGGCATAGTAATACACTACATACTCTATGACATCCTTTAGTAGACTCAAAATTGGAGCACTAGTAAGCTTCAACCTTAACTCCTGAAAGTCTCCTTAACACTAATTAGTCTAGGTAAATGGATACCCGTTCCACATTAGAGTGTTCATAGGGGCTTCAATCCTAGATAAGTATTATATGAGCCACCTATTCTTTTAATGGTTGGGGATGAAGCATCATTTATTATTAAAGAACAACAAATACATCTTTTAACTGGGTAGAGGGAGACCCATTACATATCCCAAAGGCCCAGTTGGCATGTACCCCATTACATGGCATGTAGGGACAAATTTTTGGCCTAAAGCACATTCTATGAATAGTACTTCTATAGTACCTGCCGCTACAGTCTCGTACAGTACCCACCGCTACTATAGTATCCTACCACCACTATAGTCTTTTACAGTCACTACAGTACACACCATTTCTATAGTGGCTCCGCTGCTATAGTGCCTCTACAGTACTGGTACAGTAAATGTTCCCAATGGGTTTTGAACCCCCATTTTTCATGTAGGATTATAAGGTGATTACTACAAAGCAAAACCCCAACTACTTATATGAACTACCTATAGTTCCCCACCATGTCAAGAAAACTCTGCACCTCTAGCATGCTCTTGGGTGGATCCCAAGAAACCACTCTATCAATCTTTGATGAGTCAGTAGCTAATCAATGATCAGAAATTAGATTCACCAGAAATTGAACCTCATTGACCAAGAATGGGAACATTTATAGCTTACCATAATGATGGTGATACTAAATTAAGTCTAGGACCACCCTCATGTTTTTTTCATGCTCTTCATCTAATGAAGAGTATATGAGTATGTAATTAATGAATAAAACCAAAAATCAATCCTTGTTTGGCTGTAATATCATGTATATCAAAACTAAAAATATATATAGGGAATTAATAACACTAAATGACATCATAAGTAACTCATATTTTCTGTAGAGATATCATAATTCCATATTTGGAATATCATCCTAGTGAACCCTCAACTAGTGGTAGCCAGACCTAAGATCGATCCTCAAGAACCATCCCATCCCTCACAACTAATCAAAGAGGTCGTCAGTATTCATCAAGGGGTAATTTTTATTTATCATGGATCAGTTCAAGCGATGATAATCAACACAAAACAATAAGCTCTCATCTACCTTTTTAATGAACAAAACTAGATATTCCAAGGGGGTATACTCTATTAAATAAAACCCTTCTATCGAAGGTCCTTCGACTACACCCTTAGCTACCAAATCATGTTAGGGGATATAAAATATGTTGCGGAAGATTTTAGAATGGTAACTAAGAGAAATTTGATGCCAAAATATAACTCCCATCTCAGAGGTTTTCCCAAAAATTCCTTAGGGAATACATCCATATAATAATCCATGACTGTAGGAACCTAGATGTCGGATGTGCTCGATGTTCCAATGGATAAACTCACCATTTTATTGGTGATGTGTTATAGATTCCTTCTCAAAATAATCACCTACTCCATCATGAGATCTCTCTCACCCTCAAATGAGAATCTCATCCCATTTTTTCAATGGCGTTTTAATCAACTATGATGAAATTCAATCATATATCGAACCTTGGACATCTAGTTTATACCCAATATGACATCATAAGGTCTCATCATGATGACCAAGATGTCCCACAGGAAACTATATCCACCAAAAGATTGCTAAAAATTCCAATAAGTAAGAGATATAAAATAAAATTTCCCTATAAGACCCTCAAAAAAAAGTTGTTGGGATAAATTCTCTACTGGGAGATCAATCTCTCTCACTAGGAATAAGAAGACAGAGGAATGAATCACATATATGTCTACTAATATTGAATCAAGAGTATAATAAACATAGATCACACCTCTAATATAACAACCCATGTTTTTTTGATATTTTTTCAAATGAATTTAATCTTTTTGATATTTTTTGTTACATGTAACACTGTGTTTATATAGCATTACATGCAACACTGAGTTTAAATGAAACAAGTTATACTATGGAAATAGTATTATATAATAGTTAACACCTAACCACTGGAATGAAGGGCCAGACTAGGATTAATTAAATTTTGAAAATATATGATTTAAAAATTTATATAAAAATTATTCTATGGTGTCCAATTAATTAAAAATGAAAATAATGTCAAGATAAAAATAAAAGAAATATTTCTCTGAAATAATATTTTTATGAAAATAGTCAAGTTTTAAATTAATTAAATAAAAAGAATATTGGTAAATGATTTTAATGAAATGTATATATAATATATTCAATAAAACAATTATCATTCATCTTTTGTTTTTTCTAGATAGGATATAAGAATAAATCTAAATTTATGCTTAAAAACTATGTTTTTTTAAAAAATAGTTTTGTTGCCATTTTTCACCTTACTATAAATATAACTTTTTTCCACTTTTAGAAAATTTAATAAATAGGATAAATTTTTTTTAGATATTATCATTTCAAAATTATCTTAGGGTTAGTTTTTGAGAATTTTTTGAAATGATTAATTTTTGGATGAATAGTAAAAACATATAGAATTTTAAATGAAAATTGTCTTTTAGTTTAAATTATTTATGAAGATAAATTATATTATAAATTGATGAAAAAAAAATAGTTCAGTTATATATCTATTAATCTAATTTAGGACAATTGAATCATTATCATATTTAATTTTGATATACAAACAATGTAAAATTTTCAACATTTTCTCTTTGAAACCCCTCTTTTTCATCACACATACCTGATTAATTTTAAATTAAAATTTTTCTCTTTTTTGAATTGAATTTAAAAAATGGATTAAATATTTTTAATCATCATGACTAATATTATCTAATAAGTTCAACTAAATTTTATACCAAAATGAATACTGAAAATAATAAAAACTAATTAGCATGGCTAAGGTAAAAATGAGTTTACAGGGGGTTCAACTAAAAGGATAGAGGATTAAATAACCCAAAAAAAGTATAAAATTTATTTTATATAAATATTCCAACACTATAATGTATAATTATTGATAATACTCTATTTTTATTACTTTTATCATTTGAAAAACGTGGGTACACCTTTTTCTTTTAATAAAATTACACATGTGCCATTCACCTTACTTATTAAAGGCCTCCCCCTCTCCTCTCTACTTCACAGCTACGAAACCTTTTGGTTTGATAATTCACTAAAAAAATAACTTAAATTTTTTTCTAATTTCATCCTATAATCCATATTTTGGTTATAAATCCAACCTAGAAATGTTTTTGGTGCAATCTTAAGGTGGTTACCCAAAGAAGAGGTAACATTATTCAATGAGAATTTTTATTTTATTTCTTCATGCTCCTCCTTAAATTGTTATTAAACCATATTGATATAATAACCTCATTATCTTAAATATACATATATATCGTTATTTTAAGATAATTAATTACAATTATTCCCTCTTCCATCAAATTGGTTATGAAATCATCATTCATGTATACGGAAGACTACAGCCACGTGAACCAATGTCATTCTTTTTCACATTATACACTATCAAGTTTGGTTATGATGAAAGATTTAAATTTTATATATGATATTCATAACATAATTATTCCTATTGATTGTTTATATCATATATTCATTTTTATCTTCCATTCCATATGTGATACGATAACGTCGTTCATGTGTATGGAGGACTACCGCTGTAGAGACCCGAAGCTTGACGTACATGGACATTACATTACTTTTGCGGAATACTTAGTACAAAACAAAAACACACACACAAGGATCGTAATAGTTTAGTGTCTTTGGAAACTCGGAACGTAATCTTCTAATCGTGGGGGAAGATCTTCAACATCTCCCATAAAGGTCATCCCTTTTTTTTACCTAAAACCTTTATTTATATCCTGGGGAAAAGAAAACATAAAAGGGTGAGCTCAAATGCTCAGTAAGGGTAAACAAAAGAAATATCAATCACATAATTTTCATAAGAACATAACATTTTTGGAAATCTTAACCTGCAAAAGAGAGCATAATTTCATAACATGGGATAAATCATAGTAGTGAAATGAAATCATAACATTACTCATTGTGGCATACACACATAATCATAGAGAATCATTTCTTGTTAGTCAAGACTCATTGCCAAGACTATCTTAGTGGACAAAGTCCCTTTCTGAATCGAGTAATCCTCGTTTCAGTCCTGTTTCACTGAACCGGTATAACCTACCATTCCAGCCATGTCTATCTCATGAGATATAAAATCTTTACCCAATGCATTGGAGGGAGATATAGGTCCCACCCATCTCTTAATGAATCCTTTCTTATGTGTGCCACAAAATCATAAATCATACATCATTGCATAACCCATGTAATAAAAAATGGGATTCTTAAACAACATGACATCATAAAACCATTCATATAAGATAAAGGAATTCATAAACATAATTCCATCACAACATAGTCAAATCAATGTAAAAATATGGATAGAAACAGAACCCTTTATTATCTTATATGGAAAATAATTTTGATAAAACACTTGAATAGAATTCTTGAGGAAAATATCCTTTCTTCTTCAAAATCAATTTCTTTTCACAAAACATCATGCAATTTTAAAAGAAAGAGATTTTATTGAAAATAGTCATGAAATCTTTTAGAGGAATCTTCATGAAAATAAGGCTTTATAAAATAGTAGAAATCCGTTCATGCCGTATAAGTTAAAAAAACATTCTTCGTACTTTTGTCGGAAAAGTCAAAAAGTACCTCGTACGAAAAACGACAAAAGATTCCTTTCATACGTATTAATAAAAACTCACCGAAGGGTAAAAATGGATTTAAACAATTTTAGGTGGATGGAAATAATATTACATATTGAGTAAACATGGATGTGGATGATAAAATACAACCCAGTAAATACTTACGAATAAACAATCTCGGATAAAAATGAGATTGTGATATTTCCCTTACCTTAGGTCCGACTTGCTTTGTAAGTGTTCAAACCTCCTGTATAATGATTTAAATCATGTTATTGACTTATTACAGAATCATATTAATTGTTATGATATCATATATGGTTCACTTATGACATTATATTACCCGTTCTTTTGTAAATTCCATGTTAAAGAAGCGTTTTGGGTAAAATCGTTTCATTTATCGTAGGTGTTTTGACTTGTTGTTCTTGACATCATTATTACTTATATCATAATTTACTTACTTCCAGAATATAAAATATGATTTATATATCATATATATTCAGTATATATATATATATATAATAGATAGATAAATAAAATGAAAAACACCGTTCATGGAGACGGTAGTCCGTACGTACGCATGAACGCTGTTTTACTTTCCTTATTGTCTTGAAATGGAAGCAAGTAGATGGAATACATATATATTTATACATAAATCCAGTAGCTTTAAAATGTCATATATTTCATTATTATTTCTTATATATACTTTATAATCATTCTTAAATGGTTAACATGGAGAATGAATCTCATCGCGTCGTGGAGACGGTAGTCCGTACGTACGCACGAGCGATGATATCATTTCTATAAATATTGAATTGAATTGGAGTGGATTATACAATATATCAGAATCAATATAGTTATTCTTTACACCATTATACCCATCCATGTAAGGTGGTGGTGGAAAATAGATTACACCACGGCGTGGAGACGGTATTCCGTACGTACGCACGCGCGGTGATTTCTTTTTCCGTAGGATGGATAGATGGTGAAATAGGGTTGTTTCATACTTATAATAACATATCAGTATATGAGTGGTACTGATGTTATTACTTCATAATGAAACAACCTAAGAAGAAGAAGTGGAAGAAGAAATAAAGATGAAAGAATTGGTAACGGTAATTACCTCTTCTTTGAAGTTCCTCTTTGAGACCTCTTCTTAGGGCACTAGAATTGGTCTTTGAGGAAGACCAGAACCTCTAGGATGTTGCTAGGGAAGTGGAGAAGGTATTTTGGCAGGGGTTGGCCGAGCTTGAGTGCTCAAATTGGTGTGAGGAGGAGGGGGAGGAGGTGTCCTTTTATAGGGGAGGAGAGGGGCACCTTAGGAATATCTCAAAATATTATTTTATATTAAAGTCAAAATCGGTTTATAATGGTTCCAAAGGGTATTCTTTCGAAGCTAAAGTGGGGATGGGTCGAAATTCTATCAACCAATAGGATTTAGACAAGTTTAGGGTATTATTTTAACCTTATCAATTAGATTTAACTCTAAGTTAAATAATTTAACTTTTACCGTGTCTTTTTGGTTTCTTTCACTATATGGTTAATAAACTTACTATAACATGCCAAACGAACCCCAAATTGTATATTATTAATACATATATCCTTATCTAAGTCATTTGGCCGAACCTTAGATTTTTAGGAATAAAATAACAATTAGTAATATAATATTTGATTTAAAAACTATTTTGTGTCAATTTTGACACTATTTAATATATGATTTTTGTGAAAGTCATAACAGAATTATATGTTCGAACCAAGTTGATTAAATCATCACTAATATATCATAGTAACCTAGAAAATTAGTGGAATTCATAAAAAGTCTTAAATTACATTTATTTTGGTATTTATATTATCAATTATGTCAATATTTCATTAATAAGATAATTACTGTATCATCTTTGTGTCATAAATAAATTATATTATTTTATGTCTAAAAATTACAAATAAAATAACATCATGTAGGAAATCTTTTTAGCTTTCTAATGAATATTTATAGTATAATTTATCGTATGTATAACCCTATATTAAAAATGATTTACTTATTAAACTTTGATTTTAACTATTTTAACCCTTCTTTAAATAAATTAATAATAAATGTCCTAATCTAATCCAAGTGGGCCTAAATGGTCATATTTTATTCCTAAGTTTGTTTTTGGTCGAATTAAACTTGTCCAATAGAATTAGGACATGTGTTAGGGTAATATTAATATCATATTTACCCTTAGTTACCCTATTTACTATTAACCGCGGTAAAAAAAAGTAAAAAGTTACTATTCACCAAAAATTATTCTCATCTCATTGATCCACATTTTAGACCTTGATATTAACCGTGTCTCTCGGATTTTCGAAATTCCATTCACAGAAGCGGTAAAATTAAGTTTTATGCAAAATTCAGTTTTTAACCTACCACTTAGTGGTTTTACTATTCATCAAAAATTGATGTTTTTCAGAACAATGCCAAAATTTCATCCCAAGCTATATTTCATATTCCGAATTCAAAAAATGAAGTCTATTTTACCAAATTAATAACATAAAAGTTGCATTAATTAATTTTATAATTAAATCCCGCTGTTAAAACAAATAGCGTGTTTTTAAGAAACAATATCTATCAAAAGATTGACACTTGTTTATGTCTAGTTTAAATGTGAAATTACGTCCAATGACCAACATTGTATTAAATTGTAAAAATATATTCTAAATATACTTTAAAACCACTCAAATTAATGATTTATCACTATTAATTATTTCGATTAAAAAAGTTGTTTTTAATTATAATTTAGTAATTTTCACTATTCATCAGAATATGAAAGTTATCCGAAAAGTACCAAAATTTCACCTTAGGCTAAATTCGATACTCCGAATCCAAAAATAAAGTTCATTTTTAAAAATAAGATTTACTGGATTTCAAAAAGTGGTTATTACTATTCATAACAGCTAGTTTTAATAATATTTTTATAGCATATCGTTGTTTAGTGAAACTCGGTATTGCGTACTACACACGCTATCGAGGAAGGTCGCGATTGCGTGTAATGCAAGACAAGTCAAGGATGTGTGTTGTGCAAGCTCCTTTTTGTGTAGCGTACAACACAAGACATTAATAAAATTAAAAAGAATATATTTTTTTATAAAATCTTGGGCTGTTACATTCTACCCCCCTTAAAATGAATTTCGCCCTCGAAATTCGTCGGGGTTATAAATGGTTTACTATTTGAAAGTTTCTTTAATAGAAACCCACATAGTAAAAGGGAATACCAAAACTTGGCTTTAAAAACTAAAGTATGAAATGTAACGATTACCCAAATAAACTAATCACTGGGTTTCCACATAGGTGAAAATATGGATATGGAAGAGAAATCTAAGCATCATGTTCTGATGGAGAGTGGTAGAGAACATGGCTATGGAAAAGCCAGTAATCACAAATCCATAGATTTGTGATGATATAAGGTACCATCTGATTCATCAGGTATAAGAGAACTAGGACAACATTTTTGGTTTTCAAGATCATTTCCCTAAAGTTAAAGAATTTGAATTAGAATAAATACTTACTTTATTTTGGTACAATCTCACTGTTGTTCGTGCCTTTAACAATTTCCACTTCATCTCTTAAATAAATAAAGTTGAATTTGTTATTCGTGAAGTGTTAGCAGATCATGTGATAGAATGACGGGCCATTCCATCTGTTTCAAACAAAATGTTAGCAAAATTATATACATAAGTCGATCTATAGTGAGATTAATCACATATGGACTTATACTTCATATATCATACTGCTTAACATAATAAAACTAGTTTCTACTAAACAGGGACTTCCTGTAGGCTAGTGGTAGGCGATAAAGGCCAGTCGCACTTCGGTTGTGGGTTCGATTCCTACAGCCTTGTCTGAAGCGATGGGTTGTCGCCCGTCCTGCAGGTTGTCCTTTTTCTAAAACTACGTTACTATAACATCCCATCAATAATATTGAAAATCTTCTATCCTTAAACAATACTAACTTATGTCCAACATAATCCAGTCTAATCTTTAGGCTTATACATAATACTGCAGTCCACTCTCATAATATAGTAACAACGATTACCAGAGATTTAATACTGTCGTTGATCCCCTCATATCACAAGATATGTCTTGTTGGTCACATTCCAAACATTCAAAGTCCTTAATCGTGTATTCTCTTGAATACCTTAGTGAAAACATGAGTGTAGTTAAAAGTTAACACTTTCCACATACCAAAATCCTCAAAATTCTATATACTCAAACCATGATATCACTTAGTCCTTATATCAATCATGAGCTCATGAATACTGTTAAACAATTAATTTTCTCATTTTCCCTTCATTATGCGCATAATATCTCAATCACTTTGAATACCACATTAGACCAATACATAAATATTCCAATACTCCATGATAAAACATTATTTTGGAATCCCATTACATAAACACTTAATCATTCCACCACATCATTGTCATATTCAACATCGCCAATAGTGATCGCATGTGACTTCCCTTTGTCCTTTGCCTTAAGTGGTTGCTCATGTTGATCATCACTAACCCTTGGATTAGGGCAATTATTAGCATAATGCCCCATTTCTTTGCACTTGAAGCATTGAAGTGTTGGTAGTGCGTTCTCTGCAGTGTTTGCTTTATTCACATCATTAGAAAACCTTTTTCCATTACTTCGACACTCAGCTGCTCGATGACCTTCTTTTCCACACTTAAAACATTTTCTAGTCCCTTTAAGACAATCTCCACCATGCTTTTTTCCACACTTTGTGCATAAGGAAACATTCATCTTCTTTTCACCATTATTCTGGGATTTCTCCTTGAACTCCATCTTTCGTTTCTTGTCAAAACCATGAGATGGATATGTAACACCAACTTCCATTTCTACCTTGATAGCACAACGCACAATTTCTTCATAGCTACTGAAGTCTCTTATAGCTAATGCCCTTCGAAGACTTGGTTTTAAGCCACTGAAAAATCGATCAACTTTACTTTCAGGTTGGATGATAATTCCAGAAGCATACCTTGCAAGTCTTGTAAAATTTGCTTCATAGGTACCAACAGATTCATCATCCCTTTGCTTCAGTTCAAGAAACTCTTTCTCCATCTTTGTTCGAAGAATACGAGGGAAGTACTTACTGAAAAACAAGTTTTTGAACTCGTCCCATTCCATGGACTCAATTTCATCTCTTGGCCTCGTATTCTTGATAAGATTCCACCATTGATCAGCTTCACCTTCCAAACGATATACTGCTAAGATGACTTTATCATGTTCAGAACATTGAAGAACTGAAAATATCTTTTCAGTAGTACTAATCCATTGTTCAGCAACTAAGGGATCAGTAGACCCACTGAAAGAAGGTGGACGTTGCCTCATGAACGTCTCAATAGAATATTGTTCCCTTCTCTGCTCATTTGGAAGTCCAGAATGATTCATAGCTTGTGTAAGTATAGCAATAAGATTTTGGACTCCATCTCCCATAACATTTGTTTGTTCAGGAGGGAAATCATTGCATTGTCCATTGCATTGATCAACACGGTTCCTTCGGGTCCCAACCATCGTCTAAAACCCATAAAGAATAGTGTGAGAGGCAAAAATCATGCTAGGGAAAACAACATAATAAAGGGGGAGTACCTTCAATATCCAACATCTTAGGTTTAATTCTATGATCGTTAGCATAATTCTATTACTATAACCTATACGTATACTTAACCTTAGAGACATCCCTAGAAATACCTTAGAAATATCTCTAGGGATCTCACTAACGTTTTCGCATCCTAGTTTCCAAAGGTTGACTAAACCTTCCCTCTGATACCAACTGTAGAGACCCGAAGCTTGACGTACATGGACATTACATTACTTTTGCGGAATACTTAGTACAAAACAAAAACACACACACAAGGATCGTAATAGTTTAGTGTCTTTGGAAACTCGGAACGTAATCTTCTAATCGTGGGGGAAGATCTTCAACATCTCCCATAAAGGTCATCCCTTTTTTTTACATAAAACCTTTCTTTATATCCTGGGGAAAAGAAAACATAAAAGGGTGAGCTCAAATGCTCAGTAAGGGTAAACAAAAGAAATATCAATCACATAATTTTCATAAGAACATAACATTTTTGGAAATCTTAACCTACAAAAGAGAGCATAATTTCATAACATGGGATAAATCATAGTAGTGAAATGAAATCATAACATTACTCATTGTGGCATACACACATAATCATAGAGAATCATTTCTTGTTAGTCAAGACTCATTGCCAAGACTATCTTAGTGGACAAAGTCCCTTTCTGAATCGAGTAATCCTCGTTTCAGTCCTGTTTCACTGAACCGGTATAACCTACCATTCCAGCCATGTCTATCTCATGAGATATAAAATCTTTACCCAATGCATTGGAGGGAGATATAGGTCCCACCCATCTCTTAATGAATCCTTTCTTATGTGTGCCACAAAATCATAAATCATACATCATTGCATAACCCATGTAATAAAAAATGGGATTCTTAAACAACATGACATCATAAAACCATTCATATAAGATAAAGGAATTCATAAACATAATTCCATCACAACATGGTCAAATCAATGTAAAAATATGGATAGAAACAGAACCCTTTATTATCTTATATGGAAAATAATTTTGATAAAACACTTGAATTGAATTCTTGAGGAAAATATCCTTTCTTCTTCAAAATCAATTTCTTTTCACAAATCATCATGCAATTTTAAAAGAAAGATATTTTATTGAAAATAGTCATGAAATCTTTTAGAGGAATCTTCATGAAAATAAGGCTTTATAAAATAGTAGAAATCCGTTCATGCCGTATAAGTTAAAAAAAACATTCTTCGTACTTTTGTCGGAAAAGTCAAAAAGTACCTCGTACGAAAAACGACAAAAGATTCCTTTCATACGTATTACTAAAAACTCACCGAAGGGTAAAAATGGATTTAAACAATTTTAGGTGGATGGAAATAATATTACATATTGATTAAACATGGATGTGGATGATAAAATACACCCCAGTAAATACTTACGAATAAACAATCTCGGATAAAAATGAGATTGTGATATTTCCCTTACCTTAGGTCCGACTTGCTTTGTAAGTGTTCGAACCTCCTGTATAATGATTTAAATCATGTTATTGACTTATTACAGAATCATATTCATTGTTATGATATCATATATGGTTCACTTATGACATTATATTACCCGTTCTTTTGTAAATTCCATGTTAAAGAAGCGTTTTGGGTAAAATCGTTTCATTTATCGTAGGTGTTTTGACTTGTTGTTCTTGACAACATTATTACTTATATCATGATTTACTTACTTCCAGAAAATAAAATATGATTTATATATCATATATATTCAGTATATATATATATATAATAGATAGATAAATAAAATGAAAAACACCGTTCATGGAGACGGCAGTCCGTACGTACGCATGAACGCTGTTTTACTTTCCTTATTGTCTTGAAATGGAAGTAAGTAGATGGAATACATATATATTTATACATAAATCCAGTAGCTTTAAAATGTCATATATTTCATTATTATTTCTTATATATACTTTATAATCATTCTTAAATGGTTAACATGTAGAATGAATCTCATCGCGTCGTGGAGACGGTAGTCCGTACGTACGCACGAGCGATGATATCATTTCTATAAATATTGAATTTAATTGGAGTGGATTATACAATATATCAGAATCAATATAGTTATTCTTTACACCATTATACCCATCCATGTAAGGTGGTGGTGGAAAATAGATTACACCACGGCGTGGAGACGGTATTCCGTACGTACGCACGCGCGGTGATTTCTTTTTCCGTAGGATGGATAGATGGGGAAATAGGGTTGTTTCATACTTATAATAACATATCAGTATATGAGTGATACTGATGTTATTACTTCATAATGAAACAACCTAAGAAGAAGAAGTGGAAGAAGAAATAAAGATGAAAGAATTGGTAACGGTAATTACCTCTTCTTTGAAGTTCCTCTTTGAGACCTCTTCTTAGGGAACTAGAATTGGTCTTTGAGGAAGACCAGAACCTCTAGGATGTTTCTAGGGAAGTGGAGAATGTATTTTGGCAGGGGTTGGCCGAGCTTGAGTGCTCAAATTGGTGTGAGGAGGAGGGGGAGGAGGTGTCCTTTTATAGGGGAGGAGAGGGGCACCTTAGGAATATCTCAAAATATTATTTTATATTAAAGTCAAAATCGGTTTATAATGGTTCCAAAGGGTCTTATTTCGAAGCTAAAGTGGGGATGGGTCGAAATTCAATCAACCAATAGGATTTAGACAAGTTTAGGGTATTATTTTAACCTTATCAATTAGATTTAACTCTAAGTTAAATAATTTAACTTTTACCGTGTCTTTTTGTTTTCTTTCACTATATGGTTAATAAACTTACTATAACATGCCAAACGAACCCAAAATTGTATATTATTAATACATATATCCTTATCTAAGTCATTTGGCCGAACCTTAGATTTTTAGGAATAAAATAACAATTAGTAATATAATATTTGATTTAAAAACTATTTTGTGTCAATTTTGACACTATTTAATATATGATTTTTATGAAAGTCATAACAGAATTATATGTTCGAACCAAGTTGATTAAATCATCACTAATATATCATAGTAACCTATAAAATTAGTGGAATTCATAAAAAGTCTTCAATTACATTTATTTTGGTATTTATATTATCAATTATGTCAATATTTCATTAATAAGATAATTACTGCATCATATTTGTGTCATAACTAAATTATATTATTTGATGTCTAAAAATTACAAATAAAATACCATCATGTAGGAAATCTTTTTATCTTTCTAATGAATATTTATAGTCTAATTTATCTTGTGTATAACCCTATATTAAAAATGATTTACTTATTAAACTTTGATTTTAACTATTTTAACCCTTCTTTAAATAAATTAATAATAAATGTCCTAATCTAATCCAACTGGGCCTAAATGGTCATATTTTATTCCTAAGTTTGTTTTTGGTCGAATTACACTTGTCCAATAGAATTAGGACATGTGTTAGGGTAATATTAATATCATATTTACCCTTAGTTACCCTATTTACTATTAACCGCGGTAAAAAAAAGTAAAAAGTTACTATTCACCAAAAATTATTTTCATCTCATTGATCCACATTTTAGTCCTTGATATTAACCGTGTCTCTCGGATTTTCGAAATTCCATTCACAGAAGCGGTAAAATTAAGTTTTATGCAAAATTCAGTTTTTAACCTACCACTTAGTGGTTTCACTATTCATCAAAAATTGATGTTTTTCAGAACAATGCCAAAATTTCATCACAAGCTATATTTCATATTCCGAATTCAAAAAATGAAGTCTATTTTACCAAATTCATAACATAAAATTTGCATTAATTAATTTTATAATTAAATCCCGCTGTTAAAACAAATAGCGTGTTTTTAAGAAACAATATCTATCAAAAGATTGACACTTGTTTATGTCTAGTTTAAATGTGAAATTACGTCCAATGACCAACATTGTATTAAATTGTAAAAATATATTCTAAATATACTTTAAAACCACTCAAATTAATGATTTATCACTATTAATTATTTCGATTAAAAAATTTGTTTTTAATTATAATTTAGTAATTTTCACTATTCATCAGAATATGAAAGTTATCCGAAAAGTACCAAAATTTCACCTTAGGCTAAATTCGATACTCCGAATCCAAAAATAAAGTTCATTTTGAAAAATAAGATTTACTGGATTTCAAAAAGTGGTTATTACTATTCATAACGGCTAGTTTTAATAATATTTTTATAGCATATCGTTGTTTAGTGAAACTCGGTATTGCGTACTACACACGCTATCGAGGAAGGTCGCGATTGCGTGTAATGCAAGACAAGTCAAGGATGTGTGTTGTGCAAGCTCCTTTTGGTGTAGCGTACAACACAAGACATTAATAAAATTAAAAAGAATATATTTTTTTATAAAATCTTGGGCTGTTACAACCGCCTCACGAAGCAATGTGAGTTGTTTTCACGAATTCATTACATAAAACAACATATAGAAATATTTAATAAATATATATGATATAAAATAATATAAAATTTACTATTTGCGATGGATAAATGAACCATCATAAATAGTCCCAGGACTCAAACAATTAGCGGTGGGAGACTCTGTCCGTCGCAAATTGTTTTGGCAGGCCTTCCCGCCGCTTGATGCCTAAATCAATTGCGATGGGTATTTGTGGTGGAATTATCATTCCATTGGAAATTACCCTTAGTGTAGTAATATTTGTGATAGAATTATTTTTCTATCACAAATTCATTTCATGTCCTAACTATTTTCGACTGAATTAATTTTGTCGCAAAAAAATCAGTTTAATATTGCACGATTCCTTTCTTCTTCCTCATTACTTCATCTTCCTCCACTATTGTGTGATACTGATTCCTCTATTATATACACCACGCCACCACAGACACCACCCTGTAGTGCTGCCACACCATTGTGCCCTGTGACTTTTCACCACCAAATTGTCGCATCACCGCACTAGGAAATCGCTCTTCATATAGCCCAACCTCTATACCACGTCATCAGACTATATTTCACCAATTTTTAATAGATCCCGGTTTGACTCTATATGTTAAAATTTAATCCTCTTTTCATTTTCCTTATATTTGAGTTTTCTACCTTTTATTACATTTTTTTTCATTTTGGAAAACTCTAGGTTTAAAATTTTATCTGCTTATCATACCATTTTTGATATTTAGGATTGATATAATTTTTTATTAAATATTTTCATGTTAATCAAGTTCAATATTTTCATTATTATTTGTTTATGATAACTAACCAATGCAACTCTTTGATTTGTATATTGAAAAACCATAGGTTCAATAATTGCATGTTAATCTGGTCCATTATTTGTATGTTTATTTATTTATCACGCATAACCTATGCAACCCTTTGATTTGTAGTTATTTTTCTAATTTTTTAAATTTAATTTTAATTATTTATATATATTTTTTAAAATATTTGAATATGTTAAATTTTATAAATATCTATGTAAACATATGTGTATATAAATATATGCACTTTTATTAACAAGCGTGATTATATATATATATATATATATTTTTGTGTGTGTAAATATGTGAGATTTTATATTTGTTTATATATATATAAATTATTAAATCTATAAAAATGTGAAATTATATATATATAAATTTGTCTTGTATATTAGTTTAAAAAAATTTCAAAATATATTTGATATATTTGTATTAATTAAGAAATCTTTTAATATATATATATAAATAAATAATAGCTTGCGAATATACAAATATAAACATTTAAAAAACATGTGTGTTTTTATATATATATATACACATTTGTATTTATATATATGAATATATATATCCGTTTGAATAAAAATTGTAATGTTTCTGATATATATATATATATATAAACATTTTTATAAAACCTTTTATATTTATCAAATATATATTTATATGTATATTTGATATGTATTTTTTAAAAAAATAGATTTCTTATATATTTTATGTATTTATATTAATTATGAAATTATGATATACATACTTATTAAATTATTAAAAATTTAATAATAGTTTCAATAATAAATACTAATCTTTACACAATTTAAAATAATTACTAATTAATTAGTCAATATTTTTAATAAATAGTCAATATGTATGTATGTTTATATCTATGTAAAAATATTAGATATGTTAATTTTTTTTCAGAAAACAAGTAAAAAATAATTTTATATAAATAGATTTGATTAATTATGTGTTATATAGATATATAATGTATGAAATAAATAGAAATGACTGTTTTTTAGAATGATGAGAAAACAATTTATAGAATAAATTTTAACTAAACGTTATTTATAAGATTTTTTTACATTAAAAACTTTAATGAATCATTTTTATAAAAAAACAATAAAAATTTAAAATATGTTATATTTATTGAAAACATATTCAATAATAGTTAGGATAATTTTTTTGTAACAGTTTATAAAAAAAATAACAATTATAAGTCTCTTTAGAAATTCATAAAAATTATTAATTATTTAAAATGTAGTATTATTTTAAATTATATATAATATATAATAAATAATGGTTCATTATTATTTATAAATTGTTAATATTAATTATATTTATAAAATCATAACAATAATTTGTAAAAAAACATAAAAACACATATAAAAGTAATAAATATTAACAAATTAATAAAAATTACATTAATAATAATAATTACATAATGTTTAACAATTAATAATTAATTTATCATTATTATTAATACATACTAAATATAGTTGTTAATTACAAAATATTACTAAGAATTCGAAAAAATGAAGAAATTACGAAAAATTGTCAAAATTTGTAAAAGAAAAAAAGAGTAATTTTTCACTATTTGTAATATTTATTATAAATTCTAATATTATGTTGTGCGAAGGGTAAACCCTAAATCATAGATCCAATTTTTATCTCCAATTTATCATATGATACACAGTTTGAAAAATATATTTGTTTTTTATAATAAAATATAATAAAAAATATTAAATTAATTACCCTCACCTGTAGTGTCACTAAACACTTGAAACTCACAAATGTTATGTCGTGTGCAGGGTACACCCTAGATCCTAGACCCAATGGTGATATCCGATTTATCATATGGGACACTTTTGGAAAGATACATATCTTTTTTATAATAAATAAAATTAAAAATATTAATTTAATTACCCTCACCTGCAATGTAACTAAACACCTGATGCACAAATATGTAATGTCGTGTCTAGGGTAAAACCCACATATGAGACCCAATGATGATCTCCAAATTATCATATGAGAAACCATTTGAAAGATACATAACTTTTTATGTTAAATTATAATAAAAGTATTAATTTAATTACACTCACATGCAATGTAACTAAATACCCTACAAACAAAGATGTAATGTCACATCTAGGGTAAACCCCACATCACGGACGTAATGGTAATATTTGATTTATCATATGAGAAAATATTGGAGAGATATTCTATTATTTTTAAAAAACAACATGTGTATTATATAATTTATTTATTATTTTTGTTTTATCTACACTGAACCTCTACAGGCTTTGAAATCTAGGGATAAACCAATTCCTCAATCTACTCATATTCCTTTGAATATTTCAAGATGATAAAATATAATAATAATTTGAAACTAATCAAACCAATCAGTAATAATTATTCTTATTTTTTTTTTGGTTTTTTATATTACTATAGACTTGGTAAGTAGACATCCGTATCTATTATTTGATCATGATTGGATAAATAATCGCGAAAATCCAAAAGGATCTAGTTTAAATATTATCTCCATTGAAGGTGTTGAAACCTTCAAATCATTTTCATCATCAAATTTAGATTTTGTTTCTGAAGGAACAATTAAATTTCCATGTTATAAATGTGATCTTAGGATATTCAAAACATTTGAAAATTTAGGAATTCATCTATTGTGTTATGTTTTTGGGAAGGAATATATTTTTTTGTATCTACATGGTGAAAATAATTCTGTATAAAATATAAATTTTTCAGTTCCAAATCCATCATTTCAAAATTTAATACATGAGGCATCTATTCTATCTATTTTGGAAACAAAAACTCAAAATTAAATTCAAAATCATGAATCATAACCCTCTTAGTTTTACAATTTTTTAAATCCACTAAGGGGTCCTTATATCCAGGAAGCGAGATGAGAAAACATTAAGATGTCGAAAAATTTAGATTTTGGAATGCCTAATAATTGTTTCAATTCGATTTTATCTTTGTTTAAGTCATTTTTTTCTAGACAGAAATAAATTACCTCCAAGTTTCTATGAGAGAAAAATTTTGGTTCATAATTTGGGTCTAAGATATCAGATGATCCATGCTCATTCAAATATCTATATCTTATATTATAGAGATTTTAATTATTTGGTTAATTGTACAACATGTGGAGAATCAAGGTATAAAGAGGAAAAGTAAGTAAATTCAATAGTTATCATGAAACAATTGAGATATTTTCCGATTACAACTCATTTATAGTGTTTATTTATGTATCGTAACACAATTAGATTGATAATATGACATAAATAAAATATTTCAATTATAAAAAGATTAAATCATCTATGTGATAGTGATTCATGGAAACATTTTTTCCAAATGCATCCTTATTTTTCTTCAGAATCTCATAACATATGGTTGGGCCTTTGTATTGATGGTTTTTATCCATTTGGTTCTTAGAAGAGTCAATATTATTATGGGATTATTTTCATTACTCACAAAATTTATTTTTTGATGAATTAAACATATATATATTTGACTCTATTAAATACAGGACATCCAAATAAGAATATTGATGTTTATTTGAGGACACTAATTGATGAGGTAATATCATTATGGAACAACGGTGTGACTACATTTGATATAACTATAGATAATATTTTTATATTTAATATTTCTTTAATATAGAAGATATGTGACCTTTCGGTGTATAGTACGTTATTTGGATAGAGCAAACAAGGTATAAAATCAAGCCTTTACTACATGGCTAAGAACAAATTGTTTATTCTTTATAATGGGAGAAAAGTTTGTTATTTTTTCTATCATCAGATATTTCTTCTCAGGGATCACCATTTTCAAAGGAATGGAATTAATTTTACTTAAGGTTGAATTGAAATAGATGCACTTAAAATAGTGATCTACGGTAATCAAGTAAAACCTATATTCTCTATATTACCTTATGTTACTTTTGGACTAACCATAAATGGCCAAAAGATAAATGTTTTTTTGAGAGATCATAATTTGATAATGAAGAGTATTTTTCCGGGCCTCCTATATTGGTCTGATTTATTGGTTTTTCACATGTTATATGTATTAAATATTGAGAATAATGTTTTTAATAACATGTTTTTTACCGTCTTGTAAACACCTAATAAGTCCAATGATAATCTAAAGGCATAGTTAGATCTTGCGCAGATTTGCAGGCATCCTGAACATAAATTATTTGAAGATGAAAGATCACATTAATTAATGAAGCCAGAATCATCTTACTCATTTAGTAATGAAAATATTTTATTATTCTATCAACGGATTATATATTTTAGTTTACCATATGTTTATGCTTCTGATTTTTCTCATTGTGCCGAAATGGGCATGTTAACGGGTTTGAAAGGTTTGACTGTCATGTCATAATTGAAATATTAATTCCATTTTGGTCTTAAAAGGATATTTAATTCTTCAATATGAGATCAGTTTATCAAAATATCATATTTTTAATATATTTGTGTTGAAACATTAGACTACAATGCATTGAGTTTTTTGGAAAAAGATGTTATTTTAGTTTTATGTAAATTGGAGAAAATATTCTAATCAAGCTTCTTTCATTCCACAAAACATTTAATATTTCGTTTTCCATATGAAGATAAATATGGAGGGTCAATTAAATTATGGTGGATGTATCTATTTGAGAGATGTATGCAAAAATTAAAGAAGAAACTACATAACAAAGAATTTGTTGAAGGGTCGATTGTAGAAGCATACTTGTAGGAGGAAATTTCAAATTTATTCTCTTATTATTTTCAGTAGAAATATCCTTCAAAACCTAATCACATGGGTCACAATGAGGCAAAGTTTGATTATGTCACAGAACATCAGTTGTTAGTTTTAAATCACCTTGATCTTGGTTTTGGTTGTTATAATGAGAGATAACTTACAAATTAAGAAATGTACAGAGATAATACTTATGTTCTGCTGAATTGTACATAAATAACAAAATTTGTGTAGTAAGTATTACTTTTTTATTATTTATTTAAATATTTATAAAATATATCTTAATTTAAATTAAATAAATTTAGACTATATGATGAACATATCAAAAAAATATAAATTATATATGCAACTCATGAAAACAATCAGGCAAAAAAATTTGTATATTGTTTTCAAAGATTGGTAAGATAACATACTTTTGATAGAATATTAAATAAAATTTCCAATTATATCTATTATTAATTTTTTTTATTTTTTACAGGTAACACAACATGAAAATAAAATTGATATTTGATTATGTGTGCTCAAAACCCTCCATAATTGTTTTTTAAAATCATATAATGGGTATGTGGTTAATGGATTTGGATTCCATACACGGATATATGGTAACTCAAAGAAATCAATGAACATGGGTGTTCATTTGAAAGGATATACTCATAAGGAATGTGAAGTTGACTTTTATGGTATACTAGATGAAATAATTGAGTTATGTTATCTGGGACCAAATTATGTTACATTGTTTAAATGTCACTGGTTTGATACTGGTCAGGGGTTGTGAGTTCATCTATGACCTGGAGTCATTGAAATTAAATAAAATAGTATTTTGGCATCAAATGAACCATTTATGTTGGCATATCAATTATATCATGTTTAATAGTCAAATTACTATGATTTTTGGAGATATTTTATGGACTGGTGGAGTGTGATAAAATTAAAATCATGTGATAAACAGTTTATTGAAAATAAAAATTGTTCTATAGAAGTGAAACATATTGGAATTTTTCAAGAAACATGCCAAAATATATATCTTACCCAACGAGATATAAATTTCAATGACGAAACCCTCTAGTTAAGGGTTGATGATATAGATAATGTTAATGATGTAATAAGAAATGAAGAAACTAAAAGTTATACGGATGTTCACTTTGTTAAATATAAGGATAAAGACATTGATTTTGAATAAAATGGCGATGAAGATGATGATTGATGCATTATATGCATGTCTTTTGTTAGAGGTAACTGTTATATTCTGATATTTATTAGTTTTTTTAATTTAATATTTTCATTAATAATGAAATAATTGTAACATTATTTTAATCTGAAATTTATTAATTTTTTACATTTTATATCTGTATGAACAATATCTTGGTGTTGAGAATATTTGTTTCATATGGGTAAAGATGATCCTCATGATCTATTACATTCTCTCAATGATTCCAAACTTCCTGATGATGTGACCAATTCAGATCCTCTTCCTTAGGCTAGTGCGCCTACTATGAGGGGGTGTGGCCTTGCTCGATTACGGATTCCAGATCTTATTCCAGATAGGTGACCATATATTAATTTTTATCCTTGTTTATAGAGGGAAATTTAATTTTTTAATATAATTATTTTATATTAAATAATTGGATTAATTTTGATAATAATTTTATGATTACATATTTTTCACAATTTTCACAGTTTTTCGCATTTAGCCATTGGTCAAGCTGGTCCAATTGTGAGAAATTAATTTTCCAACCCATGGCTGTGGTGGGAATTAGTAACCATCGTTTTACGTGACCATATGTTTTACCATTGGATTGTACGTTTCTAAATAATATATAATTTTTAAAAAAATATTCAATTACTAACATATTTTTTTCTTACATAATTTATTTTCAATAATTTTTTATAGTCATAGAGGTCCTATCTGAGGGAAATTGGATATTCTTATATGTGAGCACTTTCATCAATTTCCAAACGACATCAGAAAGTGAGATATAGATAAATCTTGTGCTACCATTTTTGATCAGTATAACATCTCTAATAGTCCTGACGGTATTTCAACTCAGGTATGGGATGAGTTGTTCTACTTCTGGTTATGAGAGAATTTTAAGAGGAGATCATCAACTGGACGTCAAAGTCGAGGGAGGTAAGATGAAACCCATATGGTAGGTAGTCATACATTTAGCACATATCGACAACATATGGTAAGTGATATTATTTATTAATGTATATATATCTTATATATAACATGTTTTTTATATTATATTTATCTATAATAACCCATTTACAATGGAGTTTGAATTTTATAAGTAGATATATACTGATTTACTTAAAAGATATGTTGTATGCGAATGACAGTTCATTATTGTGGTCAGTGATTTTGTTTAAAAATTTCATGAATATTAATTTTATTGTAGTTATAATTTTTTATTATATTTAATGTATATAGATGAGGTTGTGACTTCTCATTCATGGGAGAGTCATGTTGAGACCCAACAGAATGTCATTGCTGATTCGGGTTTTGATGAGGGGGTTTAGATATAGGTGACTTCACAGGGTGTCAAAACAGGTCAAGTGATTCGTATTGGTTCTCAACTAACACATACGCGTTATTATGGAACATCTGTGATGGAATCAGTGAATGTGAAGGGAGCATGTGGAGATTCTTCATCGATGTAATTTTCCACTTAAAAGTACAAGGAGAGGTTGATAGATCAGGATGAGATGATACAATAGATGCAAAAGGAGTTGGTGGAGGAGCAAGAGAAGAAGTGTCTCAGAGATGAGCATACGATGGAGTATATGTGGTGACATGAACATGGTGTCAGTATAGAGTTTTCTCCCCTGATCCTTTGAGTGATCCTCCCCAATTCCTTCAAGGGATCCTTATCCATCAGATGATAGTAGATGATTTATGATGTTTTATTACTTTTGTTGTAATTTGGTATGAATGACATGTTATTTTTTAACTAATGCACTGCTTTTTTGTCAGTTTATTTGTTTAATATTCTTTAGTTCTTTTTAAATATTTTTAAATTTATTAATTTTTTATGGTTTTTAACATTTTTTATTAAATTTATGTTTTTTAATTATTCTTAAATATATATATTGTTTTTATTATTTTCCTATATATTTAACATGTTAATAAATTTAAATTATTTAAATTATTTAAATTATTATTTAGTATATTTATTTTGAAAATTAATTTTATTTTATTTCACATTTATATATTTAAAAATGTATATATTTTTGAAATGTTTAGGATGATATATAACAGGCAAAATTTTTGAAATGTTTATGAAACTCTTTCTCTTCCATGTGTTATACCATGATAAAATTCTTATGAAACCTGCTTATTTTCCCCCCAAGTTATGCTATGATGAAATGATGAAATGGTTATAAAAATTAAATCTTGTCCAAAATTTATGATATGGTGAGATTTTTATGAAACCCATTTCATTTCATGGGTTATGATAAGATTAATGAATTGTGATCTTATGGAACACATGTTTAGTATATCTATTATGAGAAAATTGTAACCTAAATCTCCCTCCAATGAATACGGTAATGATTAATGTTATATGATATAAAAGGGTATGTGGGAGGTTTTACCATTCTTGAAATAGCAGGGTACACAAGATGTTATTCCAAGGCCAAAAAAAGAGGGTACACATGAGGGTATCCCAATCCCAAAACAAGATAGTGCACATGAGGTTATACCAAGCCCAAAGAAGGTACACACGAGATTAGCCCAATACTAAAATTTTATGAAATTTTTGGTATATATCCTTGAAATAAGATTTTATAGGATTATTTATATTCCAAAATTCTTTTTTTATTCCAATTTTATTTTATCATGGATCATGTTCTTTTATTTACTTATGATTCTTGTCTTAATAACTACCAATCATTATTCGATGACTCATTATTATGATATTTGAATTGAATCGTATGGTTTTAAAATGTTATTGTCATGTTCTCATGATCTTATTATCATTTTTTTCCTACATATTTCCCTTTCTTACCCTTACTATGAATTTGACCTCGCACTCTCTTATGTTTCCTTTCCCAATTTATGAAGAATTTATTTATGTAGGATTACTAATGGGGAAGATCTTTATAGGATATTCTGATGATCTTTCTCCCAATTAGAATATGGTTTACCTAGACTACATAGGAACAAAATTATTATGGTCCTCATGCATGTGTTGTTACAATAACTGATTATTCCTCTAAAAAGATGTAATATATAAGTTTGAAAATCCTAGTTCATTATTTTTGGCATCAGGGGAAGATTTTGGTTAACCATTGGAAAATAGGATGAGATAAAATTAGTGATATTCCTAGGGATTTTTATAAGGATATATATAGGGATGTAACAAAGGATAAGTATATGGATGATATAGTGTGTAGGAAACTGTCATGGAATTTTGGTAAAGGATAGAACAAATAGTTTCCAAGAAATTACATCCCTACCTGGATACTATATGTGGATGTGGATCTAGAATAGAGGTACCTAGGGGTAATAAATCTGAAAAGGGAACAATTAGATATACTCGATCATAACCTGATGCTAGAAAATGGCCCCTAATTCACACATGGTTTGACACGACTGGGGGATATTCTTTGGAAATTCACTATCTCTTTACAAACCATCATAAAGGATTTAAATAGATTATAGATATTAATGACCTAGGATAAACTTAAGGTGTCATAAATTAAAAATAATTTGTCATGATTTATAAATCTTATAATTCATTTTCATCTCTATTTGGTTTCCTATATTGATTAGAATTGCTCAAACTATCATTTTTTGTTTTAGTCAATGGAGGGAACCAGAAAGAACTAGGTTAGTAATGAATCTGACAGATAGTTTACAGTTGATAATTCAAATGGGATGATGACTGGAGTAAAATATTTTATGATTATTCCCAATTATTTATCATAATATATGATTAAAAATATGCCCCTTAACCAAAAATAGGACTCAGAAAATACAATAAGGGTATAGTTCACTAAGAGTTTGAGTAATGGAAACCATCGAGAAAAGAATATTAAATATCCTATGTATCAAGAATGTGGGAATAAGAACTCCATGGAATGTATTAGAGGGACACAAAGTTGTTCTGTTTGTGGGAAATATGTAAACAAAGTATGTAATTATAGATGAAAGATTAAAAGTTCGGTTAACACAATGGATGAGAATAATAGTCTCCCTATGGTATTATCAACTATTTAATGTTTTAAATGTGGAAAGTATAGGAGTTATAAAAATCAGTGTCTTAAGGGGAAATATTATGAGGATAATTATAAAGGTTATATGAGTAATTGTTTTTCTATTGATAATGAAGATATTATATATGACATATGAAAGGAAGGAGGTATTAAATAATAATATTACAAGGTCGAGTTAATGGTTTAATAATAAAATAGTATGATTTAAGTTTAAATGTACTGCAATTCAATAAATAGGGAATATATAAGGATTTTTTAGTATAAGTTTTTCATTAAAGAATTAAAATAATATGTTAAATGATGATAATGACCTAAAAAGCGATTTAATGGAAAGGTCATATTAATATATACACATTATTAAGTGAAATATAACCCTTAATATGTTCCTGATGTTGAGATAATCACATAGGGATAAAGATATGATTGATATAAAAAAAGTAAATTGGATAACATTTATTACCTTTGAACATATTAATGATGTGTGGAAAAATGGTATATGTTATCATTGATGGAGTTTACAACATTATTGGATTTATGTAATATATCCAATAATCTATATATTTTTTAAGGAATAAAGAAGCACATATGTTTTAATTAAGGTTTTAATGTAATTTTGGTTATTACCAAGATTTAATAAAATATATGACTAATGTGTTAACATATTTTTTAGGTGAAAACCAAAGATACTTTATGATAATTTAATGAATAATGTTAAGTTGATTTTTAAAATTTTAGTGAACTTATTTATAAATATTTAATTTTAGATGGGGTATATGGTTAAACATTTATGGAATAGTTTATGTTGAACTTTGGATGAGTGTTTGGAGATCTGTGTATTAATTTATTATATAAATATTAATGCATATTGGATAACCTTTTCTAACCATTTTGATAACTAAAGATAGATGGAATTACTTAACTTTCTAATTATGGATCCTATAATCCTCTAGTGTTTCATGCATTAAAAAATTATCTTCATTTCTTAGAGTATGAGATGAAGTGGAAATTGATCAAGACACAACCAAATTATGAGATTGTGATAATGAAATAGAATAAAATAGAGTAAAAATATATCCTCATGAAAATTTTTCAACCATAGGAAAAGTATATTGAAATAAAATTTTATTCTATTACCATCATTTCAGATTATTTGAATAATATTTTCACATCTTTTTTGTTTATGTATTGTTTGTCATTATTATTCTTATTGAAATGTTCTTTATCAGTCTCCATCAGTATTTGGGTGTTAGGTTTCTCTTAAATATCCATGTTTAAACTTCCCACCTATGTTCTCCAATTTCTAAACCTATTATGTGTTATTCTAGTTGACTTTAACACATCCCTTTATCTTTTTCCAATGAATTTTTTATTAACCATTTTTAAAATTTTGGTTTCTATGAAAATGAATTTTCATTAACAAACCTTTGATGACCAGAAAAATTTCAAGGGAGAAATTCACTTTATAGGGTGTAGACTGTAACACCCTGAGATTTTGTGAAAATTTATTTTCTAATGAATTTAATATTTTCAATATTTTATTTTACATATAACCCTATGTTTTTCTTATATTACATGAAACATTGAGTTTAAATGAAATATGAAAAATCATAGAAATATTATTTTATGATAGTTATCACATAGTAGTTATAGTAGTGGGTATGAATAAAATTAACTAATTTATTAAAATATGTAGTTTACACATGAATAAAAATTGAATTCTTCGGTGACCAATTAATTAAAAATTAAAATAAGTACACTTTAAAATAAAATAAATCTTTGTTTGAAACATTATTTTTATGAAAATAGTCTTGTTTTACCTGAATAAATTAATAAAAACACTTTTCATGAATTATTTTAAAAACATTTATATATTATATATTCAATTAATATTTTATCATTCATCTTATATGTTATTTATACAATAGATAATAATAAATCTAATTTTACCCTTAAATATACTTTAAAAAAAAGCTTTTTGTCACCTTTTTTCACACTTAATTTAAATTTTTTAAAACATTTAGAAAATTTATTTTATAAAATAAATTTTATTTATGATTCCATCATTTAAAAATTATATTAGGGTGAATTTTTAGGAATTTTTTGAAATGATTGATTTGTTAATGAATAGTGAAAAAATACCGACTTTTAATTGAAAATTACCTTTGCATTTAAATTATTTATAAAGTTAAATTTTAATTAAAATTTATCTTAAATTAAAATTAGTTCAATTATTATCTATTAAGACATTTTATTACATTGGAATCATTTTCATATTGGACTTTTATGTAAAAACCATGTAATCTTTTGGTTATTAGCTCTATGAAAACCCACTTTCTCATCGTGTCTGTGAGATTAATTTTAAATGAAACTATTTCACTTCAGTGAATTTAATTTGGAAAAATTTATTTCATGTTTTAATGACCATAATTTATATCATATAATAATTTCAACTAAATTTTTATGAAAAAAAATAGTGAAAAGAGTAAAAATTAATTATCGTGGTTAAGGTAAAAATGAGTTTACTATGGATTGAACTAAAATCATAAGGGTTAAAATGACCTAAATAATTGTCTAAAATTTATTTTATATCGATATTTAGACCAAATAACGTTTATTTATTTATAATAATCCATTTTCTGAGCATTTTGTCATGATAAAAACTTGGGTACAACTTTTACTTTTCAAAAAATTACAATTGTGCCACTCATCTCATTTATTAAAGGCCACGCATCTTCTATCTTCTTCACACATTGAAAACATTTTGGATTGAAAAAAAATTTCAACCCAAATAAATTCAAAAATTATCTAATATCATTCTATAATAATTATTATGGGATGAAATAAAAATGAGAAAGTATTTTGCTGAAAACCTAAGGAGGTTACCTGAATAAGAGCTGACATTCTTCAATGAGCATTTTTATTTTATTCCTCCCCCACCTCCTTAATTTCTAATTAAAACATGATGATAAAATAACATCATTATACTTAATATACATATATCTTGTTATTTTAAGGTTATTACCTACAACCATTCCCACTTCTATCAAATGAGAAATGAAATCATCATTCGTATGTATGGTATACTACTCTCTCGCAAACCGATGTCATTCGTTTTTAAATTACCAACACTAATGGTTGGTTATGATGATGGATTGAAATATATAGAGGATTTTTATAACATAGTTATAAATATGTATTTATTATATCAAATATAAATTTTTACATTCCCTTCTATAGGGGATATGATAATGTTGTTTGTGTGATCTGCGGACTACCACCTTCCATAGCGATGTGATTCATTTTCTCTAACTCTTTACACAGAAGAGAATATGGATAAAGTAAATAAATATATATGATATAAAGTAAATAATTATTATTTTCAATACATATTTAACATTTTCAAATGACAAAATATCATTTTATTTCATATATTTTCACTCATAGAAAGATGATATTGTCGTTTGTGTATGTGTGAACTACTACCTTCACAAAGTGATATAACTCTATCTTTTCATCAACAAACCTCATGGATGATCTGCATAAGTATATTTATATAAATATTAGGGTATTTATAATATTATTAAAAAATTATATATAATATATTACTTAGCTCATTTTCACAATATTCATTGAAAAATTGAAATGTTACTCATTAGTACGTACGAACTACCGTCTCTAGGATTGTAACATACTTAATTTATATAAAAAAATACATTATGATTGGTATTAAAATTGTACTTTATGTATATATATTATAATTATTCCATGATTATTATTTTGGACATGATTAAACCATGATCAAATTAATAGAACCGATAATAAAAAAACAAGACATATAAGAAAAACAAAGCGATAATTACATGAAACATGATTTTATCAAGGAATTATTAAAAAATGGGTAATAACGTGTCTTAATACAATAATATATTGTGTTATATATATTATTATGATTCTATAATATAATTATAACAAGCTTATTTTTATTGTACAGGAGGTTCGAGCATGTATGAACAAAGTTGAGTCTTACGGTAAGGGATTTTTAGCATGTCTTTTATTTCTGTGAGACATATGAAAATCCACCACTAATTTATTATTGTGTTGTGTATATACTACCCCTTTGACATTTTATACAATGAATATAATTATTTTAATGATATTATATGTTTCATTTAATGTTATTATTTCAGGGGCCTTAGGATATAATGTTACCAAAGTGGCAATGGTATTATGGAGTAATCTCATTATTTAAAAAGATTGTTTATGTTTATGTTTTTGATAATGAAATATTATGATCCATCTCTCAATAAACTCTTGAATTTTTTTGTTTTATGGTTATTTCAAGAGAATACCTGTTTTTCCTTCATTTTACTCACTTTATGTACTCAAGAGTTTAAAATGATATTTTTATGAAAAATTATTCTTTTAATCTCAAACCCTTTTTCTTCCTAAAACATGTTTTCTAAAAATGTTTTCAAAAATGTTTTTAACATTATTAAAATGTTTTATTAAATATATTTTTAACAATTTTTAAAATTTTAAAATAATTTAAAGGAATCTTCACGTCCTTTTTCAAACAATGTATGTCTGGTTTTTATTGAAAATGTGAAAAGAATATTTGTTTTTTAACATGAATGATGTGAACAATATTTATTTATTTCATGACCTCTCATTTATTTTAATCTTACCTTAAAATATTTCTCGGTTATTTTCAAAATAAAATTATTTTTTAAAATATTTTAATTTAAAAAAAGTGTTTTTCAAAGGAATGTTATTTTCCTCAAGAAATGCTCCAAGTGATCTTTCCAAATCATCTCCATCTAAGATGACATCCTCTGATGTAACTTATTCATTTTTGGGGATATGAACTAAGGATACCATGAGACCCATTTCTCTTTCATGTGTTATACAATGAAAAATTTCTTATGTAACCCACTTTATTTTCCAAGGGTTATGCTTTAATGAAATGTAGAAACTATTATGAAACCTGTATCTTTGCCCCCAATTATGATATGATAAAATATTTAAAAACCCATTTCATTTCGTGGGTAATGATTTTATGAATGTTTTATAGTTGTATGGACCATTTGTGTAAGATTTTTATTATGATAAAGTCTGAACCTATATCTCCAGGAAATGAATTGGGTAATGACTAATGTTTTATGAGCTGAAAGGGAACACATGAGGTTATCCCAAGCCCGTAATAAGAGGGTGCGTGGGAGGTTATCCCAATACAAAAACAAGGCGGTAAATTGGAGGTTATCCAAAGCCCAAAACAATAGGTCACACCATAGATTATCCCAATCTCAAAATAAGAGGGTATACACGAGGTTATCCCATGCCCGAAGCAGATACACAAGTGATTATCCCAATCCTAACATATTAATAATGTCTTGGTAGATAACCATGATATAATATTTTTTATGATTATGTTTATTTCAAAATTCAAGGTCTTATGACAATTTTATTCCCTCATCTATTATGTTCTTTGATTTTCTTATGATTCATGTCTTATTAATTGGAAATATTTATGCAATGACTCGATATTGTGATATTTTATTTGTAGGGTATGGTTATCAAATGTTATTATCATGTTCTAAGACACTTAGTCTCAGGTTATTCCTATATATCTCCCTTGTTGAACCTTATTAATCATATGATATCACCCTTTATTATGTTTTATTTTCTCTAGTTTATGAAGAAAGGATTTATGTAGGCATACTAAATGGGAATATTTTTATGTGAGATATTAAGGATCATTCACCAAATTACAAGATAATGTACCTAATATTTGAATAAACTAAACTACTAGAATACTCTCGCATATTTTTTGTAGTGTATTGAATTTTCACCTAAATAAATGTAATATCCATGTATTGAAATCCTATATTTCTATATTTAATCATCTCATGATTTTCCAGATCATAAGTATCAATTTCCTGCAACTGCCCACAACCCCTACTGCCAGCTCCTTGATCATGATGTGTGTCACCTGGTTGGGGTGGTGGAAGTAGATTATAACATCATCAATCACCACCAACTTCACCTCCTATGGGATCCATGCCTACTATTTTTCTAACTCTTCCTTCCTGTGGGCCTCCATAGTCATGCCTAGGAGAACCATATTCCCAGTTTTGTCTTTGTCGTGGTGGTCCATCTACTACATGATTTCCCTCCTCCACATGTTTGGTTTGGAAATCAAATTCCATGTGACCTCACCCATCACATGCATATCATCAACCCTCTTCTGGATGTCATGGTCCTCTATGTAATCCTTAATACTCATTACCATGTGCCTGAGTTTAGCCACATGGAGACCTCATATTCCAATACCCTATAGACTGTAGCCTACTATATAATGTAATTCAATTTGCCCCATGACAACCACAACCTTATATTACTGCATTAAATCCCATAGATATGAATCTCTTCATCACCATATCCCTCTCTATCACTCTAACATTTCTAGAAATTCATAAGGGGAATTACACTGGAATGGATGTCTCTATGGAGACCCTTCTCAAACTTCCATGACCAGAAATAACCACCCCAAATGAGGTTAATGGAATAATGTGTAAGGTCATTAAAACCCAAAACATACATATAAAATGTTATTCCTCTCTGTTGAAGATCCAAAATCTATTGAATAAGAATTGGTTTCAATCATGAGGGGTATTATTCCTCATGAAACAACTAGTATAATTCAGACTATGAAAGTTTCGACTCATCATGTTCCATCTTGACTAGACTCCACCATTATTGAGTTTCTCCATGATAAATGATGGATTATAGTAAAACCATCCAATAATTAAGGGTCAACATAAGCCTAAAAACTCAAATCACCAACTCAATACAATTCTCAACTTCTTCGGGATCTAGATCACTACATAACCTTAATGGCCACTAATGTTAGAACTCGAGGAGTGCACAAATCTTTCATGCATCTTCATCCTACTTTACTGATACAATCTACTGCTAAAAAGGTGGGGGTGATATAACCTACCCACTTAAAGGAAATATCTCATGAGATAGCCCCTGAACTGAGGAATCATCGCTCATAAGATCTTCGTAATAATCCTGAAGCGGTAACCTAACTGGCTACCTTCATTGAGGAATCCTAAAAATTAATCAATACATATCAATGTTCCCTACAACCAATTTATAATTATACTAATTCAATATGTAGGAATTCAGAGTCCTGGTGAATGGATACATTAGCCAATGAACCAACATTGTGTTTCCAAAAAAAACTACACACGAGACACTTTGACATGGTTTCCCTAAATTCCTATCCAAAAATCATAAGGGGAAAAATTCAAGCACTATCTCGAGGTTAACCACTTCTGATACCAATTTGTAATGACCCGACCCATTAGGGCCCACATGTTCGGTAGAATACAGGGCCACCAAAAACTCAATCCCACTTGCATAGATCGGGGGATGGAATAAATGTCAAGAAGGCATAACTAAGTTGTTAGGACTTTTCCTAAAGTACCTTTATGTATGAACCCAACAATATCTACACATAAGTGAAGAGGAATAATAATAAAATTCCAAGACCTATTGAGAAAAAATAATTTCTGTAACAACCTATATGGAATATGAAAGAGTGTGATAGACTAAACCAAAATTAAAAGGAAAAAATATATGTCCCCCAAGAAAAGATGTGCCAACCTAATAATAATGGGAAAATAAATATAGATAGATCCTATATTCATATCTCTAAACACCGACCACCGTACATGGTTGAATACACCACATTTTCAATATGGTCCTCTAAAATCCCCATCAACCTTTCTATCTTCTTCATAAGACATGACATGTGTAGGTAAAGCCTATAAAGGGGTGAGTATATACATAGTCAATAGGATACCTCGAAAAATGGTGTGGGTGGGGGGGAATTAGGGTCAAATTAGAAGTACTTATATTAAAACATGAAATATGGAAATGAATCCAAACAACAATGATATATTCTCATAAAAGAAACCAAGATGAGATAGAAAGGGGATTTTATCTAATATCCTAGTCTAGGATGATGAATATTACTAAAACTCTAAAAAGGCCCATCAATGATGGACAACATCTCATGTTCTTGTCCAATGATGTAACCTTATGAAGGACCCATGTCCCTATATGATATGTTTTTTCAGCCATTATATAGATACAGGACCCACATCCTAGTGTATCAGGGGGTTCCACTCATTCCAAAGATAGAGGACCTGTGCCCTAGTGCATTAGAGGTACCACTTAATATATAGAGGACCCATACCCTAGTTTATTAGGAGGTTGCAACTCAGTAGATAATGGGTCCATAACCTAGTATATTCTGGGGGTAACACTCAGTAGATATAGGACCCACATCCTAGTCTAGCATGGGGTACCACTCAGTAGATAGGGGACCCACACCCCAGTCTGCCCGGGAGTACCACTCAGAAGATAGAGGGCTCATTCCCTATTACTCAGGGGTACCACTCATTATATAGAGGACCCACACCCTTGTGGGTTTGAGGGGGTACCACTTTGTAGATAAAAAACCAATTCCCTAGATCGTTAGGGGGTAACACTTAGTAGATAGAGGACACATTCCCTGGTCTATCAGGGGGTACCACTCAAAATATAGAGAACCCATTCCCTAGTTTATTAGGGGGCACGACACAGTATAGAGATTTGTATGGGGGACCTAGGCCCTGGTATGATAGGGATATTTTCAATCCCAACCTACCTCTATTGATCTTACTCAATCACTACTATTGTTGAGTGTCTCCTAAGGAAGTGACATGCTCAAAAAATATCACATTGTTTCTCAAAATCCACTATAAATGACACCATCTTGTTCTATGAGTAAAAAAACTCAGGATTGGCTACTCACGAGCCAAAATCCAATTAAAAATTAAGGATGTACGAGAGGTAGAAGTTTCATAAAATAGTACATGACTTGTAAAGTGTCCACACAACACATGAACTATTATGGAAACCTCGAATTTTCATTTACAACATAAGGGTTGATGTCCATTTATCACTACATGGTGTGTAAGGGTACTACACATTGTGTCTTGATCTCCTGTGGTCGAGCCATGTTCTCTTGGTTGTGCCCATGTTTGTGAATATGGTCCCATGTAATCCCCAAGTACATGGAGTGTCCTCTAACACCGGGTCCTTAGAATGTTCATCTAGTACATATACCAGCTTCACTAGGATAGTCACATGTTCTATGGTCCATCCATGCGGAATGTGATCCTTATCTTCTTAAAAGCCCCAGCTACTACATCTAGGTGGAGCTACATGAAATGTGTTCATCAGAATACATTCCACGTAGTAGTGTTTTTCACAGAAACTCATATATTTTCCCAATTTTTCCAGATCCAACTTTCCTTCTATATAATCATCCATTTAACAAACCTAAAATGGTATATATCACCTTTGGCCATCAATTACAACCATTAATTAGCTGAAAATTGAAATCAGATCTTCTATGGCGGTTTTTCGCATGTGTTGCATGCCTCCTATCACTATCGATTGGACATGGATCCTAGAACAATGGGAATCATCACCCTCATCCTGCAATGAACCTTGATCCATCATCAAATATTAATTGCAATAATTTTTCACCCAACATCCATGAATCTATTGGTTCGACAATGTTTGAACCCACCCCGATAGAGTTGAACTGTGACCTCATAGAAAACAGGAAAATAACATGAAGAACAATGGGGGAAAAGACCCATAAAAGGGGGGATAACCTTCATTGTCCATTAATTCTTGATAAAATAGTTCAAATCGTGGAAATTAGGGTGAGATCAATTCATAGGAAGGATATTAAATTGAGTAAACAATTTAATTCAATAAAGGAAATCATGCGACGAGTATATAGTCACCAACAATAGATAAGAAGATTGAAATCATTATTTAAAATTTTAATCAAGATGAAGAAAACCATAATAATTATTCCTACATTAATATTGGATCAATCATTAGTGAAGAACATGTTCATCAATGATGAGGATGATCTATTCCGTCCACTACTTCTCAATTCACCTAGATCTAATAAGAGACTGTCATCTAATCTTGATCTGAAAATGAAGGTCATCAAAATCCTCTCAAAAACAACCTAAGGTAATTCAACTAACCTGGGATAAATTTCATAATGAAATACTTATAGAGGATTATATTTTGGAAATTTAAATTGAACTTAATAAATTCATTATTTATTTTAATTTAAATACACTCTATAATTACTAATGTAGGACCCTAGAACACCCTAAGAGGGGAGGGGTGAATAAGGGTGTCCAATTTTTCATTTAAAGTAAAAGATCAGGTTCCCACATTGGTAGGAACTCGTTAAACCCATATTATGGAATTGCGTAATAATAAAAAATTCACCCCACCCCTCTCATTCCCCCAAGCCTATAGGCTGTGTAATGGATCCCCCTATACCCAATTAAAAAAATAGGCCTTTTCTTTAATAACAAAAATGAGGCTTCAACCCCATCCTTTTAAAAAACAAACAAAGATACTACACAACAATTTTACTTGGTTCCCCACTAAGGGAAAGCTAAGGAGAAAATACTAACAGTGTGTTAGTCATACATGAATACACTAATATTCACTAGTTATGGATTAAAAATGTTCATACATAGTTACTTTATTCCAGGAACACTACCAACACAATATTTTAGGGATAGAACATTGCATCCCTTGGGAAACATCCATAGAATCCCCATAGCTCACCACTTTGGGTTAATTCTCACATAGTTTATTAACTTGAAGTTCAATTCAGTAGATTGAAATTTAAGCATTTTCTCCTGAGTAGAATAAGAATATTTTTTCATTAAATACCAGAAAATATGCACTTGAAATAACTATACACTTAAACATAATTTTCAATACTGTTTTTCTCAAATCTCCTTCATGAAGCTCAATACCTTTTCAATGAAAACCTCCTTCATAGAAAAAACATCCTTCGTGAAGATCACTGAGCCACCACAGAATACCTCATCATTGAGGAACTCATTTTTTCTAGATACCCAAGAATTGGTCAAGACTAGATAATTCTTTTCATGATTATCACGTTCTATTTGAGTACTTGATTAATGAATCTCTTGGCCTTCGTGAATTCATCACAATTCATCGTTTGCCCAAAAATATTTTGTATTGAATTAGGATGGTGTAGACTCATATATATATATGATCATCCCTTCACGAATCATCCATGCCTCCAACACATATTTTTTGAAACATAAAAAACATCTTCATAAAGATACTCTATTTATAAATCTCTAGTGATATTTTTTGTAGTCATATAGATTACCTCCAACTCATCATGAATTCATGATTCTCTACATCTATTAGTTGTAGAAAACACCATGAACTAGTCACACACTCACAAATCTCCATACCTTCATGAAGCTCAAACTTTTCAAAAACTATCCTTAAAAAACCATGACTTTACCATTGTTATCAAGAGTTGATACCAAAAAACTTCCTTTCACGATACTAGTCTATTCTTCCATATTTTGATCCCAAATATTTAGAAGACACTGGGAAATGAAACAACATTAAAAAATCTATTTATCTTGTACTATAAGATCACTTTCCTTGAGAACTACCTAATCATCCAAGAGTGGATTAACAAAAAAGTGCAAACTGGAGTCCATTTCCTTAAAAGAACAACCTTGGTTCCAATAACTATATTATCTGAACATCCAGTGCCAACAAAATTTAATTCTCTCCTAAGGTAAACTCCATGCTTAGGATTCAATCGTGGCCTCAGATTTCTAAAATGAGAATCTATTCTAGATATATATTTTTCTTTAAAAAAACTTATTGTTCATGATATAAAATACATTTAGTATTTTTATAAAATTAATTTTGGCCTCACCATGTCTTAGAATCGCATTTTGTCTCATCTCCTAACTCCAAAAATATTTCTTAATAAATTTTATGTCTTATAAGTAATTTTTTTCTATAACCCAAATAATATGTAAGGTGTTCCAACATTTTTATCTCACTGGATATACCCAATGCATCTAGAGGATATTTAATTATAGAAACCACCCATCACTAAAAATGTGTAATTAATTCCTCATATATTGAATGAATAATACAACACATAATCAATATAACATAGTAATTAATAAATATTTTTATTGAATCAAGTAAATGGAATATCAAAAAATTAGTAGAAAATAGAATAACATTCATAGTATGCTTCTTTCGACTTACTTGATATATAGAAGTGGGATTGTGGTTAAGAAAATAAACATATTATATTTACTATATCCATCTTACTATAGAAAATGGGCATTAAAGATAAAAATAAAGTCAAAATAAATACAAATAGTGATAAAGGACATATATTTAAGGAAATATATTAACTAAGAACAAAACTTGTACAAAAAATAAGGTACAAACCATAAATTAGAAATGGATTAAAGGAGTATAAAAATTCATAACAAATGAAGGTCTTGTAGTAAAGTTAAGTCTTTTTTTAAAAACGGAGAAAAATGTAAACCAAATTCTGAAAATAACTTTCTTAAGGATTTTTTAATATAGCCACAAAATGTTGTTGAAAGTTATTTAAAAAAATATTTCCAAGAAATTTCAAGGATAATTTTATAATATTTTTTGTAAAATTATTTATAAAAATTTAATCATGAAAAAAAACTATGATTATGTATGAAAATGTAAAGTGTAAGACAAAAATATACATTTTTTAAATGAAATACCGTTTAAAAATTTTAAATAACATGATATCATTTTCATCTTGGTATAAAAAAATTCAACAAATAATGGGAATAAATAATGATTTTTAAAAACATTACAACATAGAAATGAAATTAAATAATAAATAATTATCATGAGGATGGGAAAATTCCTTTAGGTTGAGAATATTAAAAAGATATTTTTTCACATATTTGTAAAGAGATTAAAAAATGAATTGTATAGAACAATTTAAAAGATTACATTAAATTTTTTGAATAAAAAGTAAAATTTCAATACAAATTAACTTTAATAATTTATTTAAGGATAAAATAGAATTTTTTTGAATAAAAATAATGGATATGGATATAGATTAGAAAATATTACTAACCAAAATAGAGAAATAAGATCTGATTTTCTTATAAACAATCATTCTTTTTATTTTATTACCAAAGATATAAAAATAAAAATAACATTTAAAATACCCAAAAATAAATATAGGATAATGAAATAAATTTTTTTATAAGTGAACAAATAAAAAATCCCTAATGAAAATTGAAACATTGATAATCCTGATAAAAAGTGAGATTGTAAAACATACCCTTACCTCAAACTTCGGCTATGTACAACACACCATAAAATTATTTTGAACAAATTTTGATTTATTATAAATCTATATACACACTATATTGGTACTTATCATAATATATATAATTTATATATAATTTCTCATTACCCATTTATTAATAATTCTTTGTTTTAATACATATTTTTGTGTTCATTTTTCTTTTTTCCACACATGTTTCAGTTTAGTGGATCATGTCATTACAACATAGTCATGATTTCGTCTTATCTATATCTTTGATGAAATATTATAGTTTTTCTATGAAATATTTCTTTATTCCAATGATAATTTATGAAGCTAATGTTATTAGTTTTCATAAAATGATTAAAAATTTACTTTTTTATAAATTCTAATTTCATAAAAATAGTTGATTTTGTTAACAAATATACATAAATATATTATCATTAAATAACTATTAAAACCTATTAAATTAATAATTATTACATCATATTATCAATATTTAACATTTCTTTATCATTCGTGTCATGAACATCATAACAACATTCATGTAAGTGGTAAAACTAACCTAAACAAGTGCATGTTAAAATTATTGAATGAGTAAGAACATGCTATTTTACCAATATAATATCACTTTCATAGAAGATTATTTATTTAAAAAATATTTTATTAAATTAATAAATTATATTTTTGAATATTTACATGAATAAGATTAATTTATTATAATATTAATAAGTTATTACGTATGAAGTGTCTTGGTATGCTCGTTTTAGGTTGTCAAATTTTATGATGATCATTTATTATTATTATTATTAATATAATGGATTAATTATCTTTAAATAAAATTAATAATGTTATAAATATCCTATTTATTAAATAAATTATTTTTCACAACCTTCCATGTATGGTGATGATGAAAAATGAAATTCATCGTTCATGGAAGTGGTAGTCCCCACAAGACACATGCGACATTTTCATTTTCCAATAGATAAGAAGGTGGTATATGATTATAATTCCATCAAAATAATAAAATTTTAGTAAAATAATGATACATATTTCAATATTTTATAATATTTATTTAATATTGGTAGGATTTGAAAGTATAAATAAACTTGAAATAACTCACTTTAGAAAATTACTTATCCCTTTGGTATCCTCATTGAAACCACTCCTTAAGCCATATTAAGGTGATCTTTTGAGGATAAAAAAACCTCTAAGATGAATTAAAGAGAGTTGATAGTGGTTTTGGTATATTTTGATCAATCTATGATGGTTTAGGTGTGATTATAATTGTGGTGGTGAAGAGATCCTTTTATAAGTTATTGTGGTGACATTTTGGTAAATACTCATTACTATATATTAAAGGAATGTCACTCTGAAAAGAAAGTGGATCCAAAAGTTCAAAATAATTAAGATTCTATGAGTCTTGGTTAATACACATCTAATATATATAAATAATGGATTAGGTTTGAGATATTTTAGGCTACCCCTAAATATAGATTTTATTATAATTTACTTTTACCACATTAACACATTTTTTACAACTATAATTAACTTTTAGGATTAAAAATATAATTGAACATATAAAACTATTTGAACTAAATTATTTTATAAATAAAAACCATTTTTTAAAAACTCAATTCCTATAGGTGATAAAAATTAATTTTTATAAAAGTATTCTTAACGCAATAAAATCAAATTTTAGAAAAATGCCCTTAAAAGGATAAAAAATTAATTTACACAAAAATCGTGTATATTTTCAGTTCAAATTATATTTATTAGTTTATGATTAAAATGAAATTTTTTACTTTAAAAACAATTGAAACTTAAATGTAACCTTCTATCCACTAAATTAAATGCAATGAATCAAAAATAGTTTTTTATTAGAGTAAAATATAACATAGGTTCCAAAAAGTCAAGCATAGATTTCTTAATTCAACTTATTGATTTTAAAATAATTTTTTTACATTGTTAAATTAATTTTTTATTTATCAAAACTTTTCATAAATTTTAAATTAATTATTATATCATGACTATGTCATAAAATTGATGGTATTGTGAAAATTATATTTTTTTACAAATCACCCAATATCAAAAATTTCAAAAATTTCCAAAACATTCATATTAAGATACTTTTGATATTCATAATTCAAAAAATAAATTTAATTTTAGAGAATTAAAATAAAAAATTAAAAAAAACATCTTTTAAATAAAAAATATAAAATTTAATTTAAAAATATTTTAAATTAATTTTTTTTTCTTATTTCAATGAATAAATATATTAAAATTTATTATAGATAATTATTTTCTATTTGATGTTATTAATTTATTTGAAAAACCATTACTTGAATTTAATCAATATATTCTATTTATATCATTCCTAAAAATTATTAAATTGAATAAAAATACATATTTTTTTAAAAATCCTTGAGAAGAAAAGGTTTTTTCACATATGAATTTATATATTTTCACCGATATAAAACAATTTATTTAATGTGATACATAATAAAATTTTATGGTGCTATATTATTCCCCTTGAATAAATTTTAACCTCTCAATTTTAATTTCTCTCACCATTAAAACCATATTAGGGTGTCCTTAATGTTTTCATAACTTATGATATAATTTATAATGATTTATCTACTTTACTGACTGAATGGCCCTAAGGCCTAAATTTTTATTGATTTTAGATAAACCCCATTTTATGTGTAAAGGGGGGGAAACCAGGACTTTAAGGATATAGAGACATTAAAAACCCCAAAAATAAAGAGGGATGCAACCCAGAACAAGACTGTATAGAAGTACCCCTTCCTGGCATCAATGTCATTAAGGTACACCTCAACCAAAGCACGACTGCTCAGAAAGCTCTCCTATGAAAAAATGCATGGGCCCGGTACTGATGTCGGTGTTGTACCATCTTAGTCTTCCAAATCCGAAAATCCACATATGGTGAAAGAGACCAGATTTATCTTCATATAAAGTAATCCTTGTAGATAGTTTGGGTTCCCCAGCATGAAGCAATTATAAGGTGATGACACCACCATCAATGAATATCCTGGTCGAATCATGCCGCACTCTATGAGACACCCCACCACCACTACAACAAAGGACTGAAAGATATTACAAGGTAAAAGAGTTAATGAAATCGTCACCTAGGACTAGATGGACCTACATCGTGTCGAGGGAACACCACCGATGGTGGGATCTCGGTCGTCCTGAACCATAAAAATTGTTCTAGGCATGGATCCTCTCCAATCAGACAAAAAATGAACCCTCACTAGGTTCCTTATCAGGCCAGTAATGGTGAAGAGAAAATACTCAAGCAGATACAGAGAATAACCAGTGATGTCAACGGAGAAACAAAAAAAATCCATATTCATAGTCAATCCAAAGGTAACCAATTGCACCAAATTAGAAACCTTGAAAAAAACAAAAAGAAGTAGAAAATTAATGCCTCCCCCCTTAAAGGAACTAGAGATAGATTTTGATCACCCCTATAAATCCACCAGAAGTGTAGACAAATTGCACCAGACTTACAGATCCGGAACCACTCCGTCCGCACAAGAAATGCCCAAACCGAGTAGTTGTAACTATGATGAGATTTCACTGATGGAAGGGGAAATCCACAACAAGATAACATCGGAGCACTTCCGAGATGGCATCAATGAGACATCTTCATTTGAAGGAGTGATCCATGCCGATGTGAGTGCCATATCACCACTGATACATCAACACTGGGAATGGGAGCCCGAGACAACAATGAACCCCAGATTCAAAACACACCCCAATTATCTTTCCACACCATATACATTTGATTCGATTATTTTTTCATGATATGACTCTTATAGTTTGATCCATAATTTCATAAATTTTATCCCTTTAAAATCAATAACCTAATCCCAAAAAATAACAAACCCAAATTTATTATGACCTTTCTTTCCAAAATCTAAACCAAAAAATCATAGAAACCAATGCTCCTAGAAATCAATTTTATTATTATCCCTAATAAAATTAGTCAAATAAAAATAATTATTAATTTTATAAAAAATAATCCAAAATATATAATAATATTATCCCAAAATATATTGAAATTACTTATCAATAAATCACTTTTCAACCCCTAAAGTGAATGACTTGGGAAAGTTACTCATTTATCACATAACTCGTATTGTTTTTTATTCAACTCCATTAATTACAGTATGCGAATTATATAGGGAGTATTTGATATTCATTTTTCGTCATGAATAAATTTAATGGAAAATTCAACTTTAAAAATATGTAGATGTCTGGGTGATTCTTCTAGAAATACATCAATGTACACTTTCAGATTAGGTACATCCTCCATTATTTTTTTTCCTTCACAATACATATATTGTTTATGGTCCTTTTCACCAATTGTTTCATTAAGTTTGACTACAATATGTGAATCCATACATGACTTAGATAATGTAGTATCCCCTCTATAGATAAGGAATTAAATTCCTCCATGATTAATCATAATATATTTTTCATGGAAATAATTATAATTTTAAATCCAATCCATACCAAGTATTATGTGAAAGTCAACCATAGGTATAATAATCAAGTTTAAAATTTAGTTATTTCAATGCATCATAATGGGGAACGACTAACATATCCTCATTATAACAAGATTTATAGTGGGTGTCTTGATTAAAAACATTTTTCTCATAGTGTTAGGTGATGATATAATGTTCTTAACAAACATAAAAGATATAAAAGAGTGTTTAGATTTAGAAAAAAATAAATCATTGGCTCTCATTTAGTTTGTGATCATATTACCTTTTATCTCATATTTAGGGACTTTAACCTCACAAGTGGTAACCACATAATCATCATATTTCCCCATGGAATATTCTAAAGTTGTAGAGACCCGAAGCTTAACGTACATGGACATTACATTACTTTTGCGGAATACTTAGTATATAACAAAAACACACACACAAGGACCGTAATAGTTTAGTATCTTTGGAAACTCGGAATATAATCTTCTAATCATGGTGAAAGATCTTCAACATCTCCCATAACGATATTCTTTTTTTTGACCTAAAACCTTTCTCTATATCCTGGGAAAAAGAAAACATAAAAGGGTGAGATCAAATGATCAGTAAGGGTAAACAAAAGAAATATCAATCATATCATATTCATAAGAACATAACATTTTGGAAATCTTAACCTGAAAAAGAGATCATAATATCATAACCTGGGTTAATTCATAGTAGTGAAATGTAATCCCAATAATAATAACTTAAAACATGAAACTTTGTGGCATACACACATAATCATAGAGAATCATTTCATATTAGTCAAGACTCATTGCCAAGACTATCTTAGTGGAAAAAGTCCATTTCTGAACTGAGTTCTCTCCTCGTTTCAGTCCTGTTTCACTAAACCGGGTTAACCTGCCGTTCCAGCCATGTATATCTCATGAGATAAAAAATATTTACCCAATGCATTGTAGGAGGATATAGTCCCACCCATCTCATAATGATACCATTCTTATGTGTGCCACAAAATCATAAACCATACATCATAGCATAACCCATGTAATAAAAATTGGAATCTTAAACATCGTGACATCATAAAACAATTCATATAAGATAAAAGAATTCATAAAAATATTTCCATCACAACATAATCAAATACATGTAATAATAGGGATAGAAACAGAACCCTATATTATCTTAGATGGAAAATAATTTTGATAAAACTCTTGAACTCCATTCTTGAGGAAAATATCCTTTCTACTTCAAAAACATTTTTCCTTTCTTAACATGTCATACAATTTTAAACTAAAAAAAGTTGATTAAAAATAATCTTTAAAACTTGTAAAGGAAGCTTCATGGAAATAATTTTTTAAAAATCCATTCATGCCGTATAAGTTAAAAAACATTTTTCTCGTACTTTTGTCAGAAAAGTCAAAAAGTACCTCGTACGAAAAACGAAAAAAGTTTCCTTTCATATCTTTTACTAAAAACTCACCGAAGGGTAAAATTGGATTTAAAACATTGTACGTGGATGGAACCAATATTACATATTGAGGAAACATGTATGTGGATGATAAAATACACCCCAGTAAATACCAAAGTATAAACAATCTCTAATAAAAATGAGATTGTGATATTTCCCTTACCTTAGGTACGATTTGCTTCATAAGTGTCCAAAACTCCTGTATAATTATGTAAATAATGTTATTGACTTATTCCAGAATCATTTTTATTTTTATGATATCATATATGGTCATATTCTTAGCTTCTTATTAGTAATATTTCATAACTACTTGTTATTCAGGTGTTTATTACTTTTTGTTCTTACGCGTGTTTTGTCGAATAAATTGTTATTCTTCGTTTTAGGGTATAGATACCTCATTTCCAGAATTGTATTAGTGTAATATATATCATATTCATTCATTCAATTCATTTATATAATAATTATGAAATGAAGATCATGTAGAACGAGTCGCATCACATCGTGGAGACGGTATTCCGTACGTACGCAGGAGCGATGATATCGTTCCCATGATCGTGGAATTGTATTGTGGTGTATGTATACTATTTCAGAATCAATATCAATTTACAATAATCATATATATTCATTATTTACACAATTATACCCATCCAAGTAAGGTGGTGGTGGAAAATAGATTACACCACGGCGTGGAGACGGTATTCTGTATGTACGCACACGCGGTGATTTCATTTTCCATAGGATGGATAGATGGTGAAATAGGGTTGTTTCATACGTATAATAACATATCAGTATATGAGTGATACTGATTTTATTACTTCATAATGAAACAACTAATGATGAAGAAGTGGAAGAAGAAATAAAGATGAAAGAATCGGTAACGGACATTACCTCTTCTTTGAAGCGCTTCTTTGAGACCTCCTTTTTGGGCACTAAAATTGGTCTTTGAAGAAGACCAGGACCTCTAGGATGTCTCTAGGGAAGTGTATAGAAGAAATTGGTAGGGTTTTGCTGAGCATGAAGGCTCAAAGTGGTGTGAGTAAGAGAGGGAGGAGGTTCCCTTTTATAAGGGAGGAGAGGGGCTCCTTTAGAAAAACTAAAAATATTATTTTATTATAAAGACAAATTCGGTTTTAAATAGCTAAAAATTGATTTATTTCTAAGCTAAGGTGGGGATGGGTCTAAATAATCTCATCCAATAGAATTTAGACAAGTTTAGGTTCCTATTTTAACCTTATCATTTAGATTTAACATTAAGTTAAATAATTTTACTTTTATCGTGTTTTCTTGTGTTCTTAAACTATAAGGTTAACAAACATACTATAACAAGAAAAACGAACCCCAAGTTGTTTATTATTAATATATATAACCTTATCTAAGTTTTTTTGACGATCCTTATATTTTTAGGAATATAATAATAATTAATAATATAATATTTGTTTTAAAAACTATTTTATGTCAATTTTGACACTATTTGGTAATTGATTTTTTTGAAAATCATAACAGAATTATTAGTTCGAAAAAAATTAATTAAATCAATATTAACATGTCATATTAACATATAAAATTATTTTAATTCATAAAAAGTCTCAAATTACATTTATTTTGTAATTTATAACATCAATTATGTCAGTATTTCATTAATAAGATAATTACTGCATCATCGTTGTGTCATAAATAAATTAACTTATTTAATGTCTAAAAATTATAAATAAAATACCATTATGTAGGAAATTTACTTAGCTTTCTAATGAATATTTATAGTCGAATTTATATTATGTATTAACCCATATTAAAAATGATTTACTTATTAAACTTTGATTTTAACTATTTTAACCCTTCTTTAAATAAATTAATAATAAATGTCCTAATCTAATCCAAGTGGGCCTAAATTGTCATATTTTATTCCTAAGGTTGTTTTTGGTAGAATTACACTTATCCAACAGAATTAGGACATGTTTTAGGGTAATAATAATATCCTTTTTACCCTTAATTACCCTATTTACTTTTAACCGTGGTAAATAAAAGTAAAAAGTTACTATTCACCAAAAATTATTTTCATCTCATTGAACCACATTTTAGTCCTTGATATTAACCGTGTCTCTCGAATTTTAGAAATTCTACTCATAGAAGTGGAAAAATTATGTTTTATGAAAAAATTCAGTTTTTTTTAACTACCACTTAGTGGTTTCACTATTCATAAAAAAAATGAAAGTTTCCAGAAAAATACCAAAAATTAGGCCTAAGATATGTTTGATATTATGAATTCAAAAATGATTTCTATTTTACCAAATTCAATAAATATTAGTTACATTAACTAATTTAAAAATTAATTTCCGTCTTCAAAACAAATAGCGTGTTTTTAAAAGATAATAACTATCAAAAGATTGACACTTTTTTATGTCTGGTTTAAATGAGAAATTACATCCAATGAACAACATTGTATTAAATTCTAAAAATATATTCTAAATATACCTTAAAATCACTCAAATTAATAATTTATCACTATTAATTATTTCGATTAAAAAAGTTGTTTTTAATTAAAATTTAGTAATTTTCACTATTCATCAGAAAATGAAAGTTATCCGAAAAGTACCAAAATTTCACCTTAAGCTAATTTTGATATTCCGAATCCAAAAACGACGTCCATTTTGAATGATAAAATTTCAAAAGGTGAGTATTAATATTCATAATGGCTAGTTCATAATAATATTATAATAATATCTCATTTAGTGAAACTCGGTATTGCGTATTACACACGCTATCGAGGAAGGTCGTGATTGCGTGTAATGTAAAGCAAGTCAGGGATGCATGTTTTACAAGCTCCTTTTGGTGTAGCGTACAACACAAGACATTAATGAAATTAAAAGAATATTTTTCATAAAATCTCGGGGTGTTACATTCTACCCCCCTTAAAATGAATTTCGCCCTCAAAATTCATCGGGGTTATAAATGGTTTACTACTCGAATGTTTCTTTAATAGAAACCCACATCATAAAAAGGAACACCAAAACCAATCTTTAAAAACAAAAGTATGAAACGTAACGTTTATCCAAATAAACTAATCACTGGGTTTCCACATAGGTGAAAATATGGATATGGAAGAGAAATCTAACCATCATGTTCTGATGGAGAGTGGTAGAGAACATGGATATGGAAAAGCCAGCAATCACAAAGACATAAATTTTTGACGATCTAAGGTACCATCTGATTCATCAGATATAAGAGCACTAGGACAACATTTTTGGTTTTCAAGATCATTTCCCTAAAGTTGATGAAATTGGAATTAGAATAAATACTTTCGTGATTTTGGTATAGTCTCACCGTTGGTCGTTCTTTGGACAATTTCCACTTCTTCTCTTAAAGAAATGATGTTGAATTTTTCATTCGTGATGTGTTAGCAGATCATGTGATATAATGATGGGTCATTCCATCGGTCTCAAAAAAAAGGTTAGAAAAGTTATCAAAAATTACATTAGTCCATCTATAGTGAGATTAATCATATTTGGTTCCTAAAATGGACTTAAACTTCATATATCGTGTGGCTTAATATAATAAAACTAGTTCTTACTAAACAGAGACTTCATGTAGGCTAGTGGTAGGCGATAAAGGCCAGTCACACTTCGTTTTTGGGTTCGATTCCCATGGCCTTGTCCGACGCGATGGGCTGTCGCCCATCCTCTAGGTTGTCCTTTTTCTAAAACTACATTACTATAACATCCCATAAATAATATCAAAAAAGGTTCTATGCTTAAACAATACTAACTTATGTCCAACATATTCCATTCCAATCTTTAGGCTTATCCATAATATTGTAGTCCATTGTCATATTATAGTGAAAACAATTACCAGAGATTTCATATAACAAGCATGTTAATACCATTGTTGATCCCCATATATCATAAGATATTTCTTTTTGGTCACATTCAAAAAGTTCTAAGGCCTTAATCATGTATTCTCTTGAAAAAATGAATACCCATTGAACCTTAGTGAAAACATGAGTGCTGTCAAAAGTTAACTCTTTCCACATACCAAAACCCCAAAATTCTATATACTCAAACCATGATATGACTATTTCCTTATAACAGTCATGAGCTCATGAATACTATCAAACATTTAATTTTCTTCTTATCCCTTCATTATGCGCATATCATCTACTTTCCAAAAATATCTGAATAACCTTTCATAGTTACTGGTACCATTCGTCACACACATTGAAAACTTAAGGAAAGACAGTAGTGTAACAATCCTTAGATGTCTCTTTATTCCATATTACCATGAGATTACTTATACAACATTACACTTGATAAACGTGTAATCATTCCACTACCTTCTTAAACCATTGATCGAGCTTCAACAATTATTTCAACTCACATATCATTTGTAGTCTCTTCATTATCATCAACATAAATACTACCCATACGACCATACTGATCCTCTTCATGAGACTTTCCCTTTGGGCATTGGTTTGCATAATGCCCGTACATTCCACATTTAAAACATTTAACCATTGTTGATGTCGTAGCAATACCATTATCCTCATCCCTGGTGTTAACTGAACCTTTTAATTTGCACTTACTGGCTTTGTGTCCTTCTTTTCCACACCCAAAGCATCTTCCAGTTCCTTTGAAAAATTCTCCTTGATGCCTCTTCCCACATGATTTACATAGGGGAAATTGAACTTTCTTTCCTCTATGATCATCATGAAACTCTATCTTTCTCTTATTTGCCGAGTCAGGAATCTTACCAAATTTGAGTTTATTGATCATATTATGAGATTGCTTATTCGGCATAATAATGATGTTTGGACTTCCAAATCCCATTTCATTTGGTTGCTCATGAATAATATCATTACATTGTCCATCATATGCTCCATTATCGTGAATCATCTTGTTTCCAGCCATTTTCTAAAACCCAAAAAGAATAGTGTGAGAGGAAAAAATCACCCTAGGGAAAACAATATAATAAAGGGGGAGTACCTTCAATATCTAACATCTTGTGTTACTATAATTATAGTACTATAACTTATACTTATACTTAACATTAGGGACATCCCTAGACATACCTTATAAATATCTCTAGGGATCTCACTAAAGTTCTCGCATCCTAGTTTCCAAAGGTTGACTAAACCTCCCTCTGATACCAACTGTAGAGACCCGAAGCTTAACGTACATGGACATTACATTACTTTTGCGGAATACTTAGTACATAACAAAAACACACACACAAGGACTGTAATAGTTTAGTGTCTTTGGAAACTCGGAATATAATCTTCCAATCGTGGTGAAATATCTTCAACATCTCCCATAAAGATCTTATTTTTTTGACCTAAAACCTATCTTTATATCCTGGGGAAAAGAAAACATAAAATGGTGAGCTCAAATTCTCAGTAAGGGTAAACAAAAGAAATATCAATCACATCATATTTATAAGAACATAACATTTTGGAAATCTGCAAAAGAGATCATAATATCATAACATGGGATAAATCATAGTAGTGAAATGTAATCCCAATAATCACAACTTAAAACATAAAACTTTGTGGCATACACCCATAATCATAGAGAATCATTTCTTATTAGTCAAGACTCATTTCCAAGACTATCTTAGTGGACAAAGTCCATTTCTAAACTGAGATCACTCCTCGTTTCAGTCATGTTTCACTGAACTGGTTTAACCTGCTGTTCGAGCCATGTCTATCTCATGAGATAAAAACTCTTTACCCAATGCATTGGAGGGAGATATAGGTCCCACCCATCTCATAATGATACCATTCTTATGTGTGCCACAAAATCATAAACCATACATCATAGCATAACCCTTGTAATAAAAATGGGAATCTTAAACATCATGACATCATAAAACAATTCATATAAGATAAAGGAATTCATAAAAATATTTCCATCACAACATAATCAAATCCATGTAATAATAAGGATAGAAACAGAACCCTGTATTATCTTAGATGGAAAATAATTTTGATAAAACTCTTGAACTCCATTATTGAGAAAAATATCCTTTCTACTTCAAAAACATTTTTTCCTTTATTAACATGTCATACAATTTTAAACTAAAAGAAGTTGATTAAAAATAAACTTGAAAACTTATAAAGGAATCTTTTTAGAAATAGTTTTTTTAAAATACATTCATGCCGTATAAGTTAAAAAAACATTTTTCTCGTACTTTTGTCGGAAAAGTCAAAAAGCAACTCGTACGGAAAATGACAAAAGATTCCTTTCATATCTTTTACTAAAAACTCACCAAAGGGTAAAATTGGATTTAAAAAATTGTAGGTGGATGGAAACAATATTACATATTGAGGAAACATGGATGTGGATGATAAAATACACCCTAGTAAATACCAAAGTATAAACAATCTCGGATAAAAATGAGATTGTGATATTTCCCTTACCTTAGGTCTGATTTGCTTCGTAAGTGTCCGAACCTCCTATATAATGATTTAAATAATGTTATTGACTTATTCCAGAATAATACTTATTTTTATGATATCATATATGGTCATATTCTTAGCTTCTTATTAGTAATATTTCATTACTACATGTTATTCGGGTGTTTATTACTTTTTGTTCTAATGCATGTATTGTGGAATAAATTCGTATTCTTCTTTTTAGGTTATACATACCTCATTTACAGAACTGTATTAGTGTAATATATATCATATTCATTCTTTCAATTCATTTTTATAATCATTCTGCAATGAAGATCATGTAGAACGAGTCGCATCACATCGTGGAGACGGTATTCCGTACGTACGCACGAGCGATGATATCGTTCCCATGATCGTGGAATTGTATTGGAGTGTATGTATACTATTTAATAATCAATATAAATTTAAAATAATCATATATATTCATTCTTTACACAATTATACCCATCCAAGTAAGGTGGTGGTGGAAAATAGATTACACCACGAAGTGGAGACGGTATTCCGTACGTACGCACACGTGGTGATTTCATTTTCCGTAGGATGGATAGATGGTGAAATAGGGTTGTTTCATACTTATAATAACATATCATTATATGAGTGATACTGATTTTATTACTTCATAATGAAACAACTAATGAAGAAGAAGTGGAAGAAGAAATAAAGATGAAAGAATCGGTAACGGACATTACCTCTTCTTTGAAGCGCTTCTTTGAGACCTCCTTTTAGGGCACTAAAATTGGTATTTGAAGAAGACCAGGACCTCTAGGATGTCTCTAGGGAAGTTTAGAGAATAAATTGGTATGGGTTTTCTGAGCTTGAAGGCTCAAAGTGGTGTGAGAAAGAGAGGGATGAGGTTCCCTTTTATAAGGGAGGAGAGGGGCTCCTTTGCAAAAACTAAAAATATTATTTTATTATAAATCCAAATTCGGTTTTAAATAGATAAAAATTGATTTTTTTCTAAGATAAGGTGGGGATTGGTCGAAATCCTCTCATCCAATAGAATTTAGACAAGTTTAGGTTCCTATTTTAACCTTATCATTTATATTTAACATTAAGTTAAATAATTTTACTTTTACCTTGTCTTCTTGTGTTCTTACACTATAATGTTAACAAACTTACTATAACAAGCCAAACGAACCCCAAGTTTTTTATTATTAATATATATAACCTTATATAATTCATTTGGCCGAACCTTAGATTTTTAGGAATATAATAACAATTAATAATATAATATTTGTTTTAAAAACTATTTTATGTCAATTTTGACACTATTTGGTAATTGATTTTTTTGAAAATCATAACAGAATGATTAGTTCTAAAAAAATTAATTAAATCAATATTAACATTTCATATTAACATATAAAATTATTTTAATTCATAAAAAGTCTCAAATGATAGTTATTTGGTAATTTATAACATCAATTATGTCAATATTTCCTTAATAAGATAATTATTGCATCATAGTTGTGTCATAAATAAATTAAATTATTTAATGTCTAAAAATTACACATAAACTTCCATTATGTAGGAAATGGTTTTATATTTCTAATGAATATTTATAGTCGAATTTATCTTATGTATAACCCCATATTAAAAATGATTTACTTATTAAACTTTGATTTTAACTATTTTAACCCTTCTTTAAATAAATTAATAATAAATATCCTAATCTAATCCAAGTGGGCCTAAATGGTCATATTTTATTTCTAAGGTTGTTTTTGGTCGAATTAAACTTATCCAATAGAATTAGGAAATGTGTTAGGGTTATAATAATATCATTTTTACCCTAAATTACCCTATTTACTTTTAACCATGGTAAATAAAAGTAAAAAGTTACTATTCACCAAAAATTATTTTCATCTCATTGAACCACATTTTAGTCCTTGATATTAACCATGTCTCTCAGATTTTCGAAATTCTGCTCACAGAAGCGGTAAAATTAAGTTTTATGAAAAAATTCAGTTTTTTTATCTACCACTTAGTAGTTTTGCTATTCATCAAAAAAATGAAAGTTTTCAAAAAAATACCAAAAATTAGGCCTAAGCTATATTTGATATTATGAATTCAAAAATGATTTTTATTTTACCAAATTAAATACATATCTATTACATTAACTAATTTAAAAATTAATTCACGTTGTCAAAACAAATAGCGTGTTTTTAAAAGATAATAACTATCAAAAGATTGACACTTTTTTATTTCTGGTTTAAATGTGAAATTACATCCAATGAACAACATTTTATTAAATTGTAAAAATATATTCTAAATATACTTTAAAACCACTCAAATTAATAATTTATCGCTATTAATTATTTCGAATAAAAAAGTTGTTTTTAATTAAAATTTAGTAATTTTCACTATTCATCGGAAAATGAAAGTTATCCGAAAAGTACCAAAATTTCACCCTAAGATAATTTCAATATTCCAAATCCAAAAATGAAGTCTATTTTGAAAGATAAAATTTCAAAAAGTGAGTATTACTATTCATAACGGCTAGTTCATAATAATATTATAATAATATCTCGTTTAGTGAAACTCGGTATTGCGTACTACACACGCTATCGAGGAAGGTCACGATTGCGTGTAATGCAAGGCAAGTCAGGGATGCGTGTTGTGAAAACTCTTTTTGGTGTAGCGTACAACACATGACATTAATGAAATTAAAAGAATATTTTTCATAAAATCTCGGGGTGTTACAAAATTTTATTCACCTGACGCTTGTAAAATTTATTAAAATATTTACTCGTATCCTTATAGTTGAAGCACATGATATTTTTTGGATTTTTCTTTCCATTTTATACATGATACTTACTACCATTAACTATAAACTTGTAATAGAATCTCATTCCCATTAAGCCAGTGCTAGGATATTTCCTTCCACTGTTTCACATGTTTGAAGTTACACCCTTACCTTCTTTTTCTCCACCCATTTTATCTTTTTCCTTGGTTTGTTACCATTATCATCTTCTCTTAACATAAATTTAGAATATATTATTTGAATAATTATTTCATTTTATGATAAAAGTATTTGAGAGACTATATTCCTTTAATGACTTGACTTAATCCTAAAAAATAAATGATCTATTTTAATTTTTGGATTATGTATGTATTCCTTAATGTTCCTTGGTAAACATATAAATTTATCTCTCTAATCAAAACCACATTCCTCTCATTTTTTTTGTTCAATTAATAAATTCTATTTATATATTCTTATGTTTCATTTTATGGAAATATTTCTTAAGGAATATCACCTTAAAATTATAGTATTCCATGTACTATATCTCTGTCACCTCCTTAGTATTTTGAATTAATAAAAATTATTTATAATCATAAAACTTTAAATAATAAACTTCTTGTAGCACTCCAACATTTTATATGTATTTCCATTAAAATAAACGTGATGTTTTTAGTAGCTTTCTTTACATGAAACCCTGAGTCTAAATGAACAATAATAAATTCATTATTTATAACCTATCCATTAAATTAGAATCTATGAAAATTAATAACCACATTATGAAAAATTTATTAATTAATTGATAATAAATATATACTAAATTTTTAGTAAAGTCATTTTAGGCTTTAATAATATATCTTCTTCAAAAATGGGGTTTTTGCATTTTATATGCATGGAAATTATAATTAGTTTTTACATATTTATGAATTTTATTGGAGGAAGTTAATATAATTTTGTAAATCAATATTTCAATATTATCTTAGAGTAAATTTTTAGGATTTTTCAAAAAAGTTTTATTTTCAAGTGAATAGTGAAAAACTAATGACTTTTGTTAAAACAATAATTTCTTTTAAATTAATTGTATCATTATATTTTTTATTTTATCATATTGTAAAAAAAGTCTAATTTAAATATAAATATTATAATAAATTAAATTGGAATCATATTTATACTTTATTTTGGTATATGTTTATTTTTGGGCTAAAAAACACTTTCTTCTAAAAACTATTTTTTTTCGTGCAATGTGTTTTTATCTTAAAAAATTAAATTAATATTTATTAATTAATTTTTTGTATAAAATTTATTTATCATATATTAAATAATATATTTTAAAATTCATTTTATGGGTTTTACAAGGCATGGAACTGAATTAAATTCAATTTTATGCTTAGAAATGCATTTTTATAGAATGGGTTCTCATTACAGATTAAGCGCATATTTAAAATTAAAATTTTTCCACATATAGATGTAAAATATAGTAAAATGGATCCAATCTTTATAATAATCATAATTAATATAATTTAATAGGTTCAACATATTTTTCAAAATGAATATTAAAAATAGTAAACATTTATTACGATAGTTAAGGTTAAAACGTGTTTATTAGAGGGTAAAACAAGAGAAAAGGGTAGGATTTCCAACAACACATGGATAATTATTATTATTTGTTTATATTTTAACCGGATCATAAAATTATATTAAATAATTTTCAATTTAGATCCATGTTCCCATGAAATTGGTCGTATATCACAAATTCTATATGTGTCCGTCCAATTATAAACGGCAGCCTCTTATAATCCCTTATTCACACCATTTTGAGCCTTATATATTATTATTAAAATAACAAAAATACTTCCTAGAATAATTACCTTCATCCTATATCATTTATTATTCTCTTAATACAAATCCATCTAGGATTAAGGTGTAATCCAATGGAGATCTTTCAAAGAATAGCTAAAAACATTAACCAAACTCTATCAATTTTATTTTCATTTTACTTAATATAAAATTGTTTCAACCATAAAAATTATTAATATATTATAATAAATATACTTATATGTTATTATTAGTATGGAATAACAATTTACCACCTCCTCTCAACCAAATGGGAGAAGAAACTATCGTTTGTGCATACGTGTGGACTACCACCTCCATGTAGCTATACGATTCATTTTCCACCACTAAATTTATTTGCTGGTAATTATATTATATTTAGTGTATATATGTGATATTTATTAAATATTATTATTTATTTAATTATTAATTATTATTTACCGTTCTTTCATTCCAACCATCAAAAAATGGAATCATTAATTGTTTGTATGTACAGACTACCATCTACACATAGTTATGTAATTAATTTATCATAACTAATTTATATGAATTGTTATAAATTTATATATAATGAATATATCTGATATTTATATCATGAATAAAATTTTGGATATGAAATATCAATGATAAAATTTCAAGTATCATAAATATTGAACCAAAACCTACATGAAAAATGAAGCAGTGACAACACAAAATGATGATGACAATGAAAGATTATTAATGAATGGGTGATAATATGTTTTAAGTAAAATATATATGGTATTATAGGTATTAATATAGTTCTAATATATAATTTTAATAAATTTCAATTTATTATATAGTATCTTAGATCACTTATGAAGAAATAAAGACATGATTCAAGGGTTTTAAATTACAATCTCATTTTTACTAGGATTGTGTATACATAAATTGAATATAGGTAAATTATATAATAAATCTCTAATAAATATCATCTCCTTTTATAATATATTAATTACTATATGTTACATGTTTTCCTTTCATTTTACCCTCTTTAATTTCCCAAGATGATGAATAAATTCTTTTAAGGAAAACTGGCCTTATTTTTCTCTTCAGTCGGGAATGTTTTCTTGAATGTTTTTAATATTACCCAAGGATTATTTGAACTCATTTTTTTAATATTTAACTATATTTATAATGTATTAATATTAATCTTCTTATCAATTTCTAAAGATGGTACTTTTGAAATGTTAATGAAAATGTGATGGGAAATTTTTTTTAGTGTACACCACATGAACAACTTTCACTGCCATCATGAATACTATTTTATTTTATCATTCCATTATGATCTTCCCCAGTTATATAAAAAACCTTAATATTTTTTAAATTTTTATATTTTAAATATTTTATTTCAAAATGAAAATGGTATTTTCCTTATTTAATGTTTTAGTGATCTTTCAATACTGTTTTCATATATGAAAAATCCATTGTTGTTTATTGAGATTTACTGGGAAGATGATCCAATATTGATATATTTATTATTTATATTTATGGTTTATAATTATGATGATGAAATGTTTATGAAACTTATATCCTTTCTATGGGTTTTGATATTATTATATGATGATTGTTTTTTGATCTAATGGAACATATATGTATGGTTTTCATTATGTGATAGGTGGGCCCAGAATTATATATCCCTCAAATGAATTGGTAAAAAAATAGACTTATCATGAGATAATAAGAAATATAATGGTGAGTGAACCCAATTTAGTAAGGGGATTTATTCGATAATATAGTCTTTGGAGTGAATCATGAAAAATGATATTAATGAAAGGGGAGTGAACCCAATCCACTATGATACTCTTGGTAGTGATCCTTGAATAAAGAAACAATTTTTTTGTTATTTTTGTTGAGCTAAAAGTATAAATTTCAACACTTTCTAATCATACTTTTGAAAATCACAAACTACTTCTCTAAAATTTTATAAGATATTAATTTTAATACTTACAAAGTCTTTAAGAACGATTTTATAGGAAATTTATTTTACTAATCATAGAATTATATTTACTATTGGATGAAACATCCTTAACAAGATAAAAATTTAAATTATTTATTGTATGGTTGGATAAAAATTTCACCAGAAAAATGTTAATAATGTACCAAGTAAAATGTATAATTAATTCCATCAAATGATGTTTTACTAATTACACTAGAAAAAAAATCATCAAACATACATTGAAATGATTTCTGGATGAAAATTTAAAAATATCTACCAAATTAACATCACATATTCCACTAGATGAATATTTCACATTCTCCCAGGAAAAATCTAAAATAATTTTAATATTGATATGTCAAGAAAACTATTAGAAAATGATGATAAACTGAACCTATAAAGTGAATATAGAGTATCTCAAATTTTATTTCAATGAACTCTAAAGAATTCATAATATGATTTATGTTAGGGTTTTTTCATAAAAAACATGATCCTAAAATTTATCCCCATGAAATATTCAATATACCAGTCCCTAAATTATGACATGAATAGGTTTCAATTTGAGTTTAAAACCATCACTTTTTCTTTTTTTCAATACTTTTTTGGTATTTGATTAGAATTTATAATAAAAAATAAATATAAACTAATGTGTATGAAAATTCATGGAAAATAAAAGGGTTTGAAATCAGAATTGAAATAGTATTTGTGGAAAATCATAAACCTTTTAGACACTCCCATCTTCATTGTTTAAAACAATTTATCTAATGAATTTCTCAATTCCCACCTAAATACCTCTATATTAACTCCCTATTTTTCAAGGATATCATATAAAGACCTCAATATTATTGTTTTACCTCCTAAATAAGTTATTCAATTACTTTAAGTCCACCATAAAATCAAACCAAATTGAAATCAAAATGATCAACAATATGACATGATAAATGAAATTTAAGTAGTGGAATAAATTATTTTACATCATAGAATGATTTTTTTCCAAAAAACAACTTGAAAATGTATTAAATAAAGAAAATTAACACTTTAATTAAAAAAATATAAGTTCAAAATTGATTCATAAGTGACTACACATAAATATAAAAAATCAGAATTTAGTTTCTGTTAGTTGCCACTATCCACGAACACTTGGTTCTTCACCTCACATCACTTGAGTATCCCCCATATTCAGTATTATATAATGAATGAATTGAATATTCATAAATAGATAGATATATATATATTTCAGCATTCCCATTACTCTCACAACAAGATATATTTTTAATTTATTTAATGAAATAAAAAAGAGCACAAGAAGAAGGGTCCCGTACAGACAGACCAAAAGAAGGGAACGAATCAAGGGGGTATAAAATATTGGAGACTAAGGGAATATCCTCTAATTATGATAACAAAATTTTGTTTCAAGCGATACAAATCAGGAAAAAATAAATTTTTATGTTACAAGAATATCAATCGATGAAAGGTAGTCCATAGCCTTGTTTCCCTCGAGTCGGATGTGGGAAATTCTGATATAAACACCCAAAAAGCTTTTACACTTTCTAACAATATAAGAAATATACCAAGGAATAATACAATGATCCTGAATAGAATAATAATATACTAAGGAATCTATTTCAGGAATTGTAGTACTGAAATTCCATTGCAAGTAGATAGACATACTCGACAACATGGACATTGCATCAACATATAAAGAATTAACATGCTCTAGCCTGATAGAAAGGACCAAGATAGTCAACCCACAACTATCTCATACAATACATCCTCTATGACACCAGCCTGAAATAGAAGATCCATCGCTGTTATGTTTAAGAACCTTTGATGGTGGTTTCAAACATACACATTTTCCCTGAAGAATATAAGTAGGTCCAACTATCCGAGTATAAGCAAGTTTCTATAAAGAAGGAGCCTTCTTCCAATTACCTAAAGCCATGATGAAACCAAAAATGAGATTTTTAATTATTAAAATAATGATCCATATATTTGAACCAATATTTTCATAACGACACATATTTCGGGCCTTCCATAAGCACTAACAACCTTCTAGTATAATCTTAGAATGAGTAGATCTTTCAATACTCCCCACACCTGATCCATGAAACCGAAGATAAAGGAATTATAGATTATCCACAGATGGAGATGAAAAATAGTGAATTCACCAATGAAGATACAAACATCATTATCCCAATCACTATCAAATAAATAATGATTTGAACATTTTTCTTTATGTCTCTTACAACAACTACATCTTGAAACAATGCATATACTACATCATTTAACATTTTTATCAGTAGAGACAGTGTAACACCCCAAGAATTTATGAGAATTATTCTTTTTAATTTCTTTGAGGTCTTTTATTGTACTCTTCACTAAGATTATCTTGCACAATACGCAACACTATATTAGCTTGTAGTATACGCAACACTATTCATGGCTTGTGATGGACAAAATTTCAAGTTCATTCGAATAAAATTCATTTTACACAACACTAAGTATAAATTTTGATGAATATATAATTGAACTATATTTTGAGTATGATATATGAAACACCAAAGGAAGATTTCCCTACACACAACCTTAACTTGGCTTGCATTACATGCAAGAGCGACCTTCCTCGATAGCGTGTGTTGTACGGAATACCTAGTTTCACTAAACAACGATATATTGTTATAATATTATTATGAACTAGCATTTATGAATATTATTAACCAAATTTTTAATTTTATAACATTATAGTTTATCTTACACATTTTCTGGAATGAGGTATGAGAACAAAATCAATTTTTCGAATAAAAGAAGCATTTTTAAAAAAATGCAGCTTTTCCACCTTTTGATGGCACACCCATTTTAAATATAATTTTTGAAAAGTTTATAAGTTAAATTTTACAAAATAAACTTCTTATATTGAATCAAGATATAAAAATGTACATTGGATAAAGTTTTGATATTTATCTGACAACGTTCTTATTTTGATGAATAGTAAAAACACTCTAAATTTTACTTAAAACTTTTTTTTTCATCGAGATAATTTATATGGTTAAATTATAATAATAAATTGTTTTAAAGTATAAATAGAATATATTTTTACCATTTAATATAGTCTATGTTATTATCATTAATTTTACATTGATTTCATGGGTAAAAATATTTCAATCTTTGACGATGTTTTAACTTTTAAAACCCGTTTTCTTAACAAAGAGATTAATTTTAAATTAATTAATGCAAAATATGTGTTTTGAATTTTGAAAAATGGATTCCATATTTGAATTTAGTGGGTCCAAATTATGCTAATAGGTTACTTTTATTTTTTTGATGTTATGAATAGTAACTACGATAATTTTTTATTTATTACAGTTAAAGGTAAATCAGATAATTAAGGGTAAAAAATAAGATTATAAAATTACCCTAAGACCATAAAAAATTATATTGGATGAATAAAAGTCTACCCATATCATTTAAGGGTCTGAATATATTCATTTCATGGACTTTTGGACCATGAAAATGATATAATTATTATTAAAACCAAAGAAAGTGACAACATGTCACTCTCTTATATCTTATAAGTGTAATAATTTTAATTTAGTGATAAACATCACACAAATTCAAATATAAATAGTCTCCAGAAATATAATAAAATTATATACATCATGAGAATTTATTTTTAATTTTTAAGGATTAAATAATTATCATTAATGATGACACAATAGTGATGTATAAATTATTTTATTGGTTGAAATATCAAATAAATGGTTTTAAATATAATAAAATAAATATTATATGAACTAATTAATGTTCTACACAAATTTTCTAGATGAATATGACATGTTAGGAGTCTATTAAATATTTTTTTAGAAAATATACCCTGTGTGTATTTTATATAAATTCAAATAAATGAATAGTATAAAAATTGACACTATTGTTATTTTGTAAAAATAACATATTATAAAATTGTTTAAAAATCAAAAAAATATTTAAAAATTATAAATTGAAATTTATATGGTCTAAAATTTCATAAAGTATACAATTATGGATAATTCACAAAACATAAGTAATTATTTATAACAATTTAAAATTTAGAATATTAGTACCACAAATAAAATTAAATTGATTAAATAATGATAAATCAAGTTGATAAGGTTTAAAATAAATTACCAACATGTATAAATATTATTGGTTGATTATATTACAACCCTATCACATATAATATTTGGATTTGAGCCATTTTTTGAGGACTTTAAGTGGGGTTTGAGTTTATTATAAATTAATATTTTAGAGGTTTCAAAAAGTGCCCCTCTCCTCTCTTATAAAATGTCACCTCCTCCCTCTCCTAATCACACCACTTTGTGCCTTCATGATAGGCCAAAACCTTCCCATTTCTCTTCTCCACTTTTCTAGAAAAATACTATAGGTCTTGGTTTTCTTCAAAGACCAACTTTAGTACCCTAAGTGGTGGTTTAGAAGAGGCGCGTTGAAGAAGAGGTAATATCCTTTACCGATTCTTTCAAGTTCATTTCTTCTTCTACTTCCTCTTATTTTGTTGTTTCATTATAAAGTAATAACATCAGTATCACTAATATACTGATATGTTATTATAAATATTAATCAACCCTATTTCTCCTTCTATCCATCCTATGGAAAACGAAATCACCGTACGTGTGTACGTACGGAATACCGTCTCAACGCCGTGGTGTGATCTGTTTTTACACCACAACCTTACATGGATGGGTATAATGGTGTAAAGAATAACAATATATGGTTATTATAACATGATACTAATTCTGAGATATTATATCATCCACTATAATTCCATTTAATAGTTATGGGAACGATATTATCGCTCATGCGTACGTACGGATTACCGTCTCCACAACGCGATGAGATTCATTCTCCAAGTTAACCATTCAAGAATGATTATAAAGTATGTATATTAAATAAACATTAAATAAATGACATATTAATGATACTGTATTTATGTATATGTTATTTACTTACTTCCATTCAATTTAATAAGTAAATGAAAACAACGTTCGTGCGTACGTACGACCTACCGTCTCCATGAATAGTTTATTTAATTCCATTTATCGATATATTATATATATGTATATTGTGAGTATATATTATATATAATTCATGTTTAACATTCTAGAAGTAACTAATCATGATCTATGTAATCATATGAATAATTACAAATCAAAACATGAATGATAAATGAAACAATTTTATCCAAAACGTTGCTTTAACATGGAATTGACAAATGAACTGGTAAGATAAATTCATAAGTGAATCATATATGATATCATAAATATTATTATGGTTATGTTACAAGTTAATAATATTTTTAAATCAACTATACAATATTCTTGGACACATATGGAAGAAATTTGACATAAGGTAAGGGATAATTTTACAAATCTCATTTTTATCCGAGATTTCTTATACGTATGTATTTAATGGGGTTATATTTTTCATCCATGTCCATAAATTTTTTTTCCATAAAGTGTTTAATTTTTTTCCATGTATTTTTAAAGTAATTTTTAATCTTCATTGACTTTTACATTGTTTTATGGAAAGAATATTTCTTTTTTTACCATACGAGGAACTTTTTAACTTTTCCATCAAAAGTACGAGGAGAATGTTTTTTTAACTTATACGACATGAACATATTTTTACGGATTCATAATGCCTAATTTTTAATAAGCTTCTTCTACAAGTTTTCGTGGTTATTTTCAATAAAATCATTTTCTTTTAAAATTTTGTGGAATTTTGGGAAAAGAAAATGATTTTGAAGAAGAAAGGACATTTTCATCATTAATTTATTTAAAGTGTTTTATCAAAAACATTTTCCATCTAAGATGACATTATTTCATATGTGTATGTTTCAAGTATAATGTATCTATGATTTACATGGTTTCACTTTTCTTATGATGAAATGATATCCATTTGTTTTATATGGATTATGTTATGATGGGATGATGTTTATGAAACCCTTTTTATTCTTTGGGTTATGATGAATGATTTATGTTTATGTTGTGGAACACGTAAGAATGATTTCATTATGAGATGGGTGGGACCTATATCTCACTCTATTTAATTGGGTAAAGATTTATATCTCATGATATAGACATGGCTAGAATGGAAAGTTCATCTGGTTCAGTGATACATGACTGGAATGAGGAGTGAACTCGATTCATAAAGGGAATTTTTCCACTATGATGGTCTTGGCAGAAATGTTTGGGCTACTATGGAAATCATATCATTTGATTAATGGATGAAACAATTATATGTTTTATTACCATTCTATTCTATCATGATTAATGTTCCTTTATGATCTGTGCCTTACGTACTCCAAGATTTATTTCACAACTCAAGATATTGATGTTTAAACTTTATGTTCATGTTTTTTATGTTCAAATGTATATGGTTTGTTTTATATTATCCCTGATTACCCTTCACTACTGGAAAGATGATCTTTCCCAACACTTCTATAACAACGGTTTGTAAAAACTGTTGGTATAGCTACCATTTCCCAACGGTTAACCAAAACCGTTGGGAAAGCCATAGATTTCCCCACCTTTCCCAACGGTTTGGAAAACTGTTGGGAAAGGGTGTGTTTTGAGCCTCTTTCCCAACGGTTCACCAAAACCGTTGGGCAAAACCACCCAAAATTTCAACCTTCTGCCTAAATAAATTCAACCCACCCAAACCTATCCCAACGGTTTTGAAAACCGTTGGGAAAGGGCTATCCCAACGGTTTTGAAAACCGTTGGGATAGGTTCTTTATTTTTTTTCCAGATCTACTAACTGAGAACATTATATAAATCAAAATTTTAAATAATTATGATAATACATATATATATATATGAAATTATGTTTACAAAAGTGATGTTAGCTTAGTGGTTAAGTCGTTCGATTATAAACGAGGGGTCCTGGGATCAAATCCCAGCGGATGTTATATTTTTGGAATTTATATAACAACGGTTCCATTACCGTTGGTATAGATTTCATATTACCTATACCAACGGTTTCCAAAACTGTTGGTATAGGTCTATACCAACGGTTTTTGGAAAACCGTTGGTATAGACCTATCCCAACGGCTTACTTGGCTACGGTTCTCCAAACCGTTGGTATAGGCTATACCAACGGTTTAAAAACCTATACCAATGGTTCCAAACCTTTGGTAAAGGTTAGTTTTCTAGTAGTGCTTACTGATCATTTTATCTCACCATTTATATGTTTTATTTTCCCTAGGATATAAATAGAGGTTTTATTTAAGATAACAAAAGTGGAAGATCTTTATGGGAGATGTTGAAGATCTTTCACCATGATTAGAAGATTATGTTACAAGTTTCCAAAGACACTAAACTATTACAGTCCTTGGGTGTAATTTTTTTTATGTATTAAGTATTCCACAAAATTAATGTAATGTCTATGTACTTCAAGTACGGGTCTCTATAGTTGGTATCAGAGAAAATATTTAGTTAACCTTTGGAAACTAGGATGCGAAAACTTTAGATACCTAAAGATATTTCTAAGGTATGTCTAGGGATGTACCTAAAGTTAAGTATAAGTATAGGTTATATACCTAGAATTGCGGTAATGATCATAAAATTAAACCTTAGATGTTAGAGATTTAAAGTACTCCCCTTTAATATGTTGTTTTCCTAGCATGATTTTTTCGTCTCACACTATTTTTTTGGGTTTTAGACGATGGTTGGAACCCGAAGGAACCGTGTTGATAAATGTAATGGAAAATGCAATGATTGTCCTCCTAAACAAACCAATGTTATAGGAGATGGAGTGAAAAATATTATTGTCATACTTAGACAAGCAATGAATCATTTTGGACTTCCAAATGAGTAGATAAAGGAACAATATTCTCTTGAGTCCTTTATGAGGCAATGCCTACCTTCTTTAGGTGGGTCTTCTAATACACTTTTTGCTGAACAATGGATTAGTACCATAAAAAATATATTTTCAATACTTTTCTGTTCAGAGCATGAAAAAGTAATTTTGGCTGTTTACTGGTTAGAAGGTGAAGCAGACCAGTGGTGGACTCTAGTTAAAAATACAAGGCCCCAAGATGAAATTTAATCCATGGAATGGGACGAGTTTAAGAACTTGTTTTTCAATAAGTACGTACCTCATATTCTTCGAAAAAAATATGGAAACAGAGTTCCTTGAGCTTAAGAAAAAGGATTATGAATCTGTTGGTATATACGAGGAGAATTTTACAAGGCTTTCCAGGTATGCATCTGCCTTTATCATCCAACCTAAAAGTAAATTTGATCAATTCTTCAGTGGCTTAAAACTGAGTCTTCAAAGGGAATTAGCTATAAGAGACATCAATAACTATGAAGAAATTGTTCGTTGTGCTATCAAGGTAGAACTGGAAGTTGGTTTTACATATCCATCGCATGGTTTTGACAAAAAATGAAAGATGGAGTTCAAGGAAAAATCTCAGAACAATGGTAAAAGAAGGTGATTGTTTCTTTATGCTCAAAGTGTGGAAAGAATCTTGGTGGAGATTGTCTAAAAGGTATTATAAAATTTTTCAATTGTGGAAAATAAGGTCATCAAGCAGGTGAGTTCCAAAGTAATGGGAAAAAGTTTTCTAATGATGTTAATAGATAAAAGACTACAGATAATGCTCTACCAAAACTTCAATGCTTCAAGTGAAAAAAATGGAACATTATGCTAATCAATGCCCTAATCCAAGGGTTAATGATGATCGATGTGAGAAACCTCTTAAGGAAAAGGAAAAAGGGAAGTCACATGCGATCACTATTTATGATGTTGAGTATGACAATGATGTTTTGGAATGATTAAGTGTTTATGTAATGGGATTTTAATATAGTATCATGGAATCTCATTTATAGTATCGTGGAATTTTGGAATATCTATGTATTGGATTTCAATAATTTTATGGTACCGGTAACCATGAAAAGTGATTAAAATATTTTTGAAAAGAAGATGATATGCACATAATGAAGGGATAAGGAGAAAATAATATGTTTGATAGTATTAATGATCTCATGACTGATATAAGGACAAATTGATATCATGGTTTGAGTATATAGAAATGTTGGGATTTTGGATTGTGGAAAGAGTTAACTTTTAACAGAATTCATGTTTTCACTAAGGTTCAATGGGTATTCATTTTTCAAGAGAATATATGATTAATGTATTCACATGTTTGTAATGCGACAAACAAGATATATCTTATTATATATTGGGGATAAATGTTGGTAATCACATGCTTGGTAGATGACCTCTCTAGTAATATTGTTTTTATGAGATTGGATAGATGTATATTGGATAATTATAATGATTGGAATGGCTTATGTTGGACATCATATAGTATTGTTTTAGGCTAAAATAATTTTCTCAATATTATTTCTGGAATGTTATAATGGTGAAGTTTTAGAAAAAAGAAAACCGGCAGGATGGGCGAAAACCCATCGCGTCGGACAGGGATGCGGGAATTGAACCCACAACTGAAGTGAAACATGCCTTTATTGCCTACCATTGTCCTATAAGAAGTCACTAGTTTGTAGAAATTATTTTTATTTTATTAAGAGGTATGATAGATGAAGTATAAGTTCATTTCTGTAACCATATACGATTAATCTCACCATAAGATGGACTTATGTATAGAAATTTTTCTAACCATATGTTTGAGACAGATGGAATGACCTATCATTCTATTTCATGATCTGCTAACATTTCATGGAAGACAAATTCAACTTAATTTTTTTATGAGATGAACTGGAAATTGTTCAAGGCACAAACAATTGTGAGATTGTACCAAAATCAAGTAAGTATTTCATTTAATTTAAAAATTCTTCAACATTTGGGAAATGATCCTGAAAATGAGAAATGTTGTCCTAGTTCCCACATATCTGATGAATCAGATGGTACCTTAGATCATCACAAATTTATGGTTTTGTGATTGTTGGCTTTTTCATTGTCATGTTCTCTACCACTCCTCATCCAAACATGATGGTTATATTTCTCTTCGATATCCATATTTTCAACTATATTCTACTATGTAGAAACCCAGTGGTGAGTTACTTTGGGTATCAATTATGTTTCTAATATTCCTTTTTAAAATTATGATTTAGTATTCCTTTTTATGATGTGGGTTTCTATGAAAGAAACTTTCATGTAGAAAACCAAATATAACCCTGACAAATTTCGAGGGTAAAATTCAATTTAAGGGGGGTAGAATTAACACCCCAAGATTTTATGAGAATTATTCTTTTTAATTTCTTTGAAGTATTTTATTTTACGCTTCACCAAGATTATCTTGCACTATACGCAACACCATATTATCTTGTAGAAAACGCAACACTATTCTTGGCTTGTGATGCACAAAATTTCAAGTTCTTTCGAATAAAATTAATTTTTCACAACACTATGTTTAGATGTGTATAAATTTATAATTGAAATATATTTTGAGTATGTTATACACAACACCAAAGGAAGCTTTTCCTACATGCAACCCTGACTTGGCTTGCATTACGCGCAAGAGCGACCTTCCTCAATAGCGTGTGTTGTACGCAATACTGAGTTTTACTAAACAACAATATATTGTTACAATATTATTATGAAATAGAAGTTATGAATATTATTAACCTCATTTTGAATTTTATAACATTATAGTTCATCTTACACATTTTCTGGAATGAGGTATGAGAACAAAGTCAATATTTTGAATAAAAGAAGTATTTTTCAAAAAATGCAGTTTTGCCGCCTTTTGATGGAGAACCCATTTTAAATATAATTTTTACAAGTTTATAAGATCAATTTTACAAAATAAACTTCTTATTTTGAATCAATATATAAAAATTTACATTGGATAAAGTTTTGATATTTTTCTGACAACGTTCTTATTTTGATGAATAGTAAAAACACGCTAAATTCTACTTAAAAACAACTATTTTCATCGAGATAATTTATATGGTTAAATTATAATAGTAAATTGTTTTAAAGTATAAATAGAATATATTTTTACAATTTAATATAATTTATGTCATTATCATTAATTTTACATTAAATTCATGGGTAAAAAAATCAATCTTTGACAATGTTTTAACATTTAAAACCCATTTTCTTAACCACTGGATTAATGTTAAATTAGTTCATGCAATATCTGTGTTTTGAATTTTGAAAAATGGATTCCATATTTGGATTCAGTGGGTCCAAATTATGTTAATAGGTAACGTTTTTTTGATGTTATGAATAGTAACTATGGAAATTTTTTATTTACTACACATAAAGGTAAATCGGGTAATTATGGGTAAAAAATAAGATTATAAAATCACACTAAGATTTGGAAAAATTCTATTTGATCAATAAAATTAGACCAATATCATTTAAGGGTCAGAATAGATTCATTTCATGGACTTTTGAAAATGAAAATGATATAATTATTATTAAAACTAAAGAAAGTGACAACATGTCACTCTCTTATATCTTATAAATGTAATAATTTTAATTTAGTGATAAACCTCATAAAACTTAGAATATAAATAGTCTCCAGAGAGATAATAAAATTATCTACATCATGAAAATTTATTTATAATTTTTAGGGATTAAATAATTATCATTAATGATGACACAATAGTGATGTATAAATTATTTTATTGATTGAAATATCAAATAAATGGTTTTAAAAATATTAAAATTAATATTATATAAACTAATTAATGTTATCCAAAACGTTTATAGATGAATATTACATGTTAGGAGTCTATTGAATATTTTAGTTTGAATGTATCCTCTGTGTGTATTTTATTTAAATTCAAATAAATGAATAGTGTCAAAATTGACACTATTGTTATTTTATAAAAATTACATATTATAAAATTGTTTAAAAATCACAAAAATATTTAAAAATTATAAATTTAAATTTATATGGTCTAAAATTTCATAAATTTTTAAATTATGTACAATTCACAAAACATAAGTAATTATTTATAACAATTTAAAATTTGAATATTATTACCACAAATTAAATTAAATAGATTAAATAACGATAAATCAAGTTGATAAGGTTTAAAATAAATTACCAACATGTCTAAATCTTATTAGATGATTATATAACAACCCTATCTCATATAATATTTGGATTTGAGTCATTTTTTGAGGTTTTTAAGTGGGGTTTGAGTTTATTATAAATTAATATTTTAAAGGTTTCCAAAAGTGCCCCTCTCCTCTCTTATAAAAGGGAACCTCCTCCCTCTTCTCATAACACTGCTTTTATCCTTCAAGATCGGCCAAACCCTGCCCATTTATCTTCTCCAATTTCTTATAAACATACTAGAAGCCATTTTTTTCATCAACGACCAACTTTAGTACCCTAAGTGGAGGTTTAGAAGAGGTGCGTTGAAGAAGAGGTAATATCCTTTACCAATTCTTTCAAGTTCATTTCTTCTTATACTTCCTCTTCTTTTGTTGTTTTATAATAAAGTAATAACATCATTATCACTAATATACTTATATTTAATTATAAATATGATCCAATCCTATTTCACATTCTATCCATCCTACGGAAAACGAAATCATCGCGCGTGCGTACGTACGGAATACCGTCTCCACGCCGTGGTGTAATCTGTTTTTCCACCACCACCTTACATCGATGGGTATAAAGGTGTAAAGAATAACTATATATGGTTATTATAAAATGACACTAATTCTGAGATATTATATCATCCACTCTAATTCCATTCAATAATTATGGGAACGATATCATCACTCGTGCGTGCGTGCGGATTACCGTCTCCACGACGCGATGAGATTCATTCTCCATGTTAACCTTTCAAGAATGATTATAAAGTATTTATATTAAATAATCATGAAATATATTACATATTAATGATATTTTATTTATGTATATGTTATTTACATACTCCCATGCAATTAAATAAGGAAATGAAATAGCATTCATGCATACGTACGACCTACCATCTCCCTGAACGGTGTATTTCATTCCATTTATCGATCTATTATATATATGAATATTCTGACTACATATTATATAAAAATCATGTTTTACATTATGAAAGTAAGTAATCATGATCTAAGTAATCATATGAATAATTACAAGTCAAAACACGAACAATAAATGAAACGATTTTACCCAAAACGCTGCTTTAACATGGAATTAACAAATGAACGGGTAAGATAAAGTCATAAGTGAATCATATATGATATCATAAATATTATTATGGTTTTGTTACAAGTTAATAATATGTTTAAACGAACTATATAGGATTCTTGGACACATACATAATAAATTGGACATAAGGTAAGGGATAATTTTGCAAATCTCATTTTTATCCAAGATTGCTTATATGTATGTATTTACTGGGGTTATATTTTTCATCATTATCCATAAAAATGTTTTTCATAAAGTGTTTAATATTCTTCCATGTATTTTTAAAGTCATGTTTACCCCTATTTGACTTTTACATTGTTTTATGGAAAGAATCTCTCTTTTGTTTACCATACAAGGAACTTTTTGACTTTTCAGGAAAAAGTACGAGCAGAATGTTTTTTTGACTTATACGGCGTGAACAGATATTTATAGTTTCATAATGCCTAATTTTCATGATGATTAATCTACGAGTTTTAATGGTTATTTTCAATAAAATCATTTTCTTTTAAAATTGTGTGGCATTTTGGAAGAAGAAAATCATTTTGAAGAAGAATGGATATTGTCCTCAAGAATTCATTTCAAGTGTTTTATCAAAACCATTTTCTATATAAGATGACATTATTTCATATGTGTATGTTTCAAGTATAATGTCTCTATTATTTACATGGTTTAACTTTTCTTATGATGAAATGATATCCATTTTTTTATATGGATTATGTTATGATGGGATCATGTTTATGAAACCCATTTTATTATTTGGGTTATGATGAATGATTTATGTTTATGTTGTGGCACACATAAGAATGATTTCATTATGAGATGGGTGGGAACTATATCTACCTCCAATTCATTGGGTAAAGACTTATATCTCATGAGATAGGCATGGATGGAACAACAAGTTAATCTGATTCCATGATATAGGACTGGAATGAGGAGTGAACTCGATTCAGTAAAGGACTTTGTCCGCTATGATGGTCTTGGAAGCAATTCCTTGGCTACTATGGAAATAATAACATGTGCTTAATTATTTCCATAATTACATGTTTTAATCCCATGATATTCTATAATTATTAAAGTTTATTTATGATCTATTCCTTACATACTCCAAGATCTATTTCACAACTCAAGATCTTGATGTTTAAACTTTATGTTCATGTTTTTTATGTTCAAATGTATATTGTTTGTTTTATTTTCTCTATGCTTACCCTTATTGAGAATTTGAGCTCACCCTTTATATGTTTTCTTTTCCCCAGGATCTAAAAAATGTTTTAGGTAAGAAAACAAAAGTGGAAGATCTTTATGAGAGATTTTGAAAATCTTTCACCGTGATTTAAAGATTATGTTCCGAGTTTCCAAAGACACTGAACTATTACGGTCCTTGGGTGTCATTTTTTGTTATGTATTAAGTATTACACAGAAGTAATGTAATGTCCATGTACTCCATGCTTGGGTCACTACAGACAACACCATTCTAGATCCTCCACAATAAGAAAATATATTTCAATGGAATAGCCTTATCCCAAAGGATATTATACCATGTATTCACTGGATTATGATCATTGAGAATCCTATGATAAAATCTCATTGAGGAAGAGCCAGAGGAAGATGGAGTTAAAACACACTTATCAGATTCTGAGGATAAAATAATGATATTGACAAGGGACAATTGGTTTATGTCCAATATCTTACTGGTAAAATATTGGTATTGACAGGAATCCCTGAAAGATATGATTGATGTAGCATAACTCGGAAAATCAGGTTTCCCATTACTCTCTCAATTCAACAAAAACACTTTAAAAGATATGAAGATAGAAATATAAAGAGGATGAGGGGTGGAAAGTTAGATCTAAAGTTTCTACCAGTCTAAAGTTGTCTTGATGTTCTCCTCCTTCTCGGCCAAATATCCATTGGGTTTATTCTATAGAATTTTTTAAAAAATAATTCTATTTCAAGCCCCCTAATCTAAGTTATTTAGAATCTGGTTGAAAAATATTTTAATTTATTTCTGAATTTAACTTTTGTGAATGATGATTACCCTCATATTCTACTAATTTGACTAATGTATAAATTGAATTAAAAGGTATATTTTTACATGAAATTTAATATTCATGTGCTTAGTTGAGTACTCTTTTCTCATAATCTATAATCGCATCATTTGGAGGCCTTAATCCTGAATTATGACTCATTTAATGAGGTGGGGGTGAATTTTATCGTCCAAAACAATGTTTCACAATTACTGATTTATTTTGACTTCAACAAGTTTGAATTAATACTTTTCCAAATTTAAGAAGTTATATTCCGTGAAAATAGGAAGCCTAAAAAAATTCTCAATTAGGATCAATATTGAAAAGTTTATTCTAAAAATTCATAAGTGATTGAAAATAGTTAAAATTCAAAAATTGGGAAAGAGTCAATTTTAACCAAAAAATATCCCTAAAATCCAAGACAATCAATTCAGCTCAAATTAATAAATTTGTGGGCTTTAAATTATTAAAATACAAATGAAAACAATGTAAATATTGGATTTATTAATTATCCCACACATAGTACTTGTACTCTATAACAAATGAGCATCAAAATAAAATCAAGGAAAATTCAAAACACATACCCATAAGGCTCACTAATTTATCACAAAGAAACAAAAGTTATCATGCCTCCTCAAAAAATTTCTTCATGTTCTCCATTGGGATGATTGGATCATTCCAATATATTTTCTCCTCCCATGCATACAACACAATTACCCCACTTTAATTTTCTCTCAATTTACCAATATAGATTCTCAACAAGGTTTTTCTCATCCAAAATCGAGCAAGAATAACTATAAACTTGATAAATGTCTACATATCCACCTGATTTGATCCAAGAACATGTGATTATTATGATTAATTTTCTAGGTTTTTTTGGTTCTATAGGTTGGTAGGATTTAAATATCAAAAAATTTGAGACCTAATAAGGAGGGTTTGGATATTTTTAACCAAAAAATCATGATTTATAATTTCCACTCATGTATTATCTCCTCCTCACTCCCTTTAGATAAAACTAAAATCTAATCATTTTTTGAAAATCTATTTTTCATCCCAAACCATCAATATTTTTGTATCAAAAAATAACATTCTTCCCTTTTTTATAGTCAGAACATTCTTTCTTTGGGAGCTCTAAAAAGTCCCAACTACCTTTTTCTTATCTTTAGAATGGAAAAATATTCAACATAAAAACATTTTCTTCAGTATTAAACAAATATCTTCATACTTTTATTTTTTCCTTCCAATGCAACACCAAATGATATATCACATCACATTTCAGCTTCCCCCCACACTTAATTTCAACAAGTTCATGAATTTTCACTTCAAGAGTAGGTTGGAAATGGAAAATTGGCTTGTAATGAGCCTAACCATATAGGATTTACATGGTTACTAAGGTATCACAAGGTTTAAATACATAGTATAGGCCAAAATAAAAAGTATTATATTGAAAAGGGGGCTTCAAAATTCAATGAAATTTTGTGATCATTTAAATCACAAGTACCTTAACAAACATGTTATTATAGAAATAAGTAATGTTCTAGATAAAGAAATCATATATTTGTTTTCCCAATAATTGAGGTGAATGTGAAAAATATGTCAAAATGGTTTAGAACCCTCACATGATATTGATTTAAAAGATAAATAATGTGGTATGTGGAATCAAATTTAAAAATTAGAGGTCTTTTAAGGAAATTCGAATGTTTTAAAATTGAAACAAAGTTATTTTAATTATTCATTTATAACTCGTTTCAAGGGATGAATTTTTTCACTAATTTAAATGGGTTTCAAAAAAAAATAAAGATAATCATTTGAGGTCAGATGTTTCAAAGATGTAGAAAATAATTGAAATAAAAACAAAAAAAATTGAAAAATGAAAAGGAAAGAAAATAAGAAAAACACCAAATATTTAAAGATAAACTAAATAGAAATTTTTTTAAATAAATAACATGAAATCCTAATCTACCAAGCATGTTACTATACCACACTTATTTTTATGAAATGTACTCATAGTGAAACTATTTTATGTGAAATTCCATAAATTAAATACATAACAAAAAAAAATGTGATTTGGAAAGACACAACCTATATACAATTGTATCTGGCTTTATAGAGATAGATCTCCTCCCAAAAAGGCTCTTTAAAAATATATTTAAATAACTTCAACTGGTTCCCATTGACTATGAATAGTTTCTGTTTATCTGGTTCTTTTATTTGGATTGCACAAAAAATAAAAACATGAGTAATAATGTAAGGGTTGGACAATTTATAATGAAATTTACCTAGGAAAAAATCAATATGGACGAAATTGGAAACACATTATCTCACTCCTTGTAGTTTTTTTTAGAATCATCTCATCAAGAAATGATTTGGTTCTTTCCTTATACAACCTATAGTTATTATATGAATTATTTATTATCTCCTCCAGATCATAAAAAAAATCTTTATTTTCTAGTAAAAAATATTCATGTTAAATGCCTTAACATCCCAAAAATAATTGTGTTCTAACTCAACCGCCAGGTAAAAATTATTTCAATTAACTAATATAAATTTTAAATGCCAATTTGGATTTTGAATGTATTCTCATAGGCCCAAAGTGAATTAACTAGTCTCAAAACTCCAATCCTTTCAATTTTTTATCACACTTTCTCTATATTTTCTTTTATTTCTTTATTTAACAACTCATATATTCCATTTTTTAGGTTGATAGGTCATAGAGACCCTATGATGAAATACATAAAATATCAATAGTTATTCCAATTTCCTATTACAAATGTGGGTTCCATGATAATTTATAAAAAACATTGTCAATCCAAAATCTAGAAAGCATATTTCCCTTCAAAAACATATATACAGTTTTGAAAAAATTAGCAATCTTGGGAATAAACACTAACCACTTGAACACATAATACAAAACATATGAAAATACATCCAAATTAATTGGGAAATTTTCTCAAGAAATTCATACCCCAAACAAAAAAGACATTAAAAAAATGTTTTTGTTGAGGCAACTCTATCTTTTGGACTTGTTTCCATGAAATTTAAATTTTTTTCCTATTCTAAAAAATTCAAAATAATATCGATAAATGATGGGCCAATGCATACTAGATAGAATAAATTTTCATGCCATATTTTTTGGTCCAAGTTTCCTCCATAGCTCAAAGAGTGAAAAAATGTTGGACATATTGAAATTTAGAATTTAGAATACATGTCCCAAAAATTTGGTTACTACCAATATGAAACATGTAAGGATCATCCCAAATACATTCTTTGAGTCACTCATAAGTTATTATATTTGTTTCTTTTAAATCAAATAGAGAACTTGATCACTATACAAATAATTTACAAGGTCAACAAACCATGGTCATTCACACATTCAAGTATACAACTCCTCATATAGAACTGTTCCTTCAATTGGTGGATAGATCTGATGTTTTTCATTTAAAAAAATGTTATACTATGAAAATGATCATAAAAAAGGTTTTTAATTCCTTTATTATTCATTATTTCAACATCAAACTCTAGTAACATTGAGATCCATCTCAAAATTCTTATTTTTACATCACATTTATTAATTAAAAATATGATTGTAAAATAGTATGTTGTAACAATCACTTTAGATCCTAGAATATAACATTTAATTTTTTTCTAAACAAAACAAACAACCAGAAGTTCCTTTTTAGTCATTTTGTTGCTTAATTGGGTCTGACCTAAAGTTCTAGAGGCATAATAAATCACATGATATTTACTTTCCAGTGTTCAGCACAAAATTTTCCCAAGGGAAAAGTCTAATGCATCAGTCAGGATTTTAAAGATAATTACAAATTTGTATGGTTGAACAATGTGAGGGGTTATCAGTTTTTGATTCATCTCCCTAAATTCCTATTTGTAACTTTCATCCAAGGAAAATTGGGTTTACTTTTTGGAGAAATTTAGAAAATAGAAGTGAAACATTACTAACATACTTTATGAATATCCTATAAAAACTATCATGACTAAGGATATCACATATATCACTACTTTTGGGGATGTAAATGAAGATATGACCTCAGATTTGGATTGATCAACTTGTATTCAATCTAGAGATACAACATGACCAAGAACGACCCCCTTATCTACCATGAAATTACATTTTTCTTAATTAAAGATAAGATTATTATTAATGAAAGGTTCAATAACATTATAAAACTTTTCAAACAATTTTAAAACTTTGAGACATAAAGAGTGAACAAATTTATAAAAACATCCCTGAAATTTTATAGGAATTTATAGAAAATTCACATCAAAACCCTTTGAAAATTTATAATAGCATTACATTACCTAAAAGAAATTATCCTATAATAAAATGTTTCAAAGGGGGGAATAAAAGTAGTTTTATATTAATCCTATAATGTTATATAAATTTTTAAATAACAATATAATACATCATGAAAATGGTAGTGGGGTTTCCTAGTTGTTCATTGAAGGACTTTATCAAGAAATAACAATGGGAAGTGGTCTTTCCTTATCAAAGGATTCAGTTTCCTATAATCAATGCACATTGTCTATTTATTTAGAACCTGATTTGGGATGGCCTCACCAAATTCATTCCTCGAGATTATAAATACATATTTTTAGAAAAAACATTGATAGGAATGACCCATTGAATATCAAATATTGGAAATATAATTAAAGAAGCCAACGTTGTGGTAACTTCCTTCTAAACAACCTCTAAAAGTGTTGGGTTAATTATCCTTTGAAATTTTCTCACTAAGTAATGATTTTCCAAAAAAAAAATATGCATTAACACTAGGTGAATGATTCTTATTAAAACAGATATAGTCTATCCTATGGATTTATTATGGGTTTTAAGGACTTATAACAATTGGTTCTCATAGTCCTTTTATAGATATTTTGAAATAATGATAGAGAATTTTTCATTCTCACCCAAGAAAGAATATTTGAGGTTCTCATTCTTTGGTTTAAAATCTAACTCAGGTGGGGTATTTTTAATTATCAATTAATTTTTAGGCACCTCAATGAATACAATTTAATTTCCCATTTCATTCTCCAAAAGAGAAGATTTCATATCAAAGTGAGGATAATCAAGTTGTTCTCTATACTGCTCCAAGGATTGGTTGTTCACTGAAGTTTTATATATATGAAGTATTTTATTATAATAAATCATTTTAATCACTCCCTAGTTTCTCAATATTTATTTTATAATAAATTTATTTATTTTATATATTCGTAATGAGTTTTTGGTGATCTGATTCCAGATTATCAACAATTGTTTTTAAGTCACATTGCATATTTCCAAAACTAGATGGCTCACACTCATCAATTATTTTAGAGTACCAATAAATCATTTTCACATTATGGGAATAATTTTCTTGAATTTTTTGTTTAATGGACTAAAAAATATTTAGTTGAACAACATCTTCTCCAAATTCAAGTGAAAGGGTTCCTTTGTGAACATTGATGATTGCTTCTTTAGTTTTCAAAAATGTTCTCCCTTGAATGAGAGGTGTTTGGGTACTAAAATGATGATTATTCATATCTAATAAATAGAAATTTGTACGAAACATCATTTTTCACACGTGAACTATAACATCCTTTATAACTCTAGCATGCTTGATAGTATTCATTTGGAATGTTTCATGATAATTTCATAGGGTTTATATTTCCCAATCTAAACTGATGAGTAAATAGAATGTGAAATAACATTAATGGAAGCTTCTAAATCAGTCATGAAATCCTTAAATTCTCATTTACATATGGCGTATAGAATTGTAAATGTTCTATGGTAATTATATTTTATAATAAAATTTATTGGATAATGGATGAAACTATCCTCCCTAAATTTACCTTTTCAACTCCTTTGAATTTATTCTTTTGTGTACACATCTCTTTAATAACATACCATACTGTGGAATCTATTTCACAGTATTGAGAAAAGTTATGTAGAATATAACTTTCTAAAATGTTTCGAAAACCACCTGATCCAACTATTTTTCATCACTTGAATTCAATGGTGGTTCATTCTTAGGATATTCCTGTGGTGGTTTGGTTGTTTCTAGACTAATTTGAGCACAAGTTTGAGAAACATAAGTACCAGACACCCTCTTATAGGAAATATCTATTCTCTAAAAAAATTATTATCTTGTCTATGTGTTTTTATTCAATGAAAATTCATAACTTCTATAATTTTCATCAATGGTGGGATTATTTTTAACAGAGTTAACAATAGGGTTATGTTTCTCAGTTTGAGGGTTTTTCAATATTATGACACTCATATTCTCAATATCACTCACATTTTACTTCAATTTATCTCTTGGATTGACTTGGGGTTTGGAAGGTAAATTTGCACTCATTTTATTTATCATGCTAGAAATATTAGAGTAAATTTGACCCATTTAATTCATCAAGGTATTCAGCATGTTCTTGATCATTAAAATATCTTGTTTTAGAATTACATGACTCACCTTGGAATAATATTTTTGGTTTTCTAGGCGGTCAAAATCTTTCATTTTACTTGTTATTCCACCCCTAATTGAAATTTTTTTTGGATTGAAAATGCCTTCTTGGTTTTTATTGAAAGGTATTTCTTAGAAAAATAGAATTTAAATTATTAAAGGGATATTTCATTTATGTTTATTGGTCACTAAAATTTTAATTAGAAGAAAAAAAATCCCATAATAGACCTGCATCTGATAAGTTTCCTCAGTTTTGGTTTGGGTTGGTTGGTTATTTTGACAACATCTTCAACCTCACCATGGTGGTACAATAACAAATGTTATTAAAAATCATATTTTTTTAATACTATTATTGGTAATTTCATGGGATTATTTCAAATGAATAAGGAATCATATTCCAAATAGCATTTCATTTTGGGCTATGTTTTCAATTAATTTCCTAGAAACAGCTAGAGTTTTGTTAGATAAATCCCCCCCTATAGTAGAAACAACAATTTTACTTTCATTTAGACATAATACTTAATAAAAACATTGAATCAATATTTTTTTACTAATTTTATGGAGGGGGAAACTAATATAGTGTCTTTTGAATCATTCCTCATACTCATGAAATGTGTTATCATGAGATTTCCAAATAACACAAATATCCTTTTAAATGGTAGATGTTTTAGAAATAAGGGAATCAATTTCCAAGAAAATATTCTTTAATTCATTATATTCTCTAGTAAATATTCAATGTGAATAGAAAACCCCTTTTTTGGAAACTCCATCTAAAGAAAATGGAAATGATTTCAATTTCATTTGATTTTCATAAACTCATTGAGGTTTCATTTTGACAAAAATATAACAGGATTATTGAAGGTGTTTACATGGATATTCACAAGGAAATATATTAAATTTTGGTAGTCGATTAATAAAAATAGATTTAATTTCAAACCTAGCATGTTAATTAGGAAATTCAACAAGGTTTTCTTGATATCCACTATAGTACAAATCCAATTCATTAAAAGATGGTTTTTAGACATTTGAATTTCAAGTTCAAAAAATTTTCTTCTAAGTGTTTTAGTGGAATAATAACAACAAGGGATAGATGATTTCTAACATCTCTAACCAAAGAGTGATAAGTTCTATCAATTACCTAATCAAATGGTAATAAGTTCAAGTCAGAATGATGGGTCATGGAAAATAAATTTTAAAAATAATCTCAAGAAAACTTCTCATAAATTGTACCAATTGAAGTGAGGGTTTTTTTATGAAAACTCTGTTCAAGAAACATATCCCAAAGATAAATTCAATATATAATTCCCTAGATTTTACCTTCAGGATTTTTCAATTTTAGTTAGAAAACTATCACTTTTTCTTTGTTTATTTTTTTAGGAAGAAACATTTTGGGTATTTGATTAAACTTTATACTGTAGAAAATAAATATAAACCAATGCACAAGAAAAATAATGATAAATATAGGAAATTTACAAGAAATTGAAATTTATTTAAATTAAAATTTAAATAGAAGTTTTGGACTAGCTTAAATATTGAAAGTGGTTTTCCAAGAAACTTATTTTTCAATGAAAAGATGATTTTATATTTACTATATAACTATTAATGATCACTAAATGAATTTCAATAAATAAATATAGATATATAATCTAAAAAATATATTTAAATAATTTCTAATTAGGTTTTATTTTAATTAATTATAATGGAGAAATATTGTGCATTTTAAAAGGATTTTCAGCAAAAATGCGTTTTTAATCCTAGAAATAAACATATACTAAAATCTTGTATAAAGAACATTTAAAAAGACTTAATTAAAATCAATATAAATAAATTATAACTATTTTACCTTGAAATAAAATTAAAATAATAATTTTACTTTTATATTAATTAATTTATCAAAATAAATGACAATTTTAATAAAATCGGTATTTTTCACTATTCAATGAAAAATTTATATTTTTTGGAAAATATCAAATTTTCACCATAATTTAATTTTGATATGAAGATCCCAAAATGGGGTTATTTTTATAAAATAGTTTTTCTAAATTTTCTATAAATTATTTATAATATTTATATAAAAATTATTTTTGAGGAAAACATATTTTGAAGCATAGAAGGACATAACCAGAAATTGATTGATTATTTACTAATAATTTATCAATATATATAACAAATATATATTTCCTAAATTTGTTAATCATAATCATATATAATCATTGTTTTTTGGGTTTGGTGTTGTGTATCGCATACGCTACGGAATATAGTATTATCTTTTAAAAACTCAGGGCATTATATTATTCCACCCTTTAATAAATTGAATCCTTGTAATTTAAACATGATCTTAGTTCTTCAAATTTATATCCATTTACTAGAATAAATGAAAAAACATGGATGATTACTTTTAAACTATTAGATACACAAACGATAATCCAATGACATTAAAGGGATAACATATAAATTACATATATTTCCTTACCTTATGAATTTCAATGCATCAGTCTATGTTATCCATGTTATATTTCCTAACATAGACTCTTATGGTCATTTTTTTATTACCTTAATAATGGTTCTTAATTAGATTATGAATTTATCAATGCATATCCCCCAAGAGTGTCAACTCGGTGTGCATCAAGGCCCATTGTCATGCGCCGATTCCCGATTGAGTCTAGATCAACATGGTGTTTTTGGTTTTTAACACTATATACCTCTATTCCAGATCCACATAAAATTTTATTATCTATACATAGATGTTTTTTCTTGATAAATAAATTAATCTATACTTACTAATGTTTAGGTATGTTTTCTTATACTTAGTTTAATCCCTAAGGATTTCGCTAGATTTTTCTAATCCTAATGCCAAATATTAATAAATTTTTTCTTTTGATACTAACTATGGTATCACTTCTCTTTATTACACATTAATGAATCATTTATTATATAATATTAAATATAATACTACCTATAATATTGATAAATATTGTGTCTTTAGGAATTAGGTACATACATAACAACTTAAAATTGTGAATAAACCAACTTTATTGAAAACTTACTTAACGTGGTTATATTATTCCTTCGTACTTAACACTTCATAGGATAACCTGGGGAAATACATAAGAAATGAGTGAGATTTAAATACCCATAAGGGAATAAACATGGAATAACATGAAGAAAGTAATAAATTTTAGACAATAGTCATATCAATGGGATGTAAAAGTGTTGAGAGTAACAAATATTAACAATGAGGCGTGATATAGCATGATAACATAAAGGAATCATGGGAAATGTGGCACCAACTTAAAACACTACATCATAAACATAATTCAAGGCTAACCAGATAAGAAATAATGGTGGAAATAGAATCTTGATAGATTATTTTTACTACTTAATCCCTTTTATGATGTCTCATGAGACTAAAACATTACCCAATGCATTGGAGCTCTATATAATTCATGGCACACTGATCACTTTCATTTAATTCTCATGCATAAGTGTTCCACATAGATCATACACCATGGAATCAGTTTTCATAACATTTTATTTAAAAATAACAAATTTTTTAATACCTATATTTAATTCCCCAATAAAATAATTATAACTTCATAAAGGTGAACACACTTGATAAGAATTGGGTATGGTTATTCACTATACATTTGTTTGTCATGGAAACCCATGGTAAAATTTTGGAATCATAACGGGGGAGAAAAAATGTTCTTGGAAGGTATTAATGAGAGTGTAAGTGTTTCATAAACATTTATGCATGATTAGGGTATTAAGGGGGGTATGGAAGAATATATCCCAACACGAATAGCTGTAAATTAAGAGATATAACATAAAGGAGGTTCTTGATAAAAATAGGAGAGTGGAAGATCCCTTACATTGAGAGTATGACTACAAATGATATAGAGGAGATTATTGATAGCTTGGGGTGACTTTGGAGGACTCTAGATAGGGTATGAAATATTAAGGACGTCATAAAATGATTTTAAATTTATAATAATGGGATTCTGTGTGGGTTTATATAGGTAATGAGAAGAGATTTCTTCATTATTTCTCAAACATAGGATTTGGACACTATATAAAAAAATATCCAAAACCACAAACCATCCCATGGTTTTTCACATGGTTTCTTCCAAATGGGAGTTTTTTCATTATTTTATAATTCCAAGTTATGAACATAATAAAATAATACTCTTGAATATGTGGAAGTGAGTTATACTCTTAAAGAAATGATTTTAAAACCTTAAAATATTGTATGGGTTTTAGAGGATTTATAAAGGCTTTATAAAATTAATAAAATAAATTTAAAATTAAAATATTTTAAAGGTAAAATATATATTTAATCTTTTATACCATTTATTGTATTTATTAAATCACTTTGGGGTCATTATGATGTCATAATACATAATGTATATTTATACTGTATTAAATTTTTACCAAAATTTTTGACTCTGTCAAAAAATTATGAAACATTCACCATTAAACAATGTTAGAATTATTATTACAAAAATAATATTAATTTAAACTAATTAATTTTATAAATATTTGACTTTTAATTTTTAAAATAACAATTTACATCTCTTAATAAATGTTGGGTTTTTTTACAATAATAGTTTTTGAACCCTTATAAAAATTACATTTTACATCATAAAAATTTATGATAATTTTTATTTAATAAAAATTATCTAATGATAATATTTCAATAAAATATTATTTATTTTATAAATCCATTAATTCATCAAAATATATTTATTTATTGAATTTTAATATTAGCCAAAAATTTAATGCATGTTTTATCGTATAATAATATAATTTTTATCAAACAGATTACTAAATCATTTATAAAATAAAAAATAAGGAATAAATATAATCACCATTTCAATTAAATATAACTATTAATTATAATAGTGTTAATTTGATTCTAGTATTTGTTAAATTATTGTTATCCTTAATTAACCTATTTTACTTCATCAAGGTGACAAATATTTTCTATAGTTACTATTCAGAATGTCCAAAAAATAAGTTGACCTTATTACCTATTTTTAATATATATGATTCCAAATATATAATCCATTTTATCATAATAAATTCATATATGTAGAATAATTTAATTTAAAATAATAACCACAAGCACGATGGAAATCAGTTCTCCAAAAAATTATTTTTTAAGGAAAAGATGATTTTACTTTTACTATATAACTAGTAATAATCATTTTATGAATTTATATTAATAAATAGAAATATAAAATATAAAATTTTCATTTAAATCCTTTATCATTAGTTGTTTTTTTAATTAACTATAATGGAGAAACATTATTCATTTTAAAACTGTTTTCTGAAAGATTTGTTTTTAATCCTAAAATTAGCCGTATACTAAAATCTGGTATAAAGATGATTTAAATGTATCTAATTGAATTAAAAATAAATAAATAAAAACGATTTTACATTTTAATAAAATTAAATTAATAATTTAACTTTTATATTAATTAGTTCAACAAAATAAACAATAATTTTATATAAAAATATTATTTTTAAATATTCACTGAAAAATATATATTTTACGAAAAATAAAAAACGTCCAATAGATGTTAATTTTGATATGTTGATACCAAAAATGGATTTTGTTTTATAAAATAAATTTTATAAATGTTCTATATATTAAATATAATATTTATATAAAAATCATTTTTGAAAAAAACATATTTTGAAGAAAAAAAGACATTACCAAAAATTGAATGATTATTTACTAAGAATTTATCCATATATATAGAATATATATATATATTTAATAAATTATATAATCCTAATTATATATAAAAATTTAATGGAATGGTTAAAACATTCATATTTAAATAATCATTGTTTGTTTGGGTTCGGTGTTGCGTATCGCATAAGTATTGAACATAGTTTTTTCTTTTAAAAACTTGGGGCATTAGAGTTACTCACATGTCGTTGATTAATTGAGTATATGATAACCAGGTCTTTGAATACATCACATTTAATTCACCATTATGGATTATTACATTACATAGACCACATCCAATAGATAAGATCATCATATTTCTTATTTAGTTGTTGTCATACACTCCAGTTTATCTCAATTGAAGTCATATAAGCCATACACATCATACCAAAGGAAAATTACCATATTAGTTAATCCTAAACCAATGGAATTATCAATAATATACCCCAACTTCCCATAATAATATATTATTCAATTATTTCATAATAAATATATCATATCATAAAGGTTCCCATGTTAGGTTTCTTTCAAACCTTAGGTATAGGGAAATACAAATATAAAACAATATAGCCCTACTATACCAAATACATAGAGTAAGAAACTCTATGAGGTATAATTTGGGGGTCATCTAGTGAAAAAAGTATTTTTTTTCTTTATGATTATATTTTCTATCTCTATAAGAAACAATTCTCATGTTAAACCTAACATTTCATAACAACCTATAATACTTCATGGGAAAAATAATTTAAGGATAACTCAAATCCATACATTGAGTAGAAAATTATTATTTCACCTCACATGATATATGAAGTTAATGATAAAGTTGAGTCTTCATTTTATATAACATGGTACATTTCATATTCTTAAACACTTTTAAGAATGAATATAAAAACCATACATAAGAACTAATCTAATTTTATCTCATATGATAGACCACCAGACCGTCCTTACATTTATTACACGTTTAGGGTTTTATTAAACCCATTACACATTTATGTTATTACTTCAATATCTCAATATGACATATAATAAAATATCCCCACTAAACTCCGTTAGTGAGTAAAATCAAAGAAGTAATCGAGTTTAAATAATGGTGAAACTTAGGAATCATACTCTTAAGGTTAAACTCATGGATAATAGTATTCAAACTCCTTTACATTACAACATCTAATGTTATGATTTTAATAACTCTTTTTTTAACTTATATTTATTTATAAGTTCATTATCATAATATTTATTTGAATATATTCCATCAAACCTTTTCCTTCAGATCATTTTAGAAATAAAATATTACCCTTTATATTACCTTATACTCAGAAATCCTAAACTCTTTTAGGATATAAAGTGGTATTCAATTTATTATGGAAACTAAATGTAATGCTTTAAATTTTTCTTTACTGATATTCCAAAAACTCATTTATGATATTAAGTGACACTCACTTTCAATTTTTACTGGTATATTATTTTATTTTTAACTTTTATCTTCACTAAATCCAAACATATTCCCACTAACCTCATAGAAACTATATTATATTCAGAATATTATATTGAGATACAAAAAATTCATTTATAGTCAACAAATAAAACATATTTCCTTTATTGGTAAAATTTAAAAAACTATTATTTCTATATAAAATATAGTCTTAAATTTTTTTGAAGTAATATTCTATAAAGAATATTTTATTACTTAAAATTGGCCACTAATGGGTGGTGGGATCACATCCCTTCTATTTTAATAAATCACATAGATAATTTCTTTATACTGGATAAAACTCCTTTACATTTTTCCAAAAAATTTTATTCATAAAAAATTTATAAATTACACTTCTAATTTATATATAAAAAATTTATATCTAAATTATAAGTCATGGAATATAATTATTAAGGTATTAAATATTAAAAATTAATATTATAGATATCTACTTAAAAAATATATAATAAAAAATTATTAATTATTTCTAAACATTTTATAATTAATTAATTTATAAATAATTTATAAATTAAATAAATATCGCAAAATAAAATTTTCTATAACTTACATAAAATTAAATTTAAAATTTAAACTTAAAATATTTTAATTTTTCCTATATATGATATTTTATAACAAAAGGATGATCGTAATCCATGATTTATAGTGTGTCTAATAAAATCACCTTATGCCACTATCTATCATATTTAGGGATAGATTATGCATACAATGTGATAGGTCATGGCATCCTGAGTAAAATTAACTCTCAGAAGCTAGGTAATCAAATCTTACAATATACAACCTACATAACATTAATCCTTTAGTGAAAGAAATTTCATTGATTATGATAGATGTTATATTATAGTGATGACATGATTATATATTTTTATCCTCATGAAATAGTGTAACCATACATTATGATAAGCTATATCATATGACTCGATATATCAAATCTGATAGATTTCACTAAATCACATTCTTTGATATCATATACCATATAGATAAATCCAATATTAGCTTAAAATGCATAATATCATAAGATGATCCATATAAAAAAATTATATAACATTTTTATGATATTAAATTATTCATCACATTTTAAATGATTTTGATAATTAAGAACAGTGATGATACTCTAACGCAAAAAAAATGGTGGGAACACCTTTCCTTATATGAACATGTCTAATGTGAAATCCATATGAATCTATCAAATAAATTTATAATCCCAACTCTAGGTTTATGAAAATATTTTCACAAATAGTGATGCTCTTAAGAGAAGAGATGTTCTTTGCAAAGATTCATGCATTATAGTTACCAATAACGGGTAAACTCTTTAACCTTTTCTTTGATAACATTTAAGGGTTTCTAAGGATTAAACAACACTTTCTCATTGTAGTGGAAGACATAAGAAACCTCAAAAAAAGATCAAACCTACTATGTAAGTTTAGACAATGTGTATTATAAATGAAGCACGTATAACTTACACTGATTTTGGACAAAGATTTTATATTCAATAATATGCTTGATGAAAATACCCAAGAGGAAGCCAACAAGCTCCATCATCTATAGTTTATCCATGGGTTGGCTGAATCACCCAATTCTTGGGTTGGATATTCCATATCTTCTATGAAATGTTATTACCACTCAATGGATAAGGGAAAAGAAAGAAGAGATATTCTGATGAGATATAAAATAAATAAGGGATTTTTAAGTATGATACACACCATTATAATGGTGACTACCACATTATATAGGTATCAAGACAATCTTTAACCTTGCACAAAATTTACTCAAATTTTATGATATGTTTAAGTAAATTATTTAATTACAAAACTTTTATTCTTCAACTACTTTTTATTCTCTCTAACCTTTAATCAAACGATTTTTTACTCCAATGATAACTTATGTGGAATAATGTTATGAATTTTAACATTTAACATTTCAATACCCATGTTAATCATAAAGTGTTTATGAGAATCATAAAATATGATTCATCACACAACACCGCTATATTATATAACCTTATCTGAAAATATGATTGGATTGGGTAGGATTACTTTATGATATCACTATACCATAAGATACAATATAACCATAAATTTAATAATATTCCTTTGAACAATAAGAATTTCAAACCATATGAAATACCTATATAATATAGTATGACATAAGTTACCATATATCATGTATATATCAGTATTTAAAGAATATCTTCCTCAATTTCCCTTTGTATGGGGATTTAATTTAAGGAATTTTCAAGTTTCTTTGAGGTAGTCTTTTCCCTCATCACCTCTCTTCTTTTTTCTTTCCTTACTTTTATGATATTTAGGTGTTCTCTAATTGAGGCTTCAGTGAAAATTTTCTTATATCATAGTAAAATCACATCATAATGAAGTGTATTTCACTCGTGGAGGCTATATATGGCCGATAAAGTATGATTATAAGCCTTTTAATATATTTAAAATATATATAAGTTTTCATATGGAATATTCTTGGTTTTCTATAAATTTTGTGTATAATTTCTTAATTATTTGATTTAGGATATTAGGTATTTTACATGTAGTGGGGTTGGGTTCTTGCCTTGAGTGGAATGTACCTTATTTCTCATGGTTTTAGCATCATAGCATTGTTGGACGAGTTTTATAATTATTTTACCAATTATGTAATTTCATAATAAATGGTTGATAAAATAATTTAGTAGTAATTTTAATGAGATAAGGGCTCTTGGATATCAAGGATGATCAATGAAATATTAAATCGTGATGGAAAAACCAATGTTAAAGGGTTAACTTTGTGATAAGGTGGATGATACCAAATTTTTTCACTGTTATATGTGTTTATATATATTGTGTGATATGCTATTGTGCGTAAGAAGGTTTGACTAATTCAAGTGAGAGTCAATGGGGATTAAAGGTATTTCAAAAAATATTTGTGATATGTTAGGGTGATGGTGGAAATCACACACATGTTTCTTGTACATTTAATAACTCTATAAGTCTAATTATATAATGATATTGGGTTAATTTGTAAAAAACACAAAGACAGTGTCCAACATTAAGTGATAACTCTATTAACCTGTTAAGTTCTCAGGTATTGTCTTATAACAGTCCATTTTATGGATACCTGAACATAACTATCCCATAATTATCTGTTTTAGTATACATATTACAACCCACAAATTCCAAATGACTTTTTATTTTTATTTTTAAAGGATTATAAAATAACATACATAACCCTATATAAAAATACCTACATTTTCAAATGAGTGTATATTTTTTCAATAAAATATGTTTATAAAACTATAGAGTTTCTTTATTCCTGACTTGTAATAATTACATTAATTTTGACATTTTGTTTTATCCTACACATCCATAAACCCTGTAAATATAATATAAAAAATATTGGAAAATCATATAAAGCTCAATAAAGGGTAAAAATTCCAATAAAACTTGTTAATTCATAACATAAAAGGAAAAAAAATATGAAGTTGAATGTGGTTTATGTCAATAATGTAGAACAAAATGTTGAACTAATATGGGAACAGAAATCTATATCCATTCATGAAATAAATAGGATAGTAACTTCTTTCTTAAAAATAATGTAATATAAATATAAAAACAAATAAAACTCATATGAAAAAATATGTAAAATATAATAAAAAAGAAATTTTATCAGAATGTTATATTCATATCACTTGTAATCACTCCTCATCACCCATAATGGAATAAACAATCAAGTTAATTTGAATATTACTTATCTAAAGAATAAATAATTACATAATTCAGTATGGGTTATATTTTTCAAGACTATACAACATCATATACAATTTCTAAAAACCATATCAAAAATAAAGATGTGGAAATATTAGATCTCCAATGATATATGATTCTAGAATAAGTGTAAAAGGTTGAAAAAAGAAAGGCAATGAATTAGAAGAAGGATGTAAACACAAATATATACATGAATTAGGAATAATCACGGGGTATATAGAGAGGAAAAAATTAACATATAAAGGATTGAACTATAGGGAAAATTATTAGAGTATAAAAACCCCATCATTAAATGAGATCATAAAGCAATATAGTACATGTAATGAATCAATCCAAGCTGACCTGACACACCACTCATACCGGTCCACTACTAAGCCTGAAGGGTATTTCTAATCCCCATGGGAAAAAACTGGTGCTTGGTTATAAAAAAACACACTTGGGAATGGTTTCTCCATTATGTGATCATAAAATAAGAAGTAGAAACTATTAAGAATTTGGAATGAACCATTCATACATTGGATTACCATGCATAAAAAATGAATCATTAAAAATTGATAAATAAATAAAAAATTAGGGTAAACCAAGTAATCATTAATCCTAAGATATAATAATAATTATTAATATATATATATGCAAATAAATAAAAAGTATAATATACGAAAATAAACCCTCATGAATTTTCCAATAAACAAGAATTCCAAAATAAAATAGGAACCTGGATAGCTCCAACATCAACTCCAAGTGACCCCGAGATAGGTACCATGTCATAACCCTCTAATGGACCAATGATCAAAACCTATTTTATTTCAAAAAATGTTCAGCTAAAAGAAAATGTGAGAGATACATATACACACACATTGGTGTGTATGAAAGGTATGAGAAAAAATTCCCATTAAGATTTCACTAAAGAGTTTATGCACTTACATTAACAATATATTCCATAATTCTAGTTTGAGAATAATGTACAAAATTTATTTTTCATATGAGTAATCTTTAAGAAAATAAGTATCATTCATTGAAAATTAATTCTAAAACCTAGTTAAAGCCTCTTTAGAAAAAAGTCATTTCTAGCTAAAAATTCATATAATGTATGAGGCAATTAATCATAACTTACATTTAATATTCCATTAAAATCATGAAAATAAGAATTTTTTATTTAAAAATTTTAAAAAACCAATCCCATTTTCATTATATTTTCTAAAAATATATAAATACCCTTTCTTAAATAACCTCACGTTGTGTGTAAAGAAAAAAACCCTTCAAAACCAATTTTAAAACAGTTTGAAAAAATTACAAAACCAAAACCGAAGTAGTATAAAATCAAGAGAAAGAAAAAATGATATCAATATAGAGTAATTAGTATAAGCAAATAGTGGTGACACATAACTAATAATTTGTTAGGATATATAGAAAAATAAATGACTGGGATCCTATAAACAATCCTCAATAAGGACTAGACATCAAGGAAAACTTTGTAGGACTCAAGTAAAAAAACAATAACTTAGTGATTGGAACTATAATTAATCCCTAAATAACTTGTATAAAATCATAGTAGTCTAATTGGACTATTTGGGACACATAATCTATCCCAAGATCACTCATCTACTATGTCCCATAATTTATCTTTACTTTTAGTTAGTACCAAACTGGGCTTAGATACCCTGAGAGGGGGTGAATCAGGGTATGTATATTCATTTAAAAATTATCCCTAACCTACTGGATCTTGACCTCTTAATTATAAGGTTCACTTTTTTAAACATATGAGTTAATGTTGATCTAATTCCTCACTTATTTCTCTGACCATGTGGAAGATTTGAATGTAATGCAGGAGAGAAAACAAACAAGTACACAGATTTTTACTAGGTTTACCCTCACTGGCCTATGTTCAAGGAGCATACAACAATGATGTGTTGGTGTAAAAAATCCACTAAATATCTTATCCAATATTTTTCAGGCTAGATCAGTTTTATGCCTAGGGTCACTTCCCTTAAAAAAATTTAGGTCATATCACTACATTCCCAAGGGTTACTCCATGTTTCTCTCTCTATGGATCAATTCTAGTATAAAGGATAAAATTCTTCCTCTTCATTTGGTCACTAATATGGAAAGAATCCACTCCTAGTTTATGGAATTATAGGGCCCTTCATTATCACTAATGAATGAATCCTCCACTATATGTGGACGCTATATGGAAGTTCCTATTTCATCCATTGATGAATATCCCTTTGCCACTGAACACTAGGAAATACCTTTTTAAGTTACATTAAAAAATCTCACTTCTTCCTAAAGCCCCCAATTTTAAAAATTTCAAACAATCCTTCTTGAAGTTCGTACATATTTTCAAATCACACACCATCGCAAAGAAAATAACTTCGTAAAGATCATGTCGTCATAGAGATCATGTCGTCATAGAGCACAAATACCTTTACAGAACCAACTGTCATCGAAAAGCACACTGCCTTAGCAAAACAACTTCTTTCATGAAGCTCACTGAGCTAATGTGGAACTCCCAATATTTTTGAATCTCTCAATAGTTAGAAGCATTGACTTCAGTCAAGACTAGAATAGTCTTTTCGCAAAGCTCAAGCCTCTCTTTGAAACCTTTCTTCACAGAGTACCCCTTGCATCATGAAATAAAAGTAATTATTGATTGTATCTCTTCAAATAATTTATAATGAAGAGGAGTGGACTCTTGTTTGTAGGCATGGTCTAATGTGGAGATCCACTTATTCTGGTGTTATTTTCAGATTGGTCAAAAATGTCTCTACGACGCTCCTTCCATTCGTAACGCCCCACTAAAATTTTATGTTTCCATAATGATCTTTTTCAAATGCTTTGTGCCACCACTACTATGCTCCCTCACAATTATCATTACCTCTGTCATTCATGAATCTCATCATAATCACATATCCTTCAATCAAAACCTTTTTAAATCCACAATTCTCCCTCGCAATGCTCTCCATATCTTCTGTTCATGAAGCTCATCGTAATCACAGAAATCCGCATCACCATTCTTCATGTCTCTAAGAAATACACTTCATGAATCCCATATTCTTGAAATTCATGGCTTTTCTATATTTTTATGAGATCTTAAAGGAAATAAACTTTTCTCAATGTTCACCAAACACCAAATTTTGGACCCCAAATTTTTTTTCAAGAACTAGAAAATGGAGAAACCTTGTATCTGTTATTTGGTACCACCTCCATATCTTCTATTCCTTTATTAAGGTTCTTTGTCAACATGGATTTTCAAACGAATCTCTAGAACTTGAAAATTCACCATGAAATCATTCCTTGCAAAGACACACAACCAAACAAAAAATGCAATAATTTTTCCTTGAGGTATTTTTTCCAACGGTTTTGATGGTCCATAATCCCCTAGCTAGAGAAAAATCTAAACTGGGGGACTATCTAGCTCAAAAACAAAATTATTGGAGTACTCATCCAGGTCATATATTAATTTCCTAGGGTACCCATGACATCAATCAACAATGGTGAGAAATCAAATATCCACATGAACGACGGATAAGTCAATTTAAAACATTTTTAAATAAATATCACCCCATATCCAATACCCTTATAAGAAACATCCCCATTAATATATATTATAAATAGAGAAATGTATGTATGTACATGAAATTCCCCTTGGGGTCAAACTTAGTAATAAATAAATCTCATCAACATGGGGATAAACCGTGGGTTTCACATTGTAGAGGAAAATTATTTCATAATGTTCCAAACATTCCTTCAAATACATGTTAGGTATTACAATACATTACATAATTAGAATTATCAAATTAAAACACACTTTAAAATTGAACCATGAAAACATGCCTTGAAACTCAATTGGAAACCACCCCATTTCCGTTAAAATTGATTGAAAATGATCCCAATACTAACAAGTATTAAAACCACCATAACATGGGTCCAAAACCCACAATTTATTAAAAACATAACATTTAAAAACATCTAATGTATCATTAATATAAAAAAATAGGGGTTAAATATCACTTTGAATTACGTAAATTCCTCTAAAATAGCCACTCAATAATTTTCACCAACACTTGGCATCTAATAAGTCCATGATAAGTATTAAAACTTTTTGGAAACCATCATAAAATAATCATAGGTAACTTATATATGTACTATTAGGAAATAAAATCAATTTAAAACATCCCATAATCCCACTGAATGTAATATAAAGGAATGGTAAAGAAACACCTACCTTTTCAAGTGTAAAATAAATTTAAAATTTTCACCTTCAATAGAGAAATAAAAACCAAGAAATAATATGTAATCAATAATACCTAGATAATAAAAAACACATGTTCAAGTATACCAAGAAACATAAAATTATCCAAAATTATCTTTAGAGTTCCTGGAAGGAAATCAAACCAATATAAAATAAGGTTGATAGGTAGGGGAATTGATCTAAATGGTTTTAACTTCAACAATCATGATAAAATGGGGAAGATATCTATAGTAAAATTCATATAAAATGATAGGTGTAGAGGGGATTCATGCTAAGGGTCATTATAGGTTAAATAAGTGGGGATATAAGGCCCCAAGATTTAAAAATAGATAGGGTAATATAGGAAATTAATAAAATTTTAAAACACGGAAGACTTCCCTATGGTTTGGCCCTACCCACCATAGATTATCACCCTCACCTAGGAATCCACCATGGAATAGCCTATAGGGTTAAAGTGTGGTGTAACTCCTTAAGGAAAAAAATCCAACCTTTTTACTAAAGCCACTATGGTGTGGCCTCCCCCATCTATAGTGTAGAGCATATACCCCAACTATATCCATGGTGTGGAACACCCTGCTAAAATATAACCCACTCTTCTTTATAAAATTTCAAAGATGAAAAAAATATGCCCCACTAGAAAAACACAAACCTCTAAAAAAACAACCCCTACCCTACAGTCCATCCCCATTTCACCCAAAAATTTCACAATGGTAATGAGATAAACATTTAAATGACCTCTTTATGACACGACATAGTCAAGGAATGTCTAGACCTACCAATACCTAAAACTTCCAGAAATACCCAGAATCGATGATAACATCATGTAACCTTATAATAACCCAAAATTTAAATGATATTAAGTACTAAAGTGACATGGAATTGTCAAAATTCTCCACACCAGTCAAATTTATACCCCTATAAATTCATAACAATGGTAGAATAAATGTAAAGTTGAAATATACACACCTAGATAAATGAGGTGGGTGGGAATAAAAAATTTAAGAATCTCATGTGAAATGGAATGTAAAAAGTTCAAACATTCAACAACATATATAGGAAGGAATAATCCATAAGAATCAATAAAAAGTATCTAGAATAACCTAGATCCCAACCAACCAACACAAATCACTTAAGAGGATATAGACCTAACATATGTTTCCCTTAAATTTATAACTCATAAAAAATGTAGAAACAAGGTATGGGAATACCCAATAGAATTTATTTCACCCAAAACAACCTTATCTTCACAAACTATCTAAAGAAACCATTAAATTACAATCATCATAAGTAACTATTAAGAAACTGACTCGAACAGTACAAATGAACCATAACCCGATATCCATTTGAAATACCTAGAAACAAAGGAATATCCCAATTTCACTATATTTTTTTACCAAAAACAAAACATCCCAAAATATCCAATTCAAAAAAAAATTCATCAATATAGAACAACATGGTTATATACTCAAGACAAGAAAATGATTGAAAGTGTAACATGGTCAAAGATCAAAGGACACTAAATCATGATTATCATGATTAAAATTCATGACATAGTTTCTCCCATAGTCTAACTAGAAATTACATACCCGTATCAGTTACCCACGCATGCACCCCAGGCTTCCCCATGTTTAATCCATGAAACCAAAACTCATGCACAACTCTCACCACTAAATGAGCATCTCCAAAACAATCACATAGAGCACAAAAAATATATAAGGAATGAAAATCATAAATAAACCATTACTCATATAGGATAAATTAAAAATAACACATCAATATAAATCCATTATAAACCCATAACCACTCTAAACTCATTATCCATGAACTCTTAAAAATATCATCACCCAAAACTCAAATTATACATGAAACAGTAAGAAAATAGGTCCTTACTCCTAAAAATATCCATCCAAGGCTCGAGATCTATACTACTAAAATCAACCTACTTAATTATAATATAATTTTATGAGGAAACCAATATCTTGAATAATTCAAAGACATTATATTAATCCACAAAGAAAATATAAACATTATTCCACACCATTCAGAGTTTTGGAAAATCCATGAACATGAAAGGGGACTAAACCTATTGATAATTATATTTTATTTATACAATACTATATTTAGGGGAATAATTTTATAATATAAAACATGAATCCAACCTGATCATGTCTCCTAAATCACATTAATCAATCCCCAAATCAATCGAGGGAAAATCTAAAAGAAAAATTCCCAAAAATAGGGAAATCTCTTTAAAAATTCATGTTATGGGTTGTAAATCCCAATTTACACAATTTAAAAATTCACATGAAATCCACCTATCATATGAAAACACTTCTCCCTTTTCAAAAAATTTCAAAAATATCCACCATTTAAACACCCATAAAGTGTCAAAAACAAAACAAAACAAAATTTTGTTTTTAAAAACCACCAACTTTTGTTAAAATTAGCAACCCACTAAAACTTGTAAAGTTATTATTTATCTCAAAACACCTTTACAAATTATAAAAATTTAATAAACATTCCAATTTTCATTTTCATTTTATACTCTCTTGAGAAAATATTTAGATAGATTCAAAATCCATTAAAAATAATTTATCAACTGGTTAAAAAACACATTTTCATGATTCAATAATGAAATCAACCACATCAATGGAAATATTTCGTGAAATATAAATTCATTTTATTAAAAATACCTTAGTATTAATTTTAAACGATATAATTTTTTATAAAATCCTCATTTTTCACATAAATTGTTTTTTGTAATAATCATATAAGAAACACACATAAGGATTTTGACCAAAATCTAGTCCAGCCTCACAAAAATATCACAATAATATCCTTGATTGTATTCCCATTAGTAAAACCAATCAAGTGATTAAAAGAATTAATATATATACATAAAAACCAAAATGGTATGCATAACTATGTTTGACTAAGACACATGTTTTCATGGTTCATACACCAATAATGTAATATTTCTTGAATCCTTTTCAAAATCAAGTTTATAGTCATATATGGTTTATCAGGGCATGAAATATACCATCATGTCTCTATTTAACTTCCAATTTTCATCAAAATATTCCAATAATAACCCCCAATTAAAATCATACAATGATAATGAGGATCAAAATACCACCATCAGAAACCTCAATCTAATAAGAATAATTATGACATAATAAAAAACTAAAAACCCCATGGAAACATGTGGATCAGGGTGAGAAAAATCTCTATAGATTCTCCCTACACTTACCTCTTGAGTTATTATGTTCTTCTAATAGTTAATAAAAATTACCAAATAAAATAGAGTTATTTTAGATCTTATACCCTCTTTATAACTATTTCTTTGATACCATTTGTATGGAATTAACTCAAGTTGACCTGATATGTCACTCAGTACTGCCTTACACAAGGTCCAAAGGATAATCCATATCCACACAGGTTATAACTAGTGCATGGGTGTCAAGAACACACAATTGGGAATGGTTTCACCATCATGTGATCATAAAACATGTATCATAAACTACCGAGGGTCTTAAATGACCCATCTATACATAAGACGCTCATAATAAAAAATAAGTATTTCAAAAAGAAAAATCTAAATGTAGAATAAAATAAATAAACATTCAACATATGAGAAAATCAACATGCTCAATATATATACAAAAATACAGTAGAATTTGAAGATATTAAAATAAACATGGCCAAATTGCATGATAAACAAGAATTATAAAATAATACAAGAACCTAAACAACTCCAACATTATCTCCATGCGGACATTAGGTCACTTATCATGTCACAACCTACAGATGGACTAATGACAAAAAAACAACCTGATATCAAAACCTTGGAAATTTAAAGAAAACATGATAGCTTCACACACCTGCACAAACACATTAGTGCATATATAGGGTGTGAGTGAAACATCATAGTTGGATTCCACCTACTCATATGTACAGTTCTTTTCAGAATACATTCCATAAATTTTAGTTTGAAAATAATGTACAAAATAGATTTTCAATATCAGTAAGCATCAAAAAAATAAGTATAATTCATTATACTTTCCATCCAAAATCATGTTAAATATTTTTTTAGAAAAACTAGGCATTTAATGGTTTAAATATAAATTCTATATGAATAAATAAATCCAAAATTTATTTAAAGTAACCTATAATTCTTGATTATATTAATTTTGAATTAAAAAACAAAACCCACCCCCTTTTTTCTTTTCAAAAACATTTCCAAATACCATTTTTGAAATAGCCTCACTTTTCATTTAAATTAATGAACCCTCCAAACAAAATTTATAAAAAAATTTAAATAATACAAAACCATAACTAATGCAATAAAAAATCAAGATAACTCACCATGTTGCCAATATTTAGAAACTGGTACAACCAAACCATGATTCCAGATAACCAAACAAGCGTTAGGGTATACAAAAAAATAAAAGAATGGTATCCCCTAAACATTACTCAATGGTAATTAAGAATCATTGTAAAATCCCTAGGACTTAAGTAATTTAAAACTAAGCTTAGTGACTGGAACCCTAGTTAATCTATAAAGAACCCAATTATAATCCCATTAGTCAAATTGGACTATCTAGGACACATAATATATCCTAATAATGTTTTCCATTATGGTCTATAATAAATCCTAATAATACTTTGATTTTGTGGGCCATAATCCATAGGATAATAGAAAATATAATCTGAGGCACTATCCATTTTAAAAAATAGACTATTGGATCACTCATCCAGGTCATTGACTAATTTCCTATGGTACCCATGACAATAATCAAAAGAGGTGAGCAATCAAACAACCGCATGATGAATTCTTAAATAAATTTAAATAATTTCAAATGAACCCTATATTACCTCTAACACTCAAAAATTAACCCTTTAAAATGAATTAAAAACGAAATGATATATGTATATAAATAACAAACCCCTTCGGTCACACTCTGTAATAATTAAATAAAATCAAAAGGGTGGTAAACCAAGGGTTTTATATTAAAGAGGGAAATAATTTATAAATTTCTAAATATGAATTTCAAAACAATATCAGTATGTCAAGCCATTTATATCATTAAAAATCTCACTTTAAAACACCCTATAATACCAAACCAATAAAGCATTCTTGGAAAATTATTTGGAAACAACCCCATTTCCATTGAAATTAATTCAAAATAATCACAAGTATAAAAAGTATTAAAACCATTTTTTCAGGGGGACAAAAACCACCCTTTATTAAGAATATCCCTTTTCTAAAAAATTTAATATATTTTTAAAATAGAACCATGTTTCAAACACGCATTTGAAATACATAAATTCATTTAAAAGAGATACCTATGCATTTTTATGAAAACATGGCATGTGAAAACTCCATACCAAGTATGGAAAAATTTGAAAACCAGTTTCAAACTTTCTTGGGTAACACATATAGGGAAAATTAGTAAAGAAAATAATTTTAAAACATTATAGAATATAATTTAATGTAATATAATAGAACAACAAAGAAACACCTACCTATTTAAAGTTTAAATAAAATGAAACAATTCAAATTTTATAGTGGAAATAATATCGAGAAAAAAGATATAAATTAAAAGCTATAGATGAAAAACCACATTTTTAGGTCCACCATGAACCATAAATTTGGGAAATTTACCCCTAGGGTTCATGGGAGGACATCAAACCAAGAGAAAATAATGAAGTGAGGGAGGAGAGTTATTTATAGGAGATTATATTGAATAATTGATCACAAATATTTATGATATCTATTGAAAAATACCTATATAATGATAGGTGTAGAGGGGACACACAATAAGGGTCACTGTGAGTTAAACAAGTTGGGATAGAAGACCCCAAGGGTTTAAAATAATGAGTGGAAAATGGAAAAGTTATAATATTTTAAAACTAGTTAGACTACCCTACAGTGTGGCCCTTCCCACTATGGAATAACTTTCATACCCAAAAACTCACCATGGAGTACCCTTGATGGTTTTAGCATAGTGTAACTTCTCATGGAAAAACTCCCAACCCTTATCCTTAAGATACTATAAGGTCACCTCCCCTATCCATGATACAGAATGCATAATTTAACTATCTCAATGATATTTCACATCCCCCTGTAGCATAGCCTACTTCCCATTGAGAAATTTTTTACAGGGCCAATGTATTATCTCGAATTTTAAGTGAGGTACATGTCCTTTAAATTAATATTTAAATTTCTTTTTCCTTTTCATAATGGTTCCAAATTTTCTACCAAATGGTTCAAGAGCATCTAGTTCTTATTTGGAGCTAGGATCTCTAGTTTTTTTAGATAAATAGAATGAGGTGCACGGTTGGCTCATAGTTTTTAGTAACTATGATGTCAATCGTACAACCAATATATTGAAGATTATGGTTTAACAAACCATATGACTGAGGAAACATGGTCATGAGAAATAATAAAAATTGGTTATAGAGATGACCTACATGATTAGAACATGGTTTACTAACCATATGCCTAATCGTGTGAAGGGGGGTTACTTTGGGATTGTGATCACACATGGTTGGCACATGGTTTGGTCAACCATACATACAAATCACGAACCCATTAAAATGAGGGGAAAAGAAAATTTTTCCCTTCCTCTATTTAACTTTACTTATCCTCTTTTCTTCCCTATATTTTACATTACCTCCTTCCTCATGTAGAGAGCTTCCTCCTTCTCTTAAGGTATGCTTTGATCTTCCTCCTTCATCTAGTTTCCGAATCGATAACCATTTGTCATGTTGGATTTCCATTTTTCAATCTCTTTAATATACTTAATTCTATTCATTGATTATATTTTTGTAAGAAAGATTAAATCTGTGGGATAAAATATTCCCTATTTTTTGGTTATTTTTTTTATTTATATTATTTTTTCTTTTTAGCCTGAGTTAGAGGCTAATAAAGGACAATGATTCTACTACCCATCTAAGATAGGTCATCTATACATTTTACTTTAAAGTATTGATGATTTATATCCCATTACATAGTGTTTTAAACCATAACCTCTGCGTGTTTCCTCTAAAAAATTATTAACACGTAAAATTAAATGTTGTAAAACATGTTTCGATGTTCTATTACCCCTTTGAATATGTGGGTAGTTATTGACATCAACCCAAAACACCCTTAAATTTGGGTTAATTTGAATGTCTATGCCTCTCCCCCCACCCACCTTGGGTGTTTTGAGCTCTCCACCCTTTATTAGAAGTTGTGTATCCATTAAAACAAAACATTAATGGATAAATTCCTTTTATGGCACCTCGTATTTAATAAATGAAAGGATTGAAGGAATAGATTAATTGGGAATTATGAAATGAGATTAATATCTATTTTCTTATAAATTTAATTTAAATGGGTGGTAATATGGAATGGACACTAACATGGCCCATATTTTTTATCACTTGTGAGTGAATTGATAAGAAAAATGGATGTGATAAATTAAATTGCTAAGCATGACACATATATTAACATGGACCCTCCTTTTATCAGTTGTAAGTTAATTTAATATTGAAATGAATGTGATGAATTAAATTATAATTACTAATTGACACTAATATATCCCCTTGATCCCTTATATAAAATTTTCGTTGATGGATACACTGTCCAAGAATTGACATTACAGTATGACACTGATGATTTTTTTCATTAGATTACTTAGATTATTACCTTGGATCTAACTTACTTGGACTACCTTGTATTTGTTCCTTGGGATCCACCCAAGTCTGTACTATGTTTTTTATGGATGAGATATGTGTACATAATCAGGATTACTTAGCTATAACCATTGTGTTCATAGCTCATGTGGTTCTATGTTATACCGAGTTTTCTATGGATGAGCTTCATGGACTTGAAGAGGATTCCTTGGTCAATGTCCTTGGGTTATAGCCCTTGTAGGTATAATCATTGATAAACTTGGGATATTTCATTACTGATGATTTAATCTTATATACTGTTATTCATCATTTATAGAATTCATGTGACATCATGTACTTGTATATTTTTTTAACACTTTATTATTTATATTTTTACTCATATTATACCTGCACACTGCTACATATTATATACACTAACTAGATTTGTTATAGACACCATTGGTGGTGGCCTAATGAGTATATCTCACACTCTTTTTAGTATATCATTTGGTACCCACGTATAATTCATGAATATTAGTATGGAAAAGGGGATGTTTCCTGCTATAGACACTTGAAGTTTGTGCTACGATGGAGTGTGGAAGTAGACGGCAAAGCCTTTTCTCGTGATACTATTTTGGATAGAGATTTGTCCTTTAGTTTTTTTTATATCTTGTTGTACATGTTTGTTTCTCTCTTCCCTATGCACTACACTTTTTTACACCAACATGAAATGATCATCGATTTTTTATATGATATTGGATATAGTTTTTTCTTCATTATATCAGTCAGTCTGTTATAATTGGATGATTGTCTTATTTCACTTCCTTATTGTTGCATTTTTTACAATAATTATTATTTTATTATACTATTGTGTTTTGATTTAATCATGAAGGTATAGTATCCCCACCATATCATAACATATCCTCAATAATATTCATCATTATCTTATGTTCAGGGAGGTATGATTAAGGCCATGTAACCAACCAGACCAGTCATGTGTTTATGAACTGGGCCTCAGATGTCAAAAAGTGATATCAAAAGGTTTATTTTCCTATTGTATTACAATTTTTAATTGTTATATAGGATACTAAATATGTATTGGATTTTGGTAATGAGCTTATTCTTGGGACTATTTAACCAACATTTAGGGAAAATCCAAATTTCCTATAATGGGAATTGATGTTCTGGATTGTTCCTATTATCGCTGTAATTATTTCATTGTTGGGTGATATGCATTATTTTGGGATTTATTATTGTTATTATTATGGATTCTCTTTTACCCTTGTCTAGATAAGGCAAGGATGTATGGGCTCAGGCATCATTATGGGCACCTGAGGATTCACATGTGTTGAATATGTTAGGTCATATTTATTTCCCTACATTCATTATCTACAACATGTTGTGATTCCTTGATTACTATATTGAAACTATTTTCATGTTTCATAGAGGAAAGATGATAAATAATTGCTTGGTTATTAAAGTTCCTACCTCAACCTAAATGGGTTTTCCCATATATATTTAGGGTGGAACCATAATTAACCAATTATTACATGTTTGGTCTATGTAACTATAATTACATGAGCTGAAACATTAGTTAGTTGTGATTACATGGATGCAAATTAATATTTATAAGACTAGTACTTATATAAATTAGAAATCAAAATCCATCTAATTAAGATATCATAAAGGGACCAATTATAATTGGATACTGAATGTGAAAGTGTGGTTGTGGTTATATAATGTTCAATTTATAACTTATAAATCTTAGAAATTTATAAATTTGGAATAGTGACACATCTAACTGGACCATGATATATATATATAAGATACACATATAAACTTTATAATTATTAAAGTTTAAATTATACAGTTTCCATTAAATGAAGATGTTAATAGCTACTTAAAGGGTGTTTTCCTCAATAACATGAAATTGAAACTCCATATACCAAAACCTATGATATATAACCAATAACTTTCCTTTGACCCAACCTTATTAGTGGGTAGTTGGGAGTATCTCAATTTTTTGTTTTACAACTTTATATATCACCTAGTCCTAGATTTAGGTGCAGGTAAAGGGGTGTTGACTTTTATAAGAAGGGCCACACAAATTCTATTATTTTTTTAGTAAATTGAACTATTATTGAATCTTTTCAGAGGCATGTTCTTGGCATTTGTATAGACATTCAATCAAAATGGTCATGAGTTGGATACCAGAGGGTAGTGATGACTGTGCTTCAAAGTTGGTCGGACATAGCCACCAACATTACCTCCTATAGTTCCATTAGTGTTACACCCGAGTATTTTGTGATTTTTTTAGTTAAATTTAATATTTTTGATATATTTTAATACATGCAATACTAAATTAAAACAAAACCTATCATAATATTAAAATATTTTTATTTAATATTATAGTAATACTCAAACAATTGGAATAGATGTTATGAATAGAATTAACTAATTTTTTAAAATATTTGATCAATATAGGTATATAAAATGATTTATTTGGATTCCAAATAATTATAAATGAAAATAAAAACTATTAAAAAATATAGGAATTATTTTTTGGAAAAACTATTTTTATGCACACAAACACATTTTATCTCAAAAAATTAAACCTATCACTTTTTTTGAATTATTTTAATGAAATTTATATATGATATATTCAATCAAATGTTTTTTATTCATCTTACTTTTTTCTAAGAGATATATAAGAATAAATCTAATTTTTATCTTAAATCATTATTTAAAAAAACAGTGTTATCCCCTTTTACAAACCAATTTTTAAAATAAATGTTTGCAGTTTTATAAAATTTATTTTATAAAATAAAATTAATTTTTTAATTAATTATATCGATATTATCTTAGGGTAATTTTTTTATTTTTCTGAAAATATTAATTTTTCGATGAATAGTGAAAAATACAAGTTTTTCTTGAAAATTGTCTTTTTATTTAAAATATTTATATGGTTTATTTTTATTTCTAAATGGGTTTAAAATTAAAATTACTTAAATAATATATAAAATAATATAATTTAGTTAATTGGAAGCATTTTCATATTGAAATTTTATATAAAATGTTTTAATGCTTTTGAAACATTTTCTTTTTGGAAACATGTGTTCTCATATGGATTATGGAATTAATTTAAAAGTAAAATTATCAATTCTGTGAATTAAAATTGGAAAAATGGTTTCCATATTTTTAATAACCATAATTTATACAATAAAATAATTTAAACTTAATTTTTTACCATAATTAATTATAAAACTGATAAAATTTATTTACCACAGTTAAGGTAAAAATGATTTTACCTAGGGGATTAAACTAAAATGATAAGGGTTAAAATGACCCAAAACATGTAAAAAAATATATTTATTACCATATTTAATTATTATATCTTCTAGTATTTATAATTCCCCATTTTGGAGTCTTGTTTCATGTGAAATTTGTGGGAACACCTTTTTCTTTTCAAAATTTACAGGTATGCCCCTCACCTCACTTATAAAAGGCCACCCCTCTCCTCCCCTCTTCATACATTAAAAATCCATTGGTTATATAATTACCAACCCAAATATCTTCTTTAATTATTTATTCTCATACTATAATCCTTAGTTTTTTCATAATTCCAACCTATGAATCCATTTGGTGAAAACTAAAAAATGTTGTCTGAGGAAGGGGTAACGTCCCAAACTGAGAGTTTTATTTTATTTATTCCTCAACCAAATTAAATTATTATTAACCCATGATGATATAATAACTCAATATATTACATATATTAATATTTTTATTAACCTAAATTCTTATCATATTCCATTAAATGTGCTTTGAAGTCATCATTCATGTGTATAGCGGACTACCGCCTCACGAACCGATATTATTTGTTTTCCATCACCACATATCACAGATAGATATAATTATGGATTTTTTATTTATATATTATATTTATGATATTATTATACTCTTCAATCATTATATCACATATTACTTCTTACTTTCTATTCTTTGGGAATATGATAATTTTTCTCATTTGTACGGCATACTACCTCTTAGTGAAGCGATGTGATTCATTCAAACTTTACATTAAAAGTAATAAGGTTGAGTTTAATGAAAATATTTCATATATATGACATAAAAATTATTCTATACTTGTAATATTTTATTTAAACTTATTTCACTTCATCCTTTGAGAAAATGGAAACAACGTTCATGCGTACGTATGACCTACTGTTTCCATGAATGGTGTATTTCATTTTCTCTTTCTAACTTATTTGGATAACTATAAATAAATATATAATGAATATATATTATATTTTTATCATTTTTAATTTTTTTATATTATTTAACCAATATAAAATTAATATTTATGAAAAAAATAATCTAAATATACCTGAAAAACAAAGTAGTTATTGCCTAAAATGTGACTTTAACATGGAATTATTAATAAATGGATAATAAAATGTCACAAATGAATAATATAAGTTATGATATATATAATTATGGTTCCTTAATATATTTATAATAAAATCTTATTTAATATAAATTATTATTTAATGTGTTTGAAGGAAGTCAAGACTTAAGGTTTGGGATTTTCGTCACACTTTTCACTTCTATGAGACACATGTCATATCCAACACTTATTTCTTTTATGTTGTGTTTATAATTTCTGTGAATGTATTTTATTATTATTCTCCTTAAAATTATTTTTATTTACATATCGATTTTATGATTTATCTTTCATGGGTTTTATGGTTCATAAGTTACCAAATCAGTAATGGATTTTTGTCTCAATTTCCCATCTTTGAGATATATGTTATGTTGTGAACTTATCTTCTTTATGAGGTATATATACAACCAATTTCATGTGAAACATAATGAAATTTTTTTATTATAATTATATTCTATGTTCCATTTAATGTTACTCTTTTATGGGTTTTATGATTCAAAGTTACCAAAGTGTTAATAGTTTTATGATACAATCCCATCATTTTTATGGATTTTTTATGATTATGTTTCCGATAATGAAATATTATGATCAATCTCTCAATAAAATCATAACAATTCTTTTTCTATTGTCACGACCCGTCGCCCGGGGCCCGTTCCATGACTACCCCAAGCTTTCCTTCCATAGGCCAGGGGCTGGTGACTAGCACGGAAAGACATATTCCCTAAAACCGAGAAGGCATTGCCTTTATATTCTGTAACCACGCGCAACCATGCACACAACAAGATACGAACATGAGTGAACTGTATAGTAAAAATAGTAAGTACAGTAAGTAAAAGGGGCCAGAATTCAAGCCCAACTGGAAAGTAAAAGAAACTTAAAAGTATAAGTAAACTAGAACAGCTCCGATGAACACCCACCAAGGATCCTACCTGAAGGGTAGGTACAGCTCTTAAATGATCATCTCTTCAGTAAAACTCGTCTAATTTCCACCTCCATGCTACCTCCAGTCCTAGTACCATTATCCTCATTCAGTGCTATTTTTCTTCAGCACCAAACACAAAAAGGTGCTGGTATAACCCGTGCATGGTTGAGTATAATGATACTCAGTAGGGACCTCGAGACCCTCTAGGTATCAAAAAATCTACAAAGGATAAACCACACAACATGAAATCAACTGGAAACCTTACTTAGGTATATGCCCATACATATACCTAAGTTATCAAATATACCCATCTCAATCATGAGGAGACACATAGTCTAACTCAAAAGCCCAATATAAATTATTCTAGAAATCAAGGAGTACCACGATGGTAAGTACCACATATGTACACCACACAGAAGAATACCACCAAGGTATTACCATGAAAGAAAGTACCACAAGGTACAGACTCATCTGACACCAGGTATATCTTTGGTATAGTAGTAGAGATGATTAGATGCAACTACTGAATAATCTTACACTGTTAAGAAGCAAACCCACGAAGGATCCTAAATCATCATCAGACCCAAAAATAATCATAGTACATCTTCAGACCCACACAGGATCCTAGTACCTCGTTAGACCCAAACAGGATCCTAGTACATCATCACACCCATACAGGATCCTAGTACATCCTCAGTACGTCTTCAAACCAACAGAGGATCCTAGTACATCGTCATACATCGTCATACCAACACAATATCCTATTACATCGTCAGTACGTCATCAGACCCACACAGGATCCTAGTACATCGTCAGTACATCCTCAAACCCACACAAGATTCTATAATATCATTAGTACGTCTTCAGACCCACACAGGATCCTAGTACATTATCACTTCCAGGTACAGGGTTCTCGTACTATGCTTTCTTTTCTCTGGTAGGGTCAGATCCTCAATCCACTGGTAAATACTCCAACTATCATGAAATCCCATGAAGAAGTATCCCAAAGGACATCCACATCATATGAGTCTCAACAGAACATATGGTGTGTCAATTAGACGCATGGTCTGTAAGTTGTTATCCTTTTAGTCCCGAGGGCCCGGTTGGATTTGTACTCGATCCAACTTGAACATACCCCAAAATTATCCAAAACTTTAGTGGGGTATACCAAAGTAATAGTCTCGCTCCAAGGTTTCCAACGCCATAGACGGTTCATCAAATGGATTCCCGGTGCCAAAGTTATGGCCAAAAGTATGAAATGGGTCGAAACTGGTCTGTGTCTGGGCCGACCCAGTTTAGGTCGACCCGACCCATGCTGGACGGCTCGGCCTGGTCGGCCCGTGGTGAGGTGGGGCGGCCGCTGTGCAAAGGGGCACCACTGGATGGCGCAGCAACCACGGTGCGGTGGGGTGGCAGGCAGCCCTGGTGTTGTGGGGTGGGGGCGGCCACGGTGCATCGGTCTGTCGCGGTTGGCTGGATGGCCAGCCATCCTCTCCACGTAGCGTGGTCACGCACCGCACCTTCACCGGTAGCAAGTAGCGGACCAGCCTCCCATCTCTCATTTTCGCAGCACAAGGTCATGGTTCTCTTCTGTCGGGCAGAGCGGTCGCGTCGTCGCCTTCGTCGCGGTTGGCTATGGTTCCAGATGCTGTTCTCATGCCCCACCGGTGTCGGTTTCCTTCCTCCTCCAACGCGAAGAATGCAACAAAACAATCACAAGTATTTTCAGAGTGGTCGGGCAATGTTTGTTTGGCCCACACCATCTGCGTTAGATCTGTAGCAAGAAGCTCAACGAAACTTGAATCTCGAAGAACATGAATAATGGTAAGGGAATATTTAAAAAAACAAACCCTACCTTGAATGTTCATTGATGTTTCATGAGATGAAAATGGTGGAGGAAAAGAGGGTTCCAATGATTGTCACCTCCGCAACACACTTCCGAATTCGGGCTCATGTGTTTTCCTATTTCATGGCTCCGAAGAACATTCTTGGATGGAGATGGCATTCTTCATTGGAGAGGAAGGGTTTGTTCTTCATTTTAGAAGATCCTCCACAAGTTCCCCCCTTATCCTTTGCTAACCAATCCTCCCAAGAAAATAGGGGCCAATAAAAAAATATAATTATGTTAGCACAAAAAGGAGTTGGCATAATTAATTGGCTCAATTAATTGGCTGAATTAAATGATTTGTGTTGGCCTAATAAATGTAGTGGAGTTGAGAGGTTTTCTCCCATTAAAGGGGGTTCAGGTGGTCCCTACCACTAGAATTAAAATTGGGAGGTTTTAGGCTCAGTTTTCCCCACCTACATAACAATAACATGGGAGGATTCAACAAAAATAAAATTGTTAAACATTTTATTTTTCGAATTCCATGAAGATCATGAAAACTAACTTTCACCCTGGACCAAAAGATTTCGAGTTGAAGGTCTCCTTAAGGGAATACCGACGTTGCGAGTTCAATGGTGTCCTTGTATTTCAATTCTGAGCACTGTTTCAAAAGAAACAAAAACCCACTCGCACGTTTACTAAACATACCTGAAAATAATGTTCAGAAATTCATTACGGGCACACCAGTTATCAGAATCATGAGTTGTCAATTTTTTCGAACTCATAAAATTCCTATATAATTAAAAAAAATACATGTAATTTTTAGGTCTTTACATTCTCCCCACCTCAAGGCTTTGCGTCCCTGAAATCCACAACACAAAACTAGGAAAACAAGTGAGGGTACTAATCATGTATCTAAGCCTCTCCCTCCCATGTGCTCTCCTAGAGGCTCCCGTGCTACCAGTGAATGTGCACTAGAGGTATCGACCGCGCATAAAGGACCTACTCCTGTAGATCCTCAATCTTCACTAGAACCATCGTAAATGTCACCCCATCATCGACATCCTGTTCTTCGTGGCCGATTATGTGAGAAGGGTCATGCACCTGTCTCCTCAGCTGGGATACGTGGAAGACGTCGTGCACCTGGTGCAACTGAGGGGGAAGTGCTAGGCGGTAATCCTCCTCCCCAACTCCGTTGAGGACCTGAAAAGGCCCTATTAACCTCGAATATAACTTTCCTCCCCAGCCAAATATCTGTACACCTCATCGGGGTGAGACCCGTAGAAAGACGTGGTCGCCATCCTCGAACTACAGAGGTCTATGTATCCTATCGATATAAGACTTATGCCTGCTCTGTGTAGTCCTCATCAATTCCTGGATAATCTACACTTTCTCTATAGTATCTCATACCATCTATGGTCCCACAAGTTCTGACTCCCCTAGGTCAGTCCAGCACAAAGGTGATCTGCAAGGTCGGGCGTACAATGCCTCAAAGGGTGCCATCCCAATGCTGGAGTGATAGCTTTTTTTTATGAAAACTCCACCAAAGTAAATTGATCCTCCCATCTATGACCGAAGTCAAAGACGCAATCATGTAGCAGGTCCTCAAGGGTTTGAATGGTCTGTTCAGTCTGGCCATCTGTCTGAGGATGGAAGGCAGTGCTCAAAGGAAGCTGTATTCCGAAAGCCTCCAAAAACCCCTTCCATAGATGGGAAGTGAAATGGGTATCGTTATTGGAGACAATTGTCGAGGGTACTACATGTATCCTCACAATATCCTACACATAGAGGCATATCGTGGTCTCTACTGAACCCTACTCTCTGATTGGTAGGAAGTGGACCGACTTGGTGAGTCAATTGATGATCACCCAGATAGAATCATGTCGTCTTGATGTATGTGGAAGTCCTTTCACGAAGTCCATGGATATCCCATCCCACATCCTCTCTGGGACCTCTAAATGCTAATCCAAGCTTACTGGTACCTGATGCTTTGCCTTCACTTACTGATAAGTGAGGCATCGAGAGATAAACTCTGCTACTCTTTCTTCAATCTCGTCCACCAGTGCTGTCGTCAGAGGTCCTGGTACATCTTCATTACTCCTGGATGTAATGCTAGATGGGATGTGCGGAACTCCCTCAACACTTCCTCCCGAAGTGACACTGGTACCATGGTACGTCCTCTGAATATAATGACCTACTCCCCACATTCAGAAAATCCATTAGGTGTCTATCCTGTGGATATATGAGAAAGTCGAGTCTCGTAGTCAACATCCCCACATTGCGCCACCTTGACTCACTAATGAAGTGGGGTAGTGACAGTAATATATTGAAGAAAAGATGCTCTATCACGATCCACAAAGTATATCTACAAAGTGGCCCGCTACTTTGTCGCCTCACTTATTATCTGTATACCAGACCTCCTGCTGAGTGAATCTGCTACAACATTCCCCTTCCTTTGAGTATAGACCATCTCAAAGTCATAGTCCTGGAGGAACTCAAGCCAATGTTGTTGTCTCGGGTTCAGGTCCTTCTGAGAGAAGATATACCTGAGACTCTTGTGATCCGAGTAGACTGTAAAACACTCGCCCATCAAGTAATGCCACCACATCTTCAAGGTGAATACCACTGCAACTAACTCTAGGTCATGGGTAGTGTAGTTATTCTCATGCTATCTTAGCCATCGAGAACCATATGTGATCACTTCTCACTCCTGTATCAGGACACATCCACGCACAATCCCTGATGCATCTTAGTAGACAACATACCCAATGCCCTCCTCTGGTAGCCTCAAGATGGGGGCACTAGTCAGCCTCTGCCACAGCTCCTGAAAACTCCGCTGGCATCTCCCAAACCAAACAATGGGTTTCCCCTTCTTCGTCAATGCTGATAAAGGTGATGAAAATCTTGAGAAATCTGGCATAATCCTCCGATAGTATCCGACCAAACCTAGTAAACTCCATACCTCTGTCACACTACTGGGTGGCTCTCAAGCAAGTATCGCATCAATCTTCACTGGATCCACCATAACTCTAGCCTCCAAGATGACATGTCCCAGAAAGTGAACCTCCCGGATCCAGAATTCACACTTTGGGAGCTTACCATAAAGATGGTGCTCTCGGAGTGTGTTCAGTACTACCTGAAAATGATAGTCATGTTTCTCCTCAATAACCGAGTAGATCAGAATGTCATCGATGAAGACTACTACAAATACATCAAGGTACAGATGAAATATCCTATTCATGTGTCCCATGAACACTACTGGTGCTTTAGATACGCCGAATGGAATAACCAAAAACTCAAAATGGTCATACCAACATCTAAAAGTCGTCTTCTGCACATCCTCACCTCTTACTTTGAGTTGGTGATAGCATGATCTAAGGTCTATCTTCGATAACCATCGTGCTTCCTTCAGCTGATAAAAAATGTCATCAATCCTCAGGGGTGGGTACTTGTTCTTCGAATTATACTAGTTCTGGTGTTGTTAGTCAACACAAAGTCTCAAGATCACATCCTCCTTCATGGCGAACAAAATCAGGGCTGCCCAAGGAGAAACACTGGGCTGAATGAATCCCTTCCCTTATAAGTCCTCTAGTTGTACCCTAGCTCACGAAGCTCTGTGGGAGCCATCTGATATGCTGTTGTATATATCGATGCCATCACGGGGTACAAGTCAATGAAAAAGACCACCTATATTAGAGGAGGTAGACCCAAAACATCATCAGGGAAGACATCCACGTACTGGTCCACCACTACAGGATAACTCGGACTCTCCACATCAACTTCTCTGAGGTTAAGTCTACCCAATTGATGATTTATTGGATATAATTTCCTCCAAGTAAGTATATCTTGTGCTAAAAAGGCTCCCTTCTCACCGGTGAAGGTAAACCTTGTCCCATCCATGTGGACACACCTCACTTTGTGCCTAATACAGTCAATCTGAGCATAGACTGTAGAAAACCAGTCCATACCAAATATGATGTCAGAAAGACTTGACTTTTCTACTAGGAGATCCCAACCAAAGCTCACTGCTCCTAGAGTAAGTACACACTACCAGCATCGGTGCGTAATCGTCAAGACTTCTCTCATAGGAGTCTCTAGCCATAAGGATTGAGATAATGGCTCCATCGGAATCTCATAGCTCCTAATGAGGGTAGTGGAAATAAAATAATGACTAGAAACTGTGTCTATATGTACTACAACTAAGGTGGATTAGACACAGATCGTACCTCATATCATCTCCAGAGTGCCATGATCATAAGCCTTAGCTTCCTGGAGCTGAGCTCTCCCTTGTCCTACTACTCTCTATGGTCAGTGTTGACCACCTGATGGTGTCAGCGGTAACATATCAAATCGTCACCCACCGCCAGTTGCACAGCCTACTCCTCTACCATGTCCACCTTCTCCCTTCATACTCCCTCGATCGAACCTCTGTCTCTGCATGGGCTGTCCTTTGACCATCATCTGATCATCCGTACGGTGGGTCAGACAGTCACGAGCCATGTGACCCTGCCCGCCGCATATGAAGCACTGAATGTTCCTCGCATGACTGGCTCTGTCTCCAGTACCCTGCACAACTGATCTTGAGTCATGCGGTTGTCCACCTATAGGTATGGTCCTCTTGGACCTCTGCGACATCTGTTTTCTGCTAGCTGCAGAAGACTCTTCAATGTGATGTCTGGTGGTGGGTCTTTCTGATGGTGACTGCTCAGCAAGAAAAGTATCCACTAATAGGGTTTTCTCAAACACCCCCACCTGCATCGGGATGCTGAGAGAAATCATTTAAGCCTTGATCTCCCACCTGATTCCCGGGTCAATGGTTCGGGCCCTGAAGAATGGGTCCTGCACCATATCGGTGGAGTAGTGTGAGAGCTTAGTGAACCTCACTGAGTAATGAGTCACAGTCATTCTAACCTACTTTAGATGAAGAATCTCTTGTATATGTATTGTGCGAAGAGTCATTGGGACAAACTCTACCCGAAACAGGCTCTCAAAGTCTGCCCAGAGAAGTGTCACCTCATCATGAACCTGGAGCATCAATCTCCACCATCTACCTACTACTGACTATAGAATACTAGAGGTAAGGATCACCATGAGATCAGATGGTGTCTTTACCAGTCAAAAGACTCTCACCATGGCCTCCAGCCAATCCTAAAACTCCTATGGGTCCATCTCTCCCCTGAACCTGGGTGGCCTCTGGCGTTGGAATTTATGAAACGCGCTCAAGTGGCATGCACCCTCTACTACTAGGTCTGGTGGTATTGGTGACACAATGGGTAATGGTACCACTGGTGCCTTCGCAGGTGCCTTTACTGGAAGAGGGCCCTACTCCAAGGCCTCGTCACTCGGTGGGATATCAGTGTGTACTATACCCGAAACCCTATCCAGTTTTCTCAGTGGAGGAATCCTGAAAATAAACTGGTGTTCCATGATCAATAAGTTATACCTGTTGAGCTAACTCAAAGAGATCACAAAGAAAGCTCTTTAAAGACACACACATTCAGTGTTTTCATGCACTGAGTCGGATATCAGAAGCCAGGGTCCTGGTGTATGGATACGTCGGTCGCTGCACCAACACTAGATTCCCTAAACTGATAACCACACTCACTATACTAAACACTATTTCTATTAAAAAAGATCAGATTCTAATGTTCTATGGTAGAACCGACTCCTTTGATAGCAATTTGTCATGACCCATCCCTAGAGGCCCGTTCCGTGACACCCCAAGCCCACCTTCCATAGGACAGAGGCTGGAGACTTACACCAAAAGGTGTATTCCCTAAAACCAGGAAGGTATTGACTTTATATCCTATAACCACACGCAACCAAGCACATAGAAAGATAAGAACATGAGTGAAATGAATAGAAAAATGATTGAGTACAGTAAGTAAAAGTGGCCAGAATAACATCCGAACTGAAAAGTACAATAAACTGAAGAGTACAAATAAACTGGAACAACTCATGTGAACACCCACCAAAGATCCTTCTTGAAGGGTAGGTACAACTCTTGAACGGTCGTCTTTGCGGTACGACTCGTATAATGTCCACCTCTGAGCTACCTGCAGTCCTGGTACCCTCATCCTCCGTCAGTGATATCCTTCATCTGCACCTAACACAACATGGTGTGGGCATATCCTATACAGGGGTTTGTATAACGATACTCAATAGGGACCCTGAGACCCTCAAGGTCTCATAACATCTAAAAAGGATAAACCACACAACATGAAATCAATTGACAACATTACGTAGGTATATTCCCATACATATACCTAAGTTATCAATTATACCCATCTCAATCCTGAGGAAACACAGAGTCCAACTCAAAATCCCAAGCTCAACTATTCCACAGATGAAGGAGTGCCACGAAGGTAAGTACCACATAGGTACGCCACATAGAAAAATACCACCAAGGTATTACCATGATGAAAAGTAACACAAGGTACATACTCATCTCACACCAAGTATATTTTAGGTTCAGTAGTAGAGATGATTATATGTAACTATAGAATCATCTTACTCTGTTAAGAAGAAGACCCACGAAGGATCCTAAATCATCATATGACCCACAGAGGATCGTAGTACATCGTCATACCCACATAGGATCCTAGTACCTCATAAGACCCACACATGATCTTAGAACATCATCAGACTCACCCAGGATCCTAGTACCTCGTCAGTACGTCGTTAGACCCACACAACATCCTAGTACATCGTCAGTATGTCGACAATCCCACACATGATCCTAGTACATCGTCAGTACGTTGTCAGACCCACACCAGATCCTAGCATATCATCAGTACATTATCAAACCCACACACAATCGTCGTACATTGTCAATACATCTTCATACCCACACAGGATCCTAGTACATCATCATTACGTCATCATACCCACACAAGATCCTAGTACATCGTCGCAGCAGGCTACAGGGTTCCCGCACTAAGTTTTCTTGTCTCCGGAAGGGTCTCTCCTCAAGCCAATGGTAGATACTCCAAAATTCATGAATTCCCACAAAGAATTATCCCAATGTACCACCATGTCATAGGGGTTTTAACGCAATAGACGGTGCGTCAATCGGACGCCCGGTCTATAAGTTGTTAGCTTTTAGTCCCGAGGGCTCTGTTGGATTTGTTCTCGATCCAACCCAACCATACCACAACATTATCCAAAACATCAGTGGGGTATACCAAAGGGTCCGTCTCACTCCAAGGTTTCCAGTTCCACAGATGGTTCGTCAAACGGACACATGGTCCCAATGTTATGGCCAAAAGTATGGAATGGGTCAAAACTGGTCCGGGTCTGGTCCAACCCGGTCGGACCAACCCGGCCCGACCAGCTGGGTCGACCCTATTTGGGTCAACCTGACCTGACCCGTTGGGTCTAGCCCAACCCAGGCTGGATGGCCTGGCCTGGGCGGCTTGCCGGGCGGCGGGGCGGCCGCGGTGCTGCGGGGTGGCGGGGTGGTGCGGTGTGGTGTGGCAGTCGGGGGGTGGCGGGGCACCGTGGGGCGGCAGGGCGGTCGTGGTGCAGCGGGGTGCCGCAAGGCTGGGGGGTGGCCGCAGGGCGGTGGGGCGTCGCAGGGTGGTGGGGCGGCCATGGTGCGACAGTCTGCCATATTTTTCCAGATGGCCAGCCATGCTCTCCTCATGGCGAGGTCGCGCACTGCAGCTTCGTCGACGGCCGGCAGTGAGCCGACTTCCCTTCCCTCGCCGCTGCGGCAGAATGCCATGATTCTCTTATGTCTTGCGATGCGGTCACGTCGGCGCCTTTGTCATAGTCGGCCATGGTGTCGGCTGCCATTCTCATGATCCACCGGTGTTGGTTTCCATCCTCCTCCATCGTGAAGAACACAACAAAACAATCACATTGATTTACAGAGTGGTCAGGCCATGTTTTTTTGGCCGGCACCATCCACGTTAGAGCAGTAGCAAGCGGCTCAAAAAACCTCAAATCTTGAAGAACATTAAGAACAGTATGGGAATATGTAAAACAACAAACCCTACATTGAAGGTTCATTGATGTGTCACGAGATGAAAATGGTAAAGGCGAAGAGGGTGGAAACTATCATTTACTAATCAACACTCTTCTGAAGTCAGGATAATACATTGTACTCTTTCATGGCTCTGAATAATGTTCTTTGATGGAGATGGAATTCTTCATTGGAGAGGAATGGTGCAATCTTCGTATAAGAATATCTTCCACAAGTTCTCCCCTTATCCTTTTCCAAACAATCCTCCCACGAAATGAGGTTCCAATAAAAAAATATAATTTTGTTGGCACAAAAAGGATTTGACATAATTGATTGGCTCAATTAAATGAATTGTGTTGGCATAATTAATGTAGGGGAGTTGAGAGGTTTTCTCCCACTAAAGGGGGATTGGGTGGTCCCCACCACTAGAAATCAAATTGGGAGGTTTTGAGCTCGGTGGTCCCCACCTCCATAAAAATCACATGGGTGGTTTCAACAAAAATAAAAATGATAAACATTTTATTTTTCTTATTCCATGAAAATCATGAAAACTAACTTCCACCCTCGACTAAATGCGGTCGAGGTGAAAGTCTCCTTAAGTGAATACCAGTGTTGTGAGTTCAAAGGTGTCCTCATATTTCAATTCCGATCACCAGTTCAAAAGTTACAAAAACCTATTCGCACGTTTACTGAACATACCTTAAAATAAAGTTCAAAAATTCATTTCGGGCACACCGGGCCTCAAAATCACATGTCATCAATTTTTGCGGACTCATAAAATTTCCAAATAAATAAAAAAATTACATGGAATTTTTGGGTCTTTACACCTATATTTATGACTTGAGAATACATTTTTCCACTGCATTTTCCTCTCATTGTGTACTCAATATATCAAAATAAGGTTTTTATGAAAAATCATCGTCATATCTCTCTTCGATCAAAAACACTTTTTATTACAAAACCATGTTTTCTAAAAATTATTTAAACAATATTTTTGACATTATCCAATTTATTTGTTAAAGAATTGTTTACCCATGTTTGAAGTTTTACAATTTTTTTAAAGGAATCTTCATTTAATTTTTCCAAACAATTCCCATTTGGATTTAACTGAAAATTTGAAAGGAATATTTATCTAATGTGTTTAGAATGAATGGATTTTCTCTTCCATCATGACCATTATTTTATTTGTAGATTCCATTATAATTTTTCATGGTTATTTTTAAAGAAAATTATTTTCAAAAATTTTGGTTTTAATATTTTTATCAAATTGGAAAGGTTATTTTATTCAAGAAATTTTTAAAATGATTTTTAAAGGATTATTTATTTGTTTAAAATTTTATATTCAAATAAAAGTATTTCCAAAATTCTATATGATTTTTTTAGTTTTAAAAAGTTATTTTAAAAGAAAATTTATTTTCCTAAATGAATTTTTCTAATGGTTTTTATGTATTCCTTAATTTGTTTCAAAGTTTTTTTAAAAGAAAATGATATCCCAAAATCTAAATGAATTTTTAATTTTAAAAATTTATTTTCAATGAAAATTTATGTTCCTTAAAAAATGTTTTAAATGATTTTTAAATATTGACTTATAAGTTACAAAGATTCTTTTTAAACAAAAGGATTTCCAAAATGTGTTATGAATTTTCTATTTTAAAAAGTGATTTTCAAATAAAAATTATTTTCCTCAATATCTATTTTCAAAATATATTTAAATATTATTCTTAATGAAAATGATTTTTATATTTTTTTTTGTTTTAAAAAAATCAGGTGGAAATTATATTTTACAAAAGAAATGTTCCAAGTGATATTTCAATGCCTTTTTCCTCCTAAGATGACATCATTTGATGTTACCTTTTCTTTACTGGGGATATGATCCAAGGAAACCATTATTTTTCTTTCTCTGAATGGTTTACATTTTTTATTAGAAGATATTTATGAAACCTATTCCATTTCTACAGTTTTTTATGTGAGGAAATGATTAATGGATTATGAAACCTATTTATTTTACATGATTTGAGATTCTATGAAAAAACTATAAAACCTATATGTTTTCCATAAGGTATTAAATGATCAATATTTTATGAAACCCATTTCATTTCATGGGGTTATGACATGAAAAAAAATTATGATCTTGTGACAAACATAAGTATTATTTTCATAAATACATGGGTGGGAAATATATCTCCCAAAAATGAGTTGGGTAAAGATTTATATCTCATGAGATAGAAAAGGATAGAGGGGGAGTGATCCCGGTTTAATAAGGGACATTTTCTGCTATGATGGTATGGGGAGTGAACCTTAACTACTATGATAGTTTGGTGAGTGAACCCATTCCAATATGATAGCCTTAGCAGTGACCTTTACTAATATTGAAATGATTTTCCATTATTATGTGTATGCCATAATTCAATGTCTTATGATAATTCTTGGCTCTAATGGTTCATGTTCTTTGATTTCCTTATAATCCTTGCCTTACGAATATCCAATATTTATGTAATGACTCAATATTATGATCTTTTATTTATAGGGTGTGGTTTTCAAATGTTATTTTCATTTTCTCAAACCATTTAGATCATGATTTGTAGATATATTCCTTTATTACCCTTATAGATCATCTGAACTCACCCATTCTTAAGTTTATTTTTCCCTAGGTTATGAATAAAGGTTTTAAGTAGGGTATGTTTAAGAAGAATACTACGTGGGAAGATATTTTTGGTGTATGTTAATGATATGTCAATAAATAAGAAGATTTTATGTCCAGTATCCAAAGGAACTATACCATTATGGTCCTCAGGTGTGTGTTTATGTAATGTAATGAATATTCATCTAAAAATGTGTAATATATATATTTATGACAATCCTGGGTTTCTATATATGATATCATAGGAATGGTTTAGTTTACCATTAGAAACTAGGATGAGGAAACATTACATAAATAATTATGGATATTTCTAAGGATATGTTTAGGTATGTCTCTGTGGATAAGTCAAAGATCCGGTAAAAATATAGGAAAATATCCTTGAATTTTGATAAAGTATACATCAAGTGGGTTTAAAGAAATTTCATTTTTATTTGGATACTACAAGTGGATTTAGATCTAGAATAGACATACAGAAGGACCCCAAAACAACCTTAAAGGGGAGGGGTGAATCAAGATGCCAACTTTTTCTTCTCAGGTGACGGGTCTTGTTCCCATATTCATTGGAAACTGTTAGACCTGTATGATGGTAATGTATAGTAATTAAAAAATTCACAAGTAGCAAGATAACAAAAAAAATTACTTGGTTCACCACTAAGGGCTGGTATAATGAGCATATGCTGATAGTGTGTCAATCATACCTAAATACACTATTTTTCACTATATATGGAATAAAAAAGTTCGGTCATAGTCACTCTATGCCAAGAAAACTACCATTACAATATTTTAGGGATAGCTCAATATGTCCCCCAGAACACTTCCATAAACTCCCCCTAGATTGCTACTTTGAGAACAGTCTGACATAGTTTATTGACTTGAAGGTCGCTTCAATGGTTTTTCATTAATGTATTTGTCCCTATCTAGCATGAGACTCTGCTTTCATCATATACCAAAGTTGATGAACACTAAAATCCCTTTACACTTAAACTTGATGTTCAATAATGCCTTTTGTGAAGCACTTTCATGAAGCTCCCTACCTTCACGAAGCTCACTACCTTCACGAAACAAAATGCTTTCACAAAGCACACTAAGTCAATGCAGAATACTATACCATCATGAATTAAAATATAATCAAAATCTTGGGCATCATTAAATACATATATTTTTTCATGATTCTCAAGATCGCATAAAAATCCATATTTCATAATCTCCAATAGCTTCATGAAATTAGAGTGTTTCTGGATTTTTCTTGAAAAACAAGTTGATTATGAAGTGGGGTAGCCTTATATTTATATGCTCAAACATTTGTGATTCTCTACTGCCTCAAATGAATTTACAAATATTTCAAAAACATCTTCATGATACTCCTCCCTTCTCGATGCTCTAACAAAATTTGACGTATTCTTAGAGCTTACCATCAACATATCACACAGTCTTGATGCTCATGTTCTCATATTCTCAAAGATCACCATATCCATTCACAATGCTCCACATCTTCATAATCCTCAACCCAATATTTAAAAAACATATTCCTTTACCATTTTTATGAATTTATAATTCTAGAAAAAACTCCTTTGTGGTTCTAGCCTCTTACTCCAGATTTTTTTCTCCAAAAAATTAGAAAACACATGGAAACAGTACTATATTCAATACTATTTTCATCTTGAACTATAAGATCCATTTTCTTTCAAAATCCCTAATAATTCATGAACTCATTAATCTTCCATGTCAAGGATTAAAAACAAACACAAATCATACTCTATTTCCAACAATGAACAACCTTTTTACAAAAATCACCCCCTTTGGGTTTTTTGGAAATCTATAGATAAATTCAATGAAGCACCAACCATAATCAAAACATGATATGAAAGAAACAACTCATCCAACACTCTAAGTCTATGTGAGAAATTCTTGGTGTATAAAACAAGTGGAGAAGCTGGAATTGGGTTCTCATATTTTGGAATGCTTAAATATGTCCAATCTATTCTCTAACTATGTCATAGAATCATTACATGCCCTAAACGGTTTCCTCATAACACAAAATTCTAATTTTTCTCCTTATAAAATCATTATTCTCCTGCTTTGTACCAATTAATTTCCATTAATTAATCAATTTTACATTCTCTATTATCCTGAAACTAGAAAAAAAATTCATTAGACTCATTTATAACATGAAATTTATCTATTCTACCCCATTGTCAATAAAACGAAAGACCAATATTTTTATATTGTAGGGATAAAAAACACACTCCACCTAGATCGTATCTACCCCATGAACATGTATCACTTCCACAAAAATAGTTAATTCAATTGGGGAGAGGGGACACCTCGTTATCTCCTCATGCACTGTGAGGTGGTTGAACACAATGGTTTAACTGATACTTCTCAAACACAGGTGCTAACAATGTCTTGGTCAAAATGTCATCCACTTGACCATCAGTTCCAGAATGATCCACTCTAATCATGCCTTGTTCAAAATTTCCTTGATAAAGTGATATTTGGTTCCAATTTGTTTCATATGAGAATATTTAACAGGAATCTTTACTAGATCAATTGAACTCTTGTTATCATAGTGAATCACCATTTTCTATTTCAGATGATCACCAATATTAGTCAATTGTTTCTTCATCCAAATTAGATGAGTGTAAGCCTTTGTACCAGAGATATACTCAGCTTCAACAATATTAATAGAAGTACTTTATTGTTCCATACTCAACCAACCTACACATTTCATTCCAATAAATAATTCTCCACCACTTGTGTACTTTTTATCAACAACATCTACAGTCGAGTTAGAATTAGAAAATGGTAATAGTTCACTATCTCTAACTACAGTAAAGTATAATCCATAATTGTGAGTACATTGAATATACCTCATGATCCTTTTTAATGTCACCATATGTTCTTCCTATGGATTACTTTGAAATTATGCCACTAAGAATCTTGAAAAGACAATATCTAGTGGTGTCATAGTCAAGTACAATAATATTCCAATGATTCTCTTGTAAATTGTAGGGTCTACAATTTGTGTATTATTTCCTATACATCACTTTCATCCCTAATAATTATATTATTTCACCAATCATATACATTTCAATTTTTTTCATATTATTGGAAAATTCATCAACTAATACCTTTGGGATTCCACTAAATATAATATCATCTACATACACCAGTACCATTAACTGTTATTTCTGAGAATTATTCTTGTAGATATTGTGATCCACTCCTCCTATTTTAAATTTGGGCTTATGTAGATAAGAATCTAGCTGAGAGTTCCTCTCTCATGGTTCTGGTTTTAGACCATATAGTGCTCTCTTTATTCTACAAACCTTCATTTCATCATTACAAAGTAGAAAACCAACTGATTATTCAATGTGGACTTATTCTTCAAGAACATCATTCAAGAAAGTTTTTCGGACATCCATTTGATACACTTTTTATCCTATTTGAATTTCCATGGAAAGAAAAATCATGATCAACTCCAGTCTCTCTACTAGATAAAATATTTCATCAACATCAACAACTACAACTTGTGAATATCATTTACATGCCACTCACACCTTATTTCGGTTCACATTACCTTACTCATCAAATTAATCTTTAAATATCCACTTTGTACCAATAACATTGTGAATTTTTGTTCTCATAACAAGATCCCATGTCGAGTTTGTGTCAATCTAATCTAACTCTTCATTCATGGCATTAACCAATGATTCATAGTTTGTAGCTTCTTCAAATGGGGTTGGTTCTAAAACTAATAAGAAGTATGATTGTACATTATTCTTCATTTCCCTTATCTGTGTGGGTGTTATCCAATCCCCAATTATATTGGATTGATCAATTTATAATCTTTTATTTCTCTTGTAAAGTTTAGAATATTTTTATTCGTCCACAATTTTCTCTTATAATTCTTCTCTTGAATCAACGTCATTGTGTTTCCTATGAACATTTTCCACTCCTTCATCTACTTATACATTTGAATGTATTCCATTTCCATTTTCTTCTACATTGTCAATCATATCATATAATATCCCCTCAAGGTAATTTTGGTTTTATCTTTGATGACATTATCATCACAACATTCCAAAATTCTTCCCACAAGATTATTAAAACATTTATAGGCATTGATATTCAATGAATATCCAAGGAATATTACTTCATCAATAGAATCTCTATATTCCTTTGATTACATTCTCTTTTTCAGATGAAAAATTTTCTTCTAAAATGTAACACCCCAAGATTTCAGAGTATGTTATCTCTTCAAAGTAATTCAATAACTTGCGCTACACACAACAATGAGTTCGAGCGCACCACGACTTACCAAACTAGCGGTCCAAAAAGCCGTTATGAATAGTGTTAACTACATTTTTAATTTTATATATATCCTATATAATTTTAGTATTCATATTTTGTTTTTCTTAGACATAATATAAGAAGAAATTCAATTTTTCAGATAAAAGAAGTGTTTTTAAAAAAAGAAAATTTACCACCTATTTAATGGAGAATCTATTTTAAAACAAATATTTGATACTTTTATATATTCAATTTAATGAAATTAAATTATTCTTTATAATCGGTACATAAAAATTTACTGTGGATAAATTTTTGGTACTTTTCTGATAACTTTAATATTTTGATGAATAGTGAAAAAATACAAAATTTTAATTGAAAACAACTTTTTTTAATAGAAATAATTTATAGGGTTAAATTATTCATTTTAATGGTTATGAAGTATAATTAGATTATATTTTTATCATTTAATACAATTTAGGTCATTATACATAATTTCACATTTAAATTTGACATAAACACATGTCAATCTTTTGATAGTTTTTACTTTTTAAAACCCCTCTTTTTTGGTTTTAACAAAAGGAATTAATTTTAAATTAATTAGTGAAAAATATATTTATTTAATTTTGTAAAATATAATTCATTTTTGAATTTGTAATATCAAAATTATCTTAGGGTGAATTTTTTATATTTTTCTAAAAACTTTCAATTTTTGATGAATAGTGAAAATCATTGTGTTATTATTTAACAAATATTTTATTTAAATAATTAGTTTTTTTAATTTATTATATTTTAGGTAAAAATATATATTCCAAATACATATATATGTCAAATTTAATTCATTGGAGTCATTTTACAATAAGTTTATATATATATAATTTTATTGAACTTTTTACCGTCTTTTACCCACCTTCTAGGAGCATTTGCAAATTTTCATAAAACATAATTTTACCACTTTTGTGAGTCTAATTTCAAAAATACAAGTTAAACTATTGAAATAAATAAGTAAAATTTTGTGCAATAAGATAAAAATAATTTTTCATGAATGGTAACTTTTGACTTTTATTTACCATAGTTAAAAGTAAATAGGGTAATTAAAGGTAAAAATGATATTATAATTACCCTAACACATGTCCTAATTCTATTGGATAAGTTTAATTCGACCAAAAAATACATTATGAATAAAATATGATCCTCTGGGTCAACTTGGATTAGATTAGGACATTTAATATTATTTTATTTAATGAAGAGTTAAAAATGTTAAATTCAAAGTTTAATAAATAAACCATTTTTAATATAGGGCTATAGATAAGATAAATTTGAATATAAATATTCATTAGAAAGATAAAAATATTTGCTATATCCTGGTAGTCTATTAATAAATTTTAGACATTAAATAATTAAATTTATTTATGACATAATGGTGATGCAGTAATTAATTTATTAATGAAAGAATCAAATAAATGGTATTATAAATATTAAAATAAGTATAATTTCAACTTTTTTATGACATCGAAGAATTTTCTAAGTGAATTTAACATGTTATGGTTTATTAAATGTATCATTTTTTTAAGTGAAAATGTTTTTATGACTTTCACAAAAAATAAATACTAAATAGTGTCAAAATTGACATAAATGAGTTTTTAAAACAAATATTATATTATTAAATTATATAATATTTTTAAAAATAAAAGGTTCAGACATAAGGATTAAATAATATTATATATTTCTTTAATTAACCACTTGAGGTTCTCTTGAAAGTTTAGAGTATGTTAATTAACCATATAGTGTAAGAATACTAGAAGACACGGTAAAAGTTAAACTATTTAACTAATAGTTAAATCTAAAAGATAAGGTTAATATGGTAACCTAAATATGGTTAAAACCTATTAGTTGAAATTATTTCAACCCATACCCACCTTATATTTTAAATAAATAAATTTTTATCCATTAGAAACCAAAAATTATTTTATAATAAAATAATATTTTAATCTTTTCCTAAAGTGACACTCACCTCTCTTAAAAAGGGTATTTCCCCTTCTCTTAATTTCACACCTCCAAAGCTATTTGTCTAAGCCAAACCCAGCCCAAATATCCTCCCAAATTCCCTCAAATAAACCTATATTCCTTACATTGATCATAAAGCTAACCTATGGAGCCCTTTTGATCAACTTAAAAGGAAACACCCGAAGAAGAGGTAATAATTTCACCACACTCTTTCACATTCATTTCTTCTTACACTCCCTCTTTCTTTGATATTTCGATACCAAAATAATAAATCCAGTACCTTCTACATACATGTATGTTATTATAAATATGTTACAACCATATTCTTTATTCTATCCATCCTATAAATGACAAAGTCACCATATGTGTGTACGTACAGCTTACCGTCTCCACGTCGTGGTGTAGTTTGTTATTCAAACACTTCATTATTTGGATGGGTATAATAATAAGTATAACTGATGTAAATAATAAATATAAAATTTTAATGATTCTTTATATATGATATAACATCCAATTACATATTATTTCACTATCAATTTAATGATATTTTCGCTCGTGCGTACGTACGAATTACCGTCTCCATAAACGTGATGAGATTCATTCCCCATAGTAATCATTCAAGAATAATTTTAATTTTATGATTACAAATTATGTTTAAGAACATAATATCGTTCTTTAGATTAATCAAATACATCATATCCATAAAAAATATGACTTACGTAACAAAACATATAAAGGAAAATGAATCAGTTTACTCTCAAAACAATGATACTACTAAAATATTATTAACAAAGAAATATTAGAAGATCATATATGATATAATATTTATGTATGTGGTTCTTTTATAATTTAATAACAATTATTTAACTATTATACAGGAGGTTAATGTACCCTCGACTATGGAAAAGTATAAGGTAACTGGTTTCTTATCTCACTTTTAATTCTGTGAGATTCATGCTATATTTACCAATATTTCCTTTTGTGTGGTGTATGTACTGCCCATAGTTTTATTATTTGTGTAATATACTTTAATTTAGGTGTATTTACATCTTCATTTTATTATTCTTCTTTCATGGGATATATGTTTTATAAGTTACCAAATCAGTAAGAGAATTTATAATTTCAATTTCCAATCATTGGGTTTTACGCAAACTTCATTGATTATTTCACTCCATGATTATGTGTGAATTCACTATTTATTTATTTAGGTAGTGATCTATACTCTCTTTTGTGTGGATATAATTTTTATACACATAATCACTCCATTGATAAATTCTCAAGTCATCAATATGAACTTGATAAGAGTAATATTAAATGAATTTCCATTCATTGAGTTAAATATCCAAGTCTATGGTGTTGTTTTTACAAGAATATGTGTGAATAACCTAAAATTTATTTACACTGAATATCCAATCATATTGTATGTATTAATATTTTTCACCCATAATTATGTCATTTATTTATCCTTAACTTAAGGATACAGTCTTTATAAGGGATTTCATCTCAATTTATATTCCATTGATACTTATTTGTTGTTATGCACCAACTCACTTTTATATGGTGTATATATTGTACTTTGACTTAGTATATCATGAATCCCTTTATTTCATGATATTATAATGTTTTTATTACCTCAATTATTTGTAATAAAGAATATCTCATTTGGTTAGGAACTCAAACTAAAATATCATTTCAGATTTTTTAAATATTTTTTGTTTTATATCATTCTCATTAATATCGATGTTTTAAAAATGGTTTTAAGGATTTATTTATATGGAAATGAATGTTTTAAAATTAAAATTCTTTTTAAAAGTTTAAAATTGGTATAGGACACTTTGATTCAACAATATATTTTTAACAAATTCTTGATAAATAGTGAGAGTTGTAAATGTTTTCAAGAAAAGGGGATATTTATCTCAAATTGTTTTAATGGTTATTTTCATCTATATAAATATCCTGAATTATTATTTATTATGGTAGATTTATTATAATATAATCTTCAATATTGTATTGAATGAGTTATGTTTGACTATGGATGTGTTATTTTTAAACCCTTCATGGTTTGTAGTTAAAATATTAACATTTTTATGCTAGTTTTAATATGAATGTTTATGTTATGTTTCAACCTTTTCATATGAAGAATGCATTGGACTTAGTAAGTGACTGGTGGAGCCCACTATAGCTCCTCGATGCATCAGTAGGTCTCATGAGACAAACCAGTGTCTTGGAAAAAGGCCTTCAAAAAATCTTATTTGTAGTCTTGAAATGAGGCCTTGACTATGTGATTATGATGTCTGACATTATGCATTCCGTCATTATGAAACTGGATACTGATATTACATGTTACTATTCTACTAGTAGAATATCCATGTGAATAAGTAAATGATATTATTTGATTTTTCTTTTCCATATTATGTTGAAGTTTTAGTTTTAAATTCTTGTGTTTTAGTCTTATACAATTTCTTAAATGTTTATTCCTATTTATAATAGTTTCCACTATATTGTTATCCTTACTGATCATCTGATCTCACCCCTTTATTATATTTTATTTTTTCTAGGATGAAAAGAATTATATTACGATTAACCTGTAGGAATAGGCTATTGGATATAAGATTTTTCAAAGGGTTCACAATGTTGTTTTTTTATTTCATGATGTAATGTAAAACTTATGAATGTATCTAGTACTTCCAAGGATACTAAACTGATTGTTCTTTCAGGATTTGATCCCTTTTGGTCTTACCAATGTAATGTAATAATGCACTAACTCTGGGTAACTGGGGTCGGGGCATTACACGAAAACATGAAAATACTTTAAAGAGGGCTTCCTTACATACCATAATTCATAGGGTGTCTTTGATTCTCCTTTATAAAGAACTATTCAATTTTTAGTATAAACTACAACTTGAATAGCCTCTTTCCAATAATGACGTGAAATACAACACTCAATCAGCATTGTTCTGGCCATATTGTTCACATGTTGATTTATATGCTGAAAAAATCCATTTTACTATGGGGTTATCAAAACATCCACCTCATGTTCTGTTCCATGTTTCTAAAGGAAATTTTAAAACTCAGTGGATGTGTATTCCCCGCTATTATTAGATTATAGAACTTTTATTATCTGTCCAATATCATTCTCAGCTATTCGGTGATACGTTTTCATGCAATCAAGAACTTTCAATTTCATTTATATAACCATCACACAAGAAATTATACTATAATCATCAATAAAAAGAACAAAGTACCGTTATCTATATGTTACAAAAAAATTATTAGACCACATATAGATGTATGAATGAGATCCAGAATATTCGATTCCCTTTTCTTCATTTTCCAATATGAACTAGAGACCATCTTCTCTCATATGAAATAATCACAAGTATTTTCTCATTCATGCTTCAGATTGGGGATATGCATTACTATATTTAGCTTAGATATCTTTTTTATGTATTTTTTATTAATGTTTCCCAATATCCAATGCCAAAATTTGTTTTCTTTTTCAATAGTCATGAAGAAAATGATCTCTTTACTGTCAATATGATATAAGTTACCTTCTGTTATGAATCCTATCATAAGATAATTCTTTATATTTCCCCTTCTGGTGCTCCCATTTTGATTGAATTTCACTATAAGTCTTGAGTCATAGAGTTGACTCACAATAATGAGATTTTGATGCAAATTGTCCACATAAAAAACTTCAGTTTTCATCAGATCGCCATTAGCTAGTTCACTACTTCCACTGAATTTTATCTTCAAATCACCATCATTACTAAACATTATTGTTCTATAAACTCCTTTCTTATAATTTTTTAATAAGTCATTATTACCTGTTATATGGTATGAGAATCCACTATCAATCATCCAAGTGTTATTTTTCTTGTTATCTCATAGGTATACTTTTATAAGGTTGGATTTTCCAATTTACGGCTTTTACCTCCATTAAATTTTAGACTGAGTGAAGAATAAATATTTCCTTTCAAGTCTCTCTTTAAAGTGAGAATATTCTTCATAATAATTCTCTTATTCCATAGAAGAAAACCTATTTGTAAGAGAAACACCATCTTTTAGATGAGTATTGACTTGTCTTTGAGTTTTGTATGTATTTTTCATGCCTCTCCTATGCTTGCAATAAATATATTTATGACCAATGTTAGAACAATGAAAACAATATCCATAGAAATTATTTATTCTATAATAAGTAATATATGAATTTTTTTCACCTTTGTTGAATTCCTAGCTCTTCCCCATCAAAATAGATCTTTTCCTCCTCCCAATATGTCCTTCTATGGCCCAGATAGCCATAGAATTGACATTTCAAAAGAAGAAATGTCTTCTCATTTCTATTCCTCCTCATGTCTTCTTACTTAGGAAAATAGTTGGACTTATTATCCTTAATAAAATATTGAGGATAGTTTTCAGTTATCCATTAAGTTTGATTTTGGGGTTTCATTTCCAACACTTCAGGTTACCTTTCAACATGTCCATCATTTATCTTTCCTTTATTTTGGAACATTTGTTTCTAGAATTTTATGTTTCTGTATAAAAAATATTCCATTTTTCCCCGATATTTGCATCCTTGATCATTCAAAATCTTTTTAACTCCATTGGAACCATGCTTATCTCTCTCGAACAGCTCATTATCTGAGAATCTTCCAAACTGTAATTTCTTATTTGTTTCTTTTGAATTTGATTCACATTAAAGTTTACTCTTAAGAGTAAAAACATCTTCTTTAAGACCCACAATGGTCTTGTAATTATCCTTGAGTCTAGATGTAAATTCATTGATGATCATTCCCTACTCTTCAATTATGATTTGGAGTTCTACTATATATTCTATGCTTTTAAAGGTTTTTGACTATTCTCTCACTTCTTCTTCCAGTCATTCAACTCCATCCTCAAGATGATCAACATATTCTGATGATTCCACCACAAATTCTGTCCACTTTTTTTCATATATTACATTTATTTTAAATATTATTAATAACATATTTAAGTTGGAACTTGAGATCAGAATCCACAGTCATCAGATAATCTCTTAGTTTATCTTTTGTTGATTCTGACTTATCAACTGTTGCAATCATAGATGTGTGGGTCCTAGATTAAAACTTTTTTTATTCTTCCTCAAATAATTAATTTTCATCATCTTCTTATCTATAAACATTGATCTTTATCTAAAATTTATTTTTATATTTAAAGTATCCCTTTTGGGAAAACTTTTTCTAAGGCTTCTGTGAGTTTCCAGCTTCTCTTTCTTCATCATTAGGATTCCTTGAGCCATGAAAGGAAGTGTTCCCAAATCTACCATAATGAAAAAAGATAAGGGTAGATTTTATTCAAATCTCCCCTTCCCTGTCTTGAATTTCTTAGTAAAGAGGGAAATAAATTCATCTTTATCATTGTCTTCATTAGCACCATCTTATGAAATATCAATATTTTCTATATATTTTAATGTCATATCCTTTCTAACATAACTTGCTGTATCCTATAATTTTATGTGCATTTTTTATTCTAACAAACTAATCAGCAGTTCATATAATTTTTTTTGAATGTTATCTTTCTTCAAGGGTAGATAATTTGTGATTTTAAATAGGTGGAAGAATTCTCAAAAAAAAATTTACAATGTTCATGTCTGTGATTTCTTCCCCAGGACCTTTTATTTCTCCTAAAAATTCAGTAATTCAATTAAAAAAGGTGTTTGCATTTTTCTTCTGGATGCATCATTAGATCATCAAATGTTTTGTGAAAAACATGTTGTTTCACCTTCTTTCACTTTGTAGTCACCCTCATATATATTCTATAGTTTTTAACATAAAGAATTTTATGAAGTACAACTTTTCACCTTTAGATAGATTTGATCAGAAATAAATAAAGTGAGGTAATTATATGATTTAGCGTATACATCATTCATTTTTTTCTGTATCAGTCATAGACAGAAACATTGGATCATTAACCTGTATTCCTTGTGTAGTGGGAAAAAAATAATTCTAAGTTATCTTATTGGATATCTCATCCTACTCTTGCATATCTGAAATATACTTCCATCAAAGTGGTGGAATCCCCTGACATTGACTTAATTATCCATAATAGCAAAAAAGGAAAGATTTAACACGAGATACCTTTAGGCTGTGAAGCCACTTGAAGGACCCCAGAACACCCTGAGAGTGGAACGGTGAATTAGGGTGTCAACATTTCATTCTCAAGTGATGGATCTTGTTCCCATGTTGGTAGGAACCTATAAAACTGGTCTAATGGTGATGTGTTGTAATTAAAACGTTCTCATATAACAAGACAACACAACAATTTTACTTGGTTCACCACTAAGGGCTAGTATAAATAGCATACACTGAAAGTGTGTCAGTTGTACCAAAATAAACTATTCTTCACTAGATGTTGAGTAAAACAGCTTTGTCACAGTAACCCTATTCTTAGAACACTACCATTACAATATTTTAGGGGTAGCTCATTGTGACCCTCATAACACTTCTGTTGACTCCCCTTATCTCACTGCATTGGGAGAGTATTGATTTTGTTTATCGACATGAAGGTTACTTCAATGGTTTGTCCTTAAAAACTTTGTCCATATCTATAATGAGACTCAAATTCATTGTAGACCTGAGTTAATAAACACTAAAACCACTTTCCACTTAAACCAGATGTTCAATACTTCCTTTCGTGAAGCTCCTTCATGAAGATCACTACATTGGAGAAATAAACTATGTTCGCAAAGCTCACTGAGTTAGTGTGGAATACTCCACCATCACGTAGAACTGTTTAATAAAAATCATGGGAATAATTCAAGACATATAGTCCTTTCACAATGCTCAATATTTCATAAAAAATACAGATTCCTGAAGCTCCCTTAGCTTCGTGAAATTAGATAATTTCTGGATTTTCCTTGAAATCATGTCGATTATGAAGTGGGGGAAGCCTTATATTGATAGGCTCAGCTGTTGATAATGCTCCACCATTTCCAACAAATTTTCCAGATCTTTTAAAAACATCTTCATGACACTCCTCCCTTCATGATGCACGACTGAAATTTGATGTATTCATGTAGCTTACTATCAACACATCAAACATTCATGATGCTCTTGTTCTTTTATTCCCAAAGATCACCATCTCCATTCACGATGCTCCAAATCTTCATGATCCTTAACCCAGTATTCACAAAACTTAGGAATATACAATTTTCATGAAGTGTTTATTCCAATAAACCTACCTTCCTGATGCTAGCCTCTTCCTCCAAATTTTTAGCTCCAAACATTTTGAAAACACTGGGAAATGACACCATCTTCAATACTATTGTTAGCTTGAACTACAAGATCACTTTTCCTTCAAACAACCTGATCTTCAATGAAATCCCTGATCATCCATGTGAAGGATTGAAAATAAAAACAAACCATACTCTATTTATAATAATGAATATCCTTGGTTCCAACATTTACCTAGGGGTAATAACTCTAAAAATGGTTCATTTAGTTGGGATTATTCATCACATGGTGAATGATAGCAGGACTTGCTACACACCTAGTTTGAAACTCCAATGGGATCTTATTTGGAAATTTATGAACTCTTTATGAACCGTAATAAAGGATTTAAATAATTACCATGAATGATCTAGGTTAAGCCTAAGGAGTTATAGATTGAAAATAATTATTAATGATTAAGACATCCTATATATTATTTTTCATGATTATGTGGTTCCCCACAAGGATGGTTGCTTCCTACACTACGCTTATTGGTTTTATTCAAAGATGGAAACTAGAAGAAATAAGGTTAATGTTGAATGAGATAGACAATGTGTTGATTAAAAACTAAATCGGATGATAACTAGTGTGATGGACATTACAATTATGCATAAGATGTTATCACAATATATGATTAACAACTTAAACCTTAAGCAACTCTAAGACTCCCAAAAAAAGATAAGGATAGAATTCATTTTGATTTCTAGTTATAGATACCATATAAGAAAGGATATTTATTTTCTTATATGTTACGAATGTGGGAAGAATCACCCAAGTTAATGTCTTAGAGGAACGAGAATATATTTTGAGTGTGGAAAGAAGAACTCAAAGCTAGTAATTTCATAGAAAAAATGAAAATTTTCGTTAATGAAAAGGATGAGAATAATAGTCTCCCTAAGGTATTATCAATAGTTGACTGTTTTAAATGGGATAAGTATGGGAATTATGCACATAGATGTATTGGGGGGAAAGATCCTGATGAGAATAATATAGGTGGTATGAGTAGGGGTTATACTATTTATGATGAAGAGACCATGAATGAAATATGAATGTTATGGGATGTTTTAATAGTATTTTTTATGTAAAATATGAAAATAATGATTATATTTTGTTTAATGGATGTTAATATGTGACTAATATATCATATTATAGAAAATGGGTATTAAGAAATAATATGGTGAAGCATAGCTAATGGTTTAAGAATGAAATGGGATGATTAAAGTCTATATGTATTGGAATTCAAGAATAGGTAATATGAATCATGAAATATATAAGGATTATTCTATATAAGTTCTGAATTAAGGATTTTTAATAATACATCTATCGATAATGATGAACTAGAAAATTTATTTATTAATAAAGTTATATTTTTTGTTAAACACATGACTATGAGAGGAAAAGCCGTAATAAGTTCTAGATTTTCTGATAATGATGTTGGGATAATGATATGTTAGATATAAATAAACTAAATTAGATAATATTTATGAATTTTTAACTTGTTAATGATTTGTGGACAATGTAGTTTATGTTATCATTGATATGGTTTATAGCATTATTTGATTTATGAAATATATTCAATAAACTATGGTTTTATTTAAGGAATGAGAAAGTGTGAATGTTTTCATTAAAATTTTGTGGTAATTTTTGTTATTACCATATTTCATGAAAATATATGACCAAGGTATTCACATATTTGGGATGTAAAAATTAAGTGATACCTTTTGATATTTGGGGGATTAATGAAAATTTGATTTTGGAAATTTAGTGATCTTTTTTCCAAATGTTTGGATTTTAATTTTGGTCAAACATATAGGATACTTAAGGATAACTATTCATGAAATGGATTATGTTAAACATTGGATGTTATTAGATAGCCTATGCTAATAATTATATTTTAAATAGTAACTAGAGAAATAATGAATGGCGTATCATTGATTTATGGATATTATTATCCATTAGTGTTTTGTTCATGAAAAAATCATTTCTTAGAGTAAAGAGAAGAAGTGGAAGTTGGTTGGGGAATAACCAAAGTATGATATTGTGCTTATGAAATGGAATGAAATAAAGTAAGTGTAAATTCTCTTGAAAATTCCCCAACATTAGGAAAAATATATTGAAATAAAATTTTAAAATTTTACCTTCATTTTCTTATGAATGAATAACCTTTTCACATATCACGGATTTATGGCTTTGTGATCATTAAATTTATCTTGAACTTATTATCTATCACTAAACATCAGTATTTGGGTGCTATTTTTCTCTTATATTTCCATGTTTTAACTTCCCTCCAATAGTCTTCTACATAGAAACAATGTTATGTGTTATTTTAGAATACCTTCTCGTATCCCTTTTCTATCTTTTAAAGTGTAATTTTTATTCACCCTTTTTGTAATGTGGGTTTCCCACGAAGGAATTTTCAAATGTTAAACTCATGTTTATCGATTATAAGTTATAATTGTATGGATTAAATTTATTTAAGGTGGGTAGAATATAACACCTCTATATTTTGTGATTTTTTTAAACTAAATTAAATTTTTCAGTATAATTTGATATGCGCAGCCCCGAGTTTAAACGAAACGTGTTATACTATTATAATATTATTATTTAATATGAATGTAATCACATAGTTTTTTAAATTGTGGGTATGAATAATGTTAACTAAATTATGAAAATATATGATCTGCATATGAATATAAAATGAAATTTTTAATGGCTAGTTAATTATAAATGAAAATAATAACTATTTGAAAATGAAGGAAGTCTTTTTCTAAAAACTATTTTTATGCACACATACTTGTTTTATATAAATAAATTAAGAAAATCACTTTTGTTTAAAAAATTTAATTAAATTTATATGTTATATATTCAATAAATTTTTTAACATTTATCTTATGTTTTTTTAATACAATAGATGAGAATAAATCCAATTTTATAGTTAAATACTATATTTCTTCTAAAAAAATAGTATTGTCAACTTTTACACAACTATTTTTTAAATTAATTTTGGAACATTTTCGAAATTTTATTTGAAAAAAGTAAAATTCGTTTTTAAATTCAGCATATAAAAATTATCCTAGGTTTAGTTTTTCATGTATTTCTAAAGAGATTTATTTTTTGATGAATAGTGAGAAAACTAGTTTTTATTGAAAACTTACTTTTTGTTTTGAGAAATTATAAGGATAATTTTTTTAAATAGTTTTAAAGGAAATATTAATTAAATTATATATCATTTAATCCAATTTAGGTTATTGGAATCATTTTAATAATAAATCTTAATATAAAAACTTTTAAAACTTTTGACCCTTTTTTCTTCGAAAACAGGCTTTCTTATTGAGTTTGTAGGATTAATTTTAAATTAAATTTTTACAATTATGTGAAAGGAATTTATAAAAATTAATTCAATATTTTGAATATTCATAATTTATTTTATCTAATATGGTCAACTTAATTTTTGGCCATGATTGATATAAAAAATAGTAAAAAATATTTATCATGGTTAAGGTAAAAATGAGTTTACCTGGTGGATTAAACTAAAAGTATTTGGGTTAAACCTGAACCAAAACTTTTCCACCACCCATTTTATTACATTATTTAGATCTTTTATCTTATAGGTTCTATACTAGACCATTTTGGAGCCTTATTAAATGTGAAAAACAAGGGAACACTTTTTTTCAAAAATCTAAGTGTGTCACTCACCTCACATATAAAAGGCCACGACCTCTCCTATCCTATTCAAAATTTCAAAACGAATTATTTCTAAAAATAAATATTAAAATAAATTCCTTATTTTTCTCCTATAATACTATAATATTTATTTTATCATTAATCCAAAATATTATTCTTTTTTGTGCAAACCAAAAGAAGTTGTCTGTAGAAAAGGTAATGTCCTGAACCGAGTGTTTTATTTTACTTCTTCCTACACCTCCCTAAATTATTATTAAAAAATTATGATATAAAAACCTCACTATATTCCATATATTTATATGTTAATATGTTAATATAATAACCTAATAACTTCTCTTCTTCCAAAAATGGGTTTTGAAATCATCATTCATGTGTATGGAAGACCAGTGCCTTGCGAACCGATGTTATTCATTTTCAATAACCACCTCTCACAACTGAATATAATGATGGATTAATTTTTTTTATATGATATTTATTATAATATTATTATTATTTAGTCATTATATCACATATTAATTCTTAATTTCTATTTTTTGGGAATATGATATTGTCGCATATGTGTACGGCGGACAACCACCTCATGAAGCGATGTGATTCGTTCATGATTTACATAAAAGGTAATAAAGATGGTTTTAATAATCATATGTAAAATATATGAAATAAAAATTAATATTTAAGTGAAATATATTATTTACCATTCCTTCGCATCATCCACCAAGAAAATGGAAACAATTTTCATACATACATACGAATTACTATCTCCATGAATGGTGTATTTCGTTTTCTATCAATAAATTTTATTGATTAATATAAATATATATTTAATGAATAAATTTGATATTTAAATCATGGTTAAAATTATGGAGATTATTTAACCATTATCAATGAAATTGGATAAAAAAATAACAAATAAAAATATATATGAAAAACAAAACGGTCATTTCAAAAATTGTGACTTTAACATGGAATTGTTAATAAATAGGTAATAAAAAGTCATAAGTAAGTAATATATGGTATGATAGGTATAATTATTCTTATTTAATATATTTATAATAAAATTATATTTATTATATACGAGTTTTGAATGTTTATGAATGAATTTAAGACTTAAGGTAAGGGATTTATGATTAACTTTTTACGTTTGTGAGATGCATTCCATATTCACCACCTATTTAATTTATGTGGTGTGTATAATAACCATTATTTTATTTTATTACACTTATCCTAGAAATTATTGGTATTTAAATATCCATGTTATTTTCTCTCTTTCATGGGTTTATAGTTCAACAGTTACCAAATCAATAATATATTTGTGTCCCAATTTTCATTTCTTTGAGAAATGTTTTTTGTTTTTCAGATATATTATTTTATGAGGTGTATATACAAATCCTTTTAAATTTAATATCATGAATTTATTTTTTATTATGCAATTAAAATTTTAATTTCATGTTATTCTTTCACGGGGCTTATGATTCATAGTTACCAAAGTGGTAAGAGTTTTATGATACAATTTCATCATTTATTACGATTGTTTATGATTATGTTTTACATGATGAAATATTATAATCCATCACTAAATAAACACATTAATTTTATAATCCTGTGTTTAATTCATGAGAATACATTTTTCCCTTTATTTTTTTCTCTTTATGTACTCAATAGACTAAAATGATTTGTTTAAGAGAAATCGTTATTGTTTCTCTCTTTAGTTGAAAATCCTTTTTCTTAAAACACCATGATATCTAAAAATACATTAAAAATGATCTTAGAATTATCTAAATGATTTATTGAATACATTTTTACCCATTATATATATTTTACATTTTTTTAAAATGAATCTTCATGTAGTTTCCCAAATAATTCATGTTTGGATTTTACCCAAAAAGTGAAAGGAATATTTAATTTAACCTATATAGCATCAATGGAATTTCCTGACATCATAAACAATATTTTATTTAAAAATTACTTTATAACTTATCTATTTTATTTTAAAATAAAGTAATTTTAAAAAAATTGTTCTTTAAAAAAATTCAAAGAGGAAAGGTTATTTTCCTTAAATGTTTTTAAAAACATTATTTATAAATTGAAAAACTTATTTTCAATGAAAAGGATTTCGAATATTCTTTATGAAATTTTATTTTTAAAAAGTGATTTTAAAATAGAATTTATTTTCCTCAATAAATGTTTTAAATTATTTTTAAATTTTCCTTTATAAGTTTTAGTTTTTATTTTCAATGAAATGGATTTCAAAAATTCATTATGAATTTTCAGTTTTAAAAATTTATTTTCAAAGAAATGTTGTTTTCTTCATGAATTGTTTTAAATGATTTTTAAATCTTCCTTTATAATTTTAAATTTGTATTTTCATATAAATTATTTGAAAAATATTTTATAAATTTTTAGTTTTAAAATTTTATTTTCAAAGATAATTTATTTTCCTCAAGAATTGTTTTTAGATGATATTTAAATATTATTTTTTAAATAAATGTATTATGAAATTGTTTTTTTATTTAAAGATATTTTATGTATAAAGGATATTCTCATCAAGAAATGTTACATGTGATATTTCAAAATAATTTTCCATCTAATGTTTCATCAAATGATGTTACTTATTCTTTACTATGAATATGATTCAAAGAAACCATTCTTATTCGTTCTCTGAATGGTTTATTTTTTTAGGAAAATATTTTTAGGAATATCGTTATTTATCTAGGGGTTATGAAATGATGAAATTATGAATGGATTATGAAACATATTTATTTTCCATGGGTTAGTCTATAATGAAATGATTATTAAGCCTATCTCCTTTCTACAGGTTATGATATGATGAAATATTTATGAAACCCATTTCATTTCAGGGGTTATTATATGATTAATATTTTATGACATATAAAACAAATATTTATCATTTTCATTAAGTGATGGGTGGGGCATATATCTCCCCCCAATTGATTGGGTAAATATTTATAACACAAGAGATATATAGGACTGTAATGGGATGTGAAAACAGTTATGTAATGGACTTAATCTACTATGATGGTCTTGGGAGTGAACCCTGACTACTATGATGGTTTAAAGAGTGAACACATTCCACTATGATAGCCTTGTAATTGAGCCTTGACTAATATGGAAAAGATTTTTTATTCTTATTTGTATGACATAATTCCACGTCTTAAACCAATTTTATGCTCTCATGGTTTATGTTCATTGATTTTCTTATGATACATGTCTTATGAACTGTTAATATTCAAGACATGACTCAATATTATGATCTTTGAAATACATGGTATGTTTTTTAAATTTTATTCTCTTGTTCTCAAGACCTTATGTTCATTATATGTTGATAACTTTATTATTTACCTTTACTGAGAATTTGAGTTCACCTTTTCTCATGTTTTCTTCCCCTGGGTTATAAAGAGAGGTTTTAAGTTGGGTATGGCTGAGAAGATTACAATGTTGGAATACATTTATGGGAGATATTGAAGACCCTTCATGAAATTTTAAGATATTTGGTATAGTCTCAAAAGGAACTATACCTTTATGAACCTCCGGATTTTGTTTGTGTAATGTAATAAATATTAATCTAAAAAATGTAATATATATGTATGATAATACTTGGTTGCTACAATTATAGGAACTTACTGTTATAACTAACTTAGGCACTAATGTCCAATTTTTAGAGGGTTTTATATGACTCATCCAAACCATGTAGGGAATTGTGAGGACATACCATACTATAGTAAAGTTGACATGGAAATTTTAGTAGCATCACCCACCTTTTTTAGGATATGGTAGTTCTCAGGCTACTAAGTCATAGATTGAGGCCATGTTATCTATCATTGATCATATGGAGATGCCTCTAAAGAGGAGGGTCAATATTATTGTGTATATTATTAAAGAGTCATCCAAGAGATGGAGGGTTGTTCTAACCTAGGATGACCAGCATCAGGTTATGGTCTTGATGGATTTCTTAACATCCTTCTATGAATATTTATTTTATTAGACACTGACAGTTGCTCAATCTAGATAGTTTATACACCTAGAGTTGGGAAAACTATATGTTATGGTTTATTCATAGAATTTCATGGAGATTTAATGTTTTGTTCCGTCTATCCTTGGTATAGGTCTATCTAGGAAGGTAAATTTTAAAGATGGAATAATATAAACAATTGTTTCCCTCGGATTTCGGGAATGACCTCCTTTTGATGGGAGGTTCAAACGTTCCGATTGGTTTCTAACGGGTTTGTTCGTAGAACCGGAAACATCCAATGATTCCACATCCATTCGGACCTACTTTCCAAAGGTAGGTGCTCATTAGTTTGTGGACTAATGATGTTTAGGAATTTTCATTGGTCGAGAGGATGGGAGGTCGGACTCATCACACCTTTTGAGGGGAATTATTGTCTACTTTGGGACTCTTTTTAAAGATTTAAGTTATGTTCGTGAATCCTTATTACGTTACCAAGTATAAAATGAGATTTCCTTCATATCTGACAATCAATGATAAAATATGTAGGAATTTAAGAGAATATTTTATAAATATTCGAGGGTATTCATCGATAGAGAATCATCTGTATTTATTAGAGATTCTTGGTCAATGGTACCCTTCGACACATTTATATAGAAGTATCTTGGTCCTTATGATGACCATGCTAGTTTTAAAGCCACTCAGTGGGGCACTTGAAGTTTATTGTCATTCAGAAGGACATGGATTATTTCAGAGTCGGGATCGAACCCACAGACGGGCTACCTATGTATACATTGTTTAGAAAAGGAATAAGAACCCACATAGTTCGAGTAAGGGAGTATGATGTTTTATGATTGATGGCTCAAAGAAGGATGTCATAATTACATTTATAATCTAAGCCCACGTGAGTCATGCTTGGTGTGAGAAACAAGAGGTATTGGTAAAAATTAGACAATTGTGCCATGAATGATGCAATCATAAGAAATAATGTGGGGATTATGTATGTATGACTGCCAAGATAAATGAAGATTAGGATTTACTTCAGGGAAGAAATCCTGGAACAAGGTCCATAAAGGTATATGTGCTTCATAGAGATTTTTAATACTCTAACTTGGGGCTTATTTCTGAAAAGGAGGCCCAAATTAGGAGAGGACTTATGATTGGGTTTTACTCCTGAAAAGGAATCCTAGATCAAAGGTAATTTTGGACTGGTTAAGGGAAATTAAGACTGGGGATTACTCCTTAAAAGGAGGCCTAGGTTTAAGAGACTTGAAAAATTAAGGGACTGGGGATTAATCCTGAAAAAGAGGCCCAGATTAGGGGACTGTGTCTTACTCTTAAGGAGGATACCCAGGTTAATGAGTTCTCTCATCGTAAAGGATAAGGTTGAATGAATGAAATCTCAATCTTTAGTGACATAAAGATGTGTAAATCACTAGATTTTGAGAGTCATTCCACATAATTCATTTTAGATAAGGATGTCAAATCAAGAAATCATGCCATAAATGGCTTTGAAGAGTGTCTTGAAGACTGAATATTTAATAGGAGAGGTGGAATGAAATAAGAGGGGTGAAATGGGCAAGAAGGGCACCCATGGAGGCAGAGGCGCGCAAGTCTTTAGAGGTGCGCAAGTACTGTGTGGGCGCGCAAGTCCCGGTCGCGCAGTTATACCAGTGTGACACATGGGTACTTGCGCGATGGTTAAACATCAGGGTAATACTTGAGCGACTCTTGGTTAAAGCCTTTGGAATCCTCTTGAGGTTCTTCCGGAAGAGGGGCGCGCAAGTTCTATTGAAGGAGTAAGTCGGCGTGCAACTGTGGCCTTTTCCCTTAAGGGCTGGCCACTCAGGCGCGCAAGTGTTGATGAGTTTCAACACTTAGGCCTTCCTCCCCCTCTTTAGATCTTCCGTTCTAGGTAAAAAATTACCTTAGAAGTGTTTCAGAAGCTTTGAGAAGAGACTAGGGCGCTGGGAGCTCAAATCTGAGTTTCTGGAAAAATTCCTCCTTTGAATGGGGGGCCCACAGGGTCTATTTATAGGCAGGAGAAGACCCCGGGCGGTTATCACTTAGGTCGCGCAAGTCACTTGCGCGACCATCATGCGTCGTGCAAGTAGACTTGCGTGACTCTGAGGGAACTTGCACGACCTATGGGCAATGTTCTCCTTGTTCATCCCTTTGTCGATTTTTGATATTTTCTTCAAAGGATGAATCAATTTGTGCGAAGATAGTCCCCTTTTCCAATCATTAGATTTTGTAACGAAATGAGTGTCAACAAAAGTCCCCCCTCAGAGTTGGATCCGGAGACAAAAGAGGATTTGACTCTGAGGAAAAGAAGAAAACAGGGGTCTTTGTGGTCATTGGCAGTTTAAAGTCATGCATGTCGAACATAAAGAGGCTAATGTTTAAGGTCGAAATAGCTTTGACCGAATGAATTAGAATTGGCTCAATTTCTTGAAAATTCATCTGAAAAAATAGTACCATACTCAAGTATAAAGGGGGGAACATAAACTATGACTTTAAGAATATTTGAATCTGAGGAATGATATGAAAAAGAGCTAAAAGACATTAGAAGAAGTAGTTCCCAAGAATGAAGTTTCCATTATTTAAAAAACACGTTAGGGGGTTGAATTATGCAGGGCCACCTAAGGGCATTGGCTGCATAGTTAAATAAAATAGTATCTTTTGGCTAACAAGTCTATTATGTAGACTATTTATGCAAGGCCGCCTATGGGAACGTGCTGCATAGTCAGGAAAAAGAACTCTAAGAAATTTACTTTCCTAGTGCTAAAAGCCAGTGAAAGTTTATGGAGATTCAAATTTTCCAAAGTATAGAGTTTTCTGTATGGAAAGAGGTACTTGAATATGGAAAAAATATTTCCAAACAAGATTATCGAAGAACTGGATGAATATCACTCCTACAAAGGTCTGACCCAAACGTAGGGATGGAGAATATAAACCATAGACTTGAATACTTTTAGATCATAAAAAATGATATGGGACAAATATGTTAAGGATGCCTATTTTTACGGATCCCAACATACTGTAATTTAAGACAAATAAGGAAAAAAGAGGCATTCTTCCCAAGAATGAAGTTACCACTATCCAAAAAACCTGTTAGGGGGTTGAATTATGCAGGGCCACCTAAGGGCATTGGCTGCATAGTCAAATAATAGTATTTTTTGGCTAACAAGTCTGTTATGTAGACTGTTTACGCAAGGCCTCCTATGGGCACGTGCTGCATAGTCAGACAAAAGAACTCTCAGATGTTTTACATTTCTGTGACTAGAAGTCATGAAAAGGGTTATGAGGATCTGAAAATATTTAAGGTTAGGATTATGACACATAAATATGGATATTTTTCAATGTATATAGAGATACACAGATCAATGCTAACCATAATCATGTTGTGGCCGGGTCCTGAATTGAAATGTTGGACTTCACTACGTATCCCATAAGGATGAGAATCAATACATACGTAGTTCTTAAACTACAGTTTTACGTCGTGTGGGACAAAAGGGATCATAGATCTTAGTTTAGGGTCATAGAGCTTGGACCATTGTAATAAATACACAATGTGTGTTTTCATGGGGACTTTTCAGCCAAGGGACTGAAAGTGGAATTTTGGGTTAGGCCCAAAGACTTGGAGCTGGATTTGAGGGACACTCGAACATTCCTACGTATCCCATAAGGATGGGAATCAATCCCACGTAGTTCTAGAAATACCCTTTGTACAAATTTGGTTCATACATGTGAAGGGAAAAAGGGGACTTTAGCACAATGATGGTTTAACCCAAGATAAAAGGTTTGGGAGTTGCATGTATGAACGTAGTCTTTGAAATGAAAAATGATTAAAAAAAATCAATGTAAATAATGGTTCCCTCTCAGGTGAGGGTATCAAAGAATATTGTAGTTTATTATCATACTGGACAAAAGTGTTGTATAGTTTAACGTCGTATAACAATGATGAAAGTGAACCAATGTAAAGATATTGATTCTAGGGGCGGTTTCACGAATCAACATCGTATGAGATGGAGGTGAACCGATGTGAAGAGATTGGTTTTGGGATTGAACTTTGGGAGGTTGCCTACATACCTAGCCTAGGAGGCAAGGATCAAAGTCCGTGTAGTTCAATTAAATAATGAATTAATGATCAAGTTGTTCTTGGGGACAACGACCTAAAAAATGATGTTGGGACTTACACATGGTTAATATCCCAGAGAGAGTGTTATGGTTGAGGTTTTCTCTAAGCTCACATGAGTCATGCTTTGTGTGAGAAACAAGAGGTAACAACAACCTTAACGATGCACAGTTTAATGTCATGCAGGACATATAAAGGGAATATGCAGTTTAAAGTCTTGCAGTTAGGACTAGTGGTGCTGCATAGTTTAATGTCAGTAGCAGGGACAAAGTATAGTTTAATGTCATGTAGTACATATCAAGAACTTTCTATACATTTTATCATCATGTAGTTAGGACGATGGGGACAATATAATTTAACATCATGTTGGACGAAAGGGGGACTGTGCAGTTTAATGTCATGCAGTGAGGACAAAAGAGTACACCATTTAACGTCATGTTGGATGCGTTGGAGACTTTTTCCATAGTTTAACGTCATGTTGGACAAAAGTGAGAATAGTTTAAGGTCATATGCATGGACCGTTGATGGTGCAGTTTAATTTCATGCTGGACAAAAGTGTAGTTTAAGGTCATACAGGACCGTTGATGATTATGTAGTTTAACGTCTTTCTGGACGTAAGAGACTTCTATACAGTTTAGCGTCATGTAGTTAGGACATCACAGTTTAACATCTTTCTAGACGTAAGGGACTCGCAAAAGTTTAGGGTCATATGCATGGATCGTTGATGATGCAGTTTAAGGTCATAGTGGACCATTGATGTAGTTTATGGTCATACAGGACCTAGTTGCAGTTTAAGGTCATACTGGACCATTTAGGGAACTTTTTCACAGTTTAACGTCGTGTGGGAAGAAATTAATACAAATAGTTTAAGGTCATATGTTTGGACCATTTTTGTAAAGTTTAACGTCATATAGCAAGGACGATAGAGGTAATTTTCATTTTATACAAAATACTTCTTCAAAAATCTGGCATTGTTTGGAGTAGTAATGAGTTCTCCATCCATTGAGATTAATGAATAAGCTACATTGGAGTAGACCCTATGTATTGAATAAGGTCCTTCCCATTTTGGCTCAAGTTTGGGAGGTTGCTTTCCTAGTATCATTGGAGTTCTGAGAACTAATACCAATTCTCCCTGAGTGAATGAACGAAGACAAACTTTTTTGTTAAAAGCTCGTGCTATTCAATTCTGATAGACTTCCAAGTGGTGAAAAGTGCACAATCTTTTCTCATCTAACTGTTCCAATTCCTTCAATCGATTTTGAGATTGTTCATCTGTAGATGATTGATCACAAATGGAAACTCTGAGCGAGGGTAGTTGAACTTCAATGGGAAAGACGACTTCCGTTCCATATACTAATGAATATGGAGTTGACCGAGTTGCAGTGCGGGTGGTAGTCCGATAAGCCCATAAAGCATGGAAGATTTTATCAGGCCATGACCACTTATCTTTATCCACCATCTTTTGTAGTATATTTGAAAGAGTTTTGTTAAAGGCTTCTATCTGGCCATTGGCGGCTGCATGGTATCGAGATGAATGGTTGGATTTGATGGTGTATTCTTGATACAACTTCTTCACCTTGGATGAACAGAAATTGGTGCCATTGTTCGTCAATATGGTATGAGGGACACCAAATCTAGTAATGATGTTAGACTTGATGAAGCTAACAATTCATTTAGAACTGAATTCTTTCAGAGGTATTTCCTCTGCCCATTTGGAAAAGAAGTCAGTAGCAATAAGAATGTACTTAAACTGATTGGTCGTAGCCGAAGGGTAAGGTCCAACCACATCCATTCCCCATGTGGCAAATGGCCATGAGTATTTAGATGTATGAAGCAACTCTGGAGGTTGATGAATGAAGTTGGCATGTACTTGGCATGAATGACACTTCTTTGTGAAATCGACACAATCTCGTATCATTGAATGCCAAAAGTATCCAAGCCTTAGAATCTGATCAGACAGTCTATGTCCAGACTGGTGGGCACCAAAGACTCTTGCATGTACTTATTTCATGACAACCATTGTCTCTTCACCATCAATGAATCTAAAGAGAACTCCATAAAAACCACGTTTGTAGAGAATTTTCTCTAGGTGATCTGGGCTATCATAAAGAGTAAAATTAACCACACGTCGCCGGATTTGTTCTTTCTCAGCTCTATCATATGGAAGTGTTCCATTTTGAAGGTATTCCCTGATAGGTTAAATCCATCCTATAGTATGACTATACGGTTTAGGAATGGGACAAATTTCATTAATTTCCTCTGTTCTAATTCGAACAAAAGGTGAAACTGCACGACGGTGGGCAATATTGATGGTGGTATCATCCCAATTTGGATCTGCCAGATCTGTGGCTATATTAGCCAATGCATCAGCTTGAGCATTTTGTGATCTTGGGACATAAGAAAATGTTAGTTCCAAAGGGAATTCTGCCATTAACTCTCGGATGTAATCATACAAAGGGATTAGTTCTTCTTTTCTGATGGCATAATCCCCATTGACTTGTTTGATTACCATGTCTGAATCACCTTTCACCTTTAAGTGATTCACTTATGCTTGAAGTGAAAATTCCAAGCCTACGATGAGAGGTTGGTATTCTACTTCATTATTGCTACCACCTTCCCACAATAAGAAGGAATAAGGTAACACTTCCTTTTCTGGAGAAATGAGTACAATTCCTAAGCCAACTTTGTTGAATTTAGTATTTTCCATTTTCCTCCCTGTTGGACTTCTGGAAGCACCATCAAAATACATTTCCCATGCCAGAGGTCTTTCTTGAATAGAGAAGACTTCCTCATTAGGGAGTTCAATATCTGAAGATGTATCTTCCACTGAAGGGTGTTCAGCCAGGAAATCAGCCAGAGCTTGACCCTTTATCGCCTTTTGAGACACATACTGAATGTCGAATTGTTTCAAAACAACTGCCCACCTAGCCAGACGTCCTGTAAGCATTAGACAACTAAGGATAAATTTGAGCGGGTTGTTCCGAGATACCAATTGGACCTCGTGATGTTGCAGGTAGTGTCTCAACTTCTGAACTACAAAGATTAATGCTAGGAATCACTTCTCAATACTTGAATACCGGGTTTCTGCTTCAATCATGGTTCAACTGAGATAGTAAAGGTTGTTTTCATTCCCAGAATCATTCTTTTGAGCAAGAAAGGTACCCAATGATCGCTCTAGAGCTGTCACGTAGAGGATAAGTGGTCTTCCTTCAACAGGTGGCATGAGTACCGGTGGACTCAAGAGGTATTTCATGAGAATATCGAATGATTCTTGACATTCTTCAGTCCACTGGTAAGTGACTCCCTTCTTCATCAATTTGGTGAAGGGTAAACTTTTGCCTACCAAATTTGCGATGAAACGCCGAATATAGGCTAAGTGTCCTTGAAGTCCTCTTAATTATTTCAAATTTTGAGGAGGTGACTTACCAAGGAATGGCTTGGTATTCTCAGGATAGACATCAATACCACGATGGCATACAACAAAGCCGAGAAATTTTCCTGAGGTTACCCCAAAAGCACATTTTAAGGGGTTCATCTTCAAATTATGTTGTCAAAGCTTGCAGAAGATGACTTCCAAATCAGCCAAGTGATTAGAAAATTGTTTCGATTTAACTACCAAATCATCTACATAGCATTCAACAAACTTCCCTAAGAAGAGTTTGAAGATATGATGCATGGCACGCTGATAAGTTGCACCTGCATTATTTAATCCAAAGGGCTTTACCTAGTAGCAAAACACACCCTGAGGGGTTCTGAAGGCTATATATTCCTCGTCTTCTGGGGCCATTCAGATCTGATTATATCCGGAATATCCATACATGAAGGAAAGTGCTTCATAGCCAGCTTTTTCATCAATTAGAAGTTCTGTAATTGGAACTGGGATATCATCCTTAGGACAATGCCGATTAAGATCTATGAAATCGATGCAAACTCTAATTTTTTCGTTCTTTTTATTTACATGGAAAATATTATCCAACCATTTGGGATATTGAACTTCTATTATGAAGTTAGATTTGATAAGCTTATCCACTTCAGCTTCAATTTTGGAAGCATAAGTTGGGTGTGTTATTCTCGCGGCTTGCTTAAATCCTTGATGTTCTTCTGGTAAACCCAAATGATGAGTAGCAACATCAGGATTAGGACCGGGCATTTCTGTATAATTCCAAGAAAATATATCTCTATTTTTCTTTAGAAAATAAATATACATCTCTTGCTCTTCAAGAGTCATGGCCGCACTGATTAAAGTGGGGGCATGGATCTTCTTTTGTACCCAGATTTATTTCTCTCAGTTCATCCGCAGTGGTAGAGATACCCTCTTCAAATGCTGGAGGAGCATCTCTGAGATATTCCTCTTCTTCTTCATCATGTGTTATTTCTTCCTTTTCTACTTGCATAGTATATGATAAAGTATAATTCTCATGATCTGAAGAGATGTCAAAATTTGCATATCTTGAAGAAGAAGCTTCCATTTTCGACCTGATTGATGATGAAGGGTCTTTTTTGGGTAATAAAGAGGAGATGATGGATTGAGAATCAACATAATTTTTCACCTCCGATGTTTCTATTACTTATTATGGCCTAATTGGAGAAGCATGGACTTGTTGGATTTCAGTATATGAAATGAAGACGTCACCATTTGTGCTTTCATCACTGCTTGGTAGATTACCAATTTCTCCTATGTTGTCTAGCTCGATTTCCATAATTGACATTATGGATCTTTCCATAAGAGTATTTTTATTTGGTTCTATCTTTTCAATTTGACTGATAGGCAACACATAATCTGTACTCACATGTGTAAATGGATTTACTGGAATTTTTTCCAAACCATATGGAGCATTAACTTTGGTAATCTCCTTTGTTATGGATTTCTCCCTTTGCTTCATGTGATAGAATTTCGCCTCAATGTTTTGAGAATCACATGTCTTGAACGGGGCCTTATCACCATACAATGTCCCAACTTGACCATCGAAACAATATTTGAGACATTGATGGTATGATGAAGGGATAGTCGCATGTTGATGTAGCCAGGGTCTTCCAAGTAAGATGTTGAAGGCTAAGTCTTGATCAACAACCATGAAATCTGAATTGGATACAAGATCTCCAAAATGAGTTTGGAGTGTAACTTCGCCCGGTGGTTCTTGTTCATTTTTATGATATCCTTGTAACATCATGGTAGAAGGAGATAAATCAGATTCCGTGAGGCCCAATCGACGAAGTGTACGAATGGGCATGAGGTTGACTCTTGAACCATTGTCAATGAAAGCTCTTCGAACATCCACGCCATTGACCTTTCTAGACAAGTACAATGGTCTAATATGTCCATTCACAACATCATCTTCATCTTCATCAGTAAAATATATTATTTCATGGAATTCTGCAGGATTATTCTCTATATGATAGACTTCAACTGCAACAATTTCAGTTTCAAACTCCTGAGGACTTGACAAAGCCTCGATGAGTGCTTCCTGAAGATCTTTTGATAGATTTAGAGCATCCATAATTGATAACTTGGTTGGAACATGGGCCAAGAGTGTCAATATATCATACTTTGGATCCAGAGTTCTACGTTTCCCAATAGGAATATGTGGTTTAGCAGGTAACTTGGAAGCAGATGCTTTTGAAGTTGATGCGTCTTGTATTGGGATAGGAGTTGGCAATATTCCTGGATTTGGAAGATTAGACCGATTAGATCCATTTACTTGCTGAGAGGAAGAAGATGGAACCTTCAACTGGTCTTCCAAAATAACCATGCCAGGACTGAATATTCTATTGGTAGAAGAACTTGCTTGTTCTTACTGAGCTCGCTAAAGAGCTCTACCATGAGTTTCTACTGCGTATACAGTTCTAGCAGGGGTAGAATTGGAATAGTGGCTTCTGAAATAACCATGTCTTCCCCTGTATCATGAACCCCTATAACTTCCTCTGATTCCGCTGTTTGATACAGGGAATTCAGGCTCATTGAAATCGAAACTACGACTGGCATATGGATCTGTTAATTGAATCATATTAACAGAACCAAAGATTAATTCATCATCTGATGAAGACTCTGCCTGATTAACCTGTTTAGGCTATTCCGTTTGGTGGGGAGGTTCCTGTGGCTTTGAAGTAGATGGCATTAAATCCGCTAAAGTCAAAGACAACTTAGGCTTTGACACATACTCATCTTCTTATGATTCTTTTTCTTTCTTTGAATCATGTTGTTTCTTTGAGGACTTTCCCTCTGATGAAGAAGGTTTTTCCGTAACATTCATGGCAGAAGACACAATTGGTTTCTTTAATTGTGTTTGAAAAATAGCAAGAGTTCGATTGTTTGTCTTTCTGACCATCCAATCATCATACTTGTGTGAATTTTTGCTTTTGACTTCTTTCCATTCATCTTCCTCCTCTGGAACTGTAGTAGTGACACATGCTACCTGGGCTAAGGAGCCTTTCAATGTGACCTGTCCCGAGTCGACCATCATTTTCAGGAGGAATTTTAAGACAAAACACTCCTAGATGGGATGCCCCAACATTTGATGAAAAGGGAAATAATTGGGACAATCTTCATCTCCTTTCTTGTTTGGCCTTTTGGGCATTGGCAATTGATCCAAATTGTTTTTAGAGCCGAAATGAAATAGCCAGGAACATGTTCATTTCGGAAAGAGTATGTTTTTCTCTTCAGATCCTCAAATTTTTTCGTCTTTGATCTCGTTGATCATCTGGACGAAAAGGCCTTTTTTATTGACGCTCAGAAGGTGGATCCCTTTGAGAAGATGATGGTTTTGAGGTAGAAACAGGTACAAGTGCTTGTTTAAGCATAACTGTAGCAGTTTCTGCTTTACCTATTTTCATTCCTGGAGCTGATGGAATTACAAGATATTTAGCATTAGCCTATATAATGGAATCTTCAATCTGCTGAGCGATTGAAGTAAGGTCTTGAAACCCTCCTGTGTATTTTACAGGGATTAACGATGTGCGTAATTCGTCAGGCAGATTTGCCACACAGATTGGCAACAATTCTTCTTTAGGGAGTTCTAAACTCAAGTAATATGTTAATCCATTCCATCGGGCAATGAAATCAAAGACCCTTTCATTCTCCCTTTTCTTACAGTTTGTAAGATCAAAAACTATTGTCTTTGGAAAATTTGAGCTGAACTGAAGGAGGAATTTTTGGCGAAGATCCTCCCATCCAGTAATTGACCGGGATTGCAAGCTTGTATACCAAACAAAATTTGGTCCTTGCAAGGTTCGCTCGAAGCATCTGAGTTTCACTGCATCTTGTTGTTCCGGAGTTCCCATAATGGGATTGGAACAAGACACGTAATGCGTCAAATGCTGTTCAGGATCGCCTGATCCATTGAAAATAGGGAATACAAGATTCCCAAAACTGGATGGAGGAGAAATTGAATCTACCCATTCAGTGTAAACATTCTTTTCTGGTTGAACTTGTGCACGTTTCCCTTCCATAGTTTCTAACTGAGCTGTTAATGACTCAATAGTAGTTATTAACTTTTGAGAAACATCCTGTTGAACTTGGACTTGGGTAGGTGTAATGACTGGAGCTTGGACAGATGTGGCGATTGGTGCTGCAACTGATGGTAGAACTACCAACTGTTGTTGCACTTGACCCATAGGATTAGACCTGTGAGGGTGTACTGATAAAGGAGGATATTCTTGATCCATATCAGTATCTGCAAAAAAATTACTTTGGCTGAATGACTCCAGCATACTTAAGAAGAAGACTACTCTAAAGTGGTTCTGCATTCAACCATCTTAATTCCTTCATTTCTTCCTCCTGTTGTGAAAACCTTTGCTCTAGAGAGAGTGATTGACCTTCTCTGGAGGAAGGATATGTAACCTGGTTCTTTCCCTTCCCTTTGTTGGATCCTTTTCAGAGAGGGGGAAGTGGGTTACTCGAAGGATTACCTAGGTTCTGAGTAATCCTTTGACATCGTGTACGCACGCCTTCTTCATTTATGTCCGTGCATACATATTCTTGAGCAGGAACCTCTTCATCTGAGTCCCCTGAGTGTGCCTCATTTGGTGGATTAGCAACAACGGCATTGATGACATTGATTGATGCATAACTCATAGCATCCCTTCTATCAGCATTTCTGTGATATTTTCTTCTTCCATGTCTTTGATTAGACAGTGCCTTTTGTTGATTCGATCCCTCAGGAACTTCTTGACGAACCATAATTTGGAGGGAATATCCTGATAATTTGACTCTTCGTTCCTCTTGAGGTTTCTTCCCCAATCGAGAAAAGACCGACTTTCTCTGAGGAGGGGATTGATGATTTGAAAAAGTCCCCAGTCCAGTGGACTGGGGCTGTTCCTATTGTTCTCGCTCAACTCCTTGAATCCTATTTGTTGATTCCAAGGGTTTGTTTAAAAGAGTCCCCAGACTGGCGAGCTAGGGTGGTTCTTGACATGCTTTGTCTTAGACTTTCTTGAAATTCCTCTTGATCTTGAGAACCTTAGTCTGGAAATTAGATGGATTCATTAACCTGTATCCACTTTTATCACCTGGTACAAAAGACCGTTGGATGATTTCTAACACTTCTGTCACTTGGTGATGTGCTTGCTCCAAATGAAAGGCCTGTTTAATATTCTCGTTTTCTTGATGCAAGAGTAATTCAACAACTTGTTCTCTGTATTCTTTATTTTGAGAGGAACTAGTTGAAGCTTGTTCTTGGTAAAGCTTTTGATTACAAACAAAGCCCATTGACTGTGGCCGGTTATGGGCAATAACATTGCATGAGACCATTTTCGGTGGGCTTTGCTGACCGGAGAGCACCATAAAATGCAGTGCTCCATGAACACCCCATCCTCTAACATGAATACCAGATGGGGCATTGGCAATTAACTGACGCATTCTTCCTAGTGCGCCAAGGCATGAACGTTGAAGGGCTCTCTACTGCTTTTCAGCCTTCGGATATCGGAAGACTGATAGAGATGCCAAATCAATCTAACGTTGTAACCCTTCTGTTATCTTAAGATGATTTTCATATTCATCAAAAGATAATACTTTCTTTTTCAACTGATAAAGAGTTTTCCATATTTTGAGACGAATATCATGAATTTCATCTTCTGTCAACATTTTTGGAATATTATACTGAGAGTCAGCCAAAGGCCAAAACATGACTTGCACTTCACCTTTCGCCTATTTTTTCTCATGTTCAGCATTTCCTCTTTATCATTTGATGAAGATTATTCTACCTGATTTGACTAGAGTTGGTGTTTCCTTGTTGCTTCATTAGATTCAACAGGATTGGTAGAGAAATCATTGATCAAACTATAAGATGCATGAATTAGGGGTGGTTCAGAGAATGTCCTACACCCTGGGCTATCTCTTGATTGAGAAAGTATTTCACCTTCTAGTGATGAAGCTTCAAGCATGACTGGTTTAGCATTTTTAAGTGCCTCAAGTTAAGAGGGCTTTCTCGGCACTACATTGTCCACTGGAGAATTTTCCGGGCAATGTGCATCACTACTGCGAAGAGGGCTTTCGCAGCGAAATTAATTGTCATGGGGAGGACCACCATAATGGGTTATATCAAAAGATGATATCTCTTGCTCCTTAGTCTTCTAACCACACAGAGGGTTACTGTGGCTCTCATCTAAAGATGAAACTTCGAGATCGACTGAATTGTCATGAAGAAAGCCTTCATGAGGAAGTGTTTGTTGAAGACCATCGGAATTAATTTTCCCACTATTGGGAACTGAGGGAGTAGAATCTTGAATTCCAACAGATAATTGTCTGAGGGCTTCAAGAACTCCAGCATCGAGCAAGGCCTTGTTATAGATTGGCATGTGATCTCATGACTGTGTTGGGCGGGTCTTTTTCTTATACGCCTTCTTACTCGCCTTGGAAACCACTTGTTGATGAAAGTGGCTACTCTGAGAAGGTGTATGTGCCTAATCAGGAATGATGGCCAGGTTAGTCTGATGATCTCCTCTCAAATTAGGTGTATGTGCCTAAATTGGTTGTCTGTATGATATGGGGGAGTATGCCCCACAACCCTCTTGGACTGGAACATGTGTGTGTGTCTGTTCCGGAGTGAACTGTTGATGTGTCACTCCACTGGTAGGGATAGATTTATGTGTCTTTCCCTGAGATGCTGCTGAAGTTGTTATAATATCCTGGAAAGCATCCAGAATATGAGCAGGGATTTGTTTCTGCTCTTTCACCATTGATATAATATTCTTGGTGACTTCAGCTGCCGGAATGAGAATATATGTCCATTCCGGGCTTGGAGTAGGTGTATGTGCCTGCTCCTATCCACCTTTTCCTGTTAGTGAATCCTAACAGTACTCAAGTGTGGGGGCAGAGAGTTGAGTCTGCCTCCTATTTTTTGTCGGGGATTTCTAACTAACTTATCTGAATGCAACCAAGCGAGACTATTGGTAGGATTGATTAATACTAGTAGGTTTATGTGCCTGCTGATTTCACTACGCCAAACGTGGTTGACGAGATCCATCAAATGTAGTCAGACGAGCCTACTGACTAGATGATGATGTATAAACAGGTGTATGTTCCTGCCTATAGTACTCTGCCGGAATTTCCAGGCGGGATTAGCGTGATGCTGCCAGACGTGTCTGCTGGATAGCGGAATTAAAATGGGCAGGTGTATGTGCTCTCTCATTACTTGCCACCATGTTAGGTTGGTGGACTTCTCCTGAGATGGAAGAGATGAGAATCTACTCACTGTTGACCGTATTCTGCCTCTGGTGGTTCGTCTTGCTTGCTCGAGTTCGAGGAACCTAAGCCGAATGCCTGGATTCAGTACCCTCATCATGTTGAGGGCGCACTGCCGCACGAGTCTGGCGGCGATTTTTGGTGGGAGCCCTTACGAAGGACTCATGTCTGTTTGAATTAAGTCCCTGAGGGACCTTCTCATTCGCCTCCCCAGAATAAGGGAGCGAATGGTGATTGTGTTCCGGGAATAACGACCTGAAACGGTTGGAGACTGTAGTTAGCACCGCCTAATTCTTGATCACTGTTCATCGTTGTCCGGACGACCAATGTGAGTTTTTTACTTGGATGTCTTGTCGGGAAGCCTCCAGAGTTGGGATGGTACCGTGTTGATGGTACTCCTTAACCAGCGCGTTTGATACCCCACGTTGAAGATGCTGAGTAGGTGATATTGTCCTTAGAACGGACGATGATCCAGCAGGAGTAGCGGTAGTGGCATTTTCCGAAGCAGTATTCACAGGTGTGAACTTTAGAGCAGCCATTCTAGAAATGTAGAAAATCTTGGAAAAGAGTGCATGTTTGATATAACAGACATAATCAAGATAAATTCAGCCACTATATCTTTTGGATGAGCACATTTTTCAATGATTGTTTTTGTTGGCCCTCTCATTGAGTTTTAAATATAGGCCTAACAAATGGGTAAAACATTGTTTTAACTTGGTTAAGGATTCACGTCGGGTTCACCATTTTTGTTTCCCTAGGATTTTGGGAATAACCTCATTTTGATGGGAGGTTCAAACGTTCCGATCGGTTTCTAACGGGTTTGTTCGTAGAACTGGAAACATCCAATGATTCCACATCCATTCGGACCTACTTTCCAAAGGTAGGTGCACATTAGTTTATGGACTAATGAGGTTTAGGAATTTTCATTGGTCGAGAGGATGGCAGGTCAGACTCATCACACCTTTTTGAGGGGAATTATTGTCTACTCCAGGACTCTCTTTATAGATTTAAGTTATGTTCGTGAATCCTTATTACGTTACCAAGTATAAAATGAGCTTTCCTTCAGATCTGACAATCAATGATAAAATATGTAGGAATTTTAGAGAATCTTTTATATGTATTCGTGGTTCTTCATCGATATAGAATCATCTGTATTTATTATAGATTCTTGGTCAATGGTACCCTTCGACGCATTTATATAGAAGTATCTTGGTCATTATGATGAACATGCTTGTTTTAAAGCCACTCAGTGGGGCACTTGAAGTTTATTTTCATTCATAAGGACATGGATTATTTCAGAGTCAGAATCGAACCCACAGACAGGCTACCTACATTTCCTTTGTTTAGAAAAGGAATCAGAACCCACGTAGTTCGAGTAAGGGAGTATGATGTTTATGATTGATGGATCAAAGAAGGATGTCATAATTACTTTTACACTCTAAGCCCATGTGAGTCATTCTCGGTGTGAGAAACAATAGGTATTGGTAAAAATCAGACATTTGTGCCATGAAAGATGAAATCATATAAAATAATGTGGGGATTATGTATGTATGACTTCCCAGATAAATGAAGATTAGGATTTACTTCAGGGAAGAAATCCAGGAACAGGGTCCATAAAGGTATATGTGCTTCATGGAGATTTTGAATACTATAACTTGGGGCTTACTTCTAAAAAGGAGGCCCAAATTAGTAGAGGACTTATGATTGGGTTTTACTCCTGAAAAGGAATCCCAGATCAAAGGTAATTTAGGACTAGTTAAGAGAAATTAAGACTGGGGCTTACTCCTGAAAAGGAGGCCCGGGTTTAAGAGATTTGAAAAATTAAGGGACTGGGGCTTACTCCTTAAAAGGAGGACCAGATTAGGGGACTGGGGCTTATTTCTAAGGAGAATTCCGAGGTTAATGAGTTCTCTCATCGTAAAGGATGAGGTTGAATGAATGAAATCTTAATCTTTAGTGACATAAAGATGTGTAAATCACTAGATTTTGAGAGTTATTCCACAGAATTCCTTTCAGATAAGGATTTCAAATCAAGAAATCATGCCATAAATGGATTTTAAGAGTGTCTTGAAGACTTAATCTTGAATAGGAGAGGTGGAATGAAATAAGAGGGGTGAAATGGGAAAGAAGGGCACCCATGGAGGCAGAGGCGCACAAGTCTTTACAGGCGCGCAAGTACTGCATGGGTGCACAAGTCCCGGTCGCACAGGTATACCTGCGCGACACATGGGTACTTGCGCGACGGTTAACCAGTAGGGTAATACTTGAGAGACTCTTGGTTAAAGCCTTTGGAATCCTCTTGAGGTTCTTCCAAAAGAGGGGCGCGCAAGTTCTATTGAAGGAGTAAGGCGGCACGCAAGTGTGGCCTTTTCCCTTAAGGGATGGCCACTCAGGCGCGCAAGTGATGATGAGTTTCAACACTTATGCCTTCCTCCCCCTCTTTAGATCTTCCGTTCTAGGTAAAACATTACCTTTGAAGTGTTTCAGAATCTTTGAGAAGAGACTAGGGCGTCGGGACCTCAAATCTGAGTTTCTGGAAAAATTCCTCCTTTGAATGGCGGGCCCACAGGGTCTATTTATAGGCAAGAGAAGACCTCAGGAGGTTATCACTTAGGTCACGCAAGTCACTTGGGTGACCATCATGCGTCACGCAAGTCACTTACGCGACCATCATGCGTCATGCAAGTAGACTTGCACGATTATGAGGGAACTTGCGTGACCTATGGGCAATGTTCTCCTTGTTCATCCCTATATCGATTTTTTATATTTTCTTCAAAGGATGAATAAATTTGTGCTAAGATAATCCCCTTTTCCAATCTTTAGATTTTGTGACGAAAGGAGCATCAACAACCATGTAATATAAGTTGAACATGTTTTTTACTACTGCCACTGAGATAGTGAACTAGGCCCTCATAACTGAGCATAACCTTAGAGAGGTTAGAGGTGTGGGACAGGCCAGTTTAGTACCTCATCAAAATAGTAGTTCATATAGCGGTTGGAAGTTTTATTTTGATATTTATTGAGAATAAGATATTATACATAGTGTGCACCAAGATAGCCATGTGATCTATCATCAGTGTGGTATGTAGAGTTATATAAATCCCCAATGTGATAGATCCCGAGTTGAGTATAAGGACTTCGTAAGAATGGGGTATCATTAGAGGTTTTTTCAAAATTTCCACCCATGTATAGTGTAGAGTATCTACACCATCTACACCTTTATGAGTGGGATTTTTATATCCTTATAAAGTAGAGAGCTGTAGTGCTATGGGCCATAAAGGTCGTGGTGGTGGACATGGATGAGTGGGTTAGATATCAGACTTACAATATTATTATAGTAGTCCTGCCTAAGATAGTTACGCTATATCTTAGGATTCTGGATCAACCAAGATATATGTAGTGAAACAAATGCTTGAGGAGGAGATTTATAGTCCTATTATAGTTCAAGGTACAATTTATGTAGCCTCTATTTTAGTGTCTATATTATCTAACATCGGACCTTCTCCATTCTTTATATCATTATAAATTGAGTAGATTCTTGGGATCTTAATTCAGTAATTATATAGGGTGATGACACTAAATAAGCCATTGGGGACATGATCAAAAAGTGTATATCAGTTAAAGGAATTCCCCATTTAGGTTGGTGGATATCATTTTACATGGATCATCTTCATCGTTGAGATGATAGGTTTTAAAATCAATCTCAATATGGATTGGTTGGTTGCTTACCATGCGTATATTGACTACTATACCTAGAATCTATCCTTTAATTTACCATAGGATAGTAACTATATTCACAGGGGTGAGTTGGATGTCTATGAAAGTTAATCTTAAACCATGTATTGTGGTCTAGGATGGGTGATAGCCCCGATTGTTATCCTCTTTTTTGATGATCAAGGAATACATTGGATATATTTTAATCCAGTTGTGGATTATTTAAGTGCATTTTTTCTAGAATAATTTTATATATTACCTCTTAAATGTGAGGTAGTATTTACTATTTAACTAGTTTCTAGGATAGTTCTTGCATTCGTTCCTCTTTTTGGGATGGTTACTACTGAGTTGCGGGAGCTAAAGAGGCAACTTGATGGATTAGATGCTAAGGGGTTTATATGAACAAGTACATAACTATGGGATTCACCATTTATTTTCAGTAAGAATGAAGGTGATACCTATAGTATTTTAATGGAATATCAATTACTAAACCAGATTATAGTTATGAACTGTTATCATTTACTGTGTATGGATGACCTCTTTGACTAGCACTGAGGTGTGAGGGTTTTATACAATATTGATTTGAGTCTGAGGTACCATTAGGTGAATGTTAGTTTTTCAGATATACCATATACATTATTCTATATTACATATGTCTTATATGAGTATCTAGTCATGTCATTCTGTCTCACGAATTTGCTGAAAAATTTTATGGCTCTGATGAATCAGGGTTTTCATCCGTATCTAGATTAATTTATGTTAGTATTCATGGATAAAATATGGGTGTATTATAACACTCGATATCATCCTGAAAAAAATCTTGAGATCACATTGAATACATATATAATAACCAATTTTATGATAACATCACCAAATGACACTTTTGGATTGCTAAGGTTTACTTACCAGGTCACACCATGTTAGAATCTAGAGTATCCATGGATCCATATAAGTTTAGGGTTGTGTTTTCCTATGAACAACCCAATAATTTCATTGACATATAGAGTTTATTGGGTATGGATGGATATAATATTTTTTCATTCGATCCTTTTCACACCTAGAAACACCTCTTATGGGATTGACTAAAAATGTTTTTATGTTTATGTGCTCAAAATCATGTGAGAAATCCTTTTAGTATTTGAAATAAAGGATTAGTTCAGTAGCAATCCTGATTTTTCATTATCCTAGTAGGGGATATATGGTTTACTATGATACATCAGGAATTGATCTTGGATTAATTACAATATATGGAGATCACGTCGTGGAATACTGGTCTCTATAGTTCAGACCTCATGAGAAAAATTACCTGATGCATGAGTTGAGTTAGCAGTTGTTGCTCATGCCTTGTAGTGTTGGAGGAATTAATTAATTAAAGAGTGGTTTGTGGTGTACATGGACCAAAAAATCATAATTATTCAAAAATTATGAATTGAATATATGTAAATAAATCTGGGTTGAATAACTGATGTATTTTTAATTTGAGCTTGCTTGTACGACTATGAAGGGAAATGCTGTTACTTATGCTCTGAGTCAAAAAACTGAGTCACATGCATCTCAGGAGGATACTATTGTGTGGAAATTGATGGCCCTATTTTATGACATAAACTTAGATGTATAAAATAATCATAGTATTTACATTATTATAGCTTTACCCGTGACCTCTTCACTTATGGATAGATTGAATATTAGACATATTTTTTATCTTGAGGGCATGGTTATTCAGGAGAGAATTTTAGAATAGGACCCACCACCTGGATGGGTTTTTTATAGGGACGAGTTCATGACCATTCATGTGTATGTCTAGGTTATTGAAAACATACAAGGTTAATTTATGTGGTAATATCATGCCTCTTATTGGGAAGTACATTCCAGTCTAACCAAGATTTACTATGAAATTCACCACTGGTACTGGTGATCGGGGATAAAGAGAGAGATAGTTGGATTTATCACTTAGCGTTCTACCTGTCTGTATATGAAGGTTGAGAACCAATGAACAATGGGGATTTTAAATCAATTTTCCATTCATTAGGGAAAATGATATGATTTCACTGTGGATTTCATGATGGGTTTTCCAATATCACCTTGGGGAAATGATGTAGTGTGGGTGATCAAAGAGAGGGTGTCAATGGTTTCTCCCTTCTTACCTATTAGAGATTAATTTTCAATGGATAGTATAGGAAGGATATATTTTATGAAACCATACACCTTCATATAATTCTTCACACTATTATATTAGATAGAGGTGCTTGATTCACATCTCAGTTCTGTAAGGGGTTGTAGAGGGCACATTGTTCAATAGAACTGTTGAGTATAGCCTATCCAATTAGACTAATTGTTAGTTAGAGCATATGATACAGGTGTTAGAGGAAATTCTATAAGTGTTTTTCCTTGAGTTTGGAGGTTCTTTGGAGAAACACATACCTCTCATAGAATTTTATTATAATATTAACTTCCAAGAAACTATGCAGATGGTTCCTTTTGAGTGTCTCTATGAGATGCCATATCATTCACCCCTTTGCTGGGTAGAGGTAGGAGAGGTAGAAAAACTGGGTCCTCCTATAATTCAAGAGACATCAGAGTAGGTAAATCTTATAAAAAAATGTACAGTTATAAAACAGTAAAGTTATAATTATTATTCAAATCTCCATCTATAACCTATGGAGTTAGATATCTGGGATTGGGTCTTCCTTTGTGTCTCGTCTAAATTAGAGCATTGGTGGATTCAGAAATAAGCCAAGATGACACCAAGGTTTATTGGACCCTTTGATAACTTAGAGAGAGTTATTCAAGTAGATTATCGGTTTTAGTTACCTTATAGGTATCTTGTCATGAAAAAAGTATTTCATATATCATATCTTCATTGTTATCATCCAAATCGGTCTCATTTCTTCAACATGATGAAGTTGAGTTAAATATTGATGCTTCATTTAAGGAAAAACATATTCATATTATTGATTGGAGCATGAATTATGTCTACTGTTGATTAGTTCATCTAGTATGGGTGATATGGAATCATGTTTTTGTACATTATAAGACATGGGATTTAGAGGCCAATGTACATGATTAGTAGATGGAACTATTCATGGATGATGCTTTACCACACTCAGAAGGGAAACTCGGGTATGGGTTATTTTAAAGTGGGGTGGTTATAAGATACCATATTTTTAGTGATTTATTGATCCTTTATAATACTATTTAAATATTTTTGTGTTTTAATACTAGTTCATAAAGGTTTAGGAAAGTGTTTAGGACCTTCGGTGGCTTGTTCGGAACCTCGATCATTAGATTTTTTAAAGAATCAAAATAAGGCACACAGTTGGTGCATAAATAGTATTAACCATGTCTCTCAACCATGAAACCCATATGTTGAACATAACAGTTCAAAAAAATATTATGTAGGTCTTATGGCTATGAAAAATATTGTAGGTTGGTTTCATAGTTGAACTACATAGTTAGCACATGGCTTTTAAACCGTGCACTTAACCGTTCAAAGGGGGATTACTTAAGTACAGTGAGAACACGTGTTTAGCACATAGTTTTTCCAACCATGTGTCCAAATCATGCTCCCTTTAAAATTTGTGGAAATTAATATCTTACACTTTCCTCTATTTAACATTAATTACCATATTTTCTTCCATAGATCAACAACACCACCTTTCTCACATAGAGAGAACCATGCTCCCCTCAAGGTAGGCATTGATCTACCTCCATCATCTGGTGTTGTAGTCCCTCATTATTCATCATTTTGGATATCCATTGGTAATCCCTTCAAACTGATTCATTTTTTTCTTCGATTTTCTTCTTATATAAAACCAAAAACACATACAAGATAATATTACCATTTTTTATGGTGTTTGTAAATTCCTCTTATTTCTTCTATTTGAACTTAAGTTAGAATATAATAACAGATGAGGAGTATACAATCCATATAAGGTAGGTGATTTATAACTTTTCCCTTAAAATATTAATGATTTATAACTTTCTCAATAATGTTTCCCATTGGACCCTCTATGTGGTGCCTCCATAAATGAGTAACACATCAAATTAAATGTTGTAAAACCTATTATTATGTACTATTTCCCCTTTTAAATGGTTGGAGGTTTTCAACTTCAACCCAAAACACCCCTTGAGATGTGTTCATTCGAATTCATATTATTATTCCTCCCCTTTAGGTGTTTTGAGCTTGCCACCCCTGAGTGGATACTTGGTATGAATTAAAATGAAATGTTAAAGGTTAAATACATCTTGTAGAACCTTGTCTTAAATAAATGTAAGGTATTATAAATATGATTAATTTATAATTATTAAATGAGATTCATATCTCTTGGTCTATTCATTTAATGTAAATGTTTGGTAAGGTGGAATGGACACTAACATAGCCCTTTTTTATCACTTGGGAGTGAATTGATAAATGAATAGAATGTAATAAATTTAATTGTTAAACATGGTATAAGCATTAATATGGACCCTCTTTTTATCACTTATAAGTGAATAGAATAATGAAATGAATGTGATGAATTAAATTGATAAAGGGAATGAACACTAATATGTCCCCTTGATCTCTTATATAAAATGTTCAATGATGAAAAATTCAATATGGCATAGACATCACGATATAGAATTGATGATTCTTTTACATTAGATGCCTTGGATTATTACCTTGGATCCAACTTACATGGACCACCATGAATTTATTCCTTGGGATATAGCCAATTATTTATTGAGTTTTCTATGTATGATATATGTGGACTTGATGAGGATTCCTTGGCTATATGCCTTGGGTTCCTAGCCTATGTAGGTCAACATTATACTGAGTTTCCTATGGATAAGCTCCATAAACATGAAGAGGATTCCATGGTTAATGGCCTTGGATCCTAGCCCTTGTATGTCTTATACTTGATACACCTAGTATATTCCATTTATAATGATATACTATTGTATACAATTATCCATCATTTATAGACTTCTTGACATAGTATGTAATTGTATATTAGGTTCTAACACATTATCATTTATAGAATTACTCTTATTATACATGAACAATACTATAGATTATATGAATTTAATGGATTTGTTATAGATGCCACTGGTGGTGGACTAGTGATTATATCTAACACCATGTTTGGTTCATCGTTTGGTACCCGGGAATACTACATGAATACGGTTAGGGACAATGGGAAATAACCAGATATGTATGCTTGACTGTTGTGCTAGGATAGAGTATGGGAACAGAGGACCAAACATAAGCTCATGATGCTATTTTAGAGATAGCTTGGGACTTTTATTCATTTTTGTATAGCTTGTTTTATATGAAAGTTTCATTGTTCAACATACACTACACTTTTTTATATCACCATGACATGATCATTACACTACTACAAAAAGGGCCTTTAATAGCACTGGTATTTAACAACATAGAAAAAACACTTATAACTGGCATACTTGTCAGTGCTAAATAAAGAGCTGATAAATTTAACCTTTTATCAATGTTTTTTCAGCATTATAAAGGGTACCTTTATCAACGCTTTCTTATTACCACTGATAAAGGTTATCCTTTATTAGTGATTTATTTTTAGTGTTGATAAGGTGTATCCTTTATCAGTGCTTTATTTTTAGCACTGATAAAGCAAACCCTTTATTAGGGCTTTATTTTTAGTTCTCATAAATATTTATTTCCTCAGTTCATTTTTATCACTAATAAGGTTCTGAATAAATAAAATGAAATAATTAAATAAATAAAAAATAAAAAAATGTGTTTTTTTAAAAAAACTATAAATTTTTTTAATTAAATAATTATTGATAAAAATGACTAAATTGATTATACATTATTAAATATGAAATTTTTTATTAATTAGATAATTATGATAATTAATGTTATTAAATTATATATATTAAATACATTGATATATATTAATGTATATAAATATGATTTATATATTACAAAATATTTATGTGCTTTACATTAAATAGTAATATATTTATTGAATAATGGTTTATAATTAAAATTTAAAATGAATTAAAAATATTTGTTAATTTTATAGTACTCGACATATAATTGAATGTCGTTTGATTTTTCAATTTAATATATATCAAATGTGCGTTATGTTGATTTCACATATATGTACTTAATGCATTTTAATATATTAAAATTCAGACACAAAACACATCCATTTATTTAGTATTTTTAAAGTGTACTTATTCTTAATGTATTCAATTTCACTCATTTTTAACATATAATCATGCACTTAAAATTATTTATTCATTAATAAGGTAAAAATATATATTTTAAAAAAAATATTTATGAATAAATATATTTATAAATGTAAATTTACTATATTTATACATTTATATTTTTATAATTATAAATAAATAAATATTTATATAATTATAAATAAATAGTTATGTATATTTAAATAATTATTAAATTTATAATAAAGTTTCATAAATAATGAATATATTTACTATATTTATATTTATGTATACTTATTAAATATATATATGTATAATTATATAAATATATATAATGATATCTGTATTATTTTTTAAAAATATTTCTATAATTATAAATAAACAAATATAAAATTATAATAAATATATTTAAAAAGGAATATATGTAATATAAATATATATATATATATATATTATATATAAATATTTTAAAAAAATTATTTATAATTATAATTATAAATCTACTATCAGTGCATCACTAATAAGCACTGATAAAATCATCTTTATCAGTTGTTTTTTAGCATTGATAAATATAGGATTTGTCAGCACTAAATAATTCACTATTAAAATTTATATTTATTAGATCTTTAACTTTAGCACTGATAACAATTTATTTTATCAGCGCTTTTTTAGTGATGATAAAGACCTATCATTATTAGTGTTAAATAAGAACTGATATAAGGGCTCATTATCAGCACTTATTTGTAAGCACTGATAAAAGTGTCCAAATCTTTTTAAAAAACCCTAAATATTTGAGAACTCTTAATGATATAGAAGATTTCCATGAAATCTACCCACTTTAGATGCTCTTCCTCGGTGAATCGAATGTCAAATCACACCACTTGACTTCCTCTAGTTTCTCTAACATCTCGTCTGACATCCGGTGTTCGATTGCAGTTAGGGTCTCTAAAGAGGGTCTCATATTTTTTTCAACCTAGCGAGGTAGGCCTTCTTATTTTCTTTGTGCCTTTTTTGGTTTCATTTTTTATTTCATATTCTTTGATTTGTTTATGATCTATTGTTTATGATTTGTTTGTGATCCAATTTTTGGAGAATGATTTTTGGTAAGTTGTTTGTATTGACTACCGATGTATAATCCATTTCTTATATATAACACTGAATCTTGGATTTATTCATTGTTGTTTTAATGATATGTTTTATATCTTATTACTGAATAATTTTTTCATATATGTATATAAATTTGTACAAATATTCATGTTTATTATTTTTAAAAGATTGGGTACAAGCGTGAAAGCAGCACACAACGTGAAAAAAATACAGGTAAATCCCTAACCTGGTGACATTACCCTATGACCATGCCCCAAACACCTCCCCACCCTTACCACCCTAGTTGATCACTGGGGTCTAATGTTCATATATATTATTGTTTATTGACTACTAATTTGAGGTACATTAGTAGTTCCCTAATGATTATATATATGTTGACACCATTCATAGACATCTCTGTGGAAATGCAACTTTAGATGACATTTTTCAGGAACCTAGTTAGTGGAGTGATGTATGTTCCTCTATTATTTATATGTATCAAAGGATCTAGTTACTCTTATAATTCAATACGGTCCTTAGTTTTCTTATGGAGATGATTCGGAGGGGTCATCCCCAGTTAAGCACATTTGGTTTTTATCACATCAAGCCTTCACTTTTTGAATCATTATAGTGCCTTTATAGTACACATTCTGTGTGAATGTCAGGATTTTATCAATTTCATATTTCCTATAGAATATAAGTGAGTTTTTATATTGGAATGGCATTTGTGGGTGTTTATATAGATATTGCATCATTTATTTCTCTAGTTGTTTGTTTAACATGTATTTCTATATCGGGTAATGATGATTTTGGGTCTGCATGTTCATTGACTCCAAGGTTCATGCTAGAATTTTTTTCGACCTCTCGTACTAGTTGTTTCTATTTGGGGGGGGGGACACCTCCCATTTATGATTTTTTCAGAAAAATTTTAAACAATCCGTTAGCAACTTTGAGGTGTGTTAGAGGTCATAAGATGATATGACCTAGCATTTTTTTTGTAATTTAGGCTAGGTACATTACACTAACCATTTTTTAGTTTACACATATAAACATTAGTGAAAATATAATTTATTATCTGCCTTTATCTCCCTCAATTTTTTCAAATTCCAACAACACTTATTGTTGGATTTGTAATATCTAGGTGCTCAGATATTCTAGTTGAAATTACCCATATTTGAATTTTCTATCAAATTCACTTTTGATAATGATTATATTATGTGTATTTATTTATATATTTTAAAAAATTAATCCTTTATGAACCCAATAGGGTGGATATAAACCGAAAATGTATGCATGTTAATCATTTGACAATAAAATATAAATATGGATTTAAAGAGTTCATCAAGTTTGAAAGAGATCATGCAGACGACCCTTCTAAAATCCACTATTTGTGTTTATGTTCATGGTATTCAAGTAAAATTAGTTTGAAAAAGTTGGAAGAACATTTTATTTGTCAAGGAATAGATCAAATATATAAATTTTGGACTAAACATGGAGAAAACTAAATTTCAACATCGATTCGAATGATACCATGATTTATGAATCATTTGACATGAATGCCAATGTAAAATATGATAGAGATCGCATGGAAGAAATGATAATGAAAATTGAAGATGAAATTCATGATTGTCCAATGTTTTTTGAGGAGTTAAATGGATTTTCCAAGAAACCATTTTATACAAATTGTACTAAATAAAAAAAATATTATCTTTATTGAAGTTTTATAATTTGAAAGCTGGCCTCAGATTGAGTGACACCATCTTTATAGAACTACTTGGTCTTCTAAAAGATATGATACCAAAAGAAAATGAAATACCATACTGAACATATGAAACTAAATTAATGTTATATTCAATGGGAATGATCTCTAAAAAAATAAGTGCTTGTCCAAATTATTTCATATTATTTCTCAAGGACAATGAATCACTCATGAAATTCCCTAAGTGTGGTGCATATCAATATAAGAAAAAAAGAATCAAGTCCTCTAAAATATGTATGGTAAATTCCTATTATTCCATGGTTTAGAAGACTATATGGATGTCAAGAATCTACAGGACAATTAACCTTACATGAAGATATAATAATTAAATATGGGAACCTATTTCATCCAGTAGATTCTCCTCAGTGGAATAAAATTGAATATGAGTTTCCTGAATTCGGAGATCAGTTGATAAACTTTTTTCTAGAATTATCGATAGATGGAATAAATACTTTTGGTGTAAAAATTAGTTCTCATAGTACATTTCCCATCATATTGGTAAATTATAACTTTCCACCATGGTTATGCATGAAGCATAATTTCATTATCTTGTCTCTACTTATTTGTAGACCAACGAAGCCAAGTAATGATATTGATTTCTATTTGGCTCCATTGATCAATGATCTGAAAATGATGTGGGATATAGGTGCTATAATGTATGATGACCATAGAAGTGCCAAAATCATATTGAGGGCCTTGTTTTATAAAATGATAAATGACTTCCCCACTTATGGAAATTTATCAAGCAATATAATTAAAGGAATATTGGGGTGTACCATTTGTGAAAAATACAAATACTCAGTTCAGTTGAGACATTCTTCAAAGACTGTGTTTTTAGGGAATCCGATTTTATTACATAACGGCATAAATACCTTTCCTAGATGACATCATTTCATGGGAATATCAAACAAGGTACAAAACCATCTCTAGCAATGGGCAATAAACTATACAAAAAATTAAAAAATATTGACATTGTTTTCGGTAAACCATTTTCGAAAAACCTCAAAAATCAGGTTGGAAGAAGATCTAAATTTTCTTTGAATTGTCATATTAGAAATGTTTGCATGTCAAAAAATTTCTTGATGTCATGCATGTAGAAAAAAATGTATTTTATAGTGTTATTATCATGTCACTAAATGTTCTTGGGAAAATGAAAGATGACATAAAGGCTGGGTTTGACCTGATTGAAAATGGGATAAGGGAAGAGTTGTCCCCAGTGAAAGGTAAAATGTGGAATTTTCTTTTTCCGGCTACTTACACTCTATCCAGACAAGAAAAAATTATAATTTTCTCCTTTTCTTTACTTGTGTAAATGTTCTATAGGGGTATTCATCAAATATCAAGAATGTCGTTTCAAAGACTAATTTTAAGTTACAAAAACTAAAATCACATGATTTCCAGGTTTTGATGCAAGATTTAAGGGATGTTTCTTTTTTTTACATTCTTCCTAAAAATGTACGACATACATTAACCAGAATCTTCTTATTTTTCAAATCCATAAGCAGAAAATTTGTAAAACTGGTGATGTTTTCTATCATGAATAAGGATATTTTAGTTATATTATGTGAATTAGAGATGGTCTTACCACGATAATTATTTGATCTAATGATCCACTTTATGGTTAACTTGGTCATATAGGTTCAATTATGTGGCCATGTCCATTACAAATGGATCTACCCAATTGAATGGTATATAAATATTTTGAAAGGGTGTGTCAAGAATCAAATTCATTCTGAAGGTTGTATTGTAGAATGATATATTCTTGAAGAAGATATTGAATTATATAATGATTACCTATCAGATGTTGAATGAATCATTCTCCCAAAGTCTCCTCACAGTGACTGCCTTATTGAAGAAGGGATTTCTAGAAGAGATGTTGTTATAATTACCTTAACATAGTCAGAACAAGGACATCTTTAAATATAAAATAATAGTGAAGATTTTGATCCATTCATTTAATCCCACAAACAAATTCTTAGATAAGTGAATCCATCATAGTATGAAGAATGTATATGAAAAACACATAATTAATAGTTTATAGGTCATTTTAGAGATCAAATTTAAAAGGAGTTGTCTGAAAATCCAAATTCAATTATCAAATGACTTCAATTTATTTCCATAGAACCGAATGAAAATGTTATATCTTACACTATTTTTTTAATTAATGGTTATAACTTCTATAAAAAAGAACATGATTAATTCACTATGATGAAAAATAGTGGTTTTATACTTGTGGTTGAAGTGATGGACATATCTGGTTACAAGGATAGAAATCTAATTTAATCAAATATGTAAAATTTTTGCATTATTGAACAAATATACGAGTTGGATTATACAACATTTCAAGTTTATCTTTTCCATTGCAAATGGTTTGACAATATCATCAAAGTGAAAGTTGATGAAATGGGATTTGTGAAGGTATATTTCAGTATAGAAGGGGGGAAAAGACGATCCATTCATAATTGCTTCAAAATCAGTGCAGGAATTTTGTGTCTCTAATCCAACAAACAGGAATTAGTCTATTTTCCTGATAGCGACTAAAACAAATATTGAGTCATATGAAAAGTCAAACGTTGTTGAAACTTTCCTTGGGACATCATAATTAGTTCAAGTTGGTCCCAATGTAGAAAATGTCTTGTATGTTATAGGGGACAACAAAGAGGGGATTTTGATTTTCAAAAGAGGAACCAATATCCTTAAAACCATTTAAAAAATCAAGAGAGTTCAATGTGAAGGTAAAAGTTTTGTTTAATATATTATTTTTTCCTTATAATATTATATGTTAGCTAATTAATTAACATAATCTAAATTATATGTTTGACTACTCATGAAAAAAATGTATTCTACACATGATGATGTTACCAATCCCTTGGAAGAACAAACTATAATGAAGGAAACCCTTTGGATAGATTCGAAGGTAACATTTTGACATTCTTTCTCTATTTTACCAAAAAATTATATAATGGAATATTGATTTAATTTTTATTATTCTTTGAAAAGTTCAGTTATTTTATAAGATTTATGTCCATTTTTCATGCCTTTGTCATAAGATCAATGATGTTTTCACTACTCAATCATAGAGGTAATATTTATATTTTCACAATAAAATAATTGTCCATAGGATTAATTTATTGTTTCATATTTATGTATAATTTATTTATTTTTAGTATTAATCACAAAATAATTTTTTTCTTATACATGTGGATTATTTTGTTTGATTTGGGGTTCTCTGTCAAAATTTTATTTTCCTTCTCCCTTAAAACATTTTCACCCCTACAGTGGTGCATTTATCACTTTCTTTTAAATAACTCCACTTCCTTTGTAGGAAGAGAAACAACGCTACCTATGCTCTATTATAGAGTTAATATTGATGTGTGTACAGTAATATCCTTGTCTGTATAATTAATGTATTCTATGATATATATGTTTAATTAATAAATTTATTTTTATTGTTAATCACATAATAATTGTTTTATTATATAGGTGGATTATTTTATTCTATCTGGGGTCATCTGTCAATCTTTCATCCCTTTCTGCACCAAAACTTTTAAAGGCTTCTTCTCCCATAAAACCTTTCACTCATATAGTGTTGACATTTATCACATTACTTCAAGTTCCATCCACTGCTCAGTCACAGAGGTAATATAGATATTTTCATTGTAAAATTATTATTCATAGAATTAATGTATTGTTTCATATTTATATTCAATTTATTTATTTTTAGTATTACTCATAATAATTTTTTTCTTGTATAGGTGGATTATTTTTTCGAGTTGAGGTGGTTTTTTTGAAACAACTCCTACAGTATTGGCAGTTCGACAAAGAAAGTCAGTGGAAATCATTATAACATTGATAGTTAATATTTTTTTAACGTATGTAATAATTTTTATTTATATAATTGAATAAATTAATTTTTGTAATGTCTATAATATAGTGCTTTTTCTAGTGTTTGTGTTGTAATTTTCATTTCTTTTAAATTATTTATTGGGACTTTTGTTGATATGTGGTGTCTTTCTAGTGTGTTTCTGGGGTTGTAGTGTGCTATTAAAGCACATTGTAGTGGTGTTGCAGTGTGGTATAACAACATATGATTGAATGGACCTTTATCAGTTCTTTTAAAAGAGTTGATAAAATAATTTTTAAACACTTTTATAATCCCTAATAAAGGGTTAATTTAGTGGGCCAAATAAAAGTGCTGATAAATGTTCCCTTTATAAGCTCTTTTTTTGTGCTGATAAAAGTTATGGGATTTTAACGTCACTCAGGTAGTCATCACTTTTCCGGCACTAATAAAGGCCATTTCTAGCACTATTAAATGCCTTTTTGTAGTAGTTTCATTTTTGTATCTGATATTGTATACAGTTTTTCATTCATTGTGTTAATATATGAGTTAAAATTGGATGGTTTACTTATTTCATTTCTTTATTATTTCATTGATTTATGCTTCTAATTCTTTTATTACCATTTTTTTATACTCTGATGAAGAGGGTATAGTCTCCCCACTATATCATCATAGACTCTCACTATTATTCTAAATCCAAAAGCATACGAGGAGGTATGATTGTGGCCATATATACAACCTAACTAGTCACATCCCTATGAACCAGGTTTGGGATGTCACAAAAAAAAAGACAAACTAGAAAAAAACACAACCCTCCATTCCACAACCTCAACCGCATGTTGTATTCCCAATTTCTTTCAAAATTTCAAAAATACAAGGAGATGGGTTACTGTGTGTTCTACATGGGCCACAATGTAGTCTATTGTTTTCTAGAATTACCACTCCCTGATACTTCCGAGAACACCCAAAAAATGATGGAAACACAGAGAAACATAAAAATAACCCAGAAATATATAATATTAAATATCATAGTGATTTGGGGTGTCACATTTATATAGTAACCTACATTTTTATAACACCAAAACTGAATATTAATTTCACTATGATATAGAAATGGATATATTAACTTTTTTGGAGCCATAATACCCTATTCAAGTCTCCAGTCATCTCTATTATAGTACCATGTCGAAGCTCACACTACTATATTACTATAATCAATGTTTTCAGTCAACATCGTTACAGTCGGTTAGAATTTATATATTACAGTACACTAGAATTTGGACTAAATTCATAGAAAATGATCTGGAACCACCGTTCTCTTAAATAATATTCATGGGATCTTATATTTTAATTTTTTATCATAAGAATAAAAGTTAACTTAATAAAATAAAATGAATGAAAAATAATAGTTTAAGTAATTATCTATTGAAATGAAAATGAAATATAAGCAAAGAATATATATGGATGAAGTTAAGGCCAATATAAATGTGAGAAATAACATTCATAGATAAAATTATAAATATATTTGAGAAAATAATAAATAGAAGGACTGTAACACAACATATGACACCTTCTAATATGTTTCTTAATAACATTTCTTATATAAAAATAAATTATAATGTGTTATAATTTATTATAAATTTTAAATAAATGTATTATATAATTCAATATAATTATTTTAATTCCTTTAATATCATACTTGAATCTGAATTTAAAGTTACATTTTCATCATATTCATGTTATAAGAGATTAAAATTAAATTCTAATGGAATTTGGTGCCATCGTAGTAGAAGAGTTCAATGTACATTTGAAATTAATGTTATGGAGTTATAATATCCAAGTTAATATATTCTTCCCTTTATTTTCAAGATTTTATCAGTAATATGTTATTTAATAATAAATTAATTTTTTTTTGTAAATTTTACATTTACATTATTAAACTTGTATGTAAGTATATGTCTCAATTGTGGTGATGATACCATGTTAGGATGAAAATATAGTTATATACATGTAATAATCCACAAGGTTAAGTGATTTGACACCCATGGGGATTTAGTTAATTAAAAATAAAAAGAACAAAAAATAAATAAATTAGTAAAACTATTATGGGGGGGAGTTAATCAACCAATTATTATATATGGTTATATGAGTATATATCTACTTGGTGGAATTATTCCAATTCCATATGAATTAAAAAATAAATATGAATTAATATTTATATACCATTTCTAAGTGTAATATTCTTTTTATAAGTGTATTATAAAAATGAAAAATAATAAAATAAAATAAAAAAAGATAAATATAAGGGTAAATAAAATAAAATTAAAAGTTATTTATAGTAGAGTTATTATTTTTTTATCTTTAAAGAATAAAATATTAAGGATTAAATCCTATTTGTTAACATCATAATCATTCCACATATATTTTATCCTTACTAAAATAGAAGAGTAAAAAATGAAATTGAAAAGAAGTGTAAATCATACATTCATTGATCTTTAAAAATAACTAATTTTATGGAGTCATTAGGTTAAAAATTAATTTAGTAGGTAATAGGGTGGTAAAAGATAGAATTTTATGGAATATATTGAGACATTAAATGAGATAAAATCATGTATCAAAGGAATGGTTTATGAAGAGAGAGAAAACCTCTACTTATAGAGATTTTAGTTTAATATTGTGATTTAAATTTAGAAATATATTTTCAATTTTTGAAATCGAGTTATAATATTTACATCATTAATTAACCAATATAAGTACCTCTTAAAATGTTTCATATCTATATCCATGCTAAAGTTTATCTCTTTAGAACACTCAATTCACCATTTTTTACTTTTTCTATGTTGTAAAAGCATTGTGTTGACATTGCATTCACATTTGGACAATCATCTTAACATATGTATTTATTTTTATTAATTGATAACATTTATTTGATATTTTAAATACCTAGTATCATTACACATATTCCATGTATTTATAAAATATTCCATGTCATTGTAGATATATATTTTATTATTTGTAGTATAATTCCATTTGAAATAAGACTCTCATTAAATAGTTCAAATGTGTCACTCAACCTCTATCCAATAAGAATTCCTATATTAACTTTTAAAAATAATATATATATATATATATAATATTTTAACATGTTTCTTACCCTTCTAAAGTGATTTATAACTATATAGATGCAAATTTAATAATGGGTTGTAAAGTTTAATTTCTGGTTTTTAATATGAATTTCAATAAAAAAATATATCACTCAACATATAACCACATTGATTTTATATGTTGAATTTAAAAATAAATGATTTAAATTATTAAAAACATAAATTTTATAAAATATTATTTATCAAATTTTACAAATATTTTATCAAAAACTCATATTATAAATCATTTACTATTTAATATCATACCAATTTATTTATAACATTTTTAAAAAATATTTTCCAAATAATTTTGACATGAGGAATCAAAATATTCAATTAATTTTATTAAAATAAATCTATAATTATTAAATTTTAAATTTTAAAATAAAAATACCTAATATATTAAATTTTAGGAAGAAATTCAATATCTTTTTTCATACCTTGACATATTTATTTCTAAGATTATTATGTTAATAAATATGAATATTAATATATAAAATGAATTTAGATATCCATATATAGATTAAAGTAAGGAAAATTATTTAACCTTTAAATAAATCATCTTCTATATCATTGAATATGTATATATATATTGTTTAAAATAATTATTTTTAATGGATAATTTCTATAAATATATGTCCATAGATTTTATATTAGAAAACTCATTACTAAAAATATTATTTACCTAATTAAAGTTCTATTTTATCCCCCCTTTAAATAAATTCCATCATCACAATTTTTACTCACTATTAAACAAGTGAGGATATTTTTCTTTCTTAGCTTCTTCATGTTCCAATTCCACTTATTCTAGGAAATGATTTTCCATAATACATTAATAAAAAAAATTAAATTTTCCATAATATTTTCACTCTACAATCAATATTTTAAACTAGTTTTTCCTCATTAAAAGTATTTTTATCTGGCTATAATATTTCAAGGATCAATATACATGATTAATTAGGTACATATTTTCTTAGTAAACAATCACGAGACACATTATGTACATAAAATCAACATAGAGGTAAGGCTAATTGATAATACACTACACCCACTCTCTCAAAAACCTCATATAGACTAATAAATTGAGGGATTAATTTCCTTTCTTACCAATACATAGTACACATTTTCCTTTAGATATTTAAAAAAACATGATATCCTACATCAAAATAAAGAACCTTCCTTCAATTATGTATAGTTTATTTTTGAAAATTTTGAGATTACATCACTTGATGATGAATCAATTTAACTTTTTAAACTATATCATTTACTAATTCATGTAGTAAAAAATTATTTTCCCCAAATTCATCCCAATAAGTTATAGTTTGGAACTAATTTTGAAAGAACAAATCAAGATCTATGTGATCACTGAGAGGAGGGTTGAATCAGTGGTCAACTATTTTTTTATCTTTTATAAAAACAAGATTCACTATTTATTATATAGAATTTAATCTTCTAAACCACAACACACAATAAAACCCATAGGTACATGATAATTCATAAGGTTCCCTACAAAATAAGTGTAACTCATCCTTGGAATTATATGGACATAATATGAGACCATACATCCACTATAAAAAATTACTTTGAGGTTTATAACATTAAAGGAATATTCATCAATTTCATAGAACTATATTCCATTGAAAAGGAATATGATTTTTTCAAAGATAATATGATAAAATAAATTATACTAAAAAATGAACCTTCACCATCATGCTTCAATAATTAATCATTGATCCTCTTGAATTATTAAAAATGAATCTCTATAAGTTATTCTTACTCCTCCTCAATTTATTACATAAAGGTGAGAAAGAAATTATGTCTGAACTTATTTTTCTAAACATATCCATCTGATTACTTCATTGACTTGTACATTTCCATTTCGTACTTCTCTGTCTGGTGAAATGTGCATGGTACAGCTCTATTTGATACCATGTGTTTAGTATCATCTGTTTATTTACCTCTATATGATACTCTCCATCATTTATCCTCGGTCTTGTACCCTCTATTCGGTATACACTCTATAGTAACATTGCATCATAATCTTCACCTAAGAGATATCTCAAGATCCTTAGTCAATAATTCACTTATTAAAAAAATTAAGTAACTTCATATTCCAAATTTTCACCATTATATACTCATAGTTTCTCTAAAATATAAGGTATAAGTTATATATTAAAATTTGAGTTTCCCACACCAAATTTTAATTACCTATTAGTCCACAGTGTATGGTAGTATTGACTAGAGGGGGTGAATAGTCCTTTTAGAATTATTTATTCGAATAAGAATATCAAATTGTTTCAATAGTGTTAAATTAATATAAAAAAACATGATTTTTTATAGTGGTTTAGATCACCAAGAACCCAGTCCACTCATAAGAATCCTCTACTTAGTAAGGAGACTAATATTTAAAATATCCTCACTTTTGTTAGGGAGTGATAACTCGATTACCTAATAATGTACCTTTTATCACCTTCCATTATAACTTCTGAATTTTGAAGTTGTCACAACCTATATTCATTTTAGATGAGATGAATAACCAAATATGAATGATTTTGGATTGGAAAAGTGTAAACCAAACTATAGAGTACAAACAGAAGGAAGGAAGATATACAATAGTGAAATATAGAAATAATTTAGAAAAATAGTGGAGCAGAAGATGTTGAAATTCAATAAATCACAAGTTCATTGGTCAATTCAGTAATGGATGATCACAATTATGAATTACTTCATGATAAAATAGAATGAATGATAGTCGTAGTAAAAATTCACTACTTCTCACTTTTGGAATGAATGTTTAATTTTTCTCTCGCAATAGTTTTCTCTATAATTATGTCAATCATTTTTGTCAATCCTCATCGAACAAAAAATGTATCCCATTAATTGTTTCACATTAAAAAATATATATTAATTTATTCAACTCTAAATATCTTGTAGTGTCTCAATAGATAATCATATAAATCCATGTTAGAAAATTAATAAGTGCTCAAAATAATATTATTATCTAATACATGAATTAATGCACTGAGTCTTCACACTCTTTTAATTATACATGAAACAACTATATAGAACTTGTATAAAGATAATTAACATTAAAGATAATTATTAAAATTAATAAAATTATTAAAATTATCTATATAATCTTGCAGTAATTTGATATCTCAAAAGATACAAAAAACATATCAAAAGATAACAGTTATGAAAAACATTTTTCTATAAAAATGTCAGTAATATTTTTCCCATTAAATAAATTTCACCAAGTTGGTATAAAATATAATTAATTTTAAAATAAATATAATAATAAAAATAAAATTTATAAACTGGTTGTATTTAAAAATATCCAAACCATGTTACTGCAAAAAATAATAATTCTTGAAACATATAAAAATGAAAAAGCTAACAGTACAACATACTAACTGTGAGATAGCATGCAGTATGTATACTTATCTTGTGTGGTTGGTATACTAATTTTTCACTTATTCAGGATCACTAAAAAATAAATTCCTTGTTAATAGTAACCTCAAGCAGTAAGGTGGATGGAGCCTCATGGTAATTACCCCATTAATGTGGCAAGGTAACTTACATGTCATGCGGTAAGTATATATATGAATTATGATTACCTTCACAGTATCTATACTTACTGATTAATAGTAATTTTAATTGGAATTTTATATAAGCCTTCACGATAAGGTACATTCCTTACGATAACAAAAAAATCTAGTTTATGGTTTGTTTGGTGCTATTAGTGCAAGAATGAAAGTTTGAGGTGAGCTACAGTTGAACTGTGATTGGTGCTACCATTATTATACAGAAATATACTATGTTGATCACTTATGAAAATGAATATTTATCACCCATATTAAAATATATATCTAGAACAAAACACAAATCAGAAACATCATTTTCTTCTACAAAAGGCTATGTAGTACCAAAATTAAAACAACTATGTTGTTTTCTTCAAAAAATGGTTACATAGAAAACTACTCTGTAAATATAATTTAATTAATAAAAAATAGAAAATTAAAGGATTTTAAAATGATTATATTTCAATTAATGAAATTAATAAAACAAATAACATTATAAACTAAGAGTAAAAATAATATCTCCCTTTTGTAAATTGAAAAACAGAAAAAATTTCAAATTTTTAAAAATCCCAAATTTTATGTCCCAAATATTATCTTCAGTTATTCTCCCCAAATGTAACCTCATTTTTGAAATTGATCAAAAGGAATAAAATAAGAAAAAATTATAAGAATAGTAGATAAATAAAAATAAATAGGGGTAACTTCACCGGAGTTCATGAAATTTTACAAATATATAAGTAAAACAATAAAACATTGTTTACACATGCACTCAAAAATTAAAATTCCATCATGAACAGTTCAAGTTATATTTTTTCAAATATCAGAGAATCTAAATATTTGTTAAATATATATTCCATTTGGTTTTCTATAAGAATTAATTTCAAATCAATATCCCAATTATTAACAAGATCTATAAAAAATTGAAATCTAATATCTATATGCTCAGTCCTAGAATAGTGTAAGGGGTTTTTGATATAGAAATGGAAAATTTTTTGTTATAAAATATTCAAATTTAATCTAAGTAAACATTAAAATCACATAAATTTTATTTTACCCAGAGTATTTGAGCACAATAATTATTAGTAGCAATGTACTCAACCTCAACTATGGATAGTGAAACTAATAATTTCTTTATAGAACTATATGAAATTAAACATTTACCTAACAAGTTACACATAACTGATTCACTCTTCATGTCAAGTTGGATGCCTCCAAAGTCAAAATCATAAAATGATAATAGATTAAAATAGTTCTAATTGGACTAAAATAGATCAGTGTGGATAGTTCCTTAAACATATATAATTACTCTTTTAAAAGCCTTAAAATGACTCTCTTTAAGATTATATTTGATATCTTTCACACATAAAAATAGAAAATATAATATCAATCCTAGATAAAGTTAAATACAATAGTCATCCTATCATTCCTCTATACAGTTTATCACTTATAGAATTTCCAGATTCATGCATATCCTATTTAGAATTAGTGCTCATTAGGGTTCTTAATGTTTTACATGAATCGGTATTGATTTTTTTAAATAAAAAATTGGAATAATTTCATTGATTAGGAAATATTATATTTTTGTAGTAAAATTTCAAGTGTAAGTAAAAATTTCAATTACCCATATTAGGTACATATCAAATTCATTTTTCACTAATTTTGAAGAATCATTACTAAGTATATCATTTATAGAAACAAATAAAATATAATCAAAATAAATTTTTAAATTTAATATTTCATTAAAAAAATTCTTTATAAATAATTTTGGATCAACCTTTCCTTTATTAAAATCCTTTTGTAGTGAAAAATATTGTTACAATATTATACTAAGATCTCAGAGGTTTTATTAAAACATATAATTCTTTAGACAATTTGAAAGCATGATTTTTAAATTCATGATTTTCATAACCAGTTGGTTGATTAACATAAACCACTTTTGAAATTACACCAATTAAAAAATAACACATTACATCAATTTGAAATAGTTTAAATTTTTTAAAACTTGAAAAATATAATAAAATATAAATGGCTTTTAATCAAGTTACTAGTGAAAATGAATCTTCAAAATTAATTCCTTATTCTTGGAAATAACCCTTGGAAACTAATATATCCATATTTTTAACTATATTACCATACTGATAAATTTTGTTTTACAAAATAAATTTGGTTCCAATAGATATCTTAAATTTATATAAATAAATTTCATTACAAACATTATTTCTATCAAATTGGTTTATTTTATTATTCATAAAATTTATCTAATTCAAATATTTCAAAGATTCTTTAATACTAACATGTATTAAATTATCTAAAATGAAATAATACCCATAAAAATTAAAAACTAATTTTCTAGTCCTAATTAGAGAATAAAAATTTCCAATTAAATTTTCCAAACAATTGTCTCTTTGTGTTTTCTAGTTTATCAGATCAGTTTGTGAAGAGGTATTCTCTCCCTCAACTAATGCATTAACATTTTCAGGTTTATCTTTATGAAAATTGAATTATTTAAATTCTTGAACCAAATTAGTAGAATCTAGAATTTTTGTTTCATTATTTTAGATAAATTTTACATGCCCATATTCTTTTATTTACATAGTTATCTTGTAATTTACTATATAACCTTTACTATTGTTTAAATATCCTAGAAAAATTCCATCATCACTTTTAGCATCAAGTTTTTCCAGAATATCTTTATTATTTAAAATATAAAAACCATGGCCAATGAATTAAAAGTAACCAATCTTAGGTATATTTTATTTAAAAAATTCATAAGGGATTTTCTTTTAAAATGGTCTAATGTAAACTCTATTTTGGATATAACAACTAGTTTTAACTAATTCAGCCCTAAAATATTTTGGTAGGTCGAATCCATTAAGAATTTTCCATTATTTCACTTAAATATTTCTATTTTTCCTCTCTTAACATTATTTTTGATGGTGTTATAAGGGTTGAAAAAGTATGGTAATATCCATTATCATCACAACATTTCTCAATGTCTAAGTTAAAATTTTGTCCTTCTTTTTTACTTCTAATTGATGAAATTAAATATCATTTTTTATTTTGAATTTTTTTATAGAATGCAATAAATTTTTTAAGGTTTCACTTTTATGGGATAAGAAAGAGTCCAAGTGAATGTACTGAAATCATAACAATTACAAACACATATCTCTTATATAATAAACTATAAATACTCATATTTATAAATTAATCAATGTGAATCAATTCTAATAATCTAGTTGTATTAACCATATTAACAGATCTAAAAGACTTTCTGTTGATTACCCTTTAGAAAAGAATCAGATATAAAGAACTTACTATGTTTAACTTTATGGAGTTAAAAAACCTATCTATGTTTCTCTAACATTTACAGTTTTCAAAGATGAACATGTTTAAACATTCTATTCTGAACAATGTGGTATACCTTTATAAAATTTAAACAAACTAAATTTTTATGGGTTAGTTCTAGAAAGTCTATAGAGTATCTATTATATTTTATATTAGAATAAAATAAAATATTATCATCTATATAAACAAGACATTTATTATCTTTAATCATTACACCAATATCATCATTATAAAGTTGTGTTGTTCTAATTAAAAAAATTTTAATCACATTACATGTAGTAATTTAGAAATTATAGTAGATTTGAATATAATTACCTCTCCAAAACCTTCGACCATTCCTTTAGAGTTGTCACCAAACGTTATATTATCTCCATTAGAAGAATTTAAAGATATTAATTTAGAAATTTCACTAGTCATGTTCCTAAAGCACCCATTTTCGATATACAATTTTTCTTTGTATCTCTTTAGGAGGGTTTCATGTAAAATAGATTAAGTAGATATTTGTTTTGGTACCCAATAAATTTTGGGTCCAAATAGGTTAGTACAAAAATCTTAGGAACCCATACATATTTAAGAAATTTATTTTATGTTAATATAATTTATATTTTAATAGATATAAAATTTTTGGTGTGTTCTAATGACTAATTAAATATTAATGAATAATAATTTTTAATGTAACCTTATATTACATCTAAATCATGTAATATTTTAAACATTTCAATTACTTCTTTTAAAACATATAGCTATGTGAAATTTATGAATATTTATATTATATAAAAATCCAATTTTTTCAATATTATTTTCATTCAAAACCATAATATTATCAAATTATTATTTTCCTTGAACTAAAAGAGGTATGGTTTATTTTAATCATGTTTTTTACCTTTTATGATTTTAATTATCTTTTTAAATTACTTTTAGGTTATCACATATTTTCATAGTTGAACATGATCCTGTTTTCTTCAATTTATTATTTTCATGTTTAAACGTCTAACATTCCTTTTCAACATTTTTATAAGTTTTAAAAAAGTAATTTCAATTTCATTTCTTAATCTTCATTATTTTTTTACATGAAAACATTCGTTCTTTAATTAGCATATTTTAACATTATTAGATCAGAATCTGCAACATTTTTATCTTATATAACCTTATTAATTTTTTCTTTTTAGTTCATTATATTGTTCATCCATTCTCAAAATATCATTTTGAAACTTTTTATTTTGTTTAGGTAATTCTTTAAAATCATTTTCAATATTATACTAAAAACTATAAATATAATTAGAATCATTTTTTAGATCATTCTTGGTGGTTTACATCAATAAATTATTATCTGATTCTTTTAAAATTTAAAAATAATCACTACCGGTGTTTGAATCTTCTATGTGGATCCATCCAACATAATATTCTCTTTTTAGTTCTTTATTGTATTTATTATCTTTCCCTTATTATTTCAATTTTGTATTGTTTGATTTTATATTTATTTTTTCTTGAACTCATTGTATATTTATCCAAAAACATAATATTTACTACTTTTACCTATTTTAATTCTCTTTCTGTAATCCTTTTGATTATATCTTTTGGGATTCTTCTGGAAGCCTCTCTTTCCATTCATAAACTTGGAGACTCCTTTGGTAAAAATTACTATTTCATATTTCTTCCTTTTAAATAACTAAGAATCATAAGTTTTATCAATAACATTTTTGTTATATTTAAATGTATAACTTTACTATTATCACGATCATCATCATTTTCATTATTCATTTCCATCTCATTATGAATAAGGGATCCTATTAGCTCATCCATTGAATACTCAGTAAAATACATAATATCTTTAGTTATATCTTTCTTTGAGTGACACATTTTGGGTAGAGCTTGAAGTAATATTTCAATAAGAGTATTATTCTCTATGGTCTCCCTAAGCCCAACCATGTAGTTTTAAATTTTGTTAAATCTTCTTTATATATCATTTATACTATTGTGATCAGTCATTCTAAATTATTTAAATTCATCTTTTTGAATACCTTGATTGGTTCCCTACAACGTGTCAGTTCCATGATGAGTGACTTTTAAAGTCCCCCATATTTTAAAATTATTTTCACATGAATAAATATGACTCTGATAATTCTTAATTAAATAATAATATAAATAATTAATAAATTTTGTAATTTGGAACACCTTTTGTGGCATCATTACTAATTGGAGTGTGTAAATCTACCTCTAGAAATTTATAAGGTTTTGAAATAATAGACCAAAATTAGAGACCTATATTTTCTGTAAATGCATCAATCTGATCCTTCTAGTATCCATAGACACTTCCATTAAAGTGAGGTGGTCTGATTGGATTCAATATCTCAAATTCCAGAATTACCATAAAAATGCAGTGGATCTTTCCTTAGGTTGTTAAGTCAAGGATAATGGTTAGTTCAAAACATATAATAAAATATTTAAATAAATTACTTAAAATTCGCCATGATTTGACATGAATTTTTTTTGTTCATAGTGTATGAAATTATTGACTAGAATGGGTGAATATTACTTTTATAATTATTTATTTAAATAATATTATTAGAGTGACTAAACAGTGTTAATTGTGAAGCATAAATTAAAATAAATAATACATGATGTTTCTATATTGGTTCATATTGCCAAGATCTTATTCCAGTCTTCCATCACCACTATACAGAGATGATATTGGTATTTACTATATCATTACTTTTTTTAGGAAGTAATAACCTAATTACATACAAACATACCTTTTTTCACCTAATAGTATAACCCCCGGTTTTTGAAGAAGTCACAACCTACATTTCTTTTGTCTTGGAGGAATAACACAGACTTCCTTTTAGATAGGAGTAATTACCTAGTATAAATACTTTTGGATGGGAAAAGAATAAACTAAACTCTATAGTATTAGAAATTAATGAATTATTAGAGTGATGATTTCCTTCATGATCAAGTAAAATGAATATTATTTGTAGTAGAAATTAATCAATTTTCACTTCTGGGATGAATGTTTTATTTTTATCTCACAACAATTGTCTTTATAATTGTGTCAATCCTTATTTAAAAAACTTGTATTTCATTAGTTGGTTTACATTACAATGGATAAATATGTTTCATTGACTCCGAATATCTTGTTGTTTCTCAATGGATAATCATAGAAATCCATGTTAGAAAAGTAATAAGTGCTTAAAATATTACTATTACCTTAAATTTGAATTACTATGTTGAGTCTTCTCACTTTTTTAATTATGATTGAAATAACTTTGAAATACAAGTACAAGTATCATTAACATTAAATATAATTATTCAAATGAATAAAATTATTAAATATGTTTTTACAAACTTCTAGTAATTTTATATCTTAAAAGATGCCTAAAATAGAAAAATTGATAATAATTATGGAAACTATTATTTCTATAACAATTTCAGTAATATTTTCTGACTTAAATAATTTTCACTATATTTTTATAAAATATAATTAATTTTCAAACTAATATATTAATAAAAAAGTATAAACATGAATTAGTTTAATATATCAAAACCACATTAAAACAAATTATACTGTGAAACAAGAATTTTAGAAAAATAATAAAAAGAAATAGTTGATAATAAAATATAATGAATTTGAAATAGCTTGCAGTTAGCATAATTGCTATGAAAATTTAGTATATTGACCATGAACTTATGCTTTATCACTAAAAATATAATTCTCTGTTAGTATGAATCTTGAGTGGTAGGCTGGCTGGAGGGTTCACAGTAAGTACTCCCTTCATATGGAAAGGTAACTTACATGTCATATGGTAAGAAGATAGATAAATCATGGTTTCTTTCCCGGTAATTATACTTATAGTTTCATGGTAATTTAAATAGTAAGTTCATATAATCCTTTATGATAATTTAATTTCCCTGAAACAACTTCAAAAGCTGGTTCATTGCTGGTTCGATATTATTGGTGCTAACATGAATGTTTGAGGTGAGTGATAGTTGAACTGTTGTTCGTGGTACCATACTTTAGTAGAAATCAGATAAATGGTTCTCTTCTAAAACTTAATATGTAGTACTCATATATATATGGATATGGGGAAATAAACATAAAATTTCTACATCAATTCCTTCTACCAACAACTATTTAATACCAAAATTAAAATGATAACAAAATTTCCTTTAGCAAACTTCTATGCAGAAAAATGACTACACAGATATCATCTAATTAAAATAAAAATGAAAATTAAAGGGTTTTAAAATGATAGGATTTAAATTTATCAAAAAAATAATATATATATATATATATATATATATATATATAATTACAGTGTATACATTACCCAATGAATTCATCCTTATGTTAACCAGCATGAAATCCACAGAACAACTCAGGGTAAAAAACATTCATAAGTACATTCCTAAAATAAAATCATCAATAATCAAAAAATATTCCAAAAATATCAACTAGAATCACAATATTTCCTTCATTATTAGTTAGGTTCTGAATTTCTTTCTCAGCATCATCCCAATGAATGAATTTACAAAAACATTGTTTAGATATTAAAACCTTCATCTTTTACTTCATTATAGGAGCTCCTTCATCTAAAAATGATCTATATAATACAACTTCATAGTAACTTCTCTATCTAGTAATGCACTATTTGATACAACGTCGTAGGTACTTCTATGTTCATTAATAATCCATCGAATACAACTTCATAAGAACAACTTCATCCAGTAATTCTCCATCTAGTGTAAAGACCCCCCAAAACTCTATTTTATATATATATTTAGAAACTATTTCCAATGAATTGAAATGTTTGTATATTATATTTTATATTTCCCTCCATTCAATAAAGTCTATCTAGTAAACTCTATCCGATGACTTCACTTGTAAACCTCCCTCTAATGAACTCTCTATGAATCATCTATTCGATGAATTCATTCAAAAACCTCCCTCTAATTAATTTTATTAGAATCCTATGTTATATGAATTCATATATCCCTTGATTCAATAAAAATTTGTTTGATTATCTCAGTATATTAAACTCATTCTGATGAATTCATGAAATATCTCAATTTGAATGATTTTATCTTTTAGTAATCATGATGCACTACTACAAAACAGGCCTTTAGTAGTGCTAGAAGTGCCCTTTATCATTGCTATAAAAGTGATGACTATGTGAGTGCCGTTAAAAACCCATGAATTTTATCAGCACAGAAAAATCACTAATAAAGGTTTCATTTATCAGTGTTAAAAATGCATTGATAAGTAAGACCTTTATTAGTAATTTGAAAAGTATTGATAAAGGACCCATTTGTCACCGATTAATTTAGAGCCACTAAAGGAACCCTTTATCAGAGCCTATAAAATCACTGATAATGGAATTTTATCATCACTCATAGAAGCACTAATAAAGGGCCATACTATAGTATTCTGTTACAAAACACTATAGTACCAATGGAGTATGTTGTCACAACACACTACAGTCCCACTGCAGTTTGCTGTAACAACACACTATAGCACCAAAAAAACACCAAATATCAACAAAAATAATTCCCAATATATAATTTAAATGAAATGAAATTTACAACACAAATACTAAAAAACACTATATTATAGAAATTTGAAATAATTTTTTATACAATTACAAAAATACAAATTATTACATACATTAAAAAAATCCTAACTGTCAATGTTACCAGGATTACCATTTACTTTATTTATCCAACTACCAACACTGCATGAGTAGTTTCAAACAGACCACCTCAACTCGAAAAAAAGAATCCACCTATATAAGAAAATAGTTATTATGATTAATAATAAAAATAAATAAATTAAACACAAATATGAAATAATTCATTAATTCTATGGACAATGCTTTTACTATGAAAAAATCAAAATTACCTCTTTGATTGAGAAGTTTAGAGACCTTAAAGGAAACTGATAAATGTCAATAGTACATGAGTTAAAGGTTTTTTGGGAGAAGATGTCTGGGAATGTTTCGTTTAATAAAGGGATGAAAGATGGATAGAGAACCCCAACTCAAACAAAAGAATCCACCTTTATAAAAAAAATATTATGTGAGTAATACTAAAAAGAAATAAATTAAAAATATATATTAAAAAATACTTTAATTCTGTGGACAATTATTTTGCTATAAAAACATCAATATTACCTCTATAATTGAGCAGAGGTAGTTTTGTTTCTCTTCCTACAAAGGAAATGGAGGTAACATGAAAGAAATTGTTAAATGCACCTATTTAGGGGTGAAAAGGTTTTAAGGGAGAAGGAGCATAAAATTTCGACAGAGCACCCTAACTCGAACAAAATAATTCAGCTGTATAAGAAAACAATTATTATTTGAGTAACACTAAAAAAAAAAAATTAAACATAAATATGAAATAATACATTATTTTTATGGACAATAATTTTACTCTGAAAACAAAAATATTACCTCCATGATTGAGTAGAGACAACGTTATTTTTGTTATTACAAAGTCATGACACATGGACAAAATCATTCAAAATAAATGAACTCTATAAGGAATAATTAAAATTAAATCAACATTCCATTATATAATTTTTCAGTGAAATAGAGAAATTATATCATAACATTTCTTTTTTATTTATCCAAAGGGTTTCCATTATTATAGTTTTTTTCTTCTCAGGGATTGGAAAAATCATCATCTGCAAAATACATTGTCTACATGAGTAGTTAGACATATAATTTAGATTATGATAATGTAGAAGAGGTCATATAATATTATGATGAAAAAACATTATATATTTAAAACACGTTTACCTTCTTATTAAAATATCATTATTTTTTAAAAGGTTTCAGGGATTCAGTTACTTTTATGAGAATCCAAATCCAATTTTTATGGTACCCTGTAATGTACAATACATTGTATACATTGGGAGAAAAATGAACATATTATGATGTCCCAAGTAAAGGGTTACCCTCGATCAAATTTTCATCTAACTCAGCATTTTTCTTAGTTTCCAATAGTATAATCAAACAATTCATTTTTGATGGATTGGATACATAAAATTCATTCTCTACTTGTGATTCCATTATGAACGGCTCATCTTTTTTCTCTTCTATACTGAAATTCACCTTCACAAATCTCAATTCATCAATGTTCACTCCATTGATATTTTCAACCCATTTTCAATGGAAAAGGGACTTGAAATTTTGTATAATCCAACTCGTATATCTATTTGATAATTATAAAATATGAAATATTTTCATAAATTAGATTTCTATCCTTGGAACCAAATATGTACGTCACTTCAGCCATAAGTGTAACACTACTATTTTCTATCACACTGAAGTCATTGTGTTATTTTGTATAGAATGTATAACCATTGATTACAAATCCACTATAAGATATAAAATTTTCATTAGGTCCTCTGGCTATCCATTAAAGTCATTCAACAATTGAATTCTTATTTTCATATAACACCTTATAAATTTGATCACTAAACCATACTATAAATTTTTTATTTTATGTATTTTATATCCATCCTTCATCCCTTGATGGATTCAAATATCTAAGAATTTCTTTGTAGGATTCAATGTATGGATCAACATCTTCACTATTAGGTAATATGAAAAGATATTCTTGGTTCCTCTCTATCATGGTAATTGTAAACAACATCTCTTCTGGAAATACCTTCACCCATAAGGGGTTCATTGTGACAATACTTTGGGATATCGATGCTTTCAACAGTTAATGGGTAATCGGTATAGAATTCAATAGCTCCTTCAATAATATATCATTCTTCAATACAACCATCTATCCGACATCAATTCTTGACATACCCTTTCAAAATCATCATACACTATTCAATGGGGTGCATCCATCTGTAATGGATAGGACCACATAGTTGAACCTATCTAAACAAGTGAACCATCTGGTGGACCGGTATATCAACGAAGAATAATGGTGGGAATAACATATATAATTCACATAATCTGACTGCAATTTCCTTATTCATGATGGGTAACTTCACTGGGTTAACAAATTTACTGCATATGGGCTTGAAAAATTAGTAGAGTCTGGTTAACGTATGTTGAACATTTTGAGGTAGAATGAAACCAAAAATAATATGTATTAAATCATACCTCAAAACATGAAATCGTGTGATTTTAGTCCTTGTAACGTCTAATTAGTCATTGAAACTAAATTCTTGATATTTGATGAATTCCTCTGTAGAACTTTTACACTAGTAGTGAAAAGAAGAAAAATTAATTTTCCCTATATAGGTAGAGTTTAAGCTGTCAGACGAAGAAAATTACACCTGTTACCCTTCACTTGTGCCAACTCTTCCCCTATCCACATGTCAATTAAGTCCAACATAGCCTTGATTTTGTCTTTAATTTTTTCAGGAACATTTAGTAATGTTCCAATAACACTATCAAATTTATTTTTTCTATATGTTTGACATCAATAAAATTTCAGACCTACAAACAATTCCAAAATGGTAATTCAAGGAAAATTGATCTCTTATTCCAACCTAATTTTTTAATGTTTTTTGTAAATGGTTTACCAGAAATAGTGTCAATATTTTTGGATTGTTTGTATAGTAGATCACCCATTGATAGAGAAGGTGGTGTAAATTTTTCAATATTGACATCGAATGCTCTCATCCATGATCCGTATTTATGTCGTCGAGGTAAAATTTTCTAATGAGCTAAAAACATAGTCTTCAAGGAATGTTTCAACCAAACTCAATATGTGCATTTTTCACAATGGGATACCCAAACATTTCTCTAATTCTATAGCCTGATAAATTTACATAAATGAGGAAGTCATTTATCATTCTGTATAATAATTCCTTCAATCTAAATTCTTCACTTCTATGAGCATCATACATTGTAATAATGGTACCCCATATCAATTTCAGATCTTTGATCAACAAATCCAAATAGAAATCAATATCATTACATGGTAGCATTGGTCCAGATATAAATAGAGACAACATAATTTATTTTCACTTCATGAATAACCATGGTGGAAAGTTATAATTTACCAAAATGACAGTCCATGTAATGTGACTACTAATCTATACACAAAAAGGATTTATTCCATCTGTATATAACAGAAGATTAAAGTTTCTTGGCTCATCTCCGAATTTAGGAATCTTATAATCAATTTTATTCAACTAAGTAGAATCTATTGGATGACGCCAGTTCCCATCATTAATTATTTTATCTACATTCCATGTTAATTGTCTTATTGTTTCCTAAAATCCATATATTCTTCTAAATTTTGAAATGATGGGAAATTACTATACATATTTCTAAGGACATGATTAAATTTTATTGTATCGATATGGGCCACACTTAGGGAATTTTATGAGTGATTCATGGTCCTTGAGAACAATATGCAATCATTTGGACAAGCATATATTTTTTATAGATCATCCCCATTGAACATATCATTATTTTAGCACTATATGTCTGGAATGGTAGTTCATTTTCTTTTGGTAGCATATCTTTTACGAGACTATGTAGTTCTGTAAAGCTGGTGTCACTCCATTTTCTAACATCTTTCAAATTATATAAATTCAATACAGAAATTTTTTTTGTTTATTCAGTAAAACCAATATAAATTGGTTTCTTGGAATATATATTTAACTAATAAAATAAATTTTTAAAATCACAAAGGTCATCTTCAATTTCCATTTTCATCTCTTCCATGCTATCTCCATCATATTTTACAAAGGTATTCATATCAAATGATTCAAAAAATGTAGTGTCATCCAAATTGATGTCGACAATCAGTTTTTTCCTGTGTTTAGTCCAACATTTAAATATTTGATATATTTCAGGAAAAATCAAATTTTCTTCCAAATAATTCAGACTAATTTGTCTTGGATAACAACAATGTAAACATGGACATAGGATTTTAGAAGGGTTCTGTATACTCTCTTGTAAACTCGATGATCTATTTAACTGCATCTTCATATTTGTTTTTCAAATAATTAACATGCATCCATTTTCGATTCATATACATCCTATTGGGTTCATAAAGGATAAATTTTATACAATATATAAATAAATATACATAAGATATTCATTATCAAAATTGAGAGTTATGAACAATTATAATAATGGAAATGTGGATCATCTCTACTAGAATATATGAGCGCCTAGATATTCCAAATAAAACATTAAGGGTTGTTGGAATTTGAAAAAATAGTGGGTGATAAAAAAAGATAATAAATGATATTATCGCTAAACTTTATATGTTTAAATTTAAAGATAGATTGTGTAATGACCCTATCCTAAATTAACCAAACAATTCTAAGTTAAATAATCATATGACCTCTAACACACCTCAAAGTCACTAAAGGATGGTTTAAACATTAGGTGTAAAAAAACATAAATGGAAGGTGGTCCCCCCTCCCAAAATAGAAACAATTAGAACCAGAGGTCGAACAAAACTCTTGCATGAACCTTGGGGTCAATGGACATGAAGACCCAAAATCATCATTACTCGATTAAGGTAAACATGTTAGACAAACAACTATGGAAATAAATGATGCAATAGCTATACATACAAACATACATTTCACACTAGAGTAAAAACTCACTTATGGTCTATAAGAAATATCAAATAGTTAAAAACCTGGTATTCAAACATAAAATGAACTATAAAGGTTCCATACTAATTCAAAAAGTAAAGGCTTGATGTGATAAAACCACATGTCCTTAACTGGAGATGTCCCCATTGAATATACTCAATTTGAAAACTAAGTGCCATAGTGAATTCTAAGAGGAACTAGATGCTATGATACATATAAACAATAGAGGAACATAAATCACTCCACTAACTTGGTTCATGAAAAATGGAATATGAAGTTTAATGTCCATTGAGGTGTCTATGAAAGGTATCAGCATATATATAATCATTAGGGAACCACCAATGTGCCACAAATCATAATTCAATAAACAAGAATATACATGAAAATACCCCCCCACCCCAATGCTTGGATAGGGTGGTAAGGTGGGGAAGGGTTTGGGCTGTGGTCATGGGGTCAAGTCCCCAGGCCAGTGATTAACCTATATTTTCTTTGTCGTGTTGTGTGCATCTTTCACGGTTGTACAAAATTTTTGAAAAATAATATACCTGAAAATTTCTACACATTTATATACATATATGAAATAATTATTTAGTAAGAAGATATAAATTATTTAAATAAAACAATAATGAATATATAAACGGTTTAGTGTTATATATAAACAATGGATCATACATAGGTGGTCAATACAAACAATGGACCACAAATCATTCCCTAAAAAACGGATCAAAATTTAATCATAAAAAATGCATAATAAAAAAATGTTATATAAAGAAATCAAAAATGAATCATAAAATACAAAAACAAGATATGAAGGCCTACCTAGCTAGGTTGAAGAAAATCTGAGTCCCTCTTCAGAAACCCTAACTGCAATCGAACGCTAAATGTCAAATGATATGTTGGAGCAACTAGAGGTAGTTGAGTGGTGTGTTTTGACCATCAATTCACTAAGGAGGTGCATTGGTAGAAGGAGGCTTCTTCAGAAACATTCTATATCATGATAGGTTCGCAAATGGTTAGTGTTTTTAAAATAGATCAGGACAATTTTATCAGCGCTTATAAATAAGAGCTGATAAAGATAGGTCTTTATCGGCACAAAAAATGCACTTATAAAATAAATATTTATCATCGCTAAAGTTATAACACTGATAAATATTAATTTTCAGCACTTTTTTAGCACTATTAAATCATACCTTTATTAGTGCTAAATAAGTGTTGATAAAGATGATTTTATCAGCACTTATTATTTAAGCGCTAATAAAGGATTTATAATTATAATTATAAATAAAAATTTATAAATATTTATATATACTTAAAAATACATATATAAATATAAATATAGAACATATATTCTTTTTAAAATATATTTATTATAATTTTATAATAATTTATTTATAATTATAGAAATATTTTTAAAAAATAATATTTATATCAGTATATATATTAATATAATTATATATATACATATTTAATAAATATATATAAATATAAATATAGTAAATATATTATTTATTTAAGTAAATTAATTATAAATTTAATAATTATTTAAATAAATATAATTATTTATTTATAATTTTGTTAATAATTTTAAAAAAATTATTTCTTTATTTGAAATTATAAATATATAAATCTATAAATATAGTAAATGTTATTTTGTAAATAAATTTATTTGTAAATATTTTTTACAAGTATATTTTTAACATTATTAATGAATATCTAATTTTAAGTGCATGCATATATGTTAAAAATAAGTGAAATTTAATAAAATTTAGAATAAATACACTTTAATAATATTGAAAAAATGTATAAGTTTTGGGTTTGTGCATTTTAATATATAAAAATTAATTAATTATGTATATGTGAAATCAATATAACACACATTTTATATATATTAAATTGAAAAATAAAATGACATTCAATTATATGTCGAGTACTTTGCAATTATTCAATATTTTTAATTCATATTAATTTTTAATTATAAAACATTAGTCAATAAATATATGACTCTTTAATGTAAAGCATATAAATATTTTTTAATATATAAATCATATTTTTATACATTTATATATATCAATATATTTAATATATATAATATAATAACATTAATTATCATAATTATCTAATTAATAAAATGTTTAATATTTAATAATGTATAATCAAACTATACATTTTTATAAATAATTATTTAACTAATAAAATTTGTAATTTTTTTAATAAATACATTTTATTTTAAATTTATTTCATTTTTTCATTTTATTTTTTCAAAACTTTATCAGTGATTAAAATGCATTGATGAAATAAAAATAAATCACTGATAATGGGCCTTTATCAGCTCTAAAAATAACGTACTGATAAAGGATACCCCTTATCAACACTAAAAATAAACCACTGATAAAGGATACCTTTTATCAGCACTAAAAATAAATTGATGATAAAGGTTCCCTTTATGAGCACTAAAAAAAGCACTGATAAAATTTTAAATTTATCAGCACTTTCTATAGCACTGATAAATATGTTGTTTTCCGTGTTTTTTTCTAGCATTGATAAATACCATCTTTTTAAAGGCATGTTTTGTAGTAGTGATGTTTTTTACTTTAAACAATGATAAATTATTACCTAATTTAATTTTTTTGAACAACTCTTATGGATGGAACTGTGAATGCATTCATAGAAATGTTTGACTCCACTCCCCATCTGATCAGCTCAATACTTTCAACACTTTTTGATCACCCCTATTCATTAAAATCTGTCTGATATATTTATAAATACGGTGAACCATTATCAAGTTATTTATATACTGATAATAAAAGAGAATTCCACGAAACCCTTCTTTCTATTCTACCACAATTAAACACATATTGTTCTAAAAAATCTCCCCCTTTGTAATTTTTTAATTAAAGGAACATAAGTCAATGATTTTCTAAAACATAGGAAATGGATCACTATACAATAATTATAATCCTAAATCAGTAAGATTGAGGTAGGAAACTAAAATCATTAAAAAAAATACCATGTTTTCTATAAAATTGTGATCAAAAATAATTCCAAAATTCTTTAATTAACACATATTCACAACCGAAACTGACTCTAACCTGTAATAAATAGTTCCTACATCAAATTCAATAAACTATTAAAATAGTTTACAAATGCTAACATCACAGCTTACCCCTTTCAAAAACTCCACCTAAATATATTATCTTCCATGAAAGGTAAAACACATATCAATGATTGTTGTCATATTCACCCCCCTTTGAAAAAAATATCCACAGATAAGATGGGATAGGGGATATAAATCACATCCTTTAATATTGAATAGAGTGTAGTGTAATACGCATAGTCAACCTCAGCTTCTGAAATGTTTCCTTTGATTTTGGTTTAGTGAAGATATCGTCAACTTTATCCTTTATAGTTAAAAACTCTAGATTTAGTTCATTTATTTCCGCATGTTCTTTGATAAAGTGATATTTAATATCAACGTTCTTTGATCTTGAATGTTTCACTGGATTCTTGGTGATATTCATAGCACTTTTATTATCATCATCCCAGAGAAGGGGTAACATCCCATCAAAAAAAAATCTTTCAATTGTGTCTTTATAAACATTAATTATATTATTTATTGAGTGGAAGATACATACTTATATTCTTTAGTTCTTAGGGTTAATGAATTTTAATTATTTTTTTGAAAACTTACACATATTTTTTTAATAAATAAAACTTCACCAGATGTGGACCTTATGTCATCGACACAACCTATCTGGTTTGTATCTATATTCCCAAACAGACTCAAATTTACCTTTTTTGATACTTTATATGATAATTTATAGTGTCTGTAATGTATATAATAATTATTTTTTCAGCCAAAAAATGTGTCATCTTTGGTTCAATTTGAAATCTAGCACACATATTAATAGCATAAACCAAGTATATTCTAGAGGATATTAAATAAATCAGGATTCTAATCAATTTCATAAATTATTTAGGATCAATATTCCTTCCAACATTATCCTTAAATAGTTTTACCATTGATATGGGTGTGGAAATTGGTTTTTAATATTCCATTCCAAATAATTGAAGTAATTACTTGGCATATTTTACTTGTAACAAGAAAATGTGATCCTTCTCTAGAAAAATTTACTAGCTATGAAAGTGCCTCATTTCTCCCAATATAGAAATTACAAACAATATCTTCATTTCTCTAGAAAATCCTTTATAGTCTTCTTCAATATTACCTTAAAATATGATATAATCAATATAAACAATCTAAATAAAGGAAACCACTAAATTTTATTTTATATAGAGGTTGTTTTCAACTCTTCCTTTTCTAAAATTCTAATTTTATAGGCAAGTATCGAGCATATAATACCAATATATCAATGATTTTTTTTACCCATAAAAATACTTCTTCAACTTATAAACATATTTATCATCTTGACCCAACAATAGTATATATGGTTTCTCAATTTAAACTTATTCTTCTAGATCTCTATTGAGAAAAGTAGACTTGATACCCATTTGGAATATCTTATATCATATTTTTTAAACAACATAAATAAATATTTGGATGGTTTCAAGTATTTACACTATTGAAAATGACTCATGAAAATTAATTCCTTAAAACTATAAGTATAACTTACAAACTAGTAAATGCCTTGTTTTCTATTACTTTACCTCTTTTATTCAAATTGTTTTGGAAAACCCGCTTTATTCAAAACACATTTGTATATTCTTTTTTTAGTAAAAGTTATCACATATAAATTTTCTTAATATTATCCAATTATTCATTAATAAAATCAAGACTCTCCATATTCTCAATATCTTTTTCAATGTCTCTTTGATCAGCAGATGAAAACAAAGAGGTTTGTAAAATTGTCCCTAATGTTTTTCTTATTTGAACATATTCTCCTTGGTATTCGATGATATGTTGGACCTCCACTTACTTCCTCAGACTTGGATGATATGAACACAATTTTCCTTCATTTATTGAAATGTATTAATTAATATCTTCAACATATACACCCTATAAATCATAAATTTTGTTAGAAACTATGTCACATTGTTTAACATAAACGACTTCATCTTGGCTTCTTCTCGTATCTACAACTGACAATAAACCATTTCAATAAAAAATTTCTAGAAATTTCATATCCATAAATTAAAAAATATTTCTATTTTCCTATTTATAACACTTATATCCTCCACCTTTAAAATGGTAGTCAAAGAAGATACCATCCAATCCTCTTTGATTGAACTTCCCAAGATTCTCACTTGTGACTTTCATAATGCAACGACTTACAAACACCGTTATGTATTTTAAACATGGGGTATCTTGATGATACATATGAAATAGATTCATATAAATTTTTGGACTAAAGAAATAATGATTCTGAATATGAAAATTTTCTCCAATATCTTTTCTCCAAAATAATCGTGAATTTCCATCTTTAATTAGCATAGTTTGGTCCATATCTACCAAAATTATTTTTTATCTCAATAGTACCATTAATTTGTGGTCTATATGGTGCACTAAGTTCATGAGGAATTCCATTATTTTCAATATATCCATTAAATTCACATTTATATATTCAGTACTATTATCAGTTTGAATCATCATCACAGAGTATCCACATTCCTTTTCACCACTACTCCTAAAAACTATAAATATTTTGAGAGCCTATGATTTTTGTTTCAAATACATTTTACATGTAATATGTGTGAAATAATCAATAAATTAAATAAAATACTTAACAATATTTTTATATTCCTCTCTCATGGTCCAACATATTTTAAAATGAATAATCTCCGAGGGAAGATTCGTATGTATTTCAACTATCTTGTGTATTGAATTTGAAATCATTACTTTTTGGAATATCTAGTAACATCAAACTCTTATTCTTATCATATCTGGAATATCATGAAAACTTCCTCCCTTTGTTAGTTTTTTCATATTCTTATGTCACATATATCCAAGGATTTTGTGGGATAACTGATTCTCCTTTATCTTGATCGGATAGCATGAACCATGTGCATCTATAACCTAAAATAAATCTACATTGGTTTGTTTTACACTTTCTACAACTTTTAAATATTCAAAAAATTTAACAACAAATACATCTCTTATTAATAGTTCTTATTTTCCTTTATCACAAAGTTAGGACAAACATAACAAATTATGTTTCGATCCATTAAAAAATAATGCACTTTTGAATTTCAATTTTTTTCTTATAGTAGTAGATTAAATGCCTTTGATTTTGAGTAAAAATTATTTATTATCTTTTATATTTTTTAATAATTTAAAATCTTCAGTAAAATGTGAAGAACCTGAATTATCCAATATCTGAGCTCATTATTATTTTGTGTCCTTGAGATCAGTTTCAATAATTAAGGCCTTTTTTTACATTTTTATTCCTTCACGCGAGGCTTTGTATATTTTTCATGTAAAATTCATTAAGATAGTATCCGTATAAGACATAATTTAGAAAGAAGTTTGGGATTATCACATCTTTTATAAATATTTTCTTGGGGTAAAAGTATCTTTTTGATTTTCACACTGTATTTTTCTTGTTTTCCTCTTTTTGTGGGTCAAATCAACCTATAACTTTTCATAAAATACCTCATATATTCTCAATAGTGTTAATTATTTAAATATAATGCTTTTTTATTTTCCTAAAGCCTCCGTGGAACCAGAAATATCTATAAAGTATATTTTTCTTCATAATCTACATGTGGTTCAGAACTGTATATCAATTTTCCAACATCTTTCTGACCATTAACCTTGGATTCTTGTTGTGAGAAAAAATTTTAGTAGACTCAAGAAATATTGTTCTTTAAATCATACTTATTATCAATCTTAATAGAGTATCCAATTGATTCTCTTTATTCTTCAAGATTTTATTTCTTATAAATTTTACAAATTTGGGCTTTACTTGTTTTATCTATATACATGGTCTACTTTACTTTATTCTTTCTTCAGTATATTCAACCTTCTTTTTAACCTCTAAGGATTATCTTTTTTTCCTTATAATATTTACACTTTTTGGAGCTTTAACTATCTTTAGGAATTCAGTTTTAGAGGACTGATATTCCTTGTTCAGCTTCAAATAATTTTTGTTTGACAAGGTCAAATCCTTTCTCCTTCACCCTTATCTTTTATTCAAACTTTATATTGAGGTTTTTTTCATAATGTAACTTATTTTTGTTTTTAATCTAATTTAACAATCTATATATATCTTTTTAATGTAAAATTTCTTGATTATCAATAATTTGACCATGGTTCGTTAACATCATGTTTTCTTTCTCAAATTTATAGAATTTTGGAAGACATTATTTAAATTATATTTTGAGCATAAAATCCATCTAATTTAACTCTTTTTTTCTTCATGACATTTACATTATCACTGGTAAAAATCTCATCATTTACTTGTACAATAAGAAAATTCTCAGTACCATCTCACTAGAATTTTTAGTATCCAATTCACTATCACCATCTTTCTCTCATTTGGAAAAAAATTTCCTCTTTTAATATTTATATAACTTCTTATCCTAACCTTTTTAATTGGAATTTTATGTTTATGTCTTCCTATTTGTAGGCATTATTACCTTTTCATATTCTTTAACACTATATCTATCTTCCTTTATCCTTGTAATCTTTTTATAAAATGTCCAATGGATCCACAGTTAAATAAATACAATAATCAATTTCCTTTATATTTTTATGTTCCAGTTTTCAATTTAATAGAAAACAAAATCCTAAATTTGCCAAACTTTTTATTCACTTCATCCTAAATATTAGAGTCACTAACATCCTCCTAATGAGCATTCTTGGGATTCCCTTTCTTATCTTTGATATAGATTTCCCGATCATCTTTTTCCATTTTCTTGATAGTTTTTTATTTTATCATTTCATATGTGATGAGAATACTATGTAAATAATCTATATAGGGGGGTTCAGTATCACTATCTTCTAAATATGATACCCTGTCTTCAAATTTATCAAGAATAATTCTTATAATATTTTCCACAATGGTTGAATCTTCTTATTTCCCACCAAAACATCTTATGGTGCTTCAAATGTCATTAAACCTTATACATAACACACAAATAGATTCATCATCTCCCATTTTATGATCTTTATACTTTAATCTGCTGATCTATAACTTTAATTTAACTATTTTTTGTATTTCCTTTATAAATATTTTTCAACTTTTCCTAGATTCCTTTTGTTATTCCAATTATTTTAACCCTCAAAAGTTTACTTTTAGAGAAAGGGGAAAGAAAAACATTTCTAGATAATCCATAATTCTCTGAGTTTTGAATATCTATAAAAACATTTTTTTCATTAAAAAGTCAATATTCAATGAAGGAAACACCCTTTGATACCAATTGGAAGGATCGGATTGGATCAGTGTGATCACTAAGTGGGGTTGAATCAATTATCAACTCCTTTTGTTTTATTCTTAAAAAACAAAATTCACCTCAACTTAGAGAGTATTGACTCCTCTAAAACATAACACAGAATAACACCCACAGAAACACAATAATTTATATCGTTCACCACTCTATAACATTATCTAGTACTTAGTATGATCTGTAAATAATCCAAGACCTCATAATACACTAGAAAACAATCTTCTGTGGTTTATAGAAATAAATAGATATCCATTACTTGAATAAAACTATAGTTCTATTATGGTGTATGTGGTTATTACATATATAATATGATAAACAAAATCAATAACAAAATAAACCTTCACCAATATGATTCAACATTTCGTCATTGTTCTGCTTGAATTTGTAACACTTTCATTTTCGAAAGTTCTTAATTCTCTTATTTTATTTCTTGTACAGAAGTGTGAAAGAAATTATATCTAAAAATATTTCAATTAACTTGTTTTCCTAATCACTTCTTCATCTAATACCTATACATATGATATTTTCTATCTGGTACACTATTTTTGATACACCTTTGTTTGATACCATGTGTCTAGTAGCCTCTATCTAATACCCTCTTCGTAGAGCTCTCTATATCATATCCTTTATCCAGTACCCTAAATATATTACTCTTTGTACAATACCATATTTCTAGTATATTATGTTTGGTACTACTATGTTTAATTCTTCAATTAAAAAATCTCACAAACTCCTTCATTGACTCCACATTTCTTCAACAACAAGAGCAGTTTCACAACATACCTACTCACCATTAAATACTCATAGTTTCTAAAAAAATATTATAGAGAAGTGTGAACATAAGTTTTGAGTTTCCCACCCTAAATTTTAATTTCATTCTAGATTATTCCTTCTGTTAACTACCTTCAAACCCTCCAAAAAATTATTAGTAAGCATACTTTATAAATATTTTCTTCAAATCTAAACATTAGTGATATTTAAAGATTCCTAAAATATTGGATAGAATCATAATATTTCCTTTTTGATTTTTGATGAAGTGAAAGTCAATATCATCACCATCACAATGAATGACATTATAATTTTTTTTAAATATCCTCCAACATTTATTTGATACTTCTTTGTAGGAACCCCTTCATCTGATAATGCTCTAAATGATAAAACTTTATAGGAACTTATTCATCCGGTAATGTTATGTCTGATAAAAATTCATAAAAAATTCTTCATTTAGTAATGACCCATATGATATAACTTCATAAGAATTTATCAATCCAGTAATTCTCCATTTCATTATAAATGTAATATCTTGATATTTTATCATATATTTCTCTTTAATGGGACTTCTTTGATAGCTTTTATTATATGAAACATTATGATTCAAAAAATAGTTCCAAAATAGTAAAATATTATTATTTTAAAATTAAATCATTTTTGAATTCATCATTTCAATATTATCTTAGGTTAAAATTATGGGATTTTTAAGAAAATATTGATTTTTAAATGAATAGTGAAAAGTACAATTTTTTCGAAAATGTCATTTCTTTTAATTGAAAACTGAACCATAATGCTTTGAATTCAATAATAAATTAACAAAATTCTCATTTAGTAATAAATAATATAATTAATTATTTTTTAATCACCATTATACTTTATTTTTGTATAATATTATTTTTGGACATAAAAATACATTTTTATACAAAAACCATTTTTTGTTGTGTTTTCTATTTTTATCTTAAATTAATTTCCTCCACTTATATTAATTAAATTTTGATAAAATTTAATCTATATTTGGAATCATGAGGTCCAAATTTTTAAATAGGTCCTATTTATTTTTAGTCACAATGAATAGTAAGAGTGAAAAAATGTATCACCACGATTATGGGTAAATTGGGTAATTGAGGTTAAAAAGAAGGTGATAAGGCATTAAAAATATATCAAAAACATGAATTTATTTCATTATATGAGTATATTTCATCCAGAATCATAAAAAAATAAAAAATATGACCTTTTTCCATTGATATTTGATTTTTAACTTTTTAATATTTAAGTAAAGGATAAAATAAAAAACGTCAATCTGTGGATTATGAAATCAAAAATATTTTGTGTCTATGATAAAAATAACATATATTTGTCTATAAATGTTTATTTTAAATATTTATTTATTGGTTTTCACATGGAAATTTATTTTAATTTTTTGTTATTTTACAATTTTATTAAATGCTTATAGAACACCAACACAGTATATATTCAATTAATATAAACAATTAATAAATGGTTTTAAATTTATTTAAAGTAATTTAAATTGGATAAATTTTAATATTAAATGAATTTTATAGATAAATATGATATTTTAGGGATTTTATTAAGGACTATATTTAAATTACATCTTTTTCTTGATGTATTTAAAGTCAAAATGAATGAATAGTGTCAAAAATGAAAATGATGTTTTATAATAAATAATATTTTATTCAATGATTTAAAATTAATAAAAATCATATCTTCATCCAAGTGAAGGTAATATAGATTAAAAAACAACCACAGTACATTTGTAGGTAGTTTTTCCTCTTATGGTAACATTCTTCACCTTTAAAAGGTAGAAAATATTAATGTTTTGGTAATTGTCAAAAGGATTAACATGGGGGTTAAAACTAAGAGATAAGGGTGAAAAAATAACAAAAAATTATCTAAATTTTATTGTATGAGAGAATTTAGATTCATAATAATCTTATGTTATAATTATATCAATTTTTATATATTTTTACATGAAATATTTATTATATGAATTTAATGATTTTTGAAATTCCAATAATGCCCCTCCCATCATTTATAAAACGACATTCATTATTAATTTTATTTATACAACTTTGAGTATAATATCTCAATAAAAACCTACCCATTTATATGATAAAAATACTTATCCAAGTTTTAGATTTTTTGGTCATCCAAAAATAACAAACATATGTCTCAAAATTGGAGATCTAAAGAAATTCTACCAAATAAGAGGTAATCTTCTTTATTGACACATTCAAGTTAATTTCTTCTTCTACATCCTATTAATTTATTTTACCCATAATAAAATAATAAGTTCAATAAATAAAATATACTGATATTTTATTATTATTTTTATTATTATTATTATGTTATAACCATTTTCCATCTATTTTACATCCTATGAAAAGCGAAAACATTGCTCGTATGTATGTATGGCTTACCATCTCTTTATAGTTGTGTAATTTATTTTTTATCATCATTTTACTTGGATGGTTATAAATTTGAAAGTAATTAATATATATAATATTTATGAAATAATTATTTTCTGTAAATTATAATATCATATCAACCTTATTACCTTATAATCCATTATAAAATTATAACATCACTTGTGCATACCTGTGGACCACCACCTTCACGAAGTGATGTGATCCATTTTTCAATTCTATTTACATGCATGGTAATAAGGGTGGATTTAATGAATAATATATATATATATATTGTAGATATAAATTATTCTATAAAAGTGAAATATTAATTACCTTTATTTCATTCTATCCATCAAAAAGTAAAAAAAATGTTCATGTGTATGTGCTGCTTACTGTCTCCATGAACGGTGTAATTCATTTTTCTATATCTAAATTTTTTGATGAAATATATATATATATATATAATATATATATATATGATATTTATATCATCAATAACATTATTGTGATATGGAACCTTGAGGAATATTCCAGGGTTTGGAATACCGAATGAAAACATACATGAAAAACAAAGTTGTTAACACCCAAAATAATGATAATAATATATTATCATTAACAAATGGGTGATAAATTGTTATAAATAGACTATATATGTTATTATATATATAAATATAGTTCTTGTTTTTAAGAATAATATATTTTAATTTATTATAAAGGAGGATATATTACCTATAAGACAATTCAAACTTGAGATAAAGGATTTTATCATAATTTCAACTCAATTGAGACATAGCTTGTATTATGAACCAATTTATTTTTATGTGGTGTATATAATAAATATTTGAGGTATTTAACATGAATATATATTTACTCATGATTATTTAAGTTTCAATTTAAGTTTACTCTTTTAAGAAGTTTCCATATTTTCTTCTAACATCTCCTCTCTTTGGAACTTGAATCAAGCAAATAAATGTTTAAAAGAAAAGTTGATATTATTTCTATTTTGATCAGGTATATTTTTATTCCAGGTATATTTTTTCCAAATTGTTTTTAAATTTTCATTTTTAATTACTCTATGTAATTTTTATGTTATCCTTAAATTTTTAAAGGGTTTTAACGAAATATTTCTAATGTTTTCTAAAATAGTCATTTTTTACTTTCTTTTGAAGAAGTCAAAACGATTATTTTTTTAAAAATATATGTAATTAATGAATTTTCTCACCTATATAACTATTTTACATTATATATTTTACTCTAAAAGATTTAAAATTTCTTTCAAATAATTTTTTTTAATAAATATAATTCTAATCCATTTTCTTTTATTCTCCCATAGATATTAATTTATTTAAAAAACTGTATTTATAAAAAATTGAAGATCATATTTTATCTTCAAACATTCAATTTATTGTGATATTTTTCCAATGGAAATTATATTTCTCATAAATATCCATCATGGATATTCTTACTACTTAAACCTTATATCATTTCTACATACAATGTTTTACTATGAAAGTTGTTTTATTGATTAGAGAAAAGCTTGATAAATATTTATTAGTTTCTCAATACAAATATTTACTGATATGGAATATTATTTATTAATTGACTTAATCATTCAATATATTATTAATTCATTTTAAATGTGGTAACTAGTGTGTCCCATTTATAGATATCCCCCTGAAACATCAGCAGGCATCATGAGAAAATTTTATTGGACAAATTTAATTGGGTTTTGGTGTATATATACCCATTGATTATATTATATTAACATAAGGTCTTGAAAGTAAATATATAATGATGCATGAAATCATGTTGTCAAATATTGACCATTTTTTTCATTGAGAATTTATTTATTATTATCCCCGATATTTTTGCATTGATATTATCCACGAATTAATTTTCTGCTCATATCGTTGATTAAATAGAATGTGTTTCAGTTATTTACCATTAAAATTCAATATACATTATTTATTCATGATAGATTATATTATATTTTACTCTTACTGAGGATATGTATGACATACCATATTTTAATATTCTCTAATTCTTGTTTTATTATATAAATGTACACTTAATATAACCCCAGAAGATCATGAGGCCTAATTTATTTGGTTAATTAGGTATATATAATAACAAATTATGAAATAAATAAGAAATATTATTTAAAAAACCCCATAACATGTGCTTATATTCCATGTATCTTATAAATCTGCATGGGATAACCTAGGGATGTACATAAGAAAGGGGTGATAAAAATACTAGTAAGGTAATAAACAAGTAATAGAATAAGGTAAAGTAGTACAAGTGAGCCAATAGGGATACCAAGGTATCATAAGAGGTTTGAGAATCATAATTGTGAATAATTATTCAATATATAACATGATAACATCAATGAAACATATGAATATGGATTCAATATAAAACATGACATCATAAACATAAGTCAAGTCTATCTTCCAAGACAAAATAACATAGTGTGATTTGAATAATAACTTGTGATCTATACATAAAATCTCATGAGATTAAAACATTTCCCAATGCATTATAGGGATATATAGTTCTGATACCACCCATCATTTTAATATCTTGTACATGCATAAGTATTCCACAAAGATTATACAACATAAGGATGTATTTCATTAATTTTAACCCCATGATTAAAGATTTTCAATTACATAAATTTAAATCCCTATCCAATTAAGGACAATTATAACTAGGTGAATACACTTGAGTAGTAATAGAGTTGGGTATTCACTGTGAAAATTTTTGGCATTGAAAATTATAGGATAATTTCGGAAGCATAATAGGTGTACATAAAGGTTTATATAAGGGGTGAATAAGAGTTAAATAAGATTATAATTAATTGGGAATTATAAATGAAGTAATATTTATGTGTGAAAACATATACCAACATGAAAAATTCAAAATAAAAAGTTATTACATAAATAATGTTCTATAATAAAGAGGACAAGGAGAGGATCCCTTATCTTTTGAGGGTGAATCTAAAATCTTGGAGGGGGATTGTGAAGAGAAAGGGGGAACCTTAGGAAAACTATAAAGAGGTAAGGGTAGAGTATCTTTATGATCCAATAGTTTTTAGTGAAGAGGAATGGAATTTTTTGTGGGTTAATATTTCAAAAGTAATTAGAATTATTTATTAATTTCCAAACATTGGTTATGGACTCTATCTGATAAAGTAATCAAAACCACAAACCATATTAGGGTTTTCCTAGTATTTCTACCAAATAGGAGTGGTTTTAATTATTTTATAAGTCTAGTAACAAAAAACATTAAAATAATTCAATTGTTGATGTGTAAGTGAGTCATGTTTAAAAATAATTGATTTTAAAATCATAAAATATAATATCGGTTTTGGAGAATTAATTATGGGTTTATAAAATAAATAAAATAACTTCAAAAACATATTATTTAAAAGTGGAGAAATTTTTTATATTTTTTACACCCTTTATGTAATATATTACATCATTCTTGGGTCATTATGATGTCATAATACATACTTTAATTTTATACCTTATTTAATTTTTACCTAAAAATTTGACTGACTCAAAAAATTAAGAAAATTTATATTTTGTATAATTTAGATTTGATGATTCCAAAAATAGTATTTATATTATCAAAATAATTCTCTAAAAATTTTAATTTTCACTTTTAAATAAAAAATCTCTATTTATTGAAAAATATAGGTTTCTTGATAATAATTGATTTCCAACCATTAAAAATTACATTTCACATTGTAAAATTATATTATAATTTATATTTAATAAATATTATTTAATAACAATATTTTATTAAGATAAAATTATTTTAAAAAGTTCATGATTTCATGCAAAGGGGTGTATCTATTGAAAATATATATTTCTCAGAAAGACAATTTGAGTTTTATCATATCAAAATAAAATTTTTATCAAAATTGTTATTTAGTAAATTAAAAGGTATTATTAGAAAGGAAAAAATATAAAAAAATTATTAATAATAAAATATAAAAATTTATACTGTTTGGTTTTAGATACTTAGACCTTTGTTAAACCATTGAATTTCCTATAAGTAAGGTATGTGAGGGTGATATTTTCCTGGGGTGCCTCAACAAACATGGTTTGGCCTATGATCTCAATGATATTAAACTTCTTCCACAAAGAGTTTCATTAATGACTTAGTTATGAAATCTCAGATTGAACTTGTTAAAGGGAAAATTCCAATGATTTTACCTCCCCTGGCACCTTAGATAAATTGGCTTCAAATGGTATGATCATTCTAGTCAAAGACATCACTTCCTTTGTGTCAATTAGACTTTATCATAACCATTAATATATACCAATATTAATGGTCAATTTACAATAGATATATTATCAATGATTATGATTCTCAGTGGTATTTTAAATTTTAAAGACCATATAACATTTCAAAATAACTAAAGTAGTGTATGTATTTTCGATAAATTCATTTATTAATAAGGAATTTACTCATTTAAAAATGGAATTTCATTTAAAAAAATTAAGGTCATTGCATTATTACCGCTTCAGAAATTTCACCTAGTAAATTTTCATTCTACACACTAAAATAGATCAGGGTTATTCTATTTCATCACCTCTTCTGATTCTCATATCTCTTCCACAAAATTGTGTTTCCAACATAACACTTTGACCAGGTGAGTTATCTTTTTTCATAGAACTTTTTCTCCACGATCTAAGATCTTCATTGGTTTCTCCTTATATGAACGATCATTATCCAAATATATCATCTCTAGATTTAGTACATATGTGGGGTCTAATATGTACTTCCTCAAGTGGATATATAGAACACATCATGTTCTCGAGATAGATTATGTGGGAGTGCTAGTCAATCGGCCACCACTCTGATGTGGATGAGGATCACAAAGGGGATGATATGTATCTGGGAATAATATTTCCTTATTTCCGAACCACATGAATTTCTTCCATAGTGATATATAAAGGAAACACTTTATCTCTAACCACAAACCCCAGATCATATCAAAGATTTCCTGCATAGACTTTATATCTAATTTGAGTGGATTTCATATGACACTAAATAAATTGAACCTTGTTAGTAATATCTTTAATAAGATCATCTCCCATCAACTTCATCTCTCTAAATTCATCCCATAATATAGGATTCTAAAACCTCTTACCATACAAATCCTCATAAGGTTCTATTTTAATGTTAGAATGAAAAATGTTGTTATATAAGAACCATAATAAGGGATTGTGTTTTTTCCAATATCCTTTTAAATCAATTGAACATGATATTAGAATATCCTTTAGAGTTTTAGTAGTCCTTTTTTATAGACCATCCATATGAGAGTAATAAGTAGTGTTGAAGATCAGTTCTATATCCAATACTTGCTGAAGGCTTCTCTAAAACCTCAGATCTTGATTAGATACAATAGAGTGTGGAACTCCATGAAGTCATAATACTTCTCTTATGTATATATTTCTATGTTGTTCAATAGAGAAATATTCCATAAGAGTAATGAAATGTGAAAACTTGGTAAAGCGATTGACTACCACCCAAATGGAATTATTTCCTTTAGGTTTCTTGGGGATTCCTATGATGAAATCCATGGTTATGTTTTCCTGTTTTCATATAGGTATGAGAAATTGTTGCATTAGATCCTTGGACTTGTGTAATTCTTCCTTGACTTGTTGGAATACCAAGCATCGAGATATAAACTCTACAATCTTCCTCTTCATGTTATCCCACCATTCGTTTTTCATTAAATCTCTATGCATATTACTGCCTCTTACATTTATAGATAAGTATTATCTATGCGTATCATCCAAAATTTATCTCTTTAGTTACAGTTTTGATGGGACACATATCTGGTTTCAAAACATAAAATGTATCAAAAGAAAAAGTTGTACTCCAGAATATTCATTACCTTCTTTTGTAGAAAATCGTCATCTTTCTAGGCCTCCTTGATTGTCTAAATAATATACAGTTGAGTAGTCATTTGAGAAAGGTGAGATAAATATACTTTTATTATTCCCATGTTCATCATTTTAATGTCCATGAAGATTTCATCCCATTCAATCATCATCATAGATATGGTTGAAGGATCATTTAAAATTAGAGCATCTACCACTTTTTTCTTTCCCTGGATGGTAATGGATTGAACAATAAAAATACTCGAATCATGTCAACCACCTTCATTTTCGCATATTGATCTATTTTTTTGTGAATATATATTTGAGGATTTTATTGTCCACATATATTTCACACTTTTCAACATATAGGTAATGTCACGAAACATTCAAAGAAAATGTCACTATTTCCAATTCTAAATCATGTGCTGGGTAGTTTTGCTTATATATATTTAGTTAATAGGAGGCATAAGCTATCACATTATCATCTCTCATTAGAACACAACCTAATACCATTTTGGATGAAGAATTTTAGACCACAAATCCTTCCCCATTATTGGGTAATTTGAGTACAGCTTCATTGATTATCCTCTTATTCAGTTCAACAAATATCTCTTCGCATTCATTAGTCTTGAAAAACTTGACTCCCTTCCAAATAATCATGGTTAGTGGTCTCCAAAAATAATATAAGACTCTCTCGGATCGATGATATTACCTAGATAATCCAAGAAATTATGGATTTCCATCATTGATGTTGGTCTGGTACATCCTTTGATTTCCTCTATTTTTAACGGATCTATAGATATTCTTTTATTAGTGAAAACATGCCCCAAGAAAGTTACTTGCTCCAACCAAAACTCACATTTACTGTACATTGTATATAAAATTTCATACCACATGGTCTTCAGTCCAATATTTAAATTCTCCTCATGATCCTCCATACTTTTCGATTAGATAAGAATATCATTAATAAATACTACTACAAATTTTATAAGGTAATCCGAAAATATACAATTCATTAATAAATAAATATATTTGGTGTATTAGTGAGTACAAATTCGATCACTATGAACTCATAGTGCCTGTACCCTATTTAAAAAGAAGGTTTCAAGATATCCTTCATCTTTACCTTTACTTAAAAATATCATGACCAAAGATCCACATTAGAGAAGTACTATGCTCCATGTAGCTAAAAAAATCCTAAATATGTGGAAGATGATAAATTTTCTTTATTGTGATCTTGTTGAACTCATGATAATAAATAAAGAGGCACATTGACCAATCCTTCTTCTTTATGAAGGTCACTATTTCACAGCATGGTGAAGCACTTGGGCATATAAACCCTTTATCCAAATTCTCTTGTAATTATTTCTTCATCTCCTCACGTTCAAGAACATCTAATCTATATGGAATCTCATATACTGGAAATCCTCCAAGTATGAGCTCAAATGATAACTCAACCTTATTTCTCAGAGGAATACCCGACAATTCATTAGGAAACGCCTAGATGAATTCCCTTATAATGGGCTGGTCATAAAAGATGATCTTTACTTCATACTCAATCATTTTAGATAGATACACTTTATCACAAGTCCATGATATCCATGATTAATATTTAACTGCCCTAGAAGATGCATACATCTCCATGAAATTGTAGAGAATCATAGAGTAATTTGTGATATAGAGGATTATTTAATTCTCTTTACATTTTAAATTGTTTCTATACATGGAAATCCAATCCATTACCAAAATATCATTGAATTATTCTAAGGGGAACATCATAAATTTTTTTGGGAAATTCATCCCACAAATTTTTATAGGGTTGAGTTATTTTTGTTTGATTTAACAATATACCCAATTGACATCTTAACAGATAACTCAACTTCCATGTTTTGAGGTGTTGTTTGAATATTTTTAGTAAACATTCATGATATTAAAGACATCGTAGAACTAAGATCAAATAATATTTTCACTATATTTGAATGAATAAAAATAAAAACTATCACAACTTCATTATTTGGATCATCTTTAGGAGTTTTGATGGAATATTCTCACCCTTTCTCTCTAGTCCTTAGAGGTTATTTCATCGATTATTATTGATAACCCTTGGCTTAGGGCATTGATTCATATAGTTTCCATATTCCTTCTAGTTGAAACATTTAATGATAGGATAGGTTTTGACTAGTTCATTACCTTCTTCCATAAAATTGGTGGGTTTATCCCATCAAAAGTCGCTAGCTATAAGCCCTTCCTTCACACACCTAAAGCACTTCATTGTCCCCTTTAGGAAATTTTTGGGATGATTCTTCCCATACTTCTGAAAAGTATGATGGTGGAATATCTTACACCCATGAGGTTCTTGTATCACACCACTAGAATTAAAATCTATTATACACTACTAATCTCCTAATCCATGATACCCTTGACATTTTCTAATCCCAATTTTTAATTGGAGGGAACATCTGAAAATTTCCTTATAAGTATGTATGTCTCTAATGGAAAAAAATTTCATAGAATGATCTTTATCACACAAAAGAAGAGGTAAAATTTACATCCAAGGGAGATAAAAAATTTGAAGGCTTATTGTACAAGTCATGTGAATTTTTCCTCATACACCTTGATGGATTCATCATCCTTTTTCTTGAGTCTCTAAAAATACATTTCCATTTTTAGTTAGAGAATGCAAGGAATGTGTTTTCCAAAAAAAAATTCAATAGTTACTACCACACCATCACTTCAATATCATCCTCATGATTTATATTTTTTACCAAAATCCACTATTTGTTATCTTCTCCATCCATATAAGAAATTTTCAGCACAAACATATCTTTCTTAGAGCATTTAAGTATGTATAAGATATTTTCAACGTAGTTGACTGATTTCTCTGTGATTAAGGGATCAAAATATACACTAAATATTAGAGGCTTTTTCACATAAAGGTCTCAATTACACCTTACAATTTCATTTGGGTATTTGAGTGTTTCTCCTGATTTAGTTTTTTTATTCGAAAACAAGGTCAATTGAGAAATTATTTTCATGAAGTTAGAAATTCATAGTTCAATATGGTTGGGAAACTCATTCGGGTAGTCATCACATTGGTTTTTCGAGCAGTTTCTCTTATTTCATGCCATTAAATAAAAATAAGGGGAAAATTAGGGGTGAGAATTTTTAAATTATTAAATACTTAAATGGGAAACCATGAATCTTATGGGAATAATTAATTAATTAAATATATTAATTAAACTATGAATTTATAGGTGTCAATATAGGTTTTCCATGATCTATTTCCTAATATAAAATATTATGGGAATTTTTTTCCTTTCATAAGGGATCATAATGAACTTGGGAATTTTCCAAATGATATCCCCTAAGTGTGTAAAATAAGTTGTGTACTATGTCTCATTGTCATACATCAAGTGATGATTGAGTCCAGATCAATGTTCCATTTTTAGGGTTATTACACCTAGGTATAACTATGCTAGAGCCTCATCAACTTGTGGTATCTATATATGGATGTATTTTATTGAAAATAACTTACTTTATACTTTACCAAATTTTAGTGATGTTTTCCTATGTTTAGTATTATCATAAAGGATTTCATTATATTTTTTTAATCCTAATCCCCAAAAATAACTAGACCTTTATCTGATGGTAACTATGAGAAGTCATATTTTAATATGATTTAATTCATCTTTTATTATATAAATATATGCCTAATTTAACCCTAGAATATTTTTATTCCTAGTGAATTTGGTTAATTGGGTACATATAATAAAAAAATTCAAAATAAATACAATAACATTATTGATAAAATACACCGCATGTGCTTATATTCCATGGATCTTCTAAAACTGCATGTGATAGTTGGGGGATTTACAAATGAAAGGGGTGGGATATAAAGCTAAGTAAGCAATTAAAAAATAATTTAGTGAGCTAAATAAGTTAATGTGATACAATATTCATATAAATATAACTTAAGTGGGGTGAGAATCATAATTTTGAACAATGAGGCATGATATAACATAATAACATCAAGCTAACATAGGAATTTGGAAACAACATAAAACATGACATCTTAAAAATAATTTAAGGATAAATTCCAAGACAACATAAAAAGTTTTATTAGGATAAAATTATATACACTCTACATGGAATATCATGATATAAAAACATTACCCAATTAATTTAAGGGATATATAATTTCAATCCCACCCATTAATTTTTATCATGTATATGCATAAGTATGCCACATTGATCATACAACATAAGGATTACCTTAATTAATTTTAACACTGTGATTAAGGAGTATAGATTATATAAATGTGAATAAAAAAATAAAGGATAGTTAAAATGATATTAATACCATTGGGTATAAATGGAGATGGTTATTCACTATATAATTGTTTTCCATGGAAAATTGTAGGATAATTTTGACATAATAACAGGCGTACAAAAAGGTTTGTAAAACGGTTAAATAATATATAAAGGGGTATATCATTACTTGGTAAACATAAGGAAAGTAATATTAATATATAAAAACATATGACAACATGAAAATTTGAAATAAAAAGGCATGACATAAAGAAGTTTCTTGAATGAAAAGGAGAAGGAGAGGACCCCTTACCTTGAGAGGGCGCTTCCAAAATCAAGGGATAACTTTATTAATAGATTTTGATAACATTGATATGTATATATAGAGGTAAATTTAGAGTAAATCAATGATTTAATAGTTTTTAGTCAATATAAATTTGAGTTTGGGAGAGTTTATACTGCAAAAGAGAGGTTAAATCTTTACTAATTTCCAAATGAAGGATTTAAACTCTATATGATAAATAAATAAAAACCACAAACCTTACCATGATTTTTTCAAAGGTTTCTGCCAAATATGAGAGGTGGTCATTATTTTATAAGACTAATAACTTAGCACATTAAAATAATCACCTTCATGATGTCAAAGTGAGTCATGTTTATAAAGAATTAATTTTGAAACCTTAAAATATAATATAGGTATTGGAGTATGCATTAATGGTTGTTGAAATTAAAAAAATAACTTCTAAAATAATTTATTTTAAATGGGAAACATACTTTTTATTTTTTATACCTTTTATGGTATATATTACATCACTTTAGGTAATTATGATATCATGATACATACCATATTTAATTTTTACCCAAACATTTTACTATCTTGGAAAATTATAAATAATTTATTGTTGGATAATTTCAACATTATAATTTAGAAAATAATAATTATATTATAAAAATAATTCTATAAGTATTCTAATATAAACATTTAAATCAATGATCCATATTTATTGAAAATACTAGTTTTTTAATAACAATACTTTTCCAACCCTTTTAAAATTACATTTGAATTTGTAAAATTATATTATCATATATATTTAATAAATTTTATTTAATAATAATATTTTATAGAAATAAAATTTAGTTAAAAATTATTGAATTCATCAAAATGAGTGTATTTATTGAAAATATATATTCCCCAAAATTAATATTTGTGTTTCATCGTATCAAAATAAAATTTTTATCAAACTTATTAAATAATCATTTGAAAAGTAATATTAAAAAGTGATCAATATAATAATTATTTTATTTAAAATACAATATAAAAATTCATAAGATTATGGTCTAGATACTTATCCATTTATTACACCAGTGAATTCCCTTTCAGTAAGGCGTTTGATGGTGTGATTTTCATGGGGTGGTTTGAAAAACATAGTTTGAGCCATAATCTCTATGATCTTGAACATATAATATAAATGATTTCATTCTTTCTATAATTTTTGAATCTTGGCTTGATCTGGGTTAGGGGATAATCCCAATGATTTTATCTCCCTAAAAAGATATGGTAAATGGGATTTATAGGGTGCTATCCTATGAGTCAAGGATATTACTTAATTTGTCTTTGTCAATTAGACTTTATCATAACCCTTAATATATTCCATTCGTAATCACCAATATAAAATGAATATATTATCAATGGTTATGATTATTAATGGTCTTTTAAATTTTACAGTTCATATAATGGTCTAAAATAACCAAAGTAGTGGATGTTTTTTATATAACTTCATTTCTTAATAAGGAATTTACTCATTTAAAAAAGTAATTTCATTTATAAAAGTTCAGGTCATTATAATCTGATCTCACCCTTTATTAGTTTTCCTTTACCTAGGATATGAATAAGTATATTATGAATAATATCAAGGATTCAATAATTCTTTTTTATTATATTCATTTTATATTTCTAATATAATATGGGAATCATATGTATATATGGTTATTCAAGACTACTAAACTAATCTACCCTTTGGGATGACATATTTTTTATCGTATACCAATATAATAAATTATATACAGTCCCTAGGTAACTAGATTTGGTTGTTTTTATAGTAAATATCCTCAAACCTATATCAGATACATATTTTTAGAAACTCTATCAATGGACTTACAAATTTCATTTGGTTGAATTTATACTTTTTTCCATCTAATAAAGTCTTTTCAGTAATCTATGGCTAGTGAAATTTCTCAAAAACATCCATTTGATGTACTCACTCAGAAACCTTCATCTCACGAGTTGATTTTGAAACAATCATTTGATTACTTTTTTTAAAACTTTTATCCAATGTATTTATACATCTCTTCGTATGATAAAACTTAATCCAATCATATTGGACCACTAAAATTAGTCTAGAAAATTTAAGAAAAACCTTAATTTGAACCATGATAACTTTTAGTAATCATGATGTTTGTTACATTCAAAAATAAAAAATCATCTTCAGATTTACTTTTTTTAAACATCTTAGTCTAGTGGAACTATTAATAAATTCATATAAACATTTAGTTATACCCCCTATGTGATTACCTCAGTCTCTTTGACTCTGTCTGATCACCACTATCTATTAAACTTCATTTGATCACTTTATAAAGAAGAGTGAAATTTTATCAATTCATTTCTGTATTGATGAAAAAATACAATACCAATAAATTCTCCATTTTATATAACCATATTTAAAAACCTCTTGGTCTAAATATACTTCCATATATTTATTTATAAGGTTTCATTTTTATAATTTGATGAAAGATTTTAATATAATAAAACTTAACCAATTATTTTTATTGATCCCAATATCCTTTATAGTCTAAAGAATATACATGAAGCATATCCTCCAATGTTTAAATATTCCACTTTTGTTTTCCATCACCCTAAAGATTAAAAGTTTTACTGAAACTTATTTCAGTATATAATGACTTTTGTAGTACCTTACAAATATTGGATGTTAACCATGGATCACAATAAAACACAATAGGTATATAAAATCGATTTAAAATTATTATCTATTTAATATGGTGTTAATAATGATGATCCAAAATCATATTTTCATGAATAGGAAAAAAATGAGAATATTTAATCAAATGATCAATAATAACCCATGTTTTATTATTACTTTGATATGCCTTTGGAAATTACAAGATGAAATCTATTGATATATATACCCTTTTCCATTATAGAATTGATAATGGTTAAATTATTCCTTTTGGATGTTTTCATTTATCTTTTACCTACTAAAAAATCAATCTTTCAATACAAAAAACCTATTACCAAATATTGTGACACATTTTCCAACAATATTGAACTCATATAAATTACCTTCTTAAAATAATTTCATTCTATCTTTAACTATATTATAAACATTTTTGGTATACTTTATTATTTTAAAAACAATGATTGTACCATTAAATGCACCAAATAAATATAGGATTCCATATTTACAATTTCAAATCCAATTTTCAATAGATCGTTAACTAACGACTCATGCACTAGGTATAACATTGATAATATTACATTATAATTTTGAATAAAATAATACGATGCTTTGTTTTATTTACTTTAAGGGTAATGAATTATTAAATAATAATATTTTATTAATTTTAACCACCACTTTTACCTTCTATTCAGTTCTTTTTTTATTGGATATATACTTCAATCTTTTCTGATCATTATATATATCACATTTATCTTTACATAAATAATGCCTATAAATTTTCATAGTAAAAATTAACACGGGAAATTTAATTTAATTTATTTGAAAAAAATTATTGTGATGTTTCAATTATTATAATTAATATGCTACAATTCATTCATTTTTCATCAAAACACAACCAAGACACTTCGGTGATGTATCACTACAGGAAATAAATTTCCCATTTTTTGATGAAGAATTTAATTATTTGGAATTAACTAATCTTCTTTTAAATTCATTTTAACATTTTTCACATTCGTCTACCCAAATGTATTTAACTATTATTTGAGTTAAATTGGTTATCAGTCAGGAGAACTAAGAATTTTTATAACAAAATGTTGTTAATAACCTCGTAATCTATGAAAACTTTGTTTTTGCGATATTAGTTAGTCTTGTCCATTTTTTTATAATTTTTTAGTTAGATACACTCTTATACCATATTTAGTTACAATATATCCAATGAATTAATTTTATGACACAATACTCACATTTACTAAACTTTCTATATAAATTATTTTCACATAATTTCTAGAGAACAATTCTTAAATATTTTTCATGATGCTCAAATTTTTTTGGAATGCATGATAATATAATTACAAAATATAATAAAAATATCCAAATATTCATTTAATACTCTATTAATCAAATACCTAAATACATAAGGTGTATTCATAAACCAAAATCATTTTACTATTAACTCATAGAGTTCATACCCTTTTCAAAACATCACCTTAGGAATTAATTCCTTCTTTAAATCCAACAGATAATATCTAGATCATAGGTTAATTTTTAAAAGTAATAATATCCTTTAATCTAATCAAAAAAGTGATCAATATGAGATAAATAATACTTATTATTATTAACAATGTTTTTTATTTCTCTTTAATCAATGAAAATCCCCTTGGAACCATTTTTCCTTAATAAATAAAACTAGATCACTTCAAGGTGAAATTATATGATGAATGAAACTATTTTAATGTTTTTTTCTATTCCAATAGATCACTAGAGACATTTAATAATGATTTTTAGAAATTATCTTTGTATCAGGAACCAAGTAAATAGTGAATTCTATATTTTAATTAGGATTAGTATTAGGAAATTAATTAGGAAATACAAAAAACTATTCTTGTACCACTAGAAAATCATTAGATTTAAATTTTCCCATATTTTCAATGATATGAGTAAGATAACTTCCACATACTCCTTTTATAAAATTCTTAGCTTCTTGGAATCATATCGTAGATATAAATTCATTCATAAATATAAACTTAAACTCATTATAGAATTTAAATTTATCTTCCTTGGTTTGGTAATATATCCTATCATGATATCTCAAAATCCAATTTATACCAAAAATAACATTTAAATCCAATATAATAATTATAAGAAGATTTATAGGTAAAAAGTATAAATAATAAGAGAAATATTCGTTATAAATCTATATTTATTTAATAACTCTACCAAATGTTTTTGTTAAATGTTAAAACTTCATTACAAGATATGATATTTTCATATTTCTTGAAAATTTCCTTCAAATAAAACAATGATTGGATCCAAATTCAAAAAATACATTTAAAAATTTGAGTAAAAAATTATAGCACATGTTACTAATTAACTTGAAGGATCAATATCTATGATAGTAATAAAAAATTATTTTATCATTCTTTTCTTCTTACGATCATTTCAATTCAAAAAATTTATATTTAACTTTAGAAACATTCTTTCATAATGACCCATATCATTATAATTAAAACATTAAAATGTTAATTGAAAAAATTGATGAGGTTTGGGATAATTATTTTTCTCAGTATTATCCTGATTATTAATAATTTCATTGAAATTTTGATCCATATATCCAAATTTATCACACTGATAAGAATTACCTTATCACATAAAACACTAAATATAATTTTTTACCTTATTAGTAACTTGGGATAAATTGAATTATTTTACAATCATATTTTCTACTTAATAGTTTTACCATTGCTTTCTACCATGACCCTTTCTTAACCTCGATATTATATGATACATGGGAGTCAATAAAAACTATTTTAACATTCTCAAAACATAAATATCCTCATAGAAATTAAATTAATTAGGGAAAATTGTATTTTCTAACCATAGTTTCAAACTAGTGTAAAATATAATAATTTTAATTTTATGGACCAGAACAACATTTGGTGCATACATTAAAAATCTAGTAAAACTTTATTAATAACTAATAAATGAGTCCTTTTTATTTTTATACAAATCCAAAAAAATCATTTCCATTCTAACTCAAAACACATTAAGAAAAGATTTTTGAATAAAAATTTCTTTAAATAACTTTCATTCCATGGTATCAATCTCATTCTTCTCATTGGTAGTTTTAATTAGTACCCACTACTAGTCGACTTCTCCTTTAAGAAGACGAATTTTGGGAGTAACATTTTGGTACTATGAGTAACAGAGAACATCAAATATGGTATATAAATAATTTATTCACTCTTATGATGTCATTGTATTTGAGGTTTTAACAAATGTTAAAGATTTTTTCTGCATAACATATTACACTATCGACATATTTTTCTAAGAGTAATTTGGATATTCCTTTATGGTAATGTTATTTATGGACAATTTTAGTTGAGTAAACTGGACCATAAATTGATCACCTCCAATTCAAATAATTTGATGTTGCTGTTTGGGAATGGTATTATCCTTTTTATTCATTCATATTTTTTTAACCTATTGCCTCTATAAAAGACCATTTGAAAACATCCATAAATTAGAAGAAAAAATTCAGTAAATTTGATGAAATATTTATCAAAAGATATCTAATGCCTATTAAAATCATATAAAAATGTATTATCACTATGTAATCCTATATTTTAACCTCTTTAACATCCCTAAATTGAATTTTTTATGCCTTTCAATCCTATACACTAAATCGTAACTTTTTCTAAACTATTCTCTAATACCAATTATGAAGACCCAAATATAACCAAACCATAATTTTAGGTTTTCCCAAAATATTAATGTATTCACAGTATAAATAAAATATCTTTTATATCTTTATTGGATTAAAAAATCAATTTTATAAAAAAAACTCAAACTTTTCCACTTATAGTATATTTTTCTGAAAACATGATTATAAAACTGTACACTTTATTCAAAAAAAAAACATAACTTGAGTTTTGACTTTTTTATGATTTAAACTAATTAATAAACACTTTAAATATTATCAGAAAAATTATTTTGAGAATATAAATCTAGGGAGGGTCTAAAAAATTAGAGTAAAACTTATTACGCCATGAAAATATGAAAACTCATAAAGTTGGATATAGTTTATGTCAACAACATGGAAAGATAAATTAAAATAAGATAATAAAATAAACTTATATTAGATCACGAAATCAATGATATGATAAATTATTTACTCTTAATTATTGAATAAAAATAGGATTATAAATAAAACTAATATTTAGGCATAAAAAATATAGAATAATCAGGAATATTTCTTAGAACATCCTATTCATAACACCCATAAATTATTTATAGAATAAATCCTTAACTAATGAATTGAAGGATATATTATTATCATACCCATAATAATATAAATTTTTAAAAACCATAACTTGAATAAAACACATCAGATCTTGTATTTTAATTCATAAGCATAAGCATCAATAGAAACCAAAGAAAAAAATGAATTAATTTTTTTTATTAATTTCCCATAAGAAAGAAAATGAAGGCTAATCAGAGAATATATATGAATAAAGGAGTTATGTAAATAAATTATGATAAAGAATATTTTTGTTTAAAATTACTGAGAGATGGAGAGTTTCATGCATCATAAATAGAAGGATGGTAATATAATAGAGGAAACGATTAAAAACCCCTTACTTACTTCTATAACGCCTCTGTATGAGTGTTTCTATATAAAAATAATTATATTGTGCTATAATTTATTATAAATTTTAACTAAGTTTATTTTTTAATTAAATATAATTATTTTGATTCCATTAATGTCATAATTGAGTCAAATTTTGAAGTTCCATGTCCATGGTATTCAAGGTTATGGTAGTTAAAAAATAAATTCTTTTAGAATTCAATATAATCATATTCTAAGAGTTTGAGATTATAATTTAAATGAATTTATTATAGTTATAGTATATATATTCATTATATTTTTCCATTATTATTAAAATATCATTATAAATATATTATTTGATAAAAAATTAAATTTTTCGTACGATTTATATCAACATTATTAAACATATATATAAGTATACATTTTACTTATGTCAAGATACTATGATAAGATGAATATATAATTATTTATATATAATAATAAATAATTTTAAATTTTTTCCCACCCATGTGAATTTATTTAATTAAAAATTAAAAAGACTATAAAATAAATAAATTATTAAAATTACTATGTGAAGACATAATCAACACATTATTGTGTATTTTTACATGAGTATATATCCAAAATATAGAATAATTCCAATACCATGTTTATTTAATATAAGGATAAATGAGTATTTACATCACATTATAAGGAAGCATGTCTTTCCTTGAAGTGTTATATAAAAATAAAAAAAATAGAATAAATGAAAGGAAAATATAGGGGAAAATGATACATAATTAAAAATTTTGTATAATAGAGTTATTATTTATCTGTTTTCTATTTTTTGAATGAAATGGAAAATATTAAATTATATTTTTTTATATCATGGAATTTATAAATATATTTTATCCCTATATCAATAGAAGAGTAGAAATAAGAATATAACTGAAAAAGTAATATAAATTGTACCTTCATCAATCTTTAAAAAAATAATTTTATTATTTTGTTAGATTGAAAAATGAATTTGGTAGAGTATAGAGAATTAAAATTGAGAAAATTAAATAATATATAGAGATAGTAAACCTGACAAAACCTTAAATCATAGTAATTCTTTTGATAAGAGAGATAAAAACCCCTATTCCTAATGTTTTTACTGTTAATTTTCTAATTTGATTTTAAAAAATATAGAAAATTTTGGAATTCAAGGTAAAAAAAATCATTATTAATCATAATTATATATTAAAACTACCCATAACATTATACATTCTTAATATAATCCCTTTATAGCTCTCAAGTCACTTTTGTTTACTTTTTCTAAGCTTTGCAAGCACTGTGTTGACATTAAATAAACATTTGGATAATTATCATGAAATATAAATTACTATTTATTTATTAGATAATTTTTATATGATATTTTAAGTAACTAATATTATTGAACACATTCCATTTGTGTCTAAATATTTCTACAATATTCGATATATAAATGTAATAATATGATGTGGAATTTCAATTAAACTCAAATTACTATTTAAAAAATGGTCAAATGCATTACTCAATATATAACAAATTTGAATTCAACTATAACCATGAAAAAATAATTTATATTTATATATATATTATTATTATAACTTGTTTTATGCCTTATTAAGTGAACCATAACTTTCTAGACCTAGAATAATGGGTCGTAAAGATAAATTTGGATTTAAAATTTATTTTTAAAAGGAATATAAATTTAAATGTATTTCTAAACTGATAACTACAATAAATTTGAATAATAAATTAAAAAATTAATATTTTATTTTATTAAAATAAAAATAAAATTTCAGAACTTTTACCATTATTTGATATCGAAAATATTGAGCATACAATACTTTTACTATTTCGTGTTTTACCGTGAAATTTATAAATTTTTAACAAAGTAATTTCTATCTAATTTTGACATGATGATTCAAAATTTTAAATTCATTTTATTTAAATAAATATCTAACAATTAAATTTTAAATTTTAAAACAAAAAAAATATATTATAAATAACAATTTTTTGAAAGATATATGTTTCTTTTTTAAGTGAAATTTAGAACATTACTTGATTTTATACCATAGTTATTTTTAATATTTTCATAATAATAAATTTAAATATAAATCAATCAAATGAATATAAATATCCATCTATAAAATATCTGATGATTAAACAATTTTTTTAATTGGTAAAATAAGAAACATTATTTGACTTAAATGAATCCATTATTATGTCATGATATATATATATATATATAATTTTTTTAATGGATGTTTATATAAAATATAAGTCCACGAAATATATATTATAAAACCCATAATTTAAAATATTTTTTAAAATATGTGGGTTTTACACAACCCAATCTAGGGGGTAAATATGAGTAATATAAGGGGTTATATGACTACCTAGGTATTTTTAATTAAATATCATTTTTATGGTTTATTAATATTTATGATTATGTATTTATGTATATAATTCAAACAATTATATATTTTTATATCATGTAGTCAAATATATATTATAATCAATTAAATTCCAATAATATATTTAAAATTATTGTGTTTTCTTTGTGATACATTTTTTTTATTTTATTGTTAAACACATTTTCTTAAAATGGTTTCTTATTAGATATTTTATAAATGGATATTTATGTTAAATATATAAATCAATATTTATATTTATTGTTATGATAATATTAGAAATAATTCTACCAAGGTATGAGGAGAGAATGTGATTTTTCATTTGAAAAAGAAATTATTTTTATTCAAAATAAATTTTTTCCCATATATGATATCATCTTATTTAAAAGTGAAATTTATATATTATATAATTTTAATTTGATAAAATAAACTTTAATTGGGGATTTATAATATCAAAATTGACTTAGGGTGAAATTTTGGGATTTTTATAATAAGGGAAATTTTGGTGAATAATGGAAAAATATATTTTTTATAAATATCTAAACTTTTATGAAATCATCATAATATATTCATGACTTAAAAAGTTAAAAAATATTGGGATCGGCCAAATACGTATTTAAGGAGTAAAATAAAGCATTTAAAACAATTATTTTGAATGTAGAAACATATGTTGGATGTTACACTTGAGCTTTAATTATAGAAAGTGAACATTCTATTTTAATAAAAATATAATAAAATGAAAATTTTAATATATCATGGCATGAAAATTATAATTTTATAGGATGAATGTCGATTTTGAACAATCTTTTTCAAAAAAAATCTAGAATGAACTTTTAAAACATTCCCTTAGAAATAAGTCATTATGAATAAATAAAAATTCAATATTTAATTATTCATCATTTTATTTATAATAATATGTTATAATATTTAGAATAAACCATTTTTTTCTATAAATTTCATAGAAAAAAATATATGATCATTTGGAGGTAAAAAGGGATATTTTTCAGAAAATTGTTTTTTAAGGAATAATATTGTTTCACATTAATTAATTAAAATAATATTTAATTGTGAATTATTTGAATTAAGTTAATTGATTATATATCTAAATATATTAATTTAAATCAATATAATTATATTTAATAGTCATATAATTAATATAGGATCATATTATGCTTGAAAAATGAATTTCTTAAAAAACCATTTTTCAACACATTTGGGTGTATATTTTTAAATTAAATAATAGAACTTATAGGAATTAATTTGGATAAAATTTATTATATTCGGAGTTAGAATGATTAAAATTATCTAATTAGTTTAACTTAATTTTTTTTCATAATGAATAATAAAATAGTAAAAAATAATGATCAGGGTTAAGGTTAGAATGGGTTTATCAGGGGTCAACCAAAAAATACAATGTTCAAAATGACCTAAATAGTTAATGAAACACAATTTTTTGGTTGTATTTTTACCTTATACTTTTAATCTTAAAATATTATCCATTTTGGATCAATATATTCCATAAAGTGACTTGTCATTATTGAGAATCTTTGAAAAAAAATAACTATGCCACTCACCTCAATTATTAAAGGGAACCTGCTTCGCTCACTTTTTCACATCTCTCAATCCATTTAAATCAAAAAAAACCCTTCCAAAATATCAACTCAAAAACTATATACACATTTTGTTTGTTCTATTTTTTCTAAAATACCAACCCTAGGGTCCTTAATAATATATCTAAAGGAGGTTTCTCTTAGTGAAGGTAAATATCTTCACCAAGCTCTTTGTTTTTTTACTTCTTCCTTTACCACCTTCAATTATTTCTTAAGAGTTATAACATAATAACACCATTATCTCCCATATAATAGTATTTTATTATTTTAATTTCATAATATTTATCCATTATCTCTCATATACTAATATTTTATTATTTTAATTTCATAATATTTATCCATATCCTTCTCCATCAAATTGGAAACAAAATCGTCGCTCGTGTGTATGGCGGACTACAGCCTTGTGAACCAATTGATTTATTTTCCATAACCAACTCACATGGACATTAATAATGATAGAAATAATGAATATATATGATATATATGACATGATATTGAATCTAATAAATTTATATATCATCTAATCCTTTACCCTTTCACCCATTAATGAAATGATTTTGTCAATCCTACGTACGTACAACCTACCATCTCCTCAATGGGATACGATTAATTTTCCCTATAAAAATTTCAGGAATGATTCTAAAAATATATATAATGAATAAATATTTTATTTATAACATTAATATAATTCTAGATATGATGAAATTAAATTATAATCACAAAAACCAAAACTTCCACGATAAAAAATGCACGAGAAAACGAAGTAGTTAACACTCAAAACAATAGTAATAATGAAATATTGTTAAAAACATTTGATAATATTTTATAAGAATATCATATAAGATATTATAAATATTAATATGGTTCTATTATAAATTAAAAACATTTTTAAACCCATTAAACATGAGGTTAAATCATTTTCAACCGAATTAAAGCGTGATGTAAGGGATTTCATCTCTATGTACATTACATTAAGAAATATTTTTTTATTATGAATATATTCACATTTATATGGTGAATATTATACCCCTTGGATTTATTTAAGATGAATAACTATTTATTCCTGATAATTAATATTTAAATTAATTTTTATTCTTTCAAGGGGTTATAATTTAAAATTTTCCGAAGATGTAAGATTTTATTTAACAGTCTCACATTCTATTGGGATTTATTTTATTTTTATTGAAGGAATCATATCATTTTTCCTTCATAACCTCTAATAATTTTATGATCCTATATATATTTAATAATTTTATATATTTTCTTCCATATTTTCTTTAATTTGTAACTTAAATTAATCAAAGAAAGTTTTAAAATAAAAACTAATTTTATTTCTCATTTAATCAGATATTATTTTCATCAATGTCCATATTTTTCAAAATTATTTTTAAAAATTCCTTTTTATTACTCAAATGATTTATTCAAGAAAATTTTAATTTATCCTAGACTTTTTAAAAGGTATTAAATGAATATTTCTAATGTTTTCTGAAATGGTGGATGTTTACTTTATAAAAAGTTAATAGGAGTGTTTTTTAACACATATAACATTAATGGAATTCCCCACCACCATAACCATTTTATGAAATTTATCTTCTTTTATGAATTTTCAATTATTTTACCAAAGAAACCAAGTTTATGATTCTATGCATAACAATACATACATTTTTTAATTTATGTTAAGTGTTATATCCTATTTAGAATTATACATTATGATTTAAAATTCATAATATATAAATCAATTCATTATATGTCATTATTTATAAATGGGTCCAATAATAAAAAATGGTATCAACGCTCATGGTCAATGTTGGAATTCCCTTTCTAAGAAATCCATCAAAAAATGTTGTTGGAATTAAGTTTTTTGTCGCTATATCAGGGAATCTGACCTCAATTATTACTAATAATTTTGCACATATATAAAAATGATGTTCCATATCATGATACCCCTATATTGGATCGTTTCATGGGACAAAATACCCCATCACTTAGTGGAACTACTAATCCTATGATAGTTGTAACGCCCCGACCCCAGCTACCCAGAGTCGGTGCATTATTACATAACATTGGCATGATCACAAGAAAGATCAAATCTCGAAAGACCGATTGGTTTAGTAGCCTTGGAGACACTAGATATATTCATAAGTTTTACATTACATCATAAAATGAAAAACTACTACAACAACATAATGTTTCCACAGTCCACACTATAATCCCCTCATAATATCCCTGTAGGTCATTCATAACTTACATCTTCACTTCCTGGGAAAAATAAAACATAGAAAAGGGGTGAGCTCAAATGCCCAGTAAGGATAACAATATAGCGGAAACTTTCATAAATAAGAATAAACATTTAAGGCAATGTATAACTAAAACAAAAGCCTTTTAAATATGAACTTTCAACATGGTATGGCATAAATAAAATGAAATAATGCCATTTACTTATTCACATGGATAATCTACTAATCGAATAATCACATGCAAAAATCAATAACCACTTTCATAATGTTGGAATGCATAATGGCAGACTATCATAACCACATAGCCAAGGCCTCGTGCCAAGACTACAAATAAGATTGTGTCAAGGCCTTGTGCCAAGACACTAGTTTGTCTCATGAGACCTACCGATGCATCGAGGAGCTATAGCGGGCTCCACCCGTCACTTATTAAGTCCAATGCATTCCCATATGAAAATGATTAAACATAACATAAACATTCGTATTAAATATAGCATACGAAATGTCAATAATTTCACCATAAACTATAAATGGTATAAAAATAGCACATCCATAGTCAAACATATCACAAAACCTTCAATACAATATAGAAGTTTTGTATCATAATAAATCAACTTCAAATAATCTTAAAATCCATCAAAGGATGTTGACGTAGATGAAATCAAAATTCTTTTTAAAGAAATATCTCATTTTATTTTTAAATCATTTAAGATCCATATAAAATAAAACATTTTCTTTGAAAATATTCTTATAAGCTTGTAAGGAAAGCTTTGAAGATTTTATAATGGCGTAAAATAACCGCACCCGCCGTATAAGTTAAAAAAAACATTCTTACCTCAATTCTGTCGAAAAGGTTAAAAAGGACCTTGTTTCGAAAAAGACGGAAAGATTCCTTTATAAACCTCTTATAAAAAGTCAAACAAGGGAATAAATGACTTTAACCCATATTCTTGTAAATAGTAAAAATGTTTTGAAATATATTTTTAAGAAACATGGATGTGGATGATATAGATATCCCAGTAGATTATTACGTATAAACAACCTCGGATAATGAAGAGATTGTGAAATAACCCTTACCTTGTACTTTTCCTTTGTTGGGGTCGGTTAACCTCCTGTATAATGGTGAAATAATTTTTATTAAATTATACAAGAATCATATACATTAATATGATATCATATATGATCTTTTAACATTGCTTTATTAATAATATCTTAGTATTATCGTCGTTTCAGGTGATAATCGATTCGTTCTTCTTAAATTTTTGGATACGTAAGACATGTTTGTAATGGATAGATTAAATCTTATTCATAATCATAATGATATTAACATTATTTTTAACCCTAAAATGAGAATAATACTTGAATGGATACGATGGAGGATGGATCTCACCGCGTTCGTGGAGACGGTAGTCCGTACGTACGCACGAACGCTACTTCCATTTAATTTTTATTTTAAAAGAATTGAATCCAAATGATACATAGGTATATTACTATTCCAGTATAATATAATATTTTATATATGTTACTTAAGTTCATTAACACCATCTTTTATACGTTCCATGTGTGGTATGAACGAGTCATATCATTTTAAGGGGGCGGTAGTCCGCACTTCCTCAAATGAAATTATCGTATGTATATACAACATGAAACGAATAATGATATGAAATAAAATGGAATTAGAGAAGCTTATATATAAAATATATATCATTAATATCATATTTAATTACAGTTCCATCATAATGGCCACCATGAGAGGCGGTAAGATGTATTTGAACAATCATCGTTTCGTGAGGCGTTAGTTTTCCATCCACAGAAACATTATGTTCATCATCCATTAGATGGAGTTGTGTGTATGTGTAGTTTGAATCCTTCTTATAACAACATCCTAGTATATTGAGGATATTGGTGTTGTTACAAAAGAAAGGAAATAAAAAGATTTTGGGGGTTGGAGAAGCAAAATAAATGAAAATAATTTAAGAGAAATCGTTACCTTTAATTTAGGTAACTCACTTTGGTTGGAACCAAAGGACTTCTTGAAATGCTTTCTGCCTAAGGGGAAGCTTCAAGGAGGAGGAGAGGGATGTGGGGAGATTAGTTGGGCAGATTTTGGACGAGCAAAGTGGCTTGAGAGGTGTGAGGAATGAGTAGAAGTGGTCTCCTTTTATAAGGGAGAAGAGGGGCTCTTTAGGAAAGAGTGAAAGTATTACTTTATAATATAATTATATTCGGTTTATAATGGTCCAAAAATCATTGAGGTCGAAGCTAAGATGACTAATATTCTAAATAACATCAACCAATAAGAATTGGATAGGTTTTAGATAATATTTTAATCATTATAATCTTATTTATTGAAATGATTTATTAATGAGGTAAACATTGCATCATTATTGTGTCATTAATAATTTAAATTATTTGATGTCTAAAAATTATAAATAAAATATAATTATGTAGGAAATCTTTTTATCTTTCTAATTAATATTTATAATCGAAAATCCAACATGTATAACCCTATGTAAAAAATTTTCTTCTAAAAGATGTAAGCTTATGCCATTTTTATTTTTATATTAACTTTATTAATATAAAGTGTCCCTACCACATAAAAGTGGCTCCAAGGGGTCCCCAAATTGACCCAAGGATTCTCATGGTCGGTTATGTGTCCACCAATAAGGTTAGGACACGTTTTAGGGTAATTTTGTATTATTATAATATTATTTTTTAACCCTTATTTACCAGATTTACCCTTAACCATGGTAAATAAAATATTTACCACAGTAATTATTCAAAATGTCTAAAAATAAAAGTTACCTATTTACACAATTTGGACATCCTGATTCCAAATATGGAATCCATTTTTCTAAATTCAAAACACAGAAGTGGCAGAAATTAATTTAAAATTAATTCCCGCTGTCAAAACAAAAAACATGTTTTTAAGAGGTAATAACTATCAAAAGATTGACACTTGTTTATGTTCGGTTTAATTGTAAAATTATGTCCAATGACCAACATTATATTAAATGGTAAAAATATATTCTAAATATACTTTAAAACCACTCAAATTCACAATTTATCACTATTAATTATTTTGATTAAAAAAGTTGTTTTTAATTAAAATTTAGTAATTTTCACTATTCATCAAAATATGAAAGTTATCCGAAAAGTACCAAAATTTCACCTTAGGCTAAATTAGATATTCCGAATCCAAAAATGAAGTCTATTTTGAAATATAAAATATATATGATTTCAAAAAGTAGGTATTACTATTCACAACGGCTAGTTTAATTAGTTGTGGTGTGTGTTAGAACTCGAGGTTGCGTACAACACACGCTATCGCATTATTCGAAGGGAAACGTACCATGGAAGCTTGGGGTGTTACATTCTCCCCTCCTTCAAATAATTGCATCCTCACAATTTCTAGGGTATTACTGCATAAAAAGGCTCGGGTGGTTCTTCATCATAAGTTCCTCGGGTTCCCACGTTGCCTCTTCCATCTTATGGTTTCTCCACAAAACTTTTACCAGACGCGTCGTCCGGTTTCTCAGCACTTGTTCTCTCGTATCAAGAATCTTGACGGGCTCTTCGCAATAAGACAGATCGGGTTCCAGTTCTAATTCCTCATAGGTGAGTACATGCGTTGGGTCAGGCATGTATTTTCTCAACAGAGATACGTGGAACACATCGTGAACTTTGGAGAGACTTGGCGGCATTGCCAATCGGTAAGCTACAGCCCCAATTCGTTCTAGAATTTCGAAAGGTCCGATGTACCTGGGACTCAATTTACCTTTCTTTCCAAAACGTATGACTCCCTTCCATGGAGATACCTTTAGGAAAACATGATCACCGACTTGAAATTCCAAATCCTTCCTTCGATTATCGGCATAGCTCTTCTGCCTACTTTGAGCTGCTTTGATGTGATTTTGGATTACTTTCACCTTTTCCACTGTTTCCTCCACCAGTTGTGGGCCTACAAGTTTTCTTTCACCAACGTCATCCCAACAGGTTGGTGTACGACATCTCTTTCTGTATAACGCTTCATATGGTGCCATCTGAATACTCGAATGGAAGCTATTGTTATAGGAAAATTCTACCAATGGTAAATATTGATCCCACATACCCTGAAAGTCAAGTGAGCAAGATCTCAACATGTCTTCTAAGGTTTGAATAGTCCGTTCTGATTGTCCATCTGTCTGAGGGTGGTAAGCAGTGCTCAAATGAAGTTCAGTATCCAGGGATTTCTGAAGACTTTTCCAAAATCTTGAAGTAAAACGGGGATCACGATCAGAAAAAATCGATAGGGGTACTCCATGAAGTCTCACAACTTCATTAATATATAGTCTTGCTAGACGTTCCAGGGGTAGATCTTTTCTTATAGCAAGAAAATGTGTTGTCTTGGTAAGACGATCAACAATAACCCACATTGCATCGTTCCTTCTAGGAGTCTTTGGTAGCCCCATGACAAAGTCCATCGTAACATTGTCCCATTTCCACTCCGGTATGGGAAGAGGTTGCATGACTCCTCCAGGCTGTTGCCTTCCAGCTTTCACTTGTTGACAAACCATACATCTTGACACAAAATCAGCAATCTCCCTTTTCATGTTGTCCCACCAAAAATGTTCCTTCAAATATCTATACATTTTGGTGCTCCCAGGGTGTATAGAGAAATTGGAACTATGAGCATCATCCAGCAATTCCCTTTTTAGATCAGGTATATTGGGAACACAAAGTCTCTTCCCGAATTTCAAAATTCCATCTTCATACACAAAGTCTCTCAATCTCCCATCATTCACAGCTTTAATCTTCTTTTGGAATTCTTCATCATCGGTCTGAGAACTCTTAATCCTTTCTAGTAAAGATGGTTTGGAAACCATTTGAAAAATCATTGATGTTTCACCTTCCCTGGTTATTCCCATGTCCATCTTCACTAGATCCCTGAAAATTGGATCCCTTTCAATTATCATATTGTTCAAAACTCCATGGTCTTTTCTACTCAAAGCATCTGCCACCTTGTTTGCCTTCCCTGGGTGGTATTGTATCGTACAATCATAATCCTTGAGTAATTCAAGCCATCTCCTTTGCCTCATGTTGAGTTCTTTTTGTGAGAAAATATACTTCAAACTCTTGTGATCAGTATAAATCTCACTTTTTTCACCATAGAGGTAGTGCCTCCATATCTTCAAAGCAAAGATCACTGCTGCTAACTCGAGATCATGAGTAGGATAGTTTTGTTCATGAATTTTCAACTATCGTGATGCATAGGCAATAACTCTATCATTCTGCATAAGGACACAGCCAAGTCCTTTCTTCGATGCATCACTATAAATAACGAACCCATCATTCCCCGATGGTAGAGTCAATATAGGAGCATTGACTAATCTTCTCTTCAGTTCTTCGAAACATTCTTCACACTCTTTTGTCCAAACAAATTTAACCCCTTTACGTGTGAGCTTCGTTAATGGGTTAGCCAGTCGGGCAAAATTCTGGACGAAACATCGATAATAACCTGCCAAACCAATAAAACTACGTACCTCAGTTATACTCGTAGGTGCTGGCCATTCTTGGATTGCCTTGGTCTTAGAAGGATCAACAGAGATTCCATCTTTAGAGACAATATGGCCAAGAAAAGAAATCTCCTGAAGCCAGAATTCACACTTGCTAAACTTCCCATATAATTCATGCCTCCTCAGAGTCTTCAAGATAATGCGCAAGTGATTTTCATGATCTTCGTAGGTTTTGGAGTATACCAAGATATCATCAATAAATACCACCACAAATTCATCGAGATACTCCTTGAAAACTCTATTCATCAGATCCATGAATACAGAGGGTGAATTAGTCAATCCAAACGGCATTACAGTAAACTCGTAATGCCCGTACCTGGTTCGAAATGCTGTTTTCGGAATGTCTTCCTTCTTCACACACAACTGATGGTATCCAGATCGAAGGTCAATCTTTGAAAAGTATTGAGCTCCATGCAGTTGGTCAAATAAATCATCAATACGAGGTAGGGGATACTTGTTCTTTATCGTTATAGAATTGATCTCCCTGTAGTCGATACATAACCTCATAGATCCATATTTCTTTTTAACAAAAAGAACAGGGGCTCCCCATGGAGAAACACTAGGGCGAATAAATCCCTTATTACTCAATTCCTCTAGTTGTTTCTTTAGTTCGACTAACTCTACAGTGGCCATTCTATAAGGGGTCTTCGATATAGGCCTTGATCTAGGAATCAAATCAATAGAAAACTCAACTTCTCGTTCTGGAGGATGTCCAGGTAAATCTTCCGGAAATACATCTACAAATTCTTTTACAACAGGTACATCCTCTATTTGAACATTCCTTTCCTCACCGACAGTTATTTCATTCTCTTCCTCCCCAATAATTGAATTAAGTTGAGCTACTGGGGGTGGATCTAAATAAGAATTAGGTGGTGACGATTCTGCTCTAAAAATAAGGTGCTCCTTATCATTATCATCAACAATCGTAACCTCTTTCTTCTTACAATAAATCTTCACATCATAGTCTGAAAGCCAGTCCATACCGAGGATTATATCAAACTCAATCATAGGTTTGACGATGAAATCAGCAGATAAAGAAAATTTATGTGCTCTAATGGGGACTGATTCACAAAACTTTGTTGCAACGATACTTCCCTTAGGAGTTTTAACTGACAACTCCCTTATTAAATCAAATTGGAAATATCTAATTTTCTTAGCAAACTGGGAAGATATGAAACAATGTGATGATCCAGAATCAAATAATGCATTTTCTAAACTTGAGGAAACCATTAAACTACCTGCCACCACGTCTTTCGGAGCTTCTACCTCAGTAGTAGTGATAGCATAAGCCTGGACTTGATCCCTTGGCCTTTTCTGAGGTAAGTTCTCCTGACGCTTAGGACATGCATTTTCATAATGCCCCATCTCCCTGCAATTGTAGCACTGAACGTTGGTAGCTTCCTTCTTCCCCTTGCAATCATGAGCTTGGTGGCCTTTTTCACCACACTTGTAACAGACTCCCATTCCCTTCAAGCAAGTACCAGGATGTTTCTTCCCGCATTTACCACAAGATGGATATTCAACCTTTCCCTTCTTCCCCTTATTTCCATTCCCAGATTGATCAGCAGGTCTCTTCTTCTCTTGCTTTTCTTTAAAGTCATAAGACTTAGAGAATTCCTTTTCGGTCTTGATAGCACATGAGACAATGTCTTCGTACGATGAAACGGATTGTGAGACTAACGCTCGACGGAGAAATGGTTTTAACCCATCAAAGAAACGATCAATCTTACTTCTTGGGTTACAAATATAATTACCAGCGTACCTCGCTAACCTTGTAAAGTTAGCCTCATACTTTGTGACATTCTCATCCTCCTTTTGTCTCAGACTCAGAAATTGCCTTTCCATATCTGCTCGATGGTCGCGAGGGAAGTATTTTTCTAAAAACAGATCTTTGAACTCCCTCCATTCCATATTTGATACTTCATCATCTTCCTTCGTATTTTGAATCAATGACCACCATTGATCAGCATCTCCAGTGAGGCGGTAAACTGCCATGATAACTTTTTCCCTTTCACTGCTCCCCAAAGCCTGAAATATTTTCTCTAGGGAAAATATCCATTGCTCAGATACTAAGGGATTTGTATTCCCATTGAACGTTGGTGGTTGTTGCCTCATGAATCGATCTAACATTGATCCTCCACGCTGCGGATCAGGGTGCTCCATACGGGTAAGGTTATTATTCATAACCTGAGTAAGTTGTCCCAGTATGGTGATTAGCTGATCAGCACCAGTTGCATCACCAGCCCCACTATAATTATCTTGATCAGGAGGGCAATCCCTACATGGAGTGCGTGCATTGATACGGTTTCCATTTCTTCCACTAGGCGCCATTTCTAAACAATGGCATAAACTAGATCAGTTTATGAATCAAAATACATAATCCCATACTTATAAAACACTTAACATAAATTGAACTATTTATGGATATAATCCATAATCATAAGAATGTTTTCTTTGAGGAAGTATATACTCATAATCCCTTCAAAATGATTTGTATAGAAAATGAGAGTTATCCTAAGCATATCCCCCGGGAGTGTCGTAACCAAGAGTGCAGCAAGGCCCGTTGTCGTGCACCAGTTCCCGTTCGAGTCTAGCTCAAAGCGGTGTTTTCGGGTTTTACCCCTAGGTACATCTGTGCCAGAGCCGCCTCTACCTGCTCGTATCCAGACAGGGATGTATTGCTCAGAAAACTCACAAAATCTCTACAATACCAAAATTCTAGGAAGTTCTTCTATACTAATCCTCAAAGTTCATCTTAGGTCTACGTGCTCTAATCAGAGTTTATCTAAATCTAGTTTCCAAGGTTTGTACTAAACTTCCTCTGATACAAACTGTAACGCCCCGACCCCAGCTACCCAGAGTCGGTGCATTATTACATAACATTGGAATGATCACAAGAAAGATCAAATCTCGAAAGACCGATTGGTTTAGTAGCCTTGGAAACACTAGATATATTCATAAGTTTTACATTACATCATAAAATGAAAAACTACTACAACAACATAATGTTTCCACAGTCCACACTATAATCCCCTCATAATATCCCTGCAGGTCATTCATAACTTACATCTTCACTTCCTGGGAAAAATAAAACATAGAAAAGGGGTGAGCTCAAATGCCCAGTAAGGATAACAATATAGCGGAAACTTTCATAAATAAGAATAAACATTTAAGGCAATGTATAACTAAAACAAAATCCTTTTAAATATGAACTTTCAACATGGTATGGCATAAATAAAATGAAATAATACCATTTACTTATTCACATGGATATTCTACTAATCGAATAATCACTTGCAAAAATCAATAACCACTTTCATAATGTTGGAATGCATAATGCCAGACTATCATAACCACATAGCCAAGGCCTCGTGCCAAGACTACAAATAAGATTTTGTCAAGGCCTTGTTCCAAGACACTAGTTTGTCTCATGAGACCTACCGATGCATCGAGGAGCTATAGCGGGCTCCACCCGTCACTTATTAAGTCCAATGCATTCCCATATGAAAAGGTTTAAACATAACATAAACATTCGTATTAAATCTAGCATACGAAATGTCAATAATTTCACCATAAAATATGAATGGTATAAAAATAGCACATCCATACTCAAACATATCACAAAACCTTAAATACAATATAGAAGTTTTGTAACATAATAAATCAACTTCAAATAATCTTAAAATCCATCAAAGGATGTTGACGTAGATGAAATCAAAATTCTTTTTAAAGAAATATCTCCTTTTATTTTGAAATCATTTAAGATCCATATAAAATAAAACATTTTCTTTGAAAATATTCTTATAAGCTTGTAAGGAAAGCTTTGAAGATTTTATAACGGCGTAAAATAACCGCACCCGCCGTATAAGTTAAAAAAAACATTCTTACCTCAATTCTGTCGAAAAGGTTAAAAAGGACCTTGTTTCGAAAACGACGGAAAGATTCCTTTATAAACCTCTTATAAAAAGTCAAACAAGGGTATAAATGACTTTAACCCATATTCTTGTAAATAGTAAAAATGTTTTGAAATACATTTTTAAGAAACATGGATGTGGATGATAAAGATATCCCAGTAGATTATTACGTTTAAACAACCTCGAATAATGAAGAGATTGTGAAATAACCCTTACCTTGTACTTTTCCTTTGTTGGGGTCGGTTAACCTCCTGTATAATGGTGAAATAATTGTTATTAAATTATACAAGAATCATATACATTAATATGATATCATATATGATCTTTTAACATTTCTTTATTAATAATATCTTAGTATTATCGTCGTTTCAGGTGATAATCGATTCGTTCTTCTTAAATTTTTGGATACGTAAGACATGTTTGTAATGGATAGATTAAATCTTATTCATAATCAGAATGATATTAACATTATTTTTAACCCTAAAATGAGAATAATACTTGAATGGATACAATGGAGGATGGATCTCACCGCGTTCGTGGAGACGGTAGTCCGTACGTACGCACGAACGCTACTTCCATTTAATTTTTATTTTAAAAGAATTGAATCCAAATGATACATAGGTATATTACTATTCCAGTATAATATAATATTTTATATATGTTACTTAAGTTCATTAACACCATCCTTTATACGTTCCATGTGTGGTATGAACGAGTCATATCATTTTAAGGGGGCGGTAGTCCGTACTTCCTCAAATGAAATTATCGTATGTATATACAACATGAAACGAATAATGATATGAAATAAAATAGAATTAGAGAAGCTTATATATAAAATATATATCATTAATATCATATTTAATTACAGTGCCATCATAATGGCCACCATGAGAGGCGGTAAGATGTATTTGAACAATCATCGTTTCGTGAGGCGTTAGTTTGCCATCCACAGAAACATTATGTTCATCATCCATTAGATGGATTTGTGTGTATGTTTAGTTTGAATCCTTCTTATAACAACATCCTAGTATATTGAGGATACTGGTGTTGTTACAAAAGAAAGGAAATAAAAAGATTTTGGGGGTTGGAGAAGCAAAATAAATGAAAATAATTTAAGAGAAATCGTTACCTTTAATTTAGGTAACTCACTTTGGTTGGAACAAAAGGACTTCTTGAAATGCTTTCTTCCTAAGGGAAAGCTTCAAGGAGGAGGAGAGCGATGTGGGGAGCTTAGTTGGGCAGAGTTTGGACGAGCCAAGTGGCTTGAGAGGTGTGAGGAATGAGTAGAAGTGGTCTCCTTTTATAAGGGAGAAGAGGGGCTCTTTAGGAAAGAGTGAAAGTATTACTTTATAATATAATTATATTCGGTTTATAATGGTCCAAAAATCATTGAGGTCTAAGATAAGATGACTAATATTCTAAATAACATCAACCAATAAGAATTGGACAGGTTTTAGATAATATTTTAATCATTATAATCTTATTTATTTAAATGATTTATTAATGAGGTAAACATTGCATCATTATTGTGTCGTTAATAATTTAAATTATTTGATGTCTAAAAATTATAAATAAAATATAATTATGTAGTAAATCTTTTTATCTTTCTAATTTATATTTATAATCGAAAATCCAACATGTATAACCCTATGTAAAAATTGTTCTTCTAAAAGATGTAAGCTTATGCCATTTTTATTTTTATTTTAACTTTATTAATATAAAGTGTCCCTACCACATACAAGTGGCTCCAAGGGGTCCCCAAATTGACCCAAGGATGCTCATGGTCGGGTATGTGTCCACCAATAAGGTTAGGACACGTTTTAGGGTAATTTTGTATTATTATAATATTATTTTTTAACCCTTATTTACCGGATTTACCCTTAACCATGGTAAATAAAATATTTACCACAGTAATTATTCAAAATGTCTAAAAATAAAAGTTACCTATTTACACAATTTGGAAATCCTGATTCCAAATATGGAATCCATTTTTCTAAATTGAAAACACAGAAGTGGCAGAAATTAATTTAAAATTAATTCCCGCTGTCAAAACAAAAAACGTGTTTTTAAGAGGTAATAACTATCAAAAGATTGACACTTGTTTATGTTCGGTTTAATTGTAAAATTATGTCCAATGACCAACATTATATTAAATGGTAAAAATATATTCTAAATATACTTTAAAACCACTCAAATTCACAATTTATCACTATTAATTATTTTGATTAAAAAAGTTGTTTTTAATTAAAATTTAGTAATTTTCACTATTCATCAAAATATGAAAGTTATCCGAAAAGTACCAAAATTTCACCTTAGGCTAAATTAGATATTCCGAATCCAAAAATGAAGTCTATTTTGAAATATAAAATATATATGATTTCAAAAAGTAGGTATTACTATTCACAACGGCTAGTTTAATTAGTTGTGGTGTGTGTTAGAACTCGAGGTTGCGTACAACACACGCTATCGCATTATTCGAAGGGAAACGTACCATGGAAGCTTGGGGTGTTACATTAGTTGAGAAATGGATTAAGTCGCTTAAAAATATATTTCTATCCTTGGTATATAATTAAAAGAAAAAGGTTTAAATGAAATTGTATTATTCCAAGGGTACAGTAATAAATGATGTTTGTTGATATAAAATTATATAGAGGAAGATAAAATAAAATACAGAGAATAGAGAGCTTTTAATATAACATCCATCCATAAATAATTCCCTTATGTGAAATGAACTTAAATGAATATACAGTTTATTATATTAAAAAAAGGAAGAATAAATTTTTGTGAATTATGTTGACACATTTACAATACTATTAAGGTGTGTTATGGATTACATATGAAATAGATACTGTAATATTAACCATTTCATTGATGGTCTTAATCCAAGTCTCCAAAGAGAACTGATTTCTCATAAAATTTCATCATATGATGAAATTATTTTATGTGTAATCAAAATAGAGATTTAATTTTGTGGGTCCTATATATCAATGGGAATTAAAAGAATTAGAGGTCGTCCAAACACCTAGAAAAAGGGAACATTTTGAAAATAAGAATAAAATGAAATAATTTTCATCGTGTGAAATTTTTTGAAAGAAACATCTTCTAAAATGACTAAAGGAAATGTGGGTGTGTTAAAATTGTGGTGTAAAGGGTCATATAAATCATGAATGTAAGGGAAATAAAGATATAACTACTACCCAATGCTTTAACTACAAATAAATAAGGCATTATTCAAACCAATGTCCCAAGAATCAAAGTAATATACCAAAAAAGCGGCCAAGGAGATAATTACAAGCATATGAAATCATTAAAACTATTTTTTAAGTACTCAATGATATATTGTTAGGTTCTTCAATCATATCCTCAAATTTATCTCATGATTTATTTGATTTTGGATCACTTTACTCTGTTATATCCTCGATATTTTCCAAGAAAATTGCATATTTCCCTAAAACCTTAATAGGTGGGTTTTCATTCAAACATCATAGTGGAAATATCACTATAATAAGGATATGTTATGATGATACCATTAAGACACATAAAAATGTCCTATTTTAGGAAAATATTATTATACTTTTGGTTGACATTGATGTAATCCCTGGTATTAATTGGATTTAAAAATATTATGTAATTTTTTTTTTCAAAGTAAAGGAAATTAATATTCATAATGAAGATATGGAATTACTTATCTTTGTAGTAGAGAAATAATCATCTTAGACATGTCTAGATCTACCTCCAGTAGCACTTCTGAATGAGATTCTAATGGAAGAATTGAAAATAGAATCTATGTATGTAAAAAGTAATATTAAAATTTAGGATGTGCAAATTTAATATGAATACATTGATTTATTTCTTGAGGTATTACCTGAACATCCAGAAAAGTGTGAAATAATGTTTTCTATTGATTTAATGCCCAATAAATGACCTATATCAAAGACCTTATATAGAATGGACATTGTGTAATTATAGGAGTTGAAGAAACAACTATATGATTTTGGAGATAAGAGATTTATTCACCCTAGTGGTTCAACATGGGGAGCTCTTGTTCCTTTCATTAAGAATAAATATGGATCAATGAGGCTATGAATTTATTATAGATAAATCATTACTATTTGATAATAAAAAAGTATCAACTACAAATAATTGAGGAATAATTTAATAAACTTCACAAATATCAACATTTTTCAAAGATTGACATTCGCTCTGGGAATCATCAACTGTGAGTAGATATGGAAGATATAATGAAGACCTAATTTTAAATGTGGTATGGACATTACAAGTCTATAGTAATTCCATTTGTATTATCTAATGAACCATTTGTTTTTATGGATCTAATGAATATATTATTAAAGCAATATATTTATAATTCCTTTTTGGAATTCATTGATGATGTCTTAGTGTATTCTAAAAGCTATGAGGACCATGAGAATCACTTTCAGATCATTCTTGAGACACTTAGAGGAAAATAGTTATATAGTAAATTTAGAAAGTGTGAATTCTAGCATCCTTAATTTTATTTTATTGGCCATATCATCCCTATGTATGAAATCTCATTTGATTCTTTGAAGAAAAAGGTATTAAAATAATGGCCTAAACCAATGAACATAACTGAGGTATGTAGTTTCATTGCTTTGGAAGGTTATAATTAGTGATTCATTCAAAAACATTATTAATTTGATAACCCGTAAACCAGTATTACATGTAATTGGGCTAGGTTCACATAGAAAAATGAATGTGAATAATAATTTGAATAATTGAAGAGGAAATTAGTCAATGCTCCTATTTTGACTCTACCATTAAGAAATGATGGGTTTGTGATATGTAGTGGTGTATAGAAGAAGGGACTTGGTTCTGTCCTTATGTATAATGATAATTTTTTTCATATGAATCAAGGTAGTTAAAGGCTCATAAAAAACTATCCAACCTGTGATCTTGAGTTGGAATCTATAATATTTTCTTCAAATATATAGAGACGTTATCTCTATGGTGAATGATTTAAGATATAAATAGACCATAAGAGCATAAAATACATATTTTTATAGAAATATATCAATATGAGGAAAATTATTAGGCTCTAATTACTCAATTATTGTGATTTATGAATACAATACCACCCAGGGAAGGAAAATAAGTTATGGGATGCATTGAGCGTGAAATATCATGAATTTATGACCAAAATGAAGATTGATAGTAATACTATGTTCATGGATCCTATATAGATGGATATGGGAATTATTAAATAATGGTATACATCATTATTTTTTAAATGACTATCTAACCATCTCTATTGGAAAATTTAAAAAGGTTATAATTTGATGATGATAATTTTCAGAAGAAAATTAATGTTTTGAATGATGGGAATTTGGAAAATTTTATTTGTGAATATTAAATTATGAAATTTTGAAAGATAATTCCCATTCCAAATATTCCTGGGCTAAAAAGTTAATTATATGATTATATTTATATCTTGAATTTATTTATACACCCTGATTTCACCAAGATGTATAGGGATTTGAGGGAACATTTTTTTTGGGATAATATGAAGCGGTAAATTACTAATTATATATCAAAATACATATTTTATCAATTAGTAAAGGTTAAGAGACAAAATCCTTGATAATTCATGCAACCTATACATATTCCTATGTGTAAATGTGATGACATTACTATGGACTTTTTCACTAGATTACTAAAGAATCTGATAAATAATGATGCAACATGGGTTATTATGGATCATTATACAAAATCTTAACATTTCTTTGATATAAGAGATGATTTACCATTTTATAACCTTGAATAAATTTATATTAATGATTTTTTAGGAATTTATTGTTCTCCACTTTTAATTATATCTGATCATGATCCGTGATTTATAACAAAATTATGGAAGAGTCTTTAGAAGGATCTTGATACTGATCTTCATTTGAGCACCACCAAGCATACTCAAACTGATGGATAGTTTGAAAGAAATGTTCAAAAAATAAAAGACAAGTTGATTTCATTATCACTTGGATTTATAGTTATGTGGGATTATTATTTACCTTTATTATAGTTTTTCAATTATAATATTTTCCATTCAATCATTCAAATGACGTCATATGAATCATTATATGGCAAGAGATGTTATACTCTAGCTTGTTGGAAAAAAGTTTGTGAAAGGAAAAATGTAGTTCTAGAAGTCATTGAGGAGATAATGATAAAGTTAAATACCATTTATACATTTATTAATGTACAACAAATTATTAATAATATTTATGCTGAAAACTATAGGAAATATTTGTACTTTTAAGTGATGGATCACATTTTATTGAAAGTGTCTCCAAGGAAGGGTGTTATATGGTTCGATAAGAAAGGGAAACTGAGGATCAGGTACATTGGACCTTTTTAAATTATGGAAATAATTATATCCATGAAATACCATTGGTAAATGACATCGATCTTATCTAAAGTACATGATTTTCTCTATTTATCATTTTTAATGAAGTACATGTCATACCCAACGCATATGCTCACCACTAAAAAAATAGAATTGGAATCGAATCAATCATATAATAAAGAAACTATCCATATTATTAACTCTAGAGAGGAATTATTGAGGAATAAAAATACATGACTGGTAAAGGTAATTGGAAGAAATCATTAAATAGAGGAAGCAATGTGGGAATCGAAGTTTGTAATGAAGAATAACCTCCCCACTAATTTAGAAATTTATATCCCTTAAATTTTCAAGGATGGAATTTTTATAGGAGGGGAAAATTTAACACGAAATATTAAATTATAGTAATTTAATAATATCTTTTAATATAACTATAATAAAATGCACATTTAAATAATTCATGGCCCAAAAATTTAATTTTATAGGATGAATATCGATTTTTAACTTACATGGTCAAAATAAGTCTATAATGTATTTTGGAACTTTTCCTGTAAAAAATCCTTTATGAATAATTGAAAATGTAGTATTTAACTATTAATCCTTTAATTTATAATAATATTTTTTAATATATATAATCAAAAATTTATTTACTATCAATTTGATAGAAATAAAGAAAATAATATTTGGAGGCAAAAGGGATGTTTTTCAAAAAAAAACTATTTTTTAAAAGCTCTAATAACATTCCACATTAATTAATTAAAATAATATTAATGACAAATGATTTGAATGAAATATATAGATTTTAAATATATGAATTTCAACCCATATAATTATGTTTACTAGTCATATATTTAATATAATATCATCTTATGCTTGAAAAATGCATTTCTTGAAAAACGCATTTCTTAGAAAACTCATTTTTTGACATGTTTTGTAGTTTTATTTTAAATGAAATTATTCCACTTATATGAATTGAATTTGATAAAATGTATTCCATATTTTTAACCATAAAAATTAATATTAATTAATAAGTTCCACTTAATTTATGATCAAAATGAATAGTTAATATGGTAAAAATAAATTACTGCAGTTAAGGTTAAAACGGGTTTACCTTGGGTTAACCAAAAATGATAAGGGTAAAAATTACCTAAAACTTAATGAAACCTAATTGGTTGGTTTTATTTCGAATTTATCATTTTTTTCATTAGAATATTACCCATTTTAGATACATATTTACAAGAAATCGACATGACATTATTGAAAACCTTTGAAAAATAACACGTGTGCCAGTCACCTCAATTATAAAAGGGAACCTCCTCTCATCAATTATTCATGAATATAATGTAATTTATCTTAACTAAACCCTTAAAAAATTTCTCTAAAATACTTATAAATATTCTAAATATGATTTTATTCCCAAAATACCAACCTTAGTTCCCTTAATAAGAGATTCAAAGGAGGTTTCACTAAGTAAAGGAAAACATCTTCACCAAGTTATTTATTTTTAATTATTCCTTTACCACATTCTATTAATACATAAAAACTTTAAAATATTTTAAAATATATATCCCATATATTTATATTTTATTAAATTAATTTAATAATATTTTTCCTTCTTCTTCTCCATAAAATGGGAAGAAAATCCATCACTTGTGTGTATGGTGGTCTATTGCATCACAAACCGATGTAATTTTTTCATTACCAACTCACATGGATAGTCATAATAATGAAAATAATGAATATATAAAATAAGTTTTAAATTATATTTATTTTTTAAAATTAATATATCATCTACTTATTTACCCTCTCATCATTAAGTAAATGATATCGTTGATTGTGTGTATATACAACCAACCGTCTCTACAAAAAAATATGAATCATTTTACAAGTAAAATTTTTTAATAGTGATTATAAAAATATATCTAATATATATGTATTATATTTATAAAGTAAATATAATTTTTTAGATGATGAAATTGTATCCTATGCACAAAAATCATAACCTGAATTACAAAACATGCATGAGAAAACAAATTAGTTAACACCTGAAACAAGGGTAACAATGAAATATTATTGACAAACAGGTGATAATATTTTATAAGAGGATCATATATGATATTATAAAAATTAATCTGGTTATATTATAAATTAATAACTTTTTTAAAACCATTATATAGTAGTTTAAATAATCTTGAACTAAAGGGAAGTGTGATGTAATGGATTTCATCTTAATTTCAATTTCATTGAGACATAATTGTTAGTATGAACCAATTAAATTTTATATGGTGTGTATATATAATCTTTGGTATATTTAACCTAAATACATTTTTATTCAGGATTATTAAGGTTTTGGTTCATGTTTATTCTTTCAAGGGGTTACAATTTAACAGTTTCCAAAGAGGTAATAATTTATTTTACAATCTCTCATTTTTTTGTGATTACTTTTATTTTAGTTGAAAGAATATTATCATTTATCCTTAAAAAGATTCAAAAAATTTATTATATTATTAATATTTAATTATTTTCCATATTTTACTACACTTTTTTTAAATTTCTATATCTTTAATCAATAAAATAAATATTTAAAAGAAAAACTAATTTTATTTATCTTTTAATTGGATATATTTTTCTTCATTAACTATTTTTTGAATTTTTTTTTAAAAAAGTCCTTTTTATTAATCAAATGATTTATTAAGGAAATTTTAATTTATCCTTGACTTTTTAAAAGGTATTAAATAAAAATTTATAATGTTTTCTAAAAGTTTCAATTTTGACTTTCTTTGAAAAAATCCAAAGTAATTTTTTTAACATATATGGCATTAGAGAACATCCCTGCCACCAAAACCATTTAATTTTTTACTAAGAAAAATCTTGAATGAAATATTATTTTAATATTTCAATTAAATATTAATTATTTCTATAACGGATATGATCTTATTTCAAAAATATATATCTCTGATGAACCAATGTCCATCTTTTATCTATTATTAATTATTTGGTCATTAACTTTCTCTTAATGCGTTAACTTTCTTATGATAATTATACATTACATTTCTATTAAATATCCAGATTAATTGTATCAGGTATATGTTTATTATATAAAACATATACAATTTTTACATATGGTTTTAAATTATAAAATTTATTTGATTGACTATAGAAAATCATGATAAATTTGTATTCTTTTCTAAATATGGATATTTATTAATAATTGATATTGTTAATGAAAATAATTGATCATTCATGTAACATCCCTAGATTTTATGAAAAATATTCTTTAAAATTAATTTAAATTATTTGGCATATTGTGTTATTCTCAAACCTTAGTTTATATTTAATTATATAAAACACCAATTTTATATTGTGTTGCACGTAACATTGAGTTTCTTCGATAAATTGTGTTACCCACAAGGTTGAGTCTTACTAGACAACAATATAATATTAATATTAAGATAGTTATCACCTAGATATTGACATGGAAAGAATGAATAAGATTAACTAAATTATGAAAATATGGTTTAAGTATGTTTATATAATTAATAATTTTTGACCAATTAATTATAAATGAAAATAAAAACCAATTGAATATAAAGGATGTGTTTTATGAAAAAAAATATTTTATATCCAAAAAGGAGTTTTATCTTAATAAATTAAATTAATCATAATAATTAAATGATATTAATGAAATTTATATGTTATATATTTAATAAAATATTTTCAACTTCATCTAGTATGTTTTATAGGAATAAAATAAGGAAAAATACAATTTTAATCATAAAAATCTATATTTTTTCTAAAAGGTTGTTTTTTTCCTTTTATTGGCACACTAATATTAAAACTAAACATTAAAAATTTTATAAATTTTATTTGAGAAAATAAAATTTATTTTTTAAATTATAATATCAATATTTACTTTGGGTGATTTTTTGGAATTTTTTTGAACTGTTTCATTTTTTGATGAATAGTGAAAAATACTGATTTTTATTGAAAATGGACTTTTCATCTAAATAATTTATAATGTTAATTATATTTTAAATTTGTTTTAAATTCAAAATAATTAAATTATACATCTATTAATCCAATTTTGGTCATTTGGATGATTTTTATATTTTGTGTTCATATTGAAACATAGTAAACTTTTAGACATTTTCATTGTAAAACTCTACATTCATGTTTTGTTTATGGAATTAGTTTTAAAATAAATTATAACTCTTATATTATAGAAATTTTTAAAATTATATTAAATATTTTGAATTATAATAATTTATAACATCAACTAATGCCAACTTAGTTTTTTATCAAAAATATTAGTGAAAGTAATTAAAATTAATTACAGCGATTAAGGTAAAAATGACTTTACATAGAGGTTAAACAATGATCTTAAACACAAAAATAACCTAGAAACTTGTAAAAACCCCATTTTATGACCCAGTATATAAAATATACCCTCTTTTTTGAAAATTAATTCATTATTTTATGCACATTATGTATGGGATACATCCCAATAGTGTTTACCTTTTGATATTTACAAAAATATCACTCCAACTCCACTATAAGAAGGCACTCATTATACCCACTTATTTACACCTCTGAAGCCTTTTGGATCATCCAAACTCTACCAAAATGATTTTCCGAAATCCATCCTCTCATCCTAGAAGCATTATTTTGTGAATAAATCAAACCAATAAAAGGATTTAGTTCAAACCAAAATAAGATACCCAAAAAAGAAGTAGCATTCATCGATGAATGTTTTTTTTATTTATTAAACCTATAAAATTATTTTTATACCAACCTTATATAATAAACTTAGTATCTTTAATATAATGAATTTTTTTTATATTAATGGTATTACCTACAAAATCACACACTTCTATCAAATGGGATACACATTCATCATTAGTGTGTACGATAGACTACTGCCCCATGAAACTAATGTCATTCATTCTTTTAAAGACCCAATAATTCCATGGAAATTTTTTTCTTAAATACACTGGAATTTTACGAGTCCTCAGTGTCCGACGGTGCATGATTCCGAGGCTCGATGTGCCCGAAATCAATTTCTGATGTATTTGTAATGCTTAAGTTAATGCACGTAAGTAGTTTTCCTGAAAAAGTGGAATAACTCTTAAATAGTAACTCAGATCAGAAATCCAAGGGCAAAGTTGTGCTGAGGACGATGATTTTACGCTTGGCGTGACTTAAGATTAGTCGGCGCGGGCCTCCTCTGAGAAAACCCAAAAATGGCATAACCATAAATAAAATAATTAAATAAAGTTATTTTATTTTTCAAGTGATTATAAGTCAAAAACTGTAACTCAGATTAAAAATACGATACCACCACTGAACTCGTGAGGGTAGGATTTCTTTAAGAAGATACTAACTTGGGTTAGCAAGGGCCACCAGAGAAAGTTAGTTTTTGGCCGCAAATAAAATAATTAAGTGACAATTATTTTATTGTAAAATTCATAACTTTTAAAAGGTAACTCGGATTGGAAATATGAGGGTACTGTTGGGTTCATTGGGATGTGATTTACCTAGGTTGAACCTAACCTCGGCCGGTGCGGGTCGAGGGTGACTGATAATAATTTTACGAACTTTTTTTCGGGTACGTTCAGTAAATGTGGGAGCGGTGATTTATAACTTTCGAACCGGTGCTCAGAATTGAAATCTGAGGGCACCGTTGAGCTCGCAACGTCTGTGATTTCTTAGTGAGACCATCATCGCAGTTGCGTTTTAACAAGACTGGAAGACAATTTTTGGGGTTTTTAAATAAAAACTAAATAAAAATAAGACTTATCTTATTTTTATTTTATGTTGGATAAATCCTCCAAGTGGAGGTTAGTGGTGGGGGCCACCCACACATAACCTCCCTTGGGAGGATTTTATTTAGTGGGGAACACATGAGTTTCTTAACTCTTCTAACTCCCCATTAATTTTGGAACACCTCTAACCCCCCATTTATGTGGGTTAAACTCTCCACCTTCCCCCACTAATTTATTGTTCCAACGCACATGATTTAATTGGGTGGAACCGGGTTATTAATTCACCCTTTTGAATTACATGCCAACACTTAAAATAATAGGGAGACTTATTTTATTTGGGGTTGGAATTTCTCTTCCTATGAGATTTTTGGAAAAATCTCTCAATGGAGAACCTTTCTTCCAACGAAGAATGCGAAGAACATGAAGAAAGTTGAAGAAATTCTTCTTCCTTCTTCGACCGAACCTAAGGAGAATGAGCCGACCACAAAAAATGCCAATGATGCTTCTTCCTCAGTCTCCTACCTCAGATGCTTCCCGACATCAACGAATCGACACCACTTTATTCTGCGACTTCATCAACAATCGTCGACATGCGAGGTAGGGGTTATTATTTTACGTTTGAATTTTACCCTCCGTACCCCATCGTGTGTTGTGTGCTTTGAGAACCGAATGATATCACCATAATGAGGAGGTTTTGGACCGCATGAAAATGGCCCGACCATCCCCTTTGGTTTGTTCTTGTTCGTTGATGATGGAGGCGGTCCACGCGACAACCAACAACGAGCTACCCGCGAAGAAAGCCGGCGGCGCAAGGTCGTCAGGTTGCGACAAGGGCACGACTCTGCCGTGCCGTGAAAAGAACTTAACCGCAGCTAGGTGGTCCGCGGTGGTGCCGGAGGGGCACGGTGCCGCCGCACCACACCAAAAGAAAGGTTCGTGGCCAGGAGGGTCGCGGTGGTCGAATGGGGGCACGACGATGTCACACCGCGCGGAGCAGCAGGGATTCGCAGCTAGGGCGGGCCGCGGTGAAGGGGTGTGGTGTCGTCGCGCCGTGCCCGTGGTGCAGGACCGCAGCCATAGGCCGTGGCAGATAGGAGAGGGTGGCTGACTGAGCCTGTCGCTGGTGCGCGCTACAGGCAAGACCCTTCTGGTCCCGCGTTTACCAAGGGTTTGCGCCTCGCGCTGGCCATTTCAGACAAAGGGGGGTGGCACCCCCTTCCAATGCATGGCCCTCCGTGCGGGCTGGCCGGCCAACTGGGTCGGGCCACGCCTTCAGGTCAGTCCGCGCTTTCGGTTCAGGCTGCCTTTGGGGCGGGTCGGACCCGCGGACCGGGTCGGACCCCAGACCCAAACCTGTCAGAGTCGTTTTCACCTTTTCTCCCATATCATGGGCTACGGGTGTCCATTTGACAAACCGTCAACAGTGCCGATATTATTTTAACGAATTCATCCCTTTGAGAATACCCCATGGGAGTTCGGGGTATAGTTGAGATATGGTCAGGTTGGTTCGTGCATGAAACGAACCAGGTCCCCATGACTAAAAGGCTAATAACTCACAGACCGAGTTTCCGATTGACGCGCCATCTATTGCGTTGAGACCCCTATGACGTGGCGGACCTTTGAGATACTTCCATGTGATACTTCGTGAAACTTGCAGTATTGACCAATAGCTCATGGTGCGGATCCTCCCGAAAACGATCAGGCAGAGTCCGTAGACCTAGTAGCTGACAGACCTGACGACTGCTTGACCAATTCAACTCGGAGTGATTCGAATAGCCCATTGGGGAGCGCCCAGTATTTGGTGGCAGACCCATGGCGGTCGGAGCACCTGGTATTTGGCAGCATACTCATAGTACTCGACATGAGGAGTACCTCTATAGGCTATTAGGGGGAGCACCTGGTATTTGGCGGCCGACCCACAGGGGACGGAGCGCCTGGTAGTTGGAAGAAGACCCGCTATACTCGACAGAAGGAGTACCTCAGTAGTCTAAGGTTAGTGGTAAGCACCTTGGTGTCACGACATGACCATTGTACACAATAGAGGAGAAGTTCTCCAGCAGATGTGGTTTCGATAATAAAAATCCAGGTTTGAGCTAAGTCAATGACCTTTGTGTTTTCCTCATTATTGAGATCTCTAACATGATAACTTAGGTATATGTATGGGCATATACCAAAGAAATGGTCATCTATTGATTCATAATTTTGGTTTATCCTTGTTGGATTTTTTGAGACCTTGAGGGTCTCAGGGTCCCTACTATGTATCATTATACTCACCCCTGCACAGGCTATGCCCGCATCACGTTGTGTTGGAGGCAGACAACGGACAGCGCTGACCGAGGCGGAGTGTGTGAGGACTGGACGATACTCGGAGGTGGACCTCACAATGAGACTGTACTCGGAGGAGACAGACAAATGTGGAGAGCTGAGGAGGCTATCTGTACCTACCCTTCAGGTAGGATACGTGGTGGATGATCCAGGAGCTGCTAGACACCTTCCAGCTATTTTTCTTTTAGTTGTACCTGTTTTGTCTTTTCCTTTTACTTTACTGTTGGGATTGTATTTTCGGCCCCTTTTACTTTCCAGCACATCTTTTGTTATACAGTTTTTACATAGTGTTTTCTTCCGCTTGCACACTGGTTGTGTGTGTTTACGTTTTATAATGGCGATGCCTTCCCAGTTATAGGGATTTACGTCTTTGGTTCTAGTCGCCAGCCCCTGGCCTATGGAAGGCGGGCTTGGGGTAGTTACGACACGGGCCCCGGGGGACGGGTCATGACAATTCTTCCATTACCATCTCTCAAGGTTGGTCATAATGATAAACATGATATTTATATATGATATGTGTGATTTTTATTATTTCTTTAAGCTTATATAATTATTATATAAAACATACCTTTATGATTTTCATTTTTTGAGAATATGATAACATCGTGTGTGTGTGTGTACGGCGGACTAATACCTCACGAAGCGATGTGATTCATTAATGATTTACATATAATTTATTAAATATGGGTATAATAGACATATGTGATACATAATACATAATAATTCTACTGGAATAATATATATATCATTAACTTTTCTTTCATTCTATTATGAAAAAATACCTCATGATGGAACTTCTGGGTTGATTGTGTTTGTTGACAAGGATTGATGTTGTCAAAAAAGGTTAGTAATCAAAGAATACATGAATAATTAGCCTGAATTTTTTGTCTAATCTAACGATGTGATCATTCATGGACCCCATAGTTTTCTTTGTAACTCATGATGGCTCTTGAAAAGCATTAGAAGAAAACAACCCCGAAAAACAAAAGATTAAATTATGATCTCGACATGGGATCTCATGAAAAGCATGATTGTATTTGATTCTCGTGATGGGATCTCGTGAAACACTCATGATTGTATTTTGATCTCAAGAATGGATCTTGTGCAACACTCATAATTGTCTTTGGATATCTGAATGGGATTTCATGCAATACTCATGATTGTCTTTAGAGCTGCCACTCGGATCTTGTGCAAAGGGAAAACGGGACTTGGAAAAAGCGTGAATGCAGACATGCACTAAGGATTTTCACAAAGTTTCAATGATGAATAATGGTTCACGGAGTAAAAGTTATGAATAGAGGTTTGCATTGTGTTTGATTTAGATTGAGGTGTATGGAAATCCATGAATTGTGGAGTTAAGGTGGTGGGATTGTGGCTATAAATAACCATAACCCATCCTTAAACATTTAAAAAGTTTCTATTAGAAGAATAATTTAAAGAAATGTATGATAGAGGCTTGTGGTGAGATTTCTCGAAGGAGTTTTTCACTTGGAATTCGTGGTTAAGGAGGTTCACACCAGGATCTTGCATAAAGTGTGAATAGGTTTCAGGCTAGGGGTTCACACCAATGGTTTACACCAAGGGTTCACACTAGGATACTGTGAAAATAGATTTCACACTAGGGGTTTGTGCCATGGTTTTTCATAAGGGTTCTCACTAGGTGCTTTTGAAAAGTGTGAACAAGATACGCCGCTAGATCTCATGAAAGGGTAGGCTCTAGGACCTCACGCGTGGAGTTATATGATAGGGTCTCCCATATGGGTATCACACTATAAAATTACACATGAAGATACATGCCTACATTACAATGTGAGTAGTATCATTGTCATATCTTAATTTAGATAAAAAAATAAGAAGAATAAGAAGAATATAGAGGATTTTGCCTAAGTAAAATCATTCTATCTCATTAATGATTTAATTTTTGTTCATACATTGTACTGGGAAACAAATTGAAGAGTTTTTTGTTTAATAACAAAACCATATCCGAAGGGGCAGTTATTTTAATCTATCATACTTTGACCCCCCCCCCCCCTCTCAATGTATTTAACCTTGTTGGGATAATAATTGGTGTCATAAGGAAAGGTTTAAATTCTATGGTTCTCTCTCAGTAGAAGAAATAGTTGTTTTCAATCACAAACGGATTATGATATTCAATAAAAATAATTTTCAATTATGGAAGAATATGAATTATAACTACTTCCAATCATTAGGAGTCGATGTATTTACACCTATGATGCATGGAACTTTGGATAATATTGACAGTAAAACATTATCTGAAGCTGACCGAAGGGAATTGGATGCTAAAACAAAAGGAATAAATGCTTTAGGGGAATCTATATGTAATTAAATATATAAAAAGGTAATTTTTTGTAAGTCATAACATGATATATGGGAAACATTGATGAGTATTTATAAGGGTGAGTCAAAATTTAGAGAATACAATTCATAAGTTCTATGGAACAAGTATGATAATATCATAATACACCCTAATGAATCTATTAATTCATTCTTTCACCATGTGAATTTTGTTTTGTAATTCATGTGTGGTATCAGAGAAATTAATGAATATGTAAATATTTTCAAGAAGATTTAAAGAATACACTCACCTCACTTCAATATGAAAGTCTCTATATTAGAATATAAAGTTCTAAAGGATTTCACATTGGATGTCTTGCATAATACACTTGTTTTGTTCAAAATGATAAATGATGAAAATGAGTCTATGTAAAAATATGTGTCCAAAGAAGTGGTATTTAAGGCTATGAAGAATCTCACCATAGAAAATGGTCAGAAAGAAGAAGAAATAGATAAGGTGATTTCATTCCTTTCATCAAATATTTAACGAGGAAAAGGAATGTTCAAAGGGAAAGTCAAACTTTCATTATTTTGATGTGTAAGGGTTGGACATCTTGCACCAAGGTTCCCTAATAAGTTTCAAGAGGATGATGAATATGAAGTCAAAATTCTCATGAATAAATTTTCAGACTACGTGAAAGTTAAGAAAAAGTTTAAGATAAATTTATTCAAAAATAATAATTTACATTTAAAATAATATGATAGTTCAGAAGAATCTGAGGTAGAATATTTGATGGAATATAAGAATCTTGAAGAAAATTTAATGGTGGAAGTTGTCAGAAATTATAAAATAATGAAATAATGTAACCATGATGAAGAAAAATTCAAAGGAATAGTTGATATGAAGGATAAATTATAATCTTCACTTAAGGAAGTAGATGTTTGGAGAGAGAAAATGAATAAATACATAATTTGTTTTTGTCATTACAGACATTATACGCAGCAGTTGGAAGAGAAGAAGTTTAAGCTTAATGAAGAAATTATAAAACTAAAGTCTTCAATACCGAATATCTCATAAAATGATGGTGAGTAGAAGCTCAAGATAAAATAACAGGAAAGGGAAATTGATAGTTTGATAAAACTGGAAATGATCAAATAAACATATCAAAGCACTTGAAGAGTAGGTTTTTGTCTTTTGATAAAGTTTTAATAATCAATAAAAACTCTTGAATCTCGGTATGCCATTGGGAGAGAAGATCATTTGAGAAATAGAAAAGATATAGGTGGATCATAGAGGTCCAACAGAACAAAAGCAATAGTTAAATCTTAATGATAAGGATGGTATGAGGCTTGATCGAAAACAGAAAGCGGTAATGGTTGAAGTCAGTCCATAATCACCTACACTAATATTGAAGACTAATTTGGGTACAAATTGGAACTAGAAGATTCAGAGAACACAAGAGACAACCAGTAGTGTAGTATTTCCAAAAAATAATGAACCCTACATGAGATGTTATTATTGTGGAAATATGGGACACTCATAAAATGTATGATACATAGACAAGAGGTGTTGAAGGGAAAAATACCAATAAAGGAAACCATATAGAAATAAATATCCCAGAACATCATTTGAAGGTCACTATTTCTGGTTTGAAATTTTTTCCCACATGGAAAAATACTTCTCGTCGGCAATGTAGAGAAATGAGTCGAATAAGAATGAATGTGTTCATAAGAAGCAATTCAATGTATCATTACATGATATGAAAATGAAAAATCAGCTTGCAGCATTATAAGATGAAGTTGAACCATTATATTTCAAAGAAGATCAATATTATCAATCCTTAAAGAGTATGAATTCAAAACATGTATCAAAAATAAGAGATATGAATAGGCATTGGTCGCATATATTTCCTTTAATGAATCAGATTATAGTGTAATATGGATAATTGGTCATGGATGAACCTCCCATATGATAGGAAATAAGTAACGTGTGATAGGAATTATATATGACAAAGAGAGTATTATAATATTGGGTAATGTTGATTGCTTGAAAATTATTATCTTAAGAAAATAAAAGTTTGGGGTAAAATACATGAGACGTGTAGATGTATTATATATTAAACATCTTATTCACAAAATACTAAGTTTCCATCAATTATTTGATTCAGGAAATTCCAAATGATTTTCTAAGAAATTATGTTCCATCAAGGGAAAATGTTGTGATGTTGTATTATAGGGAAAGTGTATAAAAGGAAATATCTACCTTTTGAGTGGAAAATAATATATGTACTTTCAATCCAAGGAAGAAGAAAAAAGGTTATGGAGTAAACCTCTCGGTCACTTAAGCCATACTTCCTAAGAAGAACTGGTAAAATATGATACTGGTAAAAACCTCTCTAGGTTTTCATGTGATCACACTCATACGTGTGATGCTTGTGAATAAGGTAAGAACATTTGAAAGACATATAAGAAAAAGGAGAAAAGGTAAAAAAATCATGAATTAGTGCAAATTGATGTGTGTGGTCTTATTTCACCAAGATCGATTAAAAAGAGGTGATATTATGCTCTCTTCATTTATGAGTTTAAAAGAATTTCATGGGTTTCAATCATCACCAACATATCTGAGGTGTTCAGTTGCATAACAAATTATCAAAGGTATGTTGAAAAGATATTGGGTTAAAGAATCTGGAAGATCCGAATAGATAATGGAATATAATTTATAGATATCCAAGTGGATGATTATCTGGAGAAACATGGGATAAGGAACCAAGTTTCAGCAGTAAGAACTCAACAGTAGAATAGAGTAATTAAGAGAATAAATCGAATTATCAATAATATGGATAGAACATTGCTCATTGAGAAAGGCCATCTAGAGAAGTTTTTGAAATAAGTAGTGATGAAATCATTCTACATATATAATCGAGTTTTATTATGTTGAAAAGATGAGAGGAATCTATATTAGTTATGGTATAGAAGAAGACAACGTTGAAGTAACTTTAATTCTTTGGAATTAAGTGTTTCATTATCAATAAGTATAAACACAAGAAGTTTGAATCCTATGGAGATGAAGGGACATTTCTTATATAATCAAATAAAAACAAAGGATATAAATTCTTCAATAAGAGGTTGGGTATGGTAGTTAAAAGAAATAAAGTAAATATAATATAGAATGCGAATAATCATTAGTGAATACATGATCAGTCTCAGAAGGATAGTGACGAAGAGATAAAAATATCATGGGACGTACCAGTTCCATAAGATAATTAAAAAAGAAGATTTATATAAAGAAAAGGATGATCATAAACCAGTATCTATAAGAAGAACAAAGGTAAGAGCTGAAATTGATAGACATAACATAATCGGTGATCAGACAGTTTTAGCATAGAAATAGAGGATGAAGAATTTATAGAAATAATCATTTTTATCATAGGTAAATCCTAAATTTTTTTAGGAAGTATATGGAGATGAAAAATGGGTTTAATCTATGAATGATGAGCCTGACCAAATTGAGAAGAATCAAATGTGGGAGATTATTTCGGGACTAACAAATAAGAATTTCGTCAAGACTAAATGGATCTTTCTTAATAATATGAATTAAAATGGTCCAGCGATTCGAAACAAATAATGGATAGTGGGAAAAGGGTAATCCTAGATAGAGGGTATCAATATTGATGAAACATTTTCACTTATTTCAAGGATGGAGACAATCAGGTTATTCTAGGTCATAACATTGCAAAAAAGGTTCAAAGTTTCCTCGATGGATCTCATGTCATCATTTTTAATGGGGTTCTGGAAGAAGAAGTTTATATTGAGCATCCATATGGTGTTCTCATTCATGAAGATGAGAATACTATTTTTAACTAAATAAGGCACTATATGGGTTGAAGCATGAACCAAGATCATGGTATTCAAGACTATATCTGTTTTTAAAGAAGCTCAGTTTTCAGTGCGGTGGAGTTTATTACACTCTATATATCAATAATAAATGTAATCAAAGTATTGTAGTGCTAGTATATGTCGATGAAATAATATTTAGTGGATTAGATGAAGCTTAGTTCAATCAGTTCTTTAAAATCATTAAAAGTGGGGTTGAAATGTTAATGATTGGTGAACTAGTGTTTTTCCTTAGTTTATAGGTGACACAAGGAAAGAATGGAACATTAATTTCCCAATATAAATATTCCAAGGAGGTTTTAAGAATATTTTTAATGGATAATTACAAGGATATGATGACTCTGGTGGCTAACTAGATGAAACTATCATCAGATAATGAAGGAAATGTAGTTAATTTCATAGAATACAGGAAAATCATTAACAATATATTATAAATGATAAGAAAAATACTTGATATTATTTTTTTCACATTCCAACCATCTCAGTATCGAAAAAATCAAAAATAAATACACTTACTTTCATTAAAAATAATTATTATGTATATCAAGGGGATGGTGGATTTTGGTTTTCTATACAATAAGAAATATCATCAAGAGTTATTGGGCTATATAGATACAGATTTGGTCGGTTTGGGTGATGATAGAAAATTATCATCAGGTGGTTTATTCTGTCTTGGTGGTTTGTGTATTTATTAACTAAGAAAGAAATAATATTTCATTTCATTGGTCATCATAGAAGTTGAAAATATTGTAGCTACTCAAGCTTTCACATATATATTATGGAGAAGGCAGAATCTTGATGATATGGGAGTTTAAGTGAATTCTCTGATCAGAATCCATTGAAATAATTCAAGTGCTATAAATCTGAGAAAAAATAATTTTCATCACTAGAGGATAATGAAAATTGAAATCAAGTATCATTTTATCAAGTAAAAGGTTTATCAAGGTATTGTTAATTTACTATATATGCCTATATAAATATAAGTTATAGGCATTCTGAGAAAGTTCTTACCCAAAGAGGCATTTGAACATCATCAAATGGATCTTTTAGTTTATTCAAATCCCCACAATTAAAACGTATGGATATGGGACCCCCTCTCCTCAAGGTATGATGTGTTTTCTAGAATATTTTGATCTGTGTTATTTACCCTATTGAAGACCACAACAATGTAACCTTCGGATTCGTTGACAAACGGGGAGAAACTATGCTTATAAAAGTAAGAAAATTTATTAATCAATAGAGTGGGAGAAACTAATATGGGGAGTAGTGAAGTAGGGGGATCTTTAAATATGATGATGTTAAATATGGTCAATCAAAGGTTATATATCATGAAAAATGAGGTTCATGATGAAATTAGAAAGTATGGTTTTGTAATGAAGATATTCATTTATAGACATTACCATCTAATATTTTTTCCCATGTTGAGAATATATCATGTGGGCTTAGAGTTTGTGTTGAGTAAATCTTGGATCGCTATCAGAATTGGGAGATGCCAATTTTTGGTAGAAGATGGAAGATTATTTAACATGGTTAAAAAATGTGAAGAGTTTTCAACAAACCCAAAGGTAGATATTTATAAGAATAAATACCTTATGATGGTAATTTTGGGTTGATTGTGTATTTTTATTAGGTTTTAGGTTGTTGAAAAATGTTGGTCGTCAAAGAAGGCATGAAGAGTTAGCATGAATTTATGAACTGAACTCGTGATGTGATCACACGTGGCACTCATAGTTGTATTTGGAACTCACGATGGGTCATGAAATTCACTAGAAGACAACAAGACTAAAAATTGTAATATTAAATTGTGATTTCATGATGGGATCTAGATAAGCACATGATTGTCTTTGAGTCTTTTTATGGGATCTCACGTAACTCTCATGATTGTATTTAGATATTGTGAATGTATCTTATGTGGCACTCATGATTGTATTTGGATCTCATGAATCACTATGTATTGTCTTTAGACCTTGTGCATGGATATTTTAAAATTTTAAAATATTACTTGTGTAAAGAGCGAAAGAAAACTTGAAATAGGGACTCGCGCAAAGCAAGAATGATGAACAGAGTTCATGGAGCATGAATATTGAACTAAGGCTCACAGAGTGTGTGATGTCGATTGTGGTGGATATATTTCTGTGAATTATAGTGTTAAGGTGGTGGGTTTATTCCTATAAATACCCCCAACCATTCTGTAAACACTGATAAAGATTCACATAAAAGAATGATTTAAAGCAACATCTAAGATAGGTTCGTGGTAAGATCTTGTGAAGGAGGTTTTTGCATGGGGTTCGTGGGGAAGGATTTTCATACCTGAGGTTCATAGTGGAAGATTTTTGTGCCAGGAGCTCATGAAAATCATGAATATGGTTCATACTAGGGTTTCACAGTATGGGTTCATACAAAGGGTTTGTGTTAGGGGTCTACACCATGGGTTCGCACTAAGAGCTCTTGTAAATAGGGTTTGTGCTAAGGGTTTGAATAAGGGTTCACACCAAGAGCTCATGCAAAGTGTGAAAAGGATATGCCTAAGAATCACGAGCAAGGGTACACACTAAGATCTCATTCAATGAGCTATATGTTAGTATCTCAAATAGGGGTATCACAATAGAAACTTTCACAAAAAGATACACACCTACATTACTATGTGAGAAATATCATTGTCATATCTGAATTTAGAAGAAGATGAAAATGATAGGGGATCTTCACCATTCAAAAATACTTACAGAAGGAGGTTATTCACTAATAAATACAATGCAGTGAAAGGAAGACTTGTATATGTTGGTCGGAGTGGATACTCAAGAGGGGGTTGAATTGAGTTCCAATTAAAATTTCTGTTATAAACTTTTAGTATTAAAATCCCCCAAATTAAAATGGCCCAGTCAATTAAGGCAGTAGAGATATAAGTGACTTATTGTTCAACAGGTTTCAAAAAGGTTGATTACTCCTCATTAGAATTAGTATGCGAAATAATTCCACTTTTGAAACAAGTTAACTAAACGAATCACATATACTCACTAACCAGAACTAACTATCAGAGTGAATGTAAAAACAGATTTCTGTGTTTTCTAATATATGCACAGTGGATAAATGTAAAACAGAGTAATGGAAATGTGAACACAACAACTTAAACAAGAGGTTCAGTATTAAGTCAAGACCTAGTCCTCTCCACTTAGTGATCACCTGCCACCATGTAATTATATTAAAAAGTGATACACAGCCTGTCTCGGGCTTTACAACAGTTTTCACAAACTGTCCATGTTTAGTGACCTCTACCACAGTTATACGTGGGAATAATTTAAGTACCAAGCCACACTAGGCTTCTTCCACAGTTATACATGGTAAAAAATGTAAATAGAGTTTGGTGTGGGGATTTTCAGTATCCCTCGGTTCAATCACAAAAGTCAGTGTGTGTAACACAGACACACTGCTCAAAAATGTAAAATATTTAAACACAATAGAGATAAATATAGTAGTGATAAGTTTAGAATTCTCTGTTGTGTTGTCATATCAGCTCTGGACTTGTTGGTATGAGGGAAATGAAGTTTTGGGCCTTCTCTGCAAGTTGCCTCCAAAACAGAGTGTCGCAACTTCCAGGTTTTGACATCCAGATGTAGAGATGATCAACTTCTTGGGTTTGAAGCTCTTTGCAGCACACCACTACAGCTTGAAAAAAGGTTATTTCAATAGATCTTCGTGAAGCTCTCTATTCTTCAGAATGAGTTCTTGAGTGTTCTTATTCAAATTGTGTATGTTTCTCTCTTATGAGTGTTCTGTGTATATTCAATATGTCCACACATGTCTCTTGTTTTTGTGTCTTCTTCGTATATATATCTTTGTGTGTATGTATGTCTCTAGTCATATATATATATATACTTTTCCAGCTCAGCTTCTTCTCGTTTGGTTCAGCAGAGGCCGATAGGAAAAACTGTTTCAACCACGTGTGGCCTTCCTCGTACATCGTACTATCTCTTGATATGCCTAAAAATAATATTTAATAATGTTAGGTGCATTAATTTGTCTAGACATGACCGTTATAATAATAATAATTAAATTGGTAAATAAAATAATAGAATACCATTAGACTGGTAGAAGATGCATGTCACATGGTAGACTTCAACGGTATCCTCTACAACTGTGGACATCATCTGTAGGCTCTCTATCTGTATGCTTGTAACGGTGAACTTTGTGTCAGTGGATGTCTTGTAACGGTAGTTGTTACTCTATGTAATAGTATCTCCTCTTCAGTGGACTTCATCGGTACGCTATTCAACTGTTGGCTTCATCAGTAGGCTTAATCAGCGGTAGACTCCAACAGTAAGATTCTAACAGAAGCTTTGTATCATTAGACTATTGCAATAGTGACCTTTCCAATGGTAGACTTATCTCAACAGGTAATTTCATCAACGGTGGAGTATGTCCATCAGTATACTTTGAACGACAGTCGACTATCTTGACAGTAGGAGTTGTCTAGCGGTAGCCTTCTACTAACGGTAGACATGGCCAACTGTATACTTGAACAGTGAGGTTCTCAACAGAAGACTTGAGAAAGAGTCTAATAGTGAACTTCTAACAGAAGCCTTGTCACACCAGTGACCTTGTGACGGTGACTCTTTGTCTGTGAGCTTTGATAATCAGATCATCGGTAGACTTGTGACAGTAAGATCATACTGGTAGCCTATATTAGTGACAACAGATCTTCAATAGTAACCTTCTAGGATCAGTGACCTATAGTAACAGTGATCTATAACGGTGACTTTAAACAGAAGACTCTAACCAGTAGCCTTTAACAGTGAACATATATTTAGATAAATGTAAACTGTAAGCTGATGCAGCAAATTCATGAGACTAAGAGTATACATTGTTCAGGATAAAATAATTATAAATACAGATTAAAAAGAGTTTGCAAATGACTTAATATATCATGATCAATATTTAAACATGATTTGGGATTATCAAAATAGGTGAGTCCAGCAATATCCCCCTTTTTGATAATCACAAATTATGCCAGTATGTATTAAAGAAAGATATCATATATAATACAGTTACTAAACATAGATCAAAAATGTATCAAGCAATCAGATATTAATAAGAGTGTAAAACAAGAAAATATTTGTACATGGTATCAGAGAGAAAGGAATAAAAGATTCAACATAAGATCATATTAGCACAGTATTTTTCAATAACATGATTAGTCTAGAATTAGCACAGTATTTCTCAATCACATGATTAGTCTAGAATTAGCACAGTATTTCTCCCCCTTTGGGATTAGAAAAAAGAAACCCAAATTAGAGAAAACCCAGAAAGCTTGTATTAATGAAAGTACATTACATGACCCAAAAAAGAATACAGATTCCCTATCAAAATACATAAACAGACTCAATCCACATCATCCGGAGGTAAGGGATATTTCTATTTGGAAGAAGAAGATGGAGGATGAGCCGTTGGATCAACAGGTTTAGGAATTTCTACAGGAATTACTGGAGGGGTAGAAACAGAAGCTCCGGTGAGTCTGTAGTGGGTAGCTCTATGGGGGATCAGGGGAGTAAGGATTTTGATAGCTTTAGCCGGATACATCGTGGAAGAACCACTGGGTTGAGATGCAGGTAAGGTTGGAGGTATGATGGAAGGGGTACAATCCACATAGAGAAAGGGCAGAAGAAGGTTTCTAAAATCCATAATAATGCTTCCTACTCTTTCCATAGAAGATAAAAAATAATCTTTATTCTCCAAAAATTTATCCAAAGCAGGGGTCAATTCTCACAGTTTGCTGACCCGCTCCCTGAATGCCTGATTCACTGGAGGCAGATTCAGATTCTCTATCAAAATCTTGAAGTGGTTGGTCATTTGGTGCTTGGTATAGATCTTCTCAAAGTAAGAATATACCTTATTCTTAATGGATTCATGAGTAACCGTAGCTGCTTGCAAGTGCTCACGAACAAAACGGTTGACTTACCTGGTGCTAGAAAGTATCTGAGAATCAAAGGTGCCACTGGTACTGGCCTAAGAATGTTCTTCCTAGATCACATTTATGATCTTCTCAATGTTCACAGAGGAGCTAGATGAGGGAAGGGGTTTGACCAAGAAAGCTACGGTCTCTTTGCAAGACTGAGTCAAATTACCAATCACCTTCTGAAAAAGTGTATCCTGACTGTTCATGTATTCTTTGACTAATGTCTAAAAAGCCTCAAAAACTTCCACAAACTACTTGAATACCTCTTTGATATATCAAATCTCAGCATCCACTTGGTTATGAGAACTGCTCATGGCGGTCAATGAAGCAACTGATTGTCTTAGAGCAACCACATCTCATGTCCTGCTTTCAATTTGAGCATGGAACACTTTAACCTCATCTATCATTTCTTTCACTGGACTAGACACAGCACATCCTAGAGATAGCTCCAAGGATTGCCCCAAATTTTTCATCTCTTCAACAAGGCTATTCCTCAAATCTTCCACGGATTCTCTCACTGCCTTTTTCTTTTAATCTTTTAAAGACTCAAGGTCCTCCTTGGTTGCCAAATTGTCAGCCACAACTATTGGAATACTTTCATGTAGGATAATAGAATCCCTTTGAAGCTGGTCCTCATCATCAGAATCTCCATAATTGAGTCCAAGTACCATGTATCCTGGATCAGATGACCAACCCTCTATGTCATATTGCACCGAAACTGAACCAAGATGCTCCCCCTCACTTAGATCTCTCTCCTGATTATTCTCCTCTACTTGTTCTACTCTAGGTAACTCCACAGCCTCCTCTGCAACTCCTGTAGATTCAACAACAGTTTGCACTGTTGTCTCACCAGTGGGGTGAGTCACAGCCTCCACTCAGTCATCAATGACCTCTATATCAATGGCAGTAGATGCCACTCCTGCTTCTTGATCAGACACTATCTTTTCTGTATTATCTATCAGAGGGATCAAACTGAGATCTTCTTATTCATTGTCCTCATCATCAGCTTCAGAAACAGTCTATGTTCCTTCATCCTTATCCTAAGCCTCCTCTATCTCATGAGCAGAATGATCTGACTCGGTAGCCTCATCCTATTCAGAGGTGTCCTTGACAATATTCTGAGATGCCTCTTCTTCTTCAGTGGTCTCAGTATCATTTTCCTTTAGAACGATCTCTCTTTTTGGCAGTTCTTTTGGAGGGCTAGCTGCTCCAAAAGCTACTATCCTTACAGGACTGTTAGGAGAATCAGGATCACTCCCATCATCAATGGGGGTGTTCTTTCTTTCAGGGTCCACAACACCTTCAACTTACTCCTCTTCATCTAAATAAGACGGTTCTAGCTCATCAGGATTCATACCTAGATCTCTCTTGTCTTTTGGCCTAGATGGGTGTGTAGTAGGGTCAAACGTTTCATATACCTTTCCTTCATCGTTCACCCATGCCTTCATTTAGGGATTCCAGCTAATTTTCACGAATTTTCAAATCACCTTGGAGATACAAACATTGTTCTTGGCCACTATCATCTCTTCTTGATTTCCAGCCACACCCTTTACCTTTAGCATTACAAAAATAAGCATGGCATGGAATAGGGCATTGGATTTTGAGCTTGTCTTACTCATATCCTCCAATTATGCCATCAGTAACCTATATAGGTTAATCTTCTTTCCATGCTTCAGTAATTACATCAGGAATATGTCCTGGTACTTCAGAACTACAAAATCTCCTCTCCTGGGACTAATTACATGCTGAATGAATTTGAAAAAAAGCATATCTTCTCCATTCATCTCAACTACAATGATCTTCCTTGATTTTCCATTTCATGTCAGTTCTTCCAGAGATTTTTCATATTTAAGAACATTACTATCTGGAGGAGCCACTCTAGATTAGTAATCATATACTCCTTCATGAGGAACTCTCAAACAGGCAGCCCAATCAGCAGATGAGAAGCTTAATTCATTACCATTGACTCTGGATATTAGCTTATGCACAACATCTTCCTCTTCGAACTTCAGATATTCAAATAATTATTTCACAAGATTCGGGTAGTACGGTCCATTGTTGTTGGCAAAACATTTGGTCCATACTTGGGAATCTATTTCTTTTATCACTAATGACTTGCTCGACAAAAGCCATTCTTCACTTAACTCCTTCTCAGAAAAGATTTCTCTCTTGGTCAGATGTGGGTTGACAGGTCCCGTCGGGGTATTACTAGTCCCACAGGATTTGGTTCTAGTTCTCTTTGGCCTTGGCTCATCTTCATTGACAGTCAGGGGTCACTTGATTCTAGCCATAGATATTGAGAGAGATTTGAGGGATCAAACGAAGAGTTAGGGTTTAGGAATTTTGAGAGCAAGGTTCGAGATTGAGAGAGGAAGGTGGATTGAGATATGTTCTTCGCCTTTGGTTTTATCATTTAGGGATTAAAACAAAATAAAATATAAATAATAAATAGGAATAAAAATGGTTTGAAATCTCTCCAAAATAAAGAAAAATAGCGAGGTATACAACAGTGAGATGTACCAGTGAGGTACACCGGTGAGGTGCAACGGTGAGGTATAACAGTGAGGTCTAACAGTGAGTTCTAACAGTGAGGTCCAACTGTGAGTTCTAACTGTGAGGTTTGACTGTGAGGTCTAACTGTGAGGTCTAACTGTGAGGTCTAACTATGAGGTCTAATTGTGAGGTCTAATAGTGAGTTATAACTGTGAGGTCTAACTGTGAGGTCTAACGGTGAGGTCTAACAGTGAGGTCTAACAGTGAGGTCTAACTGTGAGGTCTAACTATGAGGTCTCCTATGCTAAAATTAATCATACCGAACTCATGTTTGATGTAATTTAACCTATCATAATTCAAATTATTTGTGAATATATCATCCAATTGATGTTCAGTGCCAATTAATTCTATACTGATATCACCCTTTTGATAATAATCCCTCAAAAAGTGATGTCTCACATCAATGTGCTTTGTCATATCATGAGATACTTTATTTTGGAAATGTTAATAGCACTTGTATTGTCACACTTTATAGAGACATGTTTGAATTAATATCCATATTCCAGTAATGTGTGTTTCATCCACGGAATTTGAGCACAACAACTACCAGTAGCTATGTACTCATCTTCGGCAGTGGATAATGCAACAGAATTCTGCTTCTTACTACACCAAGATACAAGTGACTTGCCTAAAATGTTACATGTCCCAGAGGTGCTTTTTCTATCTAACTTGCAATTGGAAAAATCAGCATCAGAATTACTCAACAAATCAAATGATTGTCCTTTTGGAAAAAATAATCCTAAGTTAGGAGTATGTTTGAGATATTTAAAAATACTTTTTACAGTAGTTAAATGAGACTCTTTTGGATTGGCTTGAAAGCAATCACCCATGCATACACTAAACATGATGTCAGGTCTTCTAGCTGTAAGTTAAAGTAAACTCCCTATCATACCTCTGTAGTTGGTTTGATCCACTGGTTCTCTAGCTTCATCAGTATCCAACATACAGGTGGTACTCATAGGTGTGTCACTACCTTTACTACCATTCAAAGAAAAATGTTTTAACAGGTCCTTAATATATTTACATTGATTCAAAATAATTCCATTTTTATTTTGAAATATCGTAAATCCAAGGAAAATTTTGAGTTCTCCCATTAAAATCATGTCAAACTCATTTTGCATCATATTTGAAAAATCAGTATATAGTGAGTTTTTAAGAAGATTTTAAAATAATATCATCCACATAAATTTGTACTATCAAAACATATTTAGAAATACATTTAATTAAAATAATAGAATTAGATATCACTTTGGTAAAACCTTTTGAAATAAGAAAAGAGATGAGCCTACCATACCATGCTCTTGGAGCTTGTTTTAATCTATATAATGCTTTAGATATTTTAAAAACATGATTGGAAAAATGGGGATTTTTAAAAACCCTGAGGTTGTTCAAGAAATACATCCTCAACTATATACCCATTTAGAAAAGAACTTTTAACATCCATTTGATAAAGTTTGAAATTCATATGAGCTGTATATGCAAGTATTATACTAATAGCTTCTAGTCTAGCTATAGGTGCAAAGGTCTCCTCATAGTCTATTCCTTCCTCTTGACTATATCCTTGTGAAACTATCTTAGCTTTATTTCTAACTATATTCCCAGACTCATCAACTTTGTTCTTAAACACCCATTTAGTGCCTATGTTCAAAGTGTCCTTAGGTCTTTCCACTAATTCCCAAACATTGTTTCTTTCGAACTGATTTAGTTCTTCTTGCATATCCAGTACCCAAAATTCATCATTGATAGAATCATTAATATTTTTGGGTTCAATCTGTGAAAGAAAATCTTGATGTTTAACCTGGTTTCTTAGAGAAGATCTAGTTTGTGTTCCTCTATTTAAATCGCCTAAAACAGCATCTAGAGGATGATTTTTGAGAGCCCTAATACCTTTAGGAAGGTTTGAACTAGATTCCTCATTGTTTCCTATTGGTTCAGAATCGGTAGGAGAAGATTCTGGAAAATTTCCAGAACTGGATACTTTTATAGGGGATTCACAATCCTTATCATTAAAGTTCATATTTTACAAATCTTCCTCAAGATTTTCAAGAGATGTTTGAGCCTCATGTGGATCAGTCTCATCGAATTTGACATGAACTGATTCTTCCACACAATTGGATTTCTTATTGAACACTCTATAGGAATTACTTGAGATAGAGTAACCCAGGAAAATTCCTTCATCACTTTTGGGAGCAAATTTGTCTAAATTATCTTTAGTATTAAAAATAAAGACTTTTCAACCAAAAACTCTAAAGTAATTAACCTTAGGCTTCCTATTATTCCAATGTTCATAAGGGGTCATTTTTAGAATATGTCTAATCAAAAATCTATTGATAACATAAAAAGTTGTATTTACAGCTTCAGCCCAAAAATAAATAGGTATGTCATACTCATTAAGCATAGTTCTAGAAATTTCATGAAGGGTCCTATTTCTTCTTTCTACAACTCTATTTTGTTGAGGTGTCCTAAAGGCAGAAAGATTTTGACTATAGCCATTATGTGAGCAGTAGGATTCAAACTCATGATTCTCAAACTCATGGTCATGATCTCTTCTCAGGGTCTGAATTCAAAGTCCACTAAGGTTTTCTATAGACTTGGAATATTTGACCAAATAATAACAAGCTTCACTTTAGTGAGCTAGAAATTATACCCAAGTATACCTAGAGAATTCATCCACAAGAACATAAACATAGTGCTTCCTGTTTAGACTTGAAACTCTTGATGGTTCAAACAAATCCATGTGAACCAACTCTAGTGGTTGAGAAGTTGAAACATCTTTCTTTGGTTTGAAAGAAACTTTGTGTTTTTTCCCTTTTAACATGGATTACACACTTTATCAATTGGGAATTCTAATTTAGGTAAGTTTCTAACTAAAAATTTCTTAGATAGCTTCCTAAGTGAGTGCACATTACAGTGTCCTAATATTCTATGCCACAACCAAGACTCTCTATGAAAAGAATTTAAGTAGGAAACATCTTATTTGGCTAAACATTTTAAATCAAAAACATATACATTCTCATTTCAACATGCCATGAAAACAAAATAATTTTTTGAATTAAAAACATGGCATACAACATTTTTAAACATAACATTAAATCCATCATCACATAACTGAGATATTCTAAGTAAATTGTACTATAATCCATCAACAAAAAGTAATTTAGAAATTAATATTGTATCAGGGTTACCAATCTAGCCTAAGCCGATGATTTTTCCTTTTGCATTGTCACCAAAGGTGATATGCCCACCATCAACATTAATTAGACTCTTGAAGCAAGAATAGTCTCTTGTCATATGTCTTGAACATCCATTGTCCAAGTACCATAGAGTATTATAGGAACTCTTTAAACAACTTCCCTGCAAAACAGATTAAACATGGGGTAATTTTGGTACCCAGATCATCTTGGGTCCAGAGAGGCTAGCTAGTAAAACTTTGGAAACCCATATTTGCTTTATAGGTTTTCTAAAATCATAAAACATATTTTGAGACATAAATACCTTGTTAGGTCCTTTAGAAAGTTATTTCTCAAAATATGGTCTAGAACTAGTAGTGAACTATCCAGATTTTTGGAACAAATTTGGTTTTGCTAATTTGTCTCTGTCCAGGATGATATCCGAGACTTGTTGTATATTTTGGAGCAATATGTTTTCCTAGAAACTGTGTCAAGGTATCCCTACCAGCAGTGAACTTCTCAATATCCTTTCTTAATTGTTCATTAGATAATTTTTACTCTTTATTTTCCTTTAGCAGTGTAGAAAATTTCTCTGTTTCTATGTCTTGATTTGACTTGTAATTATCATTTAAAGCATGATGTCTTTTTAATGACTTATATTTGTCCTTGAGTTCGTTAAAAGTGTCCTCAAGCATTTCTCAATATTGAAATAATTCTTCCTTAGTCATATCTTCATTATTATGAGAGTCACTTTCATTCCCAGAATAATAAGTATTATGCACAGGGGAATTAATTGTTACCTCAGATGTCTCTATCATAAAACATAGATTGGCGTATTTGTTCTGTTCTGAGTCTGAAGCATCAGATTCACTTGAACTGTCTTCCAAAGCACTCCAGGTTGCTTTCATAGCCTTTTTATAACTTTTTCCCTTATAATCATATTTCTTTCGGAATTTTAACTTCGGACAGTCAGCCTTGATGTGTCCTTTCCTCTTGCATTCATAGTAGATTATATCATCTTCCTTATCAGATTTATTCCAATCCTTCTTCCACTTACCTTGTTGATCATACTTACCCTTGTAGTTTGGTTTTCTGAAAAACTTCTTCTCCATATAGGACTTCTTAAATCTCTTGGATATTTGAGCCATTTCTTCATCACTGTTTGAATTTAAATCTTCACTGGTTGAACTTTCAGTAGGTATATGTATTTTCTCCTTATCTTTTCTCTTTTAAGCAGTAGACTTGAATGCCACAGATTTTCTCTTGGGTTCATCATCTTCTTCTTTTTTCACCTACATTTCTTCTTCATACATCATTAGTTTACCAATAAACTCCTTAACAGGTATCTTGCTGATGTCACATGACTCTCGGATAGACACAAAAGTGCCTCTCCATATTTCTGGAAAATATCTCAATATTCTCATGATCTGCTCCTTCTCTAGAACAGCTTTTCCCAGTGAACTCATGGTGTTGACAATCTCATTAAACCTAAGGTACATGTCAGAAATGGGTTCATCATTTCACATTTTAAAATTATAATATTTAATAGTATAATTATTTAATCTCATTTCCTTCATGTTGGTTGTTCCTTCATGAGAAATAGCCAAGGTTTCCCAGATTTCATGAGCTATTTTACATGTAGAAATTCGGTTAAATTTCTCATCTCTTAAAGAGTAGTAAAGGTAATTCATAGCTTTACAGTTATTGTTATAGTCAGACTTTGTAGCATCATCCCAGGTAGATCTAATAGTTTTGGGGATCTCATATTCTGATTCTATAGCAGACCAAATATCAAATCCAATACTTTCCAAATGAATTTTCATTTTAATTTTCCATTGAGCATAATTCACACCATTAAAGAAAGGTGGCATGTTAGTAGCAACACCTTCTAGTCTATTGTTCATAACTAGATTTTAGAAAATATATTAAAAAGATAAAATTTAGAACTAACAGAAATTTAAGATCTTTAAGATAAAACTAAAATCACAGTTTGAAAAATAGAGGGTTTGAAGACTTTTTGTAAATAAGAATGTTTCCTCTGATACTAAATGTTGGTCGGAGTGGATACTCAAGAGGGGGGTGAATTGAGTTCCAATTAAAATTTCTGTTAAAAACTTTTAGGATTAAAATATCCCAAATTAAAATGGCCCAATCAATTAATTCAGTAGAGATATAAGTAGCTTATTGTTCAATGGGTTTCTCAAAGGTTTATTACTCCTCATTAGAACTAGTGTGAGAAATAATTCCACTTTTGAAACAATTTTACTAAATGAAACACATATAATCACTAACCAGAACTAACTATAAGAGTGAATGTAAAAACATATTTTTATCTTTGCTAATATAAGCATAGTAGATAAATGTAAAACAGAGTAATGGAAATGTGAACACAACAGCTTAAACAAGAGGTTCAGTCTTAAGTAAAGACCTAGTCCTCTCCACTTGGTGATCACCTAACACCAAGAAATTATATTAAAAAGTGATACATAGACTGTATTGGGATTTACAATAGTTTTCACAAACTGTCCAGGTTTTGCAACCTCTACCACAGTTATACGTGGGAAAAATTTAACTACCAAGCCACACCAGGCTTCTTCCACAGTTATACGTGGGAAACAAATGTAAATAGAGTTTGGTATGGGGATTTTCAGTATCCCTCAGTTCAAGCAAAAAAGTGAGTGTGTGTAACACAGACACACTACTCACAAATGTAAAATATTTAAACACAATAGAGCTAAAGATAGTAGTGATATGTTTAGAATGCTCTGTTGTGTTGGAAGATCAGCTCTGGACTTGTTGGTATGAGGTAAATGATGTTTTGGTCCTTCTCTGCAAGTTTCTTCCAAAACAGAGTGTCCTAACATCCATGTTCTGACTTCCAGATGTAGAGATGATCAGCTTCTTGGGTCTGAAGCTCTTTGTAGCACACCACTACAGCTTGAAAAAGGTTCTTTAAATAGATCTTCTTGAAGCTTTCTGTTTTTAGAATGATTGCTTGAGTGTTCTTATTCAGATTGTGTATGTTTCTCTCTTATGAGTGTTCTGTATATATTCAATATTTTCATGCTTGTGTCTTTTTTCTGTGTTATATTCGTATATATCTCTCTATGTGTATTTCTGTCTCTACTCATATATATATATATATACTTTTCCAGCTCAGCTTCTTCTCGTTTGGTTCAGCAGAGGCCGATAGGAAAAACTGTTTCAACCACGTGTGGTCTTCCTCATACATAGTACTGTCTCTTGATATTCCTGAAAATAACATTAAATAATGTTAGGTGAATTAATTTGTCCAAACATGACCATTATAATAATAATAAAAAAAATTGGTAAAGAAAATAAAATAATATCATTAGACTGGAAGCATATGCATGTCACATGGTAGACTTCAACGGTAACTTCTAAAACTGTGGACTTCTTCTATAGGCTCTCTGTCTGTAGGCTTGTAACGGTGAACATTGTGTCTGTGGATGTCTTGTAATGATAGTTTTTACTCTATGTAACCGTAGCTCCTCATTAGTGGACTTCATCGGTAGGCTATTCAACTGTGGGATTCATCAGTAGGCTTGATCAGTGGTAGACTCCAACAGTAAGATTCTAATGGAAGCTTTGTAACATCAGACTATTACAACAGTGACTTTTCCAATGGTAGACTTATCTCAACGGGTAATTTCATCAAAGGTGGAGTATGTCCATCAGTAGAATTTGAATGACAGTCGACTATCTCGACAGTAGGAGTTGTCTAGAGGTATTAATCTACTAACGGTAGACATGGCCAACTGTAGACTTGAACCGTGAGGTTCTCAACAGAAGACTTGAGAAAAAGTCTGATAGTGAACTTCTAACAGAATCCTTGTCACAGCAGTGACCTTGTGATGGTGACTCTTTGTCTGTGAGCTTTGATAAGTAGAACATCGGTAGACTTGTGATAGTAACCTCGTACCGGTATCCTATATTAGTGATTGTAGATCCTCAATAGTAACCTTCTAGGATCAGTGACCTATAGTAATAGTGGGCTATAACAGTGACTTTGAACATAAGACTCTAACCAGTAGCCTTTAATAGTGAACATATATTTAGATAAATGTAAACTATAAGCTGATGCAGCAAATTCATGAGACTAGGAGTATACATTTTTCAGGATAAAATAATTATAAATACGGATTAAAAATAGTTAGAAAATGACTTAATATATCATGATCAATATTTAAACATGATTTGGGATTATCAAAACAGGTTAGTCCAATAGTATCACTTGAAGATCATACCAAATAAGAGGTAATTGTTGCATCTACAGTGAAGAGAAGTATATTACAGTTGTTTGGAAAGTGGAAGTGTTTCATCCAGGTGTTTTCATATAAGTTATGAAATGACTCATAAATAACTTTAATAGAGCATCTATATATAGTTGAGGATGAATTAATTCTTTATAATGAAGGGACCAACATGTCAATAAATTTTTTTTGGTTCGTTTTTTTAAAATTTATAAAAGGAAGAGGAAGAAGGTGATCCTTTCCACTGGTAGTGATCCAGAGAAAAATACTTAGGGAGTGACCCTTTGGAATACAGAAAGCTGACCCTAAACATTGTAAAGGAACTGAGAGTGGTCCTAGAAGTGATATATCCTGGACATTGTAATTTGGAATTGATCCTTAGTAGATTTTTTACATCAACATATTTTCATTTTATGATCTTTGGATGTAACCCAATGCGGGTGAACCATGAAAAATTGAGGTTTTTTTTGCATGATTTTATTTTTTTCATACATTACAACAGTAAAGAGAGATAAAAGTGTTTTTTAAATGATGAAACAAGATACGATGAGGAATTTTTTTAATCTTTCATACCATGATTCACCCCCCCCCCCTCTTGGGGTTTTTAACCTAGTTTTGATGAGACTTTCCATATGACAAGAAAATAAAAACATCATTCATGTGTGCATACAGCATACCATCTACATGAATAGTGTATTTAATTTCCTATTTATATCTTTTATATATTATTATAAATAAACATATCCTAAATATATATATGGAATTTGTGTCATGGTTTATATTTTAGAAATTATGAAAAAATGATCAAAGTAAGAGGAACAAAAATAATATATCAAAACATATGAAAAACAAAGCAGTCATTACCCGATATGTGACTTTAACATGAAATTGTTAATATAAGGTTAATATAAATTCATAATATAATAATATATTTTATCATATATATGATTATAGTTTTATGATATATGTATAATAAAATTATATTTATTATATAGTATGTTTTAATAAGAATGGAAAGAGTAAATTTTTAAGGTAAGGGGACTTATAGTCTCACTTTTATTTCAGTGAGACTTATTTTTTAATCACCACTCATTTATTTTTTATAGTGTATATAATTACATATAAAATGTTATATCATGAATTTATTTTATTTCATGACATTAAAAGTTTCAATTTATGTTATTCTTTCACATATCTTGTGATTCAAATGTTACTCAAGTAGTAAGGTTGTTTCTCATCTCAATTTTATTTCTGTGAGATACATGCCATATTGGCAAATTATTTTTGTTGTGTTGTATATATAATACCCATGAATTTATTATATGCTTATTATAAATTTTTTTGAATAACATATCCATTTTAGGATATATATTTCATGCGTTTTAATATTCCAAAGTTACCAAAGCGGTAAGGGGTTTTTTGTCTCAATTTTTCCTCTTTGAGTAGTTTATTATGTTATACGCCTATAGTGTTTATAAGGTGTATATATACTTCCCCTTTGTAATTTTATATAATGAATAGAATTATTCTCCTAATATTCAAATTTCATTTAATGTTACTCTTTCATGGAGAATAGTATTCAATGTTACCAAAGTGGTAAGAGTTTCATGTTACATTCTCATTATTTATTGGGATTGTTCATTATAAAGTATCCAATATTGAAAAATTATGATATAAATCTAAATTATTATCATAACCATTGTTATCCAAAAATAATTTCATGAGAATAAATTTTTTCCCTTCAATTTCCTATCTTCATGTACTCAAGATTTCATAATAAGTTTTTTATGAAAAACTATCCTTTATGTTGAAAATTCACCCAGAACTGTACTTTCTAAAAATGTTTTCAAAAATGTTTTAAAAAGTTTTTTTCAAATACAGAAGGATATTTTCCTTAAGAAAATTCTTGAATTATTTTTAAAAACATCCTTTATAATATTAAATATTATTTTAAAATAAAATTATTTTTAAAAAAATATATTGTAAAAAGCTTTTCTCAAAATTAAAAGGATATTTTCCTCATGAAATGTTTTAAATTGTTTTTAAAAGATTATTTTATAATCACTCAATGTTATTTATAAAGAAAATTATTTTAAAAATGTTTTATTTTTTAAAAATTATTCTTCAAATTGAAAAGATTATTTTCATTAAGAATTTTTTTAATGATCTTTTAATGTAATTTCCATTCATCCATGTCAACACCCATTGTTGTTACTTATCCTACATTGGGGATATTTTGTATTGATACCATCCTAATTTTTTGTATTGATTAAGACTAATTCAAATATATTTTTAAGGAAACTGTTTCTTTTTTATGGGTAAATCATTTTTCAAAGAGATTATTATAGAACCCATTTATTTTATATATGTTAATCAAGTTATGGTTGTTCTTATGAGTTTATGATTAAATGAAAGATTTTATGTGTTATGATTTTGTAATGTTACTTGGACATTTGATGGGTGGTTAATTTATAAACCACTGATGGGTGGTCCTGCAATAAACCAATGATGGGTGGTTCCATGATAAACCAAGGAGGGGTGGGTCCATGATATACCTACAATTCATTAAGTATAGAATTCAATTGTATGGTTATTCCATTTATAAGAGTGATTATAAGTGTAAAGTGAAAATGATTTCCAAAGTTATATAAATGTTTTATTTATGATTTATATGGGTTTATAATTATTATAATGATCAAGATTGATATCACATGGCTCGTGATTATTGATTCTGAGGAATCTTTCATTTTCCATTTTTTCATATTTAGTGATCCTAGTATTTATGGGTATGATTTATTTTATGATTCACTCATGCACGTAGATTATGTCATTACAACCTTATGCACTCTTATTTTAATTGATGACATTAAATTATTAAATCTTATTTTTACCCTTAATAATCATTTTTTCTCTACCTTCTTGTGTTTCCTTTTACCTAGGTTATAAATAATTAGGATGAATTATTTATATCTATAAAGTATTTTACAAGGATGAAGTTGACGACCTAATGTGAAATAAGAAAAACTAGTTTACATGGGATAAATGTTCATTTATTACTTTTGTATTGTTTATGTATGGGTTTTTTTATAATTATGTAAAACTATAATCCAAAAATGACCTAGGGAATATAAGTTATCTATATTTTACTTTTGATGTTGTATTGTTTGTATGTAAAAATATGGTCAAAAATATCATCATCATAGATGGAAATATAGAGTTCATTATTTGAACACTCGATTTGGGAGTACAGATCTTGGGTTGTTATAATTCAATATATTTGGAATCAATTGGACATGAAGGAATGGGAGTTTTCTACTTATTGATATCCCCTCGATGCATCAACAGGTCTCATGAGACAAATTAGTTTCCCAAATTAAATGGGTTCTTGGTGTATGATTTCATATAGTTATAAATTGTCTTTATACAAGGTTGATTGTATATTTATCATGATTTCTAAGTTCATGATTTCCAATATTATGCATTTCCTTCATTGATAATTAAAATATTATTATCAGTGAGATTATTCCACTTATATCATCCATGAATTCATTTCATGCACAAGTTATTGATTAAATTGTTTTTTTTTCAATTATTTACCTTTATATATTGATTAATACTTATTTACTCATGATAGATTCAACTATATGTAACCATTAATGAAAATTTTATATCACCCTTATTTTTTTCTTTTCCAAAAGATATGAATAATAATTCTTTTAATGAGTTCAAGGATTCCAAAATATTTCCATTATTATGCTTTTTATTTTATTCAAAATATAAAATGGGTATCATGTATGTATTTGGGTATACAAGACTACTAAACTGATAAGTCTTTTAGTATTAGACCCCCTATATCTATTCCAATGTAATAAATTAACCATTGTCCCCTTCTTACAGGATTTTTTATTGCTACATTTTACATTTTGGAACCTAAGTTATATTTCATTTTAATATAAACCATTTCTGAGATATTTTCCTTTAATTATGTATTCACAAGGAAAAATTTAGTTTTTTATTGCATTGGAAATATCAAAACTCTTTTTTTTATCCATAAAAACAAATATCATGGGAATTAATACTATATATTATTTTTTTGGTAGATTCATTTTTATGCTTAAAATGAATTTCTTTTAAAAAAAAATTTCTTAAACATACATTTATTAAAATTAAATTTAACCACTGCCGTTAAATTAATATTTTAAAATGTTTTTAAAATTTGGAATCATAAGGTTCGCATTTATTAATAATATCAACTAAGTTTTTTTCATAAAAATGAGTTACCATGGTAAAATTTAGTCACCACGGTAAATGTGAAAATAGTTAAAATGATGGTTAATGTAAGAGATAAGGAAAAATATCACAAAAACAAATCTAAATTTGATTTTATGGGTTTATTATTAATCTAAATTATCATATATTTCAAATTAATCTAATTTTTATCCACTTTACTTGATTATTAAATTTATTATAAATTGAGAAAACATGTTTTTAAAAGAGTCCCACTCCTCCCACTTATAAAAGGATATACTTTCCACTCCATGTATCCTCATACTTAAAGCTTAATATCTCAACCAAAATATCCCTTAAACTCTCCCAAAAACACGTTACAATTTCATATGGGTTTTATGTTCCGGAAATACCAATCTAACAAGGCTTATAAAGAAGTCCAAAGGGGGGTATCAAAGGAAGAAGTAATTGTTTTAACTGTGTTATTTCAGGTTTCATTCTTATTCCATCCCATAAAAATATTTAATAACAATACAAACATGATTAAATTTGAAAAATTGGTTTAAATAAATGTTATAATTTAATTTAACAACCATTAGTTACATTCTTTCCATCTATTTGAAAATAAAAGTGTCACTCATGTTATGTTTAGACTACCACCTCCATGAATGACGTAATTCATTTTTCAAAATCGCCTTACATGGGTGGTTATAAAAAAATATTTAATGAATAAATATTATATTTATAAACTGAATAATATTTTTCAAAGATAATTTTTCAATTATATTTATAATAAATATTCATCATAAAATTTTACCTCCTAAAATGAGCATATAAAGACACTTTCTAAGTAATAACTTATTTAATTTACCTTTAATTTATCTTATTCATATACCTGCTATTAAATTTTATTAATATCTTTAAAAAAATTAATCCATTAATATTATGTAAAAAATTTATTATCATTATACAATAACATGTTTTTACTCATCTAACCATTATAACATGTTCTTATTTTGATCGGTTTCACCACCTATATAGAAATTTTTATAATATTTATCCCATGAATAAAAAAGAAATATTATATAATGATAATAATATGTAATAATTATGAACTTTTTTTCATAATTCTATAGTTTTAATCTTCAAAAGTATATTTACCAATAAATTCAATTCCTTTATTAATTTTATAATCCAAAAAAAGGGAATTTTTAAGTGTTCCATGCAAACTATCAAGATAAAATCCATGAAATACATATGAAAAAATATAACAACATAAAATATATGATTTAAAATATCATTAAACTTATATATATGTTAAACTCACGAACAATACTCAAGGACCTAAATCTCTAAAACGAAGCATATGAGGGGAGCAGAAAAATTAAAAATAAAATATTAACAATAAATATTTAATATGTATGTAATAAAAAAATGTAAATAGATCATATAAAACAAAATAACTATGAATAAGGTTCTTATTCAGATGAATAATAAACCTGAATTTATTATATAATGATGTTACAACATGTCCAACCAACCAAAAATCTAAGCAAATTGGATTCTTAACTCAATTTCCTTCCATTGGTTTATATAAATTCTTAATTGAATATGTTATGCCAGGATTACTTCTGTCACAAACAATTATTATTTTCTGTTGTATTTCCACTTGTTTTATTTAGATTTAAATTTGTTTCACATAATCACTTCATTTAATGATTCTTACTTTACATGTTACGATCTTTATAAGTGGGTATTGGTATCAATTTTAATTACTTAAGACATGTTAAATATTTTACACCATGATTCCTTTTATATTATATTATTTTGATTTAGTATTTTTTCATGTAATTCATTTAATTTAAAAATAAAAATCAATATATTTTTTTTATTTATTTTTATTTAATTATTATAAATTTTTTAATGGTTTCTCACATCAAATTTCCTTATTTGAGACATGTTTTTCAATATACACCTATTTTTTTATATCATTTATATAGTTCCTATTTTAGATACTATATCATGTATCTATTTTATTAATTTTATTTAATATTATTTTTCAATTTCATTCTCTTAAGGGACTGTTATTTAAAAATTCATAATGGGTTTTGTTTAAGAACTTTTCTATAATGGTTTTGAAGATTTTTACTTAACTCTTTTCCACCATGTCTATATTCATTAAATAATGTTCTACTCCATATTTAAGTGATTTATTAATATCATTTTCAATTATATGTTTCTTAATTTATAAGGGTTTTAAAATAAATCCTTTAAATGTTTTCATATGTGTTTTTTTCACTTTCGTTTTAAACATGTAAAAAGAGTGTTATTAATGTTTACCAATTGAACGTATTTTCCCACCATCATGAAAATTATTTTTTATTAATATTCCATTCACTATGTTTGTGTTTTTTCAAAAAAAACATTTTCACATTGTTCTTTGAATTTTTCCTTTTTAAAATTTATCAAAACAAAAGGATATTTCTGTTTATTTTTTAAAGAATATTTCCAATAATTTTATAGAAGTATTTTCCATCTATTTAAACATCCTTTAATGATTTTTATGCTACACTAAGTATAATTTACAATGATACCATCCACCTTTTTTTCAGATATCTTATAATTATTTTTAATTAAATTTTCATGAAACTCATTTCTTTTCCATTGTTTAATTAAGTTTTGAACGAATTGTGAATGTTTTTATGATTCATATAATGAAAGAGTAATAACATATGTGTTTTATTCATATTATGGTTATTAGACATTATATATGATAATTTTAGGGTTCTATATATCACTCCAATGCAATATTTAATGATTCTTTTTCTATAGTTATGTTGTTGGAATTAACGAGTTAAGTAATTCGACTATAAGTTTAATATATTTTAATTATCTAGTTAAGTAATTTTATTGATAATGATGATGAAATTAAATTGTTAAGTTGTTTTGTTATAAGGGTGATAAAAATATGATTTCCTAAGTAACCTTCATGATTATTGTTTTTCTTTTATTCCTTCTTATGATATTGTTCTACAAATTACTAAGTTGAGAAGTTGAAACTTATATATGTTATTTTTCATGGATCATGATTATTAACTCATGATTTCACACTCCATTTACTCATATCTTATTCTATGATTCATTCCAAGAATCATTATTTATAATCCTTGTTTTATTTGGGCATTATTTCCTTCTTATGTGTTCATGTACCTCGATTATGATCTCATTCCCATAGGTTTATCTTATGCTCAATTATGATCTTCAATCGATACTGATTATGTTTACCCTTATTGAGTGTTTGAGCTCACCCTTATTATGTTTCCATTTACCTAGGTTATGAAAAGGAGTAATATGTATGATTTTTCTTAAAGGCTATCATGTTTTGAGAATTTTGGGGGATATTTTGAAGACCTTTGTTGAAATAATAAGTTCTAGTTATTTTGGAAAAAATTCCTTTGGATGAGATAGATATGGGTTTTTCTTTTTAAGGATTTTTTCCAATTTCTATAAAACTCTAAACCTTAAAGGTATTTGGTATATAAGTAAATAAATATTTTTTAGTGATATTTTCATTATCGATGGTTAAATTTGGGAAACTTTTGTTGGTATCAAATCTAGTGTGTAAAGAATTTGTTTTTAATACTATATCTGGTTGTATGGGACTGGTGTGTCATATTTGGTATCATATCGGGGTTTTGATTAATTTTTATGTTAAGAAGTAATCATATAAGGTAAATTTAATTGTTTTTATACCAGAATGGGTTGATAATTTTAGGTTTGATCGTATGTTCAAAGGCATAGATACCCCATCCGGGGTTTTATTTTGAGGTGATTAATGATATTTTTATTGGGTAATTGGAAGAATAAATGAGTAAGGTTTAGATAAACCCTTGGGTGGTATATTTTTTGATATTGAGGTAAATATTGTTAGCTGGGATAATGGGTAAATTTATTTTTGGAAAATGTTACTATATTTTAGGAGAACATATTATTAGGTACAATATGAGTTTGGTATGTGACATTATGAGTCACTTTATATTGTTTAGGGTAAAATATATATTGATTTTGAAAAATATGTGACTAGGTTATTCTAATTATTGGGTTTCTAAATTGGTTAGGTGTGTGTTGAAAAGTTTTAGGGTTTATGAATTTATTATATTATTTATGTTAAACATTGGTAGTTGTCATTATTTTTAGGTTTTAGTGATTAAAGTATTATGTATTCATATTATCATTTATTAATATTTCATTAGGTGTTATCTTTATCAATATTATCCTTTTTTAAATTGGTTATAAATAGGAGGTATAACTTATTATAATAATGTCCTTTATAAAATGAGGAACATTATATTTTGTTGGATCTCATGATCCATTAAGAGATAAATTTCATTCTTGAGGCAGGAAAAAATCATCTGGGATATTCATTATTTGGGAATGTGGGATGAAATAGAAGTGGAAACTAGTCAAAACACATAAAAAAAGGTTGATATTATGCTTATAAAAATGGAATGAAATCAAGTAAGTATATTTTTTCATATTCTCTATCATAACGGTAATATAATTCCTCGAACTTAAGAAAAAGTATGATAATATATTATTTCTTATATGGAAAACATCAGATCACTATCAAGGTGTGACTTAGATATTCATTCACAAGTTTGAGCCTTATAAAACAACATACATGTTTTAAAAAAATATATGATAAGTATCCAAGTATTTATTTAAAAATTAATGTTTTTTATATTTAGGATATTATTTTCGAGATCTCTATTCTTTACCTAAAATAAAAGATATTGAAAGGAATATTTTACTTTAATTTATAATGAATCGATGGTGTCTTTTCCTCTCATATGGATTTATAATTCACACACTGCATTGTCTAAAAGGGATATTATTAACTCAATCACTTTTCCTTAAATCATAATATTCAATATCCTAATATAGAATCCACTAAATTGGTTCCCTAAGATGATTCACCACAAGACCTCAAATGTGCCTCCTCATACATCAGAGGTTGTCGAATATTATCAGGGGTATAAGGTGGAACTTTGAGAAGACTATACCCTTATAACAGAGTTCACAATCCAAAGTAATTAAACAAACATAATACACATCAGAGTATGTAGAAGTAATAAATAGACTGGGGGAGAATCTTGTTTTAATAAAATTAAATATAGTAAAGGCCCAAATAACCATGTCATATATACAACATTGATCACAAACTATGTTGATCACGTATACAAAATAAACAGCTAAAATATAAATACATTTGGATTTACTTAGAAATCAGCACCAGGTCACATACCTGGTCTCCAGTACCCTGTCATGTAGCACTAGCACAATCATCAGACTCCACATGAGTAACCTGATTAATCATGAAATATTAGGCCTTCATCTTATCTATCGTGCATCTAATTTCGACATGAAACCTGACATAAGGTCTAAACTCACACTGAGGAGTATATACATGGGTGATAAATAAATCTCAGTTGGTATCCCCCAAATTTAAACCATTAAACTGGTACCATAGGTGCATGGTCATGCAATATTCTCATCCTAGCTAAAACATAACTGAAATAAAAAACCACCATCACTCCTTTAGTATATGACTCTGATAGATCATGCCTACTTCGGCTATTGTCAGGTATCTCTAAGAACATCTCAAGGACCTTTCATCCCAAATATCTTATTGGTGCCACAAACATGGGAACCATAACTAAACCTAATGAAATTACTCACTATATCTTACTTTTTACCTAGATGCATCATTCCTAGGTACTCATTTTATGCTAAAATTTTACCAATTCCCAGAGTGTCAATACGACCTCTATACAAAGTATGATAAATGATAGTTTTTATAGCCTCAGCCGAACACCTAAATATAAATCAACATTAGTGGTTCCCAAAGCATCAATCCGGAACCAACCCAAATATGATGAGTATCATTAATACATCTTATTACATAAGGAATTTTATCTTTTTCTATGATCACATCCTTGTCACGACATATCAACCGCATATGTTAAACACCATGCCCACCGATTTCATCATATCTATAGAAAACCATTCCCATCAAACATTCCTGGAACCTCATTACATCACTCAAACTATAAAAAACTATCGGTATCAATACATCACTTCATATTCAAAAAATCTATCTCACAGGCATGGAGTTTCATATCCAACCTACCTAGCCTCAGATGTGATTTTCCATGTCAGACATCATGAACCATGCATGGGAAAAATCACATACAATTCTATCAACCAATGATGTTTAATTCCATGTCAAACATCTATAAACATATCTTTGGAGCCATGTGTCTACTGTATAAACCTTGTATATGGAGCACCATGTTTGATATCCAAAATCATATTTGTGGAAACTCATGTCCAACTCTCTCAATGAGGGCAGTCCATTTAATTTAATCCAGGTTCCAAAATGTGGTTTCCCAACACTAACACAATATCCCTATGGAATGAACTAGGGAAAAGATGTCAAGGATTTGTTAATCTCCAAATACCATCATCATATCCTCACCTCAACAGTTTATACATCAGTACGGGCCCCAAGGGAACACATGTAACCAAAACTTCACAAACACAAGCACTTGACTAGGTTTGGTCTATTTATCAGGCTCCCACTTGGCCCTCTGGGTCAATAAATAAACAAATTAATTCCTTCTTTGATCCTTGGAACTATTATGAAAGCAGATGCATCCCACATTGGATCCTCTAGGTCAGAACATGATCAGAGACATCCCTCTACCAATCATTGGTAATGACCAAACTCTCAGGACAATGCCCATATCTCAATGGTCACACATAACAAAACCCAATATCTATAATCCCATGGAATGATGGGACTTTATGGTATTAAACCACATAAGGGATATGGACTCAAGCCCAACCACTTTTCAACTCACCCAAGTTTAGCCTGCACACCCAACCAATCCATTAACGCGAGTCACAACTCTATCCTGCTAACTAGGGAAAATCTCATTCCAACTCCAATCAGGGTCTCCAAAGAACTAATTCTATATACTCTAGTAATTCTAATTATCCTCTCTTTCATCCCATCCCTTGTCTCACCCTAAAGATATATCTAAACTCACTTTCTAGAGGAACATATATCTATCATAACTTACTTGCCAAAAAATTCTTGTTAGAAGTCCTAAAAATTCCCCAACGGCTCCACCATCACATTATATATTTAAAAACACTCAAAATAGACTCATATTATGTCCAATTACAACTTTTAGGCACAAAATTACCCAAAACCATAAATAGGTAACCAAGGAGAAGTATGTGGTGTGTATACCTGAGTATACAGTGTGTACTCTCAATGCCCCACATGGATGTATACTCGAGCTGAAATTGGCATGTATAACCCATGTACATAGTATGTAGATCAGGTAAATAGAATATAACCTACAAAAGGTACCTTATAGTGTACCACACATTTCTTAGTCATGTTTTTTATCTATCTATGTACTTATACATGGAGTGTATCCCATATTGGGTCTGGTTGTGTACTCTACACAGCCAAGTGCCCCTAAACAGGATATCTTGCTATATACCTAGCCAAACGTTGAGCCACACTACATGGTGTGTATTCCAAATACCTGGAATATACTTCTAAAAATTCATCTTCATCAAATAGGAAGAACACAAGCCATGTGTTCCTAAACTACACATTGTGTGATTAGGATTTCTGATCAGAAAACCTTTTCCAACCTATAGAAACCCTTGTTTCCCCAAATTAGGTGCATATCAACCTCCATGGGGTCCTTAGTAGTCATAATTGGTCTTTAAAACATGAAACCAACATGTCTATGGATATCAAGGCATAAATCATAAAACTTTTCCTACCTCATGGTGAAAATGTTGATGTTTCTAGTACAAATCTACTCCAAGAAGCTATTTCACCTCGACCTGGCCTCAATCTTCACCATGGGTGAAGTCTAGTGGTATAAATTCCCCCTTATCCACTTGGTCCAACCATTATTCATGGGAGGCACCCCCCCCCCCATCATAGGAAACCCCAAAATTGTGGGATTATTTTAATTAAATTATTTATTTAATTAATTAATATCCCATTAATACCCATCTTGAGTCCCAGAGCCTTTATACCACACCTAGAAAAAACCCCCATTCTAGACCCAACCATGTAGTTGGAAAATCAAGTAGATTATTTATTAAAAATACATCTCCACCTGAACCTATGTGAATAATTTAATATTTAATTAATTAAATATTTAATATTCCATCAAAACTCGAAGAGATCATAATTCCACAAAAACTTTGTCCTAGGGTAATATCCCAATTCTAGGACCAAAATAGTGGTCATACAAAATTTTCAAGATCATATTTCAAGGGAAAATAACCAATTTACCCCTCATAAGATCCTAAAATTAAAAAAATCAAACTTATACTCAAATTCATAGTTTGGGGAAACACAGGTCTTTACATAATCTTTCTTATTTAACCATAATCTTATATTATTGATACATTATAAAATTCTCTTTCTCAAATGGTATTTTATTTTTTTGTTAAGTTAAATTTCTTTTTAATGTCATATTCTCCAACATTGATGAATTTTCCTAAGGTTTTTAGGATTAATTTCATTCTTCTATGTTGACTATTTTCCTCCTCTATTTCCATGTTCTTTCATACCATATATGTTTTCTTTTCTTAATTTAAAATATAAATATGTATTGTCTTTTGAATAATTTATATGTCACATCATCTATATTAAAAAAGAAATTTTAGATTTCATTCTCTATGTGAGTTTTCTTACAAAAACATCAAAAAAACTAAAAAAACATTTTTTTCACTTATTTATATGTATTTTATCTTACACTCCACATTTATTATCTTTACCTTCATTTTCTATCAAGGTGATATTATTAGGAATTTAATAAAAAAATTTGTTTCTGAATTTATCTATTATCATTTGAAATGGATTTTTATAATTTTTTACCTTATTTATGAAATTTTTAACCCCATTATTTTTGGACTCAAGATAAAATTCCAAGAATGAAATTTCTTTAAGGGGGGAGAATGTGACAACCCATGTATTTTTAATATGATGATTTTTATGGTCTATTAATATTTATGATAATGAATTTATATATATGACTTGAACACTTATATATGTTTATGTCATGTTTTCTAATATATCATATAATAAATTAGATTCAAATTGTAAAATTAAAATTATTATACTTACTTTATGATAGAAAATTCATTTTATTTAAAGGTTAAATACATTTTATTAAAATGATTTTTTGTTAGATATTTTATAAATCGATATTTATTTTAATTATATAAATTAATATTGATATTTATTTCTTTTATAATCATATAAATAGTTTTATCAAGTTATGAGGTAAGAATATTATTTTTCATTTGAAAAAGAAATGGTTTTTATTCTAAAAAAGTTTATTTTTTTCATGTATTATATGATTTTATTTAAAAATGAGATTTTTCAAATTTTAGAAATTTAATTTTATAATATAAATAATATTTTTTGATCTTCATATCATAATTAGGTTTTTTTTTGAATTTTTAGAATTTTCCATAAAGGCTTCTTTTTGGGTGAATAATGAAATTTACAATTTTTTAAATATCATAATTTTTATGACACCATCATGATATAATCAAGAATTAAAATTTTATAAAATCATTGGATTAACCAAATATATATTTACTGGTTAAAATAAATAATTCAAAAATACTATGTTATATTCAGAAACATATGTTTTACATTTTGGAATATAAATCATATTTGTTTTCAATAAAAACTATCTTTGGGATTGTATCTTTTAATTTAGTGTTCATAAGTCTCCATTAATTTTTTTCTATATTTTAAATTCAAATAACTATATATTTCATCTAAATAAACTAAGAAATACCATGGGAATAAATTCTATAAATAATTGTGTTGTAGTTTCATTTTTATGATTAAAAGGCACATTTTTTCAAAAAAATCGGTTTTCTTACGTTAATCATACATTTAGTAAACTAATTTTTACCACCAATAGAAATTTAACCTTTAAAAAAACATTCAATTTTTAAATAATCATGTTCAAATTTTTTAATAAATTTAGTTTTATTTGTTGTCATAAAAATGATTTACCTTGGTAAAAGTTAGTTTCCACACTAAAGGTTAAAAACGTTAAAAGGGGGTTTACTTAAGAGATAAGGATGAAAATATAAAATATATATATATATTTGATTATATGATTGGATTATAAAGATACCTTATAATATAATCTAAATTAGTCTAATTTGGGTCTATTTTACTTAAGTATGGAATTTACAATATGTTAAGAAAACAATAATTAATAAGAGTGTCACTCCTCTCACTTATAAAAGGATCCATTCACCACTCCACTTATCCTTGCACCTAAATATTCCGAGATAAACCAATCTCTATCCAAACCTTTACCTGACCCTCATTCCCACATACTAGATGTTAATATATTACTAAAAGTTCAGTCTAATAAGGATTAAGGAAATTATCAATTGAGGATATGGAAGGAAGAAGTAATTGTTTTAACTAGGTTATTTTATGTTTCTTTCTTCTTCCACCTCCAAAAAATATTATTTAACCATCATAACATAATAAAATCAGTATAATTATTTTAATTAAATTTTATTATTTTAATTTGACAAAAATTATCCACCTTCCTTCTATCCATTAAAGAAAACATCATTGATGTTATCTGAAAAATACCACCTCCATGAATAGCATGTTTATTTTTTCCTAATATTCTTAAATGAATGGTTATAAAAATATATTTAATGAATTAATATTATATTTATAACATGAATGGGATTTTTTGAAGATAATTTTTTTGTTCTATTAACAATATACATAATAAGTGTCCATTATAAAATTCAATCACCTAAAATGAGCATATCTAAACACTTTATATGTAATAACTTCTTACCATTATATTTCAAATATATTCCTCATATAATTGTATCACTTTATTGAATGTTTCTTTATATAAATGTTATGATCTTTGTATGGGTTTCATGGAATCGATTTCAATTCCTTGAAAAATGTTTCATATTTGGAACCATGTTTCCAATTATATGGTGTTATTTTGATTCACTTCCCCATGAATATATTATAAAACTTTATTCATGTAATTCATGGGATTTAAAAATAAGAATCAATATATTTATGAAAATTAAATTTTATTTATGCTTTATAATATCAATAATTATTTATCACCTCAAATTTCCTTCTTTGAGACATGTTCTACAAAATTCAACTATTTGTTTATATAGTGTATATACCTCATATTTGAAATATTAGATCATGATTCTCTTTTATTAATGGTATTTAAATTTCATTTTCAATTTATTTCCTACAAGATATTTTGATTTCAAAATTAAGAAGGGTTTTTCTTTAAAAACATTACTTTAGTGGTTTTTAAGAATTTTACCTAACTCATTTTCATCTATGTCTATATTATTTCAAGAATGTTCTTTTATATATTTAAATGATTGTTTAAGGTCATTTTAAACTCTATTTCACTTAATTTACAATGGTTTAAAATGTAATATTTTCAATTTTTTCTGTATTGGTTATTTTTGACTTTCTCTTGAAGAGTGAATTTTTTTAATGTTTACTTATTAACCATATTCTACCACCACCATGGATATTAATTATTATTAAGCCTCATTTCCATGTCTCCATGATTTTTAAAATAAAATCATATTCCCATTATTATATGAATTTTTCATTTTTAAAATTTATGAAAAGAAAATAATATTTCATCTTTATTTTCAAAGAATATTTATAATGATTTTACAAAAGTATTTTTCATCGATATAAACATACTTTATTTATTATTATGATTCATTTATGATAAGCTCTAATATACCATCCACATTTTTTATCTAGATTAATTATGAGTATGTTTTATTGAAATTTTCATGAAACCCATTTCTTTTCCATGGGTTAATTAAGCTATAAAGGAATGATATAAGTTTTTATGAGTATTATAATGAAACTGTAAACCAGTATGTGCTTTATTCTTATTACCGAGCTTGGATATTATATATAACAATTGGAGATTTTGATTTATCCCTATAATTAATTGGGTAATGATTGAATCTCCATATATATGATGTGGTAATTAATTAGTTATGTTATTACACTATGTGTTTATGATGTTGGAATTAGCAAGCTTATTCCATTATAAATGATATTGGAACTAACAAGTTAAGTTATTTCATTATAACAGTGATATGAATATAATTTCTAAGAAGCCTTTATGAATAATATTTACCTTTTATTCTTTATTATATGATATTTTTGTACAATTATTTATAAAATAAGTTTAAATATATCTATGTTACATTTTCATGGCTCGCAATTATTGAATCATGCTTTTGCAATCTATTTACTCATGAAATATGCCTAGATTCATTCTAAAACTCATTATTTATAATTTCTGTTTTATTTGGTATTATTTACTTATGACGTGTTCATATACCATGATTATGATCTTATACCCACATGTTTATATTATTCTCATTTATGATATTTGATTGTTATCTGTTATGTTTACCCTCACTGGGCATTTCATATCACCTATTTTATATTTCCATTTTCATAGGCTATGAAGAGGAGTATTATGTATTATTTTTATATAGGGTAATTATGTGGGGAGAATTTTTTCTAATATGTTGAAGAATTTTTAAAAAAATAATAATTTATTTATATAATCAAAAAAATATCCTTTGGATGAGAAATATATTTGTTTTATACGTAATTTTTTTTCCTATTTATCTTAAACTCCAAACAGATCTTGGGTATGTAAGTGAATCAAATTTTTTATTGATATTTTCATTATGGATGGATAAATTTAGTTATATTTAGTTGGTATCATATCTAGTACATACATAATATTCTTTTAGCACCGAATTTGATTGTTTGAATATAGTGAATCACAGTTGATATCAAAGAATATTTTAGATAATTTTAGAGGTTAAGAATTTATCAGATGTGGATAATTTAAGAGTTGGGGATACCATTATGGGTTGATAAGTTTAAGTTTGATCATAAGTTCAAAGTCATAGATATCCCATTTGAGGTATTAATTTTAGTTTATTAATGGTATTTTGTGTGTTTTTATTGGTTAAAATAAATAATACATGATTAAGGTTTACATAAACCTTTATATTTGAATTTGATTTTATATTGAGTTAAATATATTTAATTGTGACAATTGTTTAATTGTTTTTTAGAAAATATTACTATATTTTGGAAGAATATATTACTAGGTTATATACATGTTTATTATGTGACATTGTGAGCTGTTTTTTTTTATTTGAGGATACAATTTTTGTTGATTTTGGAAGAATATGTCGTTAGTTTTTTTTGGTTTCTAATATAATCAGGCATGTGCTGAAGAGGTTTTTAGCATATTTATCTATTGAATAATTTAAGTTAAAAATGGGTATTTATAGTTATATTAAGGTTTTTGAGATTAAATTATTACTTATTAATATTGTGGTTTATTCATATTTCATTCAATATTATCTTTACTCGTTTTAACTATTTTTTTATAATTAGTTAGGAATATGAGGAATAGATTATTGTAAGAAAATATTTCATTGAATCAGGAATATTATCTTTTAGTGTATATCATGATCCATTAAGATCTGGATTACATGGTTCATGCATGAAGCATTAATCATAGATATCCACCATTTGGGAATGTGATATGAAAAGTAAGTGTAAATTAATAAAAACACACAACCAAAGGATGATATTGTGATTATTTAAATGGAATGAAATCAAGTAAATTTTATCATATTATATATCTAAATGGTAAAATGATTCCTCAAAATCAAGAAAAAGTATGGTAAGTCCATCAATTTTTATATGTAAAATATCATCCAACTATCAAGGTATGCCTTAAAAACTCATTCAAAAGAATAGGTGATATAAAATTATGAACATGATTTAAAAAATACATGATAAGTATCCTACACTTGACAAAAAAATCAAAGTTACTGATATTTAGGAATCTTTTTCCAGATATCCATTATTTTCCTTAACTAAAATATCTTGAACGAAATACATTGTTTTTATTACGAATTAATTGATGGTATCTTTTCCTATCTTATGGGTTTATAATTCACTCACCAAACTATTTAAAATGGATTTTCTTGATTCAATCTCTTTTTCTTCAATTGTAATATTTATTATTTAAAAGTTTTATTCTATTATTGACATATTTTACCATTCTCTTAATCGAATTGTGTTTCCTTTTTCTCTCATGGAAAATTATATTTTCATTTCATTTTTTTCTTCATTGATGGATTTTTATGAACTTTTTTTAAATAATTTCCATCTGATATATTGACTATTTTTATCCCCTATATCCATGTTCTTTATTACCACATATGTTTTCTTTTCTTATTTTGGAATATAAATATGTATTATCTTTAGAATAATTCACATTTCATATCATCTCTATTAAAAAAGAAATTTTATATTTCCTTTACAATGTGAGTTTCCTTAAAACCATTCAAATATCATAAAAAAATATTTCTTGACACTTTTGTAAATTTCTTTTATATTCCACTCCACATTTATTATCATTTCCTTTATTTTCTTTAGAGATACCAGTATTGGGGAATCAATTGAAAATTATTATTTTGAGAGTTCACTTGTACCTTTTGAAATGGGTTTTCAAATTTTTTACCATATTTATGAACATTACAAATCCTTTATATTTTTAATAAAGATAAATTTTTAGGACGCAATTTCTTTAAGAGGGGATAATGTGATAACCCATATATTTTTAATAACATACCACTTTTATTATTTTTTAATATTTATGATTTTGGATTTGCATATATGATTAAAAAAATTATATATGTTTATATAATGTCTAAAAATATATTATATAATCAATTACATACCAAGTATAGATTTAAAATTATTATATTTACTTTGTTATTAAAAGGGGGTTTTATTTAAAGGTTAAATACATTTTCTAAAAATGATTTCTTATTAGATATTACATAAATTGATATTCATATTAATTATATAAATTAATATTTATATTTATTATTATTATCATGTTCTAAATAATTATATCATGGTATTAGTCAAGAATGGGATTTATCATTTGAAAAAAGAAAGGGGTTTTATTCAAAATAAATTATGTTTCCTCATATTATATGATTTTATTTGAAAGTGAAATTTATAAAATTTATAATTTTAATATTATAAAATTAAATTTATTTTTAAATTATGAATATAAAAATTATATTATGGTGATTTGTTTTTGGATCTTTTTAAAAATGTTGATTTTTTAGTGAATAGTAAAAAAAATACATTTTTTATAAATATCATAACTTTTCTGAAATCAGCATGATATAAACATGAATTAAAATTTTATATAACATTTTCATTGAATAAATATGTATTTAAGGAGTAAAAAAATCATCTAAAAATATTATATTGAATTTATATATCTATGTTTTACATTTTGGGAACTAAAGTTGTATTTTTTTAATAAAAACTATTTTTTGCATCTTTTCCTTTAATTAATTATTCAAAATGTACCATTTAGTTTTGGAATGATTTTAAAGTCATATAAAAATTATTTTTTTATCCGTAAATAAATTAATTTAATGGAAATAAATACTATATATTATTTTGGTGTTGATTCATTTTTATACTTAAAATGAATTTCTCCAAAAACTATTTTTGTTGTGTTAAGCATTATTTTATTAAAATTAATTTTTACGAACTCTAGAAATTTAATATTTTAAAATAGTTTTAGATTTTGGAATCATCATGCATAAATTTTATAATAATTTAAATTTAATTTTTTTTAATAAAAATTAGTTACAATGGTAAAAGTTAGTCACCACGATAAAGGTTTAAATGGTTAAAAACAAGGTTATCTTAAGAGATAGGGACAAAAATATGAAAAAAACACATGTATAAATTTTATTTTATGAGTGTTTTATCAACCATAATTACCCTATAATTTTAAATTTGGATAAATTTGATCCACTTATATTAAGTATGTAATTTATTATATACTAACAAAATAAGTATTTACAAAAGTGCAGCTCCTCTTGCTTATAAAATGATTCCTTCACCACAACACTTTTAACCACACCTAAAGCTTAATATATATACCAAAAACTGAATTAAACTCTCCAAAAACCTTATTTCCATATCCATTATGGTATGTTATTCCAAAAATACCAATCTAAAAGGCTTAAGGACAATTCCAAAGGAGGATATCCAAAGAAGAAGTATCTTTTTTAACTGACATCATTAAAGTTTATTTCTTCTTCCAATCCTATAAATATTATATAAACATCCTTAAATAATTAAATACATATCATTATTTTATTAAAATTTTATTATTTTTATTTAACTACCATTATCTACATTCCTTCTATCCATTGGAAAATTCAAATTCTGTATGTATTACGTACAGACTACTGCCTCCATGACCGATGCATTTCAATTTTCATAACTACCTTACCTGGAAGGTTATAAAATGTATTTAATAAATAAATACTATATTTATAACATTAATATGATTCTAAAAAGTTAATTGGTAATTATATTAATAATATTCAAATTAAATTTTCATTATAAAAGTCAACCGCCTAAAATGAGAAAATAGAGACACTTTATAAATAATTTTTTTTACCTTTATCTTTAATGTATCTTCTCAGTTTGCCTCTTCTTGAAGTTTATTTTCACTTTTATAAAAAAATTGGAATTGTGTTCTAAAAAATTTATATATGATTATACAATAATAATATTTCACTCATTCAACTATTATAGTGTGTTCTTATTTTGGTCAGTTTTACCACCTATATTGACAGTATTATAATATTTATCTCATGAATAAATAAAATAACGTAAATAATGGTAATAATATTTAATAAACATTATTTTAAAAAGTTTTAATAATTATGGAGTGGTAATTTTCAAATTTATATTTACCAATAAATTAAATTCCTTTATTAAATTGATAATCACTAAAAATGAATTTTTAAGAATTCCATGAAAACCATCAACATAAGTTCCATGAAATGGATATATAAATCAAAAAAAAAGATAAATCATATGAATCGTCTTGTCGTGAAAATTATTTTTATTATGAACTCATGAACAATACTCAAGTAATGGAACCTCCAAACATAATCATGTAAGGGAAACAGAAAAGTTAAAAATCAAATATTAATTTAACCAATAAATATTTAATATATAGGTAATAAGAAATTATAAATATAAAAAATAAAGTAAAATAACTATTAATAAGGTTATTATTAATTTGATTAATAAACCTAAATTTGTTATATAGGGATGTTTTCTCATGTTCAACCAAGCATAAGACTAAGATAAGGAGATTCTTAACTCAATTTCCATTCATTAGGTTATACCATGTTTTCATTGACTATGTTATGCCAATATTATGCATGTTATAATCTATGATTTCTTATGTTGTATTTATACTTTTTCATGTGGATTTACATTTTTTCCCATAACCACTTTATTGAACGATTCTTACTTCAAATGTTATGATATTTATAAGGGTTTCTTGGTCTCAATATCAATTCCTCAAGACATGTTTTATATTATGCATCCAATTTACTTTTATATGGGGTTATTTTTATTCACTACCCCATGAATATATTATACTATGTTTTTCATGTAATTCATGGGATATAAAAATCAAAATCAACCACTTTATAAAAATGGATTTTGATATAAGTGTTAAATAATCTCTAAGTGTTTCACATATCAAATTTACTTATTTGAGATATATTTTGTAATATGCACCTATTTTCTTTTATTTGGTGTATATGATTTCTATTTAAAAAATTAGACCATGTTTATATTTTTTTAGGGTATTTAAAGTTTCTTTTCAATTTCTTTCTTTCCCGATATTTTTATTTAAAAATTCATAAGGGGTTTTATTTAAAACCATTGCTTTAAAATTTTGGAATAAATTTTCATAAATCTTATTCCTCCATGTCCATTTTATCTTAAAAATGAAATTATATAGATTGAAATGATTTTTAAGGTCATTTTCTATAATCTTTGATTTAAAAATATTTTTGATTGTAATCTTTTAAATCTTTTATATTCTTTTTATTTTTTAATTTATTTTTAAAAGTGTGAAAAGAATGTTTCATTAATGTGCACTTATTGACTGAAGTTTTTCATTTTCGTGACTATTCTTTGTTATTAATTTTAATTTCTATTTTCCATGGTTTTTAAAAAAAATATTATTCCCATTATTCTATGAATTTGTAATTTTAAAAAGTTTCCAAAATAAAATTATATTTCTTTTTTTTTCAAATAATATTCTTAATTATTTTACAAGAGTATTTATCATATATGTCAAAATCCATTAATTAATTTTTTTCATTACTGGGGATATGATATAATGATATTATCCACCCATTTTCACTAGATGTTTTATGATGGTGTTTAATGGATATTTTTGTGAAACCTATTTCTTTTCCATTAGTTAATTAGGATATCAATGAATAATTGATGTTTTATATGTTTTATGATTAAAGTGAAAGAACTTATGTGTTTTATTCAAGTTATAGCTATTGAAAATTATATATGATGATGTGAGGGTTTTATATTGCCCTGCAATTATTTGGGTAATGATTTATTTTCCAGATATATGATGTTGTAATTAATTAGTTAATTTGTTCTATTATGGGTTTATGTAGTAGGAATTAACCAATTAAGCTATTACATTATGAATAATGTTAGAATTAACTGGTAAGTTATTATATAATAAGTTATATATGAATATGATTCCCAAGTAACCTTCATGATTATTATTTTGTATTCTTAATTATGATTTCTTTTAATAGAATTCTTGAGCTAAGAAGTTGAAATTTGTTTATATTATATATTTATGGTGCCTAGTTATTGACTCATGAAACACTCCATTTACCCATATCTTATGCCTAGATTCATATGAAGACTCATGATTGATTATCTATGTTTTATTGGTTATTATTTAATTATGATCTATTCATGCACCTTGATTATTATCTCATACCCACATGTTTATCTTATGTTCACTTATGATATTCAATTGATATTAGTTATGTTTTCCCTTACTAATAATTTGAGATTAAATTTATTATGTTTCCTTACAAAAAGTTATAAATAGAATCATTATTCATGATTTTTTAGAAGGTTATAATTTATAGAAACTTTTTTGGGATATGTTAAATAGTTTTTGTTAAATAAAAGAATACATGGTATAATGGAAAAAATCCTTTGGATGAGAAAGTGAAGAGACCATATAGATAAGTGAAGTTGGAGTTGTATTTGTTTTCAATAAGGATGTATAAAATAAATCAAATTTGTACTTACATATATAAATTTGTGTGCTAGTATTTATGTGAAATAAATGTTCTGATGATATTTAGAGATAAAAAAATTATTTACAACATGAGAAATGCTAGGTGTTTGGAGCTCGATGATGGAGATATTTAAGATTTGATGCTTAAAGGGGTAAAATATTTCTGAGATGAAATGAAACCATTATTTGATGAAATAATATGAATATTTTTGTTTTTAGTATTAACAAATCACTTCGACGAGTTTTATAAATTAGATTGACGAATTAAAGAATAGTTAGAGGAACTGCATAAAATTACCCAAGGAATAGTTTATTTTGATACCTGGAGGCCTTTAGAATCAATTTGAAAAAATTTATAAATTTTTATATATTTTTTAAAGTGTTTAAATATTTTTAATTAGTTTTGAATTAAGTTTTGAAGTTGGAATATGGGAAAATATTTTTGAAAAAGAAATTTTATTTTAGAGTTTATTAAAATAATAGTTCCAACCAAAGCTAAGGTAACAAAACATGTAGCTTATATAATGAGGAGTATTGGTTTATAAAGTTTGTATTAGTACTAAGTAATTGGTGCATGATTTAGTTCATAAGTTCAATTCCACCACATGTGATAGCATGGTTTTAACGGTCATAACATGGTTCAGTTACATGGGATCGCATTGAAAAGCACGGGGAGTGCTCAAATTAATTAACTAGTATATTCCCTAATCAAAAAAAGATGTGAGGTATATTTAGTGGCGAAATGTTAACTTATTTAAAAATAATAGATCAGTAATATAAATAATTGTATTATATCTCACCATCTTTAACCTCAGGCTTGTGATGGTTTCATGCACCGCATCTGTATTTCTCATGCCTTAAACACAATGATATTAGCATCATCAGATGAGTTGATCTTCTATGTAAGGAGCTTGACTACATGAGAGAGTTTTTAACTACTCTAGTGAAGATATATTTCAAGTGATCTAATTAATGAGCACATGTATATTAATATGCTACTGAATTCTCAATGGATTATTCCATGAGATATTATGAGGAACTCTTCATGATAGTGAATAGTGTGTATATATTAATACATTCATTAGTGTTTCTTTCTAAATATAAATTCAACAGAGGATTTTGTTTTTTATTTAAAAATGAATAATACCATAATTCTTGTAATTATAAAGTCAATTAGTTTCCAAAGACTTGATGACATGCTTCTCAGTGTCGCATAATAATAAGAAACTTTCCATGATTTTTGGTTAATCTAAAGTAGTGTACCAATAAATATTGATATTGAGGAATAAAAATGAGAGAGGAAGATATTGATACCAAGAGGGATTAAATTTTATAACCGTTTTTTTCACATAAATTGAAATGAATCCATTTGCTAGATTACATGAAAAATAATAATATGTAACCATGAACTCATTTCCCTTAAGGAGGTAGATATTCTGAGGGCATGATTAAGGTGAGTGAATCAGAAACAAAAGACCTCATGTACTACTAGTTATGTAAATCATAATAAAAAGGTTCCAAAAAATCTATATTATGAAATAGTAACTATATTTCAAGAAGGATATACTATGAGAATAAATATATGTGAATATATGTTTGATGAATATATCTATCATGGAGAATATTAAGTTTTAGAAAAGGGTGTTCTAATAAGTTCATAAAATGTGTCAATATTTTTTTAATATTATTTTATACAAATTTTATACAATTTCATGTGGAAAAAGTTGTGAGAAGAAAGTATAAGAATCACTCAAGTGAAATAATATTGAGTTATAATATTGAGTACTGTGAATTAATTCACACATAGAGAATAATATTAATTCATGAAGATTATTTATAGATACCTTTCCATGAAGATTACTGGGTCTCGGAAGATTTCAAAGTAGTACAAGACTTGTGTTCTCTAGAATTTGATTAACTGAGAAATAATTTGATCACGGAATATCAGAAGAAGATGAGTAAGACAACATACATTATGGTGATCATTAGATATTAGAGTTGCTAAATAAGTTTGCATTAGGGAACTCATTAATCTAGTGATCTTGTAGAGGAATATCTATATCATTTGGTACATAAGAAATCGTTATAAAATTGATTTCTTTCTTGTTTTGGATAAAACTATTTTAGGTTATTGTGGGAAGTATTATTCTATATTGGGACTCTGGAGTGAGAACATAGTCAAAAATTTTGTTTAGGGGATTGGTAAGATCCTTAGTGTAACCACTTGTGATTATAGTAAAGACTCTGTGATTGGGAATTTTAACCAATCGTAATAAGGAGTAGGTTCTCACATCAAGTCCAAACCGCGTAAAAATTGTTATATATTATGATATTTACTTTAAATAGTATTTAAGTGAGGTTGTGAGATTTAAAATTGAGACTATTGATATCTTAACCCATCATAGATATTTAATTAAAATAAATAATTAGTAAAATGTGACTATTGGTTCACCACCTAGCCCAGTGATCTAGCCATATCTGGGCACTTCAATTAGTATTAGAGAAAACCTAGTTTCCTTATAACAAATATAAGAGTTTTTTAGGATGGTTAATCAAAATTGAGTTGATATCAAGTGTGTTCCCAAATTTTATAGAAATAAATGTCACATTTGGAAGAATAATATGTTTTTTTATCTTCTATCTCTTAGATTGGAAGTAATAAATGCAGCTACATTTGGATTTCCACCTCTTTCTGAGGATTCTCTTATGAACACTTCTAATAATGGAAATATGAATGATTATGGAAAATAAAAAAATTCTATTTTTATTACTCTTTCAGAAAAGGTATCCACAAAAATCATGGTACTTCAAAATGCTAATGAAATTTGGGCAAAATAGAGAAAAGTTTTAAGGAAATGTGAAGTTAAAGGTGAAAAATTAAAGATTTTCATAAGCTAGTTTAATGATATTAAGATGGGTTATGATGAAAATATTGATAAATACTTTACAAGGGTTGATGATATTTTGAGTTATATATGAGGATTTAATGTGAAGATAGAGGAAATAGTGAAAAAAAAGATTTAACGTCGGGTTTTTCTAAATTTTAACATCGATTTTTAACCGATGCCTATAAGGGTGATGTAAAAAATAAGGTTCTTATCATATATTTTTTTAAAACCAATGTCGAAAATTTGAACAGGCTGCGTTTTCGACGTCGGTTTATCTAAGGAACTGACATCGAAAACTATTCAAAATTTTTTAAATGGTCTGGCATCAATTTTTATGAAAACTAACTATTAAAGAAAAAAATAGAAAGTTATAAACATTACACCCCATAAAAAACATATTCTATTTAATATAAATACAACATAAAACCATCAAACATTATTTATTAGTGTCTAAAAATCTATAAAAACATATATACTTTGGACAAATTAATAAAAAAATTATATATGCCTTTATATTATAAAAGAGAATTAGAAAAAACACATACATGAAATTTACAAGATGATAATTGTTGGTTATTGTTGAAGCTTTAATTTGATATCGTTATGTTCAAACACATGTTATAAAAAGAGAATTTTTATTTGAACACTTGTTATTAGGAAAATGTAATTCTAATCAGAAACATTAAAATATACATACCGTAAATAATAATCACACTTAATAAATAGTCTGCAAATAAAGATCGAAGATGGTAACATCCATCATCCATGTATAAATATACATCATTGAACATATAAAATAATGTTGAATGATATAATATTAAAAAATGGAGTACTATGACAGAAAATATAAAATAATTAATATGAATAACCTGATCAAAATCAGTCCTTACCCCAGTTGTGATTATCTCATACAAGAATCGTAGAATATAATGACCACATTCGATATGTCTTTTTTGATGATGAAACTAAATTTAATAAAACATTAACTTGATAATGAGAAATACTATATACATATATATTTATATATCAATAAATCAAAATAATATCTATTATAAAAAATAATTACCTTTACTTTCACATAGTTAATTTGTATTTTGCTTCGTTATTGACAGGTGATATTTGTTAAATTTTTCCATGACTTGAATTTTCATATATATTAACTAATAATACATGTATAAACAATGATAATTAAACATAATGAGCTTATAAAAACAAATAAACTTAGGTGGGAAATTTTCAACAAACACCACCTAATAAAGGGAAAAAAATATAATGTGTTTTCACTTGGTCAGAGTATTCCTAACATCCAATGCCCCCAATAGTACAAATATTTCACATTTATTGAAATTATAATGATCATTGTTGCATAATTATTTTTCTATTATTACCCATCAAGAAATGGAAAAAACCAACACCCAATATTCATCATTAATAACCTCTCACATATATATGCATCTCTATTTTCAGTTGATACATATACCACAGCCGTTGAAATGAATTATATATCTATAAAACCAAAAAATATCATGGTTCTATTTTTGGAAAATAATGTGTGTAGATACCTAATTAAAAAATAAATATATTTTTTCAATTTAAACAATATTTATTTTAAAAAATAAAAACTGAAATGTCAATTTACTTACATGGAAAAAAAATGCAACATAGGCACACTGATCTGTCCAAAATTAATTGGATCCATGATATATTTTCTGAATATTATTAATGGATAGCATGGTCCACATATGTCGAACAACATATGAAACTCGTAGATATTATCCAAGGAAGAAGAAACCTTAGATAATCTTTTCATCCCAAAAGAAATATAAAAAGTATCTACAGTTGTTTGATACTAAAACTTTGGTTTCATTTGTGACATTTCTTTGGATTTTAGATACTCTAATATATGTTAAATTTTAGAAAACATTATAAGTAATTTTCAATCAAATGTAATTAATATTTAAAAACGTGCATACCTCTTATTAAATATGATGAAGAAGGCTAGATGGTCAAAGTAAAAAATATTATCCATAAAATCTATAACTCTGGTAACCTCCATGGTAGGGAATGGTAGTAGAGTAGTGGGATCAATAATATCATGTATTGACACTCTAAACTAGCTGATCTGAATAGGCTCATGATGTTTATAATCCTTCAAAAATGCACAACTCTAAATGCTACAATATGTACATCATGGTCTCCTACATACAACTCACAGTATAAGGTTGGGTCCAAGGGAGGAGGATGAGGATCTGAGTTTGTAGGCTGGGCAGGCTATGCAAACTATGACTATCTCATCAATTGTTCTAATGTAGACTGATGCACAACTACATGAATTTGATCACCCATGGACTGTTTCATATCTTTCGGCTGAGCTTTTAAGTATTCTATCTCTGGGTCTATTGATTTTTTACTTTGATAACCAAAAACTTTTCAAATATAAACAGCCACCTCGTATACCCTTATGCAGATGGGGTATTCTGGATTCCCTAAAGAAATGTCTAGAATTTCTATCCTACCTACAAGTATAAAAGTTCCCTGTGTCGATTTCCCCTAAAGTTCATCTTGAAATGAAAAATAAAAATGGCATATTAGTGTTGTTAATTTATAAATTAAAAAAACATAAAAAAATAGTAATTATTTACTTACAATTCTTTCAGCTACTTCCTTATATTTATCTACAATATACATTTAATTTTTCTTCTTCTCTCTCTTTTACATTTCTGATAGATGGTGGGTGGAGATGGAGGACCAAATTAGACCTCTTCAAAACTACTAGTGGAGTGAGTTCTTAGTGCTTCAAAATTTTCCTTAATCATTTTCTGATCCAATAAATGATACTCTCCACATGATAAATTATTATGGTATACATTATACAATTGGATGACTTGATGGGATTTCCTCAATGAAATTTATATAAGAAGTAAAATAATAAGTAATTAGGTACATATATAAGAAATTTCACAATATAATATAATATAATTATCAAACCTGAAATGTTTCATCTTTTCAGGTGGAAACAAATTTATTCCATGTATCTTCATCTAAAAATGGATACTTGAGGCATCGGCCTTCATTTTGTCTCCCTTCAAACATATAATTTTTTGTCAACTTTGTTTTAAAATACCTCCATCAAACTTCCTCTAATGTAAGATATAATTTCATAACTTCTCCTATTTATTAAAAATGGAATGTTATCTATAATTGGATAATATAAATATTAGTCATTTAAAATACATCATATTCGAAAAATGAGATAAAATCAATCAATTCTGATATTTTACCTTTATGGCCTCCCAAAGCTAATATAATACCACATTATCAATAAAATTATAATCAAGATATAATATAATAATCCTGCAATGGATCTTCATGCTAATATTGTTGAAAAAAAATGTTTCATTTGGGTCAATTGCATTATTATTCTCATCAAAACTAATATTTAATCGCTTGTCTCCATGAGAAAGTGACTGCTTTAGTAAATGTGTAACACCACATTTACCAACTCCATAATTTGATTTCTGAATACTAAAATCAGAAGACTCCCCCATGAAAGTCTCATCAGTAGTCCTTCAATTATTTTTTTAATTAAAATTTTTCTTTCATTAAATAATTTTATTATTGGATATTTAATAATTTGAAGAAATAAAAATACCTCAGTAGATGTTTTTTTGTCTCTGTATCTGTATCTGTCATTGTAACAGGAAAATGTAATGAAATTACTATGTACCTAAATATAATTAGATAATTCACTAATTAGAAAAAAGGAAAACATAAATATTTATGTAAAAAAAGTGTCACACATGTGTAAGTTTTAAAAAATATTTTATGATTCTAAACAAAAAATAAATATATAAAGTGAACTATTAAATAGAAAACTTACTTTTATAAATATTTAATAATTTAAAAACATTAATATCATAGTTTGAAAAGGTGTTCTCGTATGAATAAATTAAACTAAAATATAATAATGTATTTTGGGTATTTCAATGAAAACAAAAATTAACCATATCCTTGGAATATCAAAATTTGACAAAAAAATAATCAAATATATATAAATATATATCCAAAAATTATTAAATAATATAGATTTTACACATGTTAATTTTAAAAAATATATAATTTAAATAATTACTTTATTAATTTAGAGAGTAATTTATTTTTTTCTCATATCCATTTAGTATGATCATTTCGTATTGCATACACTATGTCTACATTATATTCATTATTATCTAAAAATCCTATAATAGAAAAAGATGCCTCATATAAATCAATAACATCCTCATCCAAAAAATATATTCTTTTCCCCTTCAAAATAATGGCCCACTGGTCATTCAATGTATTAATAACATAAAATACTTTCTTTGCATGTGTGGCCATGATAAATAGTTCATCATTGTAACTAAATATTTTCAAATCAATTAGTTTAAACCCATATTGAACATGATTCACACATCTATTACTTGAAACCCAATTACACTTAAACACAATGACTCAAAATTTAATATAATAAATTTCTCATAAGTCTTCAAGAACTCCAAAATATGGCATTGATGAATAAATTGGTTTTTTATCTTTTGCACTCGAAAAATGTAGTGCTTTAGCGATGACCATTACACCACTATTTTGAATGGTACTCTGGTCATCGAGCTTCTTTGTGTAAAATGTGTACCCATTAATATCAAAACTAGACCATGTGATCACATTAAGATATTGTCCCTCTACGAACCATTTCAATGTTTCAGATGTAGATATAAATGTTTTTAATTTCTCCTTAAACAATGAAACAAATGTCTTTTTATGATCAATCATAATCCACTTTTATTTTCTTTTTGGATGTCATAACTTTAATTCTACAATATGTGATGATATATATGATTGAACCTCATTTGTGTTGTTCAAAATGTATAAATGTACCTGCATCACTTCATCACATGGAATGAAATTTACATTTAACCCTCAAATCCCTCTACCTTCACTATCAACTATCATATGTCAAGATATATGGGGACTAATATGTTCCACTTAATATAAATAATCAGTATAGAAATCAATAACCTCTTCTGATACATATTTTTGAACAATAGAGGCCTCTGGTCAATAAGTTTTTTTAACATATCCCTTCAAAATTTTCATATATCTTTTAAAAGGACACATCCATCATAAATATGCAGTCCCACATATTCTTATATCACGCACAAAATACATCACTCGATGAACCATTGTATCAAAAAATATAGGTAAGAAAACATTTCTAGATGACAAACAATAATATAAACATCATTCTCCAACAAATATAACAAATTTGGATCAATTTTTTTTTAAATGGATTTGAAAAAATTACATAACCTGATGATTGTCTTTTTTAAAGTTGTTGTCAATATACCATGTAGTGTGACTGGTAAAATTTGTTTCATCAATGCATAAAAATCATGGTATTTCATATGTAATAATTTATAATACTTCAATGAAACTGAATTATTCACATTTTAAGAATAACCACTAGTTACTTTAATACTATAAAGACAATGACAAAAATTCATCATCTCAATATTGCTTAATGTGTGACAAGCCAGAGGTAAATATGTTCTGTTTCCTTTCATAGTGGGAGCTAACTCCAAACATATTCCGATTGATATTAAGTCCAATATATCATGAAATCCATATTTTTTTCTTTCCTTTTATTTCTGAAAATGTTTCAATCAAACTACAACTTATGTTTTTCTCAACATGCATAACATCGATTTTATTTTTTATCTCTAAATATCTCCAATAAGCCAGTTCGATAAATATAGATTGTTTCTTCCAGATAGTTTTTTTTACTAGAACTTATTTTTTTTAAATTTCATAAAAATATTTTTCACCCAGTCATAATATTCTCAAACTGAAAATGGTCATGGGGGAATATTGTATACCTGTAAATCGTTAACTTCTTTTTTCAATCTATGATAAGGATGATCAATTAGCAAAAATATTCAATTTACCATAAACATTGTCTTTATTCCAATCTATAATTGATAATATGAATTCTCTTCTTCACAAATTTTACATGCTTTATGCCCCTTAACACTATACCCAAATATGTTTCCATATGTTGGAAAATCATTTATAGTAAACATTACCATAGCACACAAAATAAAATATTATTTCTTGTATGCATCAAAAACATTAACACTTGTCTCCCATAGAAGTTTCTAATCATCAATCTATGGTGAAAGATACACATCAATATCATTTCCCAGTTTTTTGGTCCAAAAATCATCAAGCTCATCATAACATATTTTTTCTTCATACATATATGTAGGTACAAGTGGTAAACTTCCAAAAAATCATCCATGAACTATGTGTGCTACTTAAGCATTAATATGGATTCATTCCATCGGTACACAATCACATTCTAATATTTTTTATGTCACTTACAATATCAAAAAATTGTTTATCAAATCTCTTCTACTCTAGTTAATTAACAGGGTGATGTAAGTTACCATCAGAGATATTCTCACCTGAATTCCATCTTAAATTTTTTTCATCAATTGAATTTGAAAATAGGCACTTCAAATGAAGAATTATTATAAGGTACATAATTTCTTTATAAGGAGATTTAATTCGGGTACTCAAGAATGAATCACGGTTGAATTATTAGAATTGAATAAAATAATTATTGGATGATGTGTCATTAAAGTATACAAAAAAAATTCCATGTGTTTAGATGTCGATACCTGAGAATGAATCTGAGTTGAATTTTTCATCCATGTTATAGTGTAATGTTTTACATATAGGATATCATGATAAATATTTATATTCTTTCCTATACAACACACAATCACAAGGTAAAGAATATATCATTTTATACCCCAATACCATTGTGCATAATATTTTCATCACCTCATAATTAGAATCTGGAAGCTTGTTACCTTCTAGAAGTAGCTCTTTTAAAATATCAAATATATTGGGGAAACTTTTATCATTCCACCCATTTCATAATTTCATGTTAACTAATCTCAAAATTACTAATAACAATGTATATTTACTGTAACCCGGGAATAATGGTTTTTGAGAATGTCCATACAGTCGTTCAATAGTTATTGCATTTTCAATGGTTTCAACACCTAAATCATGGATCGATTCTTCAATATAATCCTCTATATCATTATGAATAATATCATCAACATTAGACATTTAATTTTTAGTTGATTCACCATGACAAATACAATATGTATAATTATATGTAAAACCATAGAAAATTAGATGATGCTTGATTTCTCAAGAGTTTAGCTTTCTTATTTTCGAACACTTCACACATGGAAAGAAAATAAAATCTATGTTTTAAATATTTCATTTAGAAAATTCCAAGAATTCATCAACTCCTTTTTCATACTCAATAATGGTTCTTTATAAATTTATCAAATTATTATCCATTAAATACCTAAAATATCAATATGATCAGTGAATATATGAAAACATATCAACATTTAAATATATATATATATATAAATTTAGAAAAATATATTCAATAAAAATGATTTGTAATCAAATATGAAACATCAACTATGATTAGGAATAAGATAAAAACTAATTTACTAGTAGAAAAACATTATTTTGTAAGTATATGTATGTTTTCCACACCACATATTTTAGAATGTTAATTTATTTAAGGATAAGACATTAGTTCATGCATGAAAATATTGTTTCAGTCATTTAATCATTAATCTTACTTATAATAAAGTTATAAACTCTTGGTTCTCACAATATGATCAATAGGGAATACATCATCCCGAGAAGAATACGATATGCCTTCATACCATATAAAAAAAATATTACATCAATGTGATAAATCACTATAATTACGTCAATAATATATAATACAGTGATATTTATCAATTCACATTATCAAATTATATCCAAATCACAATACCATATCAATGATTGAATAACCTTGTCAAAAAAATAATTTACCATATAATTATATAAAATCACATCGACCACCAATCAATAATTATCATAATATTATTTATCAAGTCATAGGGTCATTTTAACATTTCATTCCAACTATTCAAATCATTTTTACAAATAAAATATCAAAAAACACAAATTCGACCTCAAACCACATGATTTAGGTGAATTTATTCAACTTACACTATTATTATCTTTTTCTTATTATAAATTAATCTATAATCATCATCATTGGATGACTAATATCCACTTATCCTTAGTTATCAAATATAATTTAATAGTACATTTATCCATAAACTCTACTATAATATCAGCATAATAGATCAGGTTTAACAACTTTATCATAAAAGTTTCATCAAAACATTAATCAATATTTAACACACATCACAATGTCAAAACAAAAATATGAAAGAAATATATTTTAAATGTCATTTCTTCACAAAAACATTAATCAATATATATCATCATGACCATTTGATAATTTTTTCAAATAAAAAAATTATTAAAATAAATAATACATAAGAACAACATTTATAAAAAATAATTCACTACATAAAAACTCAACAATATAACAAAATGACAAATAATTTAACTTCAAAATTAAAAAAATGACATAAAAAATTAAAATTTCACCAGGAAAATGGATCAATAATTTAAAAATTCTCCCTCAAATTCGTTGGAAGAATAAAAACTGAAATATGTAACAAAATTTTATGTAAAAATAAAAAATAAACATGAACAGTGATAGAAAATCAGACCGCATATGAGGGTCAGCCAATAAATTGATTTCGATGATAAATACTTCCGTAGATGATGAAATTAAAAAAAAGGAATCGAGACCTAGATCATTAAATGAATACAAATATAAAAGAAAATATACAAGAATCATTATTCAGATCATTAATTCACTGTTGGGGAGGTCATAGGTAAAAAATAGGGTTTGAGAGTTCTAAAAATTTGAGGTTTCCCCAATATTGTGTAGGTTAAATTAATCTTTTCAGTGTAGGTTTTTAGAAAAACCGACACCGAATATTTTTTTTTGAATTATGGCATAGGTTTTCATAAAAATAGATGTCGGGATGTTTTTTTTAGTTACGGTATCTATTTTAAAAAAAATAGATTCCAAAAATATTTTTTTATTTAAGGTTTCAGTTATTATAAAAAATGATGTCATAAACCATCTTGTGTGGTGTTTTGGGGATTGGTTTTGTTACAAACTAACACTAAAATTCAAAATAATTTTTTTTGGTGTCGGTTTATGTTAAAACTGACACCATAAAATTTTCATATATAAAATTTTCCACATTTATAAAAAAACATATGCCATATCTTCAACATTAAAATCACTATTTATACTAGTGAGGATTCTATTTTTTTCAAGAAGTTTATAATAATTTTTTCAGATATTTTTCATTATAAATTTTTATCTTTAAAAGATATACAATACCTCTCTCTAGATGAAGTAAACAATAGTCTCATTACTTATGAAATAAAAATGTTTTTCGCTTTTAAGAAGAAATAAAAATAGGAAGTATATTTTGAAGCTATCAGAAAGATCAAAATTAAGGATGATGACGTTGTAATGTAAAGTGATTCTGATAATGAGGAAGATGATGAAGAATTAAATAGAATTTTTGTTCTTATCTCAAAATGGTTCAAATAAGGAAATTGGAAAATAAAAGTCAAGAAACCACTGATGTGTTATAATTTTAATGGAACTGGACACTTTTCCATAAATTTTCCAAATAAGAAGATGACTGAATCTAAATCAGATGCATAGAATGATAAATCACTGAAGAATAATAAGGGTAAAAGTGATAAAAAAATATTCTAATTGCAAGAAGGTAACTTTAATGGTAAATAAAGAACAAGATGAATCATTATCTAGAATTCATTCAAAATATTTAGTTAATTTCATGGATCATATTGTAAAAGGTTCTGATACTTTAAGAAATAATGATGATGAATTAGAAATAATAGAGCTGGGATACAAGTTGAAAATGAGTTATAAACTTTTATTGGGAAAACAAACATATCAAGAATTAGAAAAGGAATATAGTGGATGAAAATGATAGGATGGATGAAACTAAAGAGGAATATGTCATGAAAGAAGCTTATTATAAGGGTGAGATCAAGAAGTTGAAGTTAAAAGTTGTTGATTAGGAAAAAATAATGAAATATCTTGAGGAGAAACTCTCTCTTTGAGAGGAATAATTATACAAGAAAAAATAAAAGTGTATTAAAGATAAAAATGATTTAAATAATATTATAAAATTATTTAATAAGTAATTTTATTCCAAATTAAATTCATCATAAGCTGGTGAAATGTGGGTTCCAGAGAGGTAGGATAATTTCTCTCCTAGTGAATTTAAAAATAAACCTACTACCAATAACATTGTAGGTTATAAGACCAACTATGGACCAGTATAGAATAATAAGACTAGTATGAAACCCTATTCTACATAAAATGAAGAGAGTAATAATTCAATATGGCTATTTCCCTAAATCCAATATAGTCATGGTTTAGGGAAAGAAAACAACAACAAAATTTTGTAAAAATTATTATTAGTATAGAAGATAAAGGTTTACACAATAATAATGGTATTATGGCGTGTTTGGGAATAAATATTATTTATTATCATATAATATTTCACTAATATAAAATATTCATGAACCAAGGGTAATATATTCTGAGAAAATGAGAAAATATTTTCAATAAAAGAATGTTATGACTAGGAATTCTTCTAATATTCCAACACAAAACATGTATAAATTCTTAATATAATTATATAGAAGATTTGATCAATGGGATAATTGTGATAAGATTTTTCTAACTATACAATCTTGATAGATTCCATATGGTGTTAAATGGAAGATGATTCAAAAGGTGAAGGAAGAGAAATCATGTATTGATAAAGCTATCAAGAACAAATGTGGAAACCCCATGAAAGTTGAGAATAGTAAAATGGAGTGAAAAATTATTTTTCTATACTAATTGTAAATTTATAAACAAATGGATAAATCACACTAAAATTCTAGTTATAAAGGTAAACAATTTATTTCACATGAATAAAGTGAATTTCATGAGATATTTCCTAAAATTGATGATCCAGAGTTACAAGAGAATTTGTGTTAAAGGTGAAATCAGTGTTGACATGATATAAAGGATGGTATAACTATCTTAAAAGATCAATAATAATTGTTAAAAAATATTATTAATACATTTTCCTTGATGGACAATGTGAATAAGACAACTTTGCACAAGGAAATTGTTAAAATTAAGAAAATTATCATCAATCAATAAAGACTCATAACTGGAAACGGAGCATGAAGAGTTCTCCATGTGGTGAGGTTAAAAGAAATGAAATATCATGGTTTAGATATAACACGTAGAATTTTTATTTTAACTAAGTAACTATGAGTCCCCTCTTTATTCCCTTTTTTATTTATACTAACATGTAAGGAATTGAAGGAGATGAATTAAAGGGAGAGCTTGATGAGTGGTGTTTCAATTGTAAAATAAGAAGAGATGGTCATTATAGAATTATCTAACTTCCATGATGGGGATTATTCTTTATCCCTTGATAGTTAGATTATATGTTGAAGAATCTAGTGAAAATTTGTAAACTATACCACATCTAAAAAATTTGGGAGTTGAGGTATACCAATCACACTTTTCTACTTTGACTCTGATTATGATAAATATGTTTATAAATGTTGATTTATTTTTAATGGAAATAAAAGGAAAAATTGGTAGTTATTAATCATTAACTATAATGTTTATAATGTATATATTGAATATAAAATAATTCTATACTTCTTTTATTAGTCTGAATGTACAACTACTAAAATGAAAAGGTTGAAGTGATATCACAATTAGAATAGATAAATTGATAGCTTTTATATTTAAGTTAATTCAATAATTTATTATACATTTTTTTTTCTATATAGACATATATTAAAATGACTAATGGTTCATTGATAAGACATTTTTTATTTCATCCTTCTCTCAAAGTATTAGATCGGGGTGTGTTTTTAAATAAATAAGGGAGAATAAGTCATTTTTTATGAACATGAAAAATCCTAAAGATGAAATGAGTAATACCTTCCCTTATATTCCCTTTCATTTATTGTCAATAATGGGGAGAAAAAAAATGTATTTATAAGGTGAAATTTTATTTAGAGAAAATGTATTAACAACAAATCTAAATGGGGAGATTGAAGAGCCCATGTGGATTAGTGAAGCTGAAGTTGTATTTTTTGTGAATATGTTTGTATAAAAATGTTTACTTACGATGGATAATTGTGGAGTTTGTATTTATGTGAACTTAGAGACAAAATTTTATTAACAACATGAAAAATGTGAAGTGTTTTGCATCATACAGATGGAGATACTGCATATATGATTCTTAAAGAAATAAAATCTTTCTGAGATAAAATGAAACCAACATTTTATAATTTCATATGAATATTTCTATATTCAGCATTGAAATATAACTTGGATAGGATTTAGAGATGAGATTGATGAATTAAATAACATGCACTAGAACTATATGAAATTACCAATTTAATAGTTTATTTTGATGCTTAAAGGCCTTGACAACCAATTTTTTGTATATATTTTCCAAAAGTCTAAAAATATTTATAATATGTTTTAATGAAGAGTTGAAGTTGATATGGGAATATATTTTTCACAAAGACATTTTTTAGGATTTTATTAAAAACAATGGTTCCAATAAAAGTGAAGGTATTTTGTTATGCAAATTATATGTTGAGGATCAAAAGTTCAGAAATTATGGTTTAGCACTAAGTAATATGTTCATAGAGTGGTGCATAGGAGTATCACCACCACATGGACGAACATGGCGGTAAGGGTTGCCTCACGGGTCAGTGCCATGGGATCAAATCAAGAGGCTTTAGGATTACTCATATTAATTAACCATCATATTACCATGTTGAAAAATTATGTGGGATCACATTAGTCAAGGACTATTCATTCATTTATAATAGGTGTATGTAGATATAAATTATTATATCATATCATGTCATATTTAACCTTAGGCCTGTAAGGGTTTTCATGCACCACATTTATATCTCCCACATTAACTATTGTGATCTCTCTATCATCAGTTGAGTTGATCCCTAATGTTATGAGCTTTAATGCCTAAGGGAGCTTGTACCTACTCCTGTAAAGATATGTTTCATGATATCTCATGAATTAATGCATGCAAATCGATATTATACTGAATTCTCTTTATATACATCTATACAAAATTATAAGGAACTATTCCATTTAGTGAATATTGTGGCTATAATCATTCATCCATAAATTTATCTTGATAAACATAAATTATACATAATATGTTGTTTCCCTTTGTGAATTAATAATTCCATAATTATTGTAGCCATAATGTAGATTAGTTTACGAAGACTTGATGCCATGATTATTCATGTCATGTAATAATGTGTCGCTCACTATGACTTTTGGACAATCTAAGTTAGTTTAACTGGATATAAATATTGAGACCAAGGCATGAAAAATATTGTGAGAGGAAGAGATTGATACTAAGTGATATTTGAAGTTGAAACCCCTTTATTTTCATATAAATAGAAATGAATTTTCATGCTAGTTCATGTGAAGAAGAAGAATAGGAATATGTGCACTCATTTTTATGAAGAAGAAAGATATTATATTAGATTTATTAAGCTACATGAAGAGAAAATAAAATAACTTATATAATTCTATTTATATGAATCAGAATAAAAAACGTTCCTATAAATGTTAGTTATAAAAAACAGAAACTGTATTTCATGAAGGAGATAATATAAACTTAAATCTATATAAAGCTGAGTTTGATTAATAGAACCAGCATAAAGAAGCTTTAGGTTTAGAAAAGTGGATTATGAGAAGGACATTCAATGTTTCAAAATTTTATGATGATTTTAGTATGAAAAATACAAGCAATTTTATGTGGGTAGAGTTGTGAGAAGCAGGTATAAAAAAACTTGAATGATATAATATTAGGTTATAACATTGAGTAGTGTGAATTAATTCTTTCATAAAGAATAATATTCTCCCATGAATATTGTGAATATAGATACATATTTATGAATATGAATAAATATAGGAAGATTTAAAAGTTGTAAAAGACTTGTGTTCCTAGTCATTTTATTAACTTATAAACAATCTGATCATCAAAGATCAGAAGAAGTTGATCAAGGCAAGAATATATGATCATGATCATTAACTATTGAATTTAGTGAATAAGGATACATGATTGAACTAGTTGATCTAGTAAGATCGTAGAGGAAGATCTATATTAAGTAGTGTAGAAGAAATCGGTAGAAAACCTATATCTATTTATTTTGGAATAAACTCTCTATAGTGTCCAGTGGGAAGTTATATCCTCTTATGGGACTCTAGAGTACGAATATAGTGAGACTCTATGTTGATGGTATTGGGAATATCCTTGGTGTAACAACTTGTGATCATAGTGAAAAATATGTGATAGGGGATTTTAACCAATCATGTCAAAGATTAGGTTCTCAAAATAAGTTGTAACCTTGTAAAAAATTTCATGTCTAGCATTATTTACTTTCAACAAAATTTAAGTAAGACTATGAGATGTACAATTGATAGGATCGAGAAATTATCTAGTTATAGAGATCAAATTTAATGAAATAATTTGTAAAAAGTTATAACTGATTCATTCCCCCCAATTGATCTAGCCATATATGGGTTCTTTAGAAAGACATATATTTTCCTAGTTAGATGTTTTTTTCCTATTTATCTAAAACTCTAAACCTAAAAGGTCATGGGTATGTAAGTGATTCAATATTGGTTATTGATATTTTCATTATGTATATTTAAATTTGGTTTTCTTATGTTAGTATAGAATCCAGTATGTAAATAATATGTATCTAACATTATATTTAGGTGTACGGATTTGAGGAATCACTATTAATATAAGAGTAGGATTTCAAAAACTTTAGAGGTTAGAAAGTTATCAGATAAGGATAATTTACAATTTTTAGATACCATTATGGTTTGATAAGTTTATGGTTGGTAAAATGTTCAAAGGAAAAGATACCTCATTTGAGTTATTATTTTAAGGTGACTAATGATATTTTGAATGATTTTTATTTGGTCATATGAAGAATACATATTTTATTTTTAGATAAACCTTTGGGTTGGTATGTGATTTGATTTTGAGGTAAATATGGTTAATTAGAAAAAAAATATTAATTTATTTTTATAAAATATTACTATATTTTTAGATAAATTATTATTAGAGTTTATGAATTTTTGGTATGTGACATTATGAGTCACTTTATATTGTTTTGGAATAAAATTTATTTAGATTTTGAAAGATTATGTGACCATTTTTTTCTGATTTTTTGGTTTCTATTTGGTCAAGCATGTGTTGAAGAGTGTTATAGTTCCGTTAATTAAGAAATGATTTAAGTTAAACATGGGTTGTTATCAGTATATTTAGGTATTGATTTTTAAATTATACTTACTCATATAATGGATAATTTATTTTTTATTGGGTATTATCTACACTCATACTAACTATAATTTTTTAAATTGGTTAGAAACAAGATGAATAACATGTTATATGAAAAACAATCATATAATGAGGTAAGTTATATTTTTTTGGATCACAAGATCCATTAAGAGTCGAATTTGATGCTATGGGAATGAAAAATTCATCTTGGATATTCCTGATTTCAGAATGTGAGCTGAAATAGAAGTGGAAACTGATTGAAACACACAACCAACAGATGATATTTTTTTATGTAAATAGAATTAAATCAAGTAATTATTTTTTATTATATTCTCTTTCTTAATGGTAAAATAATTTCTCAAACTCAATAAAATGGATAATAAATCTATCAAGTGTTATATGGAAGACATCATCTGACTATCAAGGTTTTCCTTAGAAACTCATTCACATGTGTGATTCTTATAAAAGTAAAAACCTAGTTTTAAAAATATATATGATAAGTATCCTAGTATTAAATTAAAAATAAATTTTATTGATATTTAGGATCTCTTTTTATACATCTCTATTATTTTACTCAAATAAAATATCTTTAAAGAAATATATTACTTTAATTTTTTATGAATTGACCGTCTCTTTTCCCCTCTTATGAATATATAATTCACACACCACATTGTTTAAAAAGGATTTTATGGACTCAATTTATATTCCTTTAATCATAATCTTTCTTCTTTGAAAATGTTCTTTTATTATTGATATATTCTACCATGCTATTTCTAAAATAGTATTTTCTTTTTATCTAAAGTGAAATTTAATTTTAATGTTTTATTATTGTTCTTTGATGAATTTTTAAGGTGTTTTTAGGATTAATATCCCTTCTCTATGTTGAATATTTTTCTCCACTATATTTATATTCTGTCATTACATATATGTTTTCTTTTCATATTATAGAAGATACATAGGTATTATCTTTTAAATACTTTATATTTCACATCATCTCTATTAAAATGAAATGTTATATTCTCTTTTCCATGTGAATTCCATTAAAACCATTCAAAAATCCTAAATTTTATTACCTTCCACTTATGTATATTTATTATATCATCTAATCCAAATTTATTATCTTTACCTTTATTTCCTCTCGAGGTGTCATTATTGGAGTATCTATTGAGAATTTTGTTTTTCAAATCTCTCTTGTGCCCATTGAAATAGATTTTGAAAATGTATTAATTTATTTCTGAACTATATAAACCCCTTATCTTTGGATGAAAGACAAAATTTTGTGAACATCATTTCTTTAATAGGGGTAATGTGAAAAAACAAGTATTTTTAATAAGATTTAATTTCTATGGTTTACTAATATTAATTATTATGAATTTATATATATTATTTAATAACTTATATATTTTTATATCATGTCTAAAAATATATTATATAATCAATTAGATATCAATTATACTTTTAAAAGTATTATGTTTACTTTATGTTACAAAATATATTTTATTTAAAGGTCAAACAAATTTTCTTGAAATTATTTCTTGTTTAATATTTTATAAATGGATATTTATGTTAATTATAAAAATTAATATTAATATTTTTTATAATTAACTTAGAAATAATTTTATCAAGGTCTGAGGTAAGAATGTGAATTTTTATTTGAAAAATAAATACTTTTTATTAAAAATAAATGGTTTTCCCATGTATTATATGATTTTATTTAAAAGTTAAATTTTAATTTTAGAATTTTAATTTTATAATATAAACTTAATTTTTGGATTAATAATATCAAAATTAATATATGGTTCATTTTTTTGTTTTTTCTAAAAAGGTTGATTTCTGGGTGAATAGTGGAAAATATAGTTTTTACAAATATCGTATCTTTTAGGTAATAATCATGATATAAGAATGAATTAAAAATTTATAAAATATTTTTATTGAAAAATTATGTATTTAATTAGAAAAATAAATATTTTAAAAATATTATATAGAATTTAGAACCCCATGTTTCACATTTTGGAACCTGAGTTATATTTTTTTCAAAAAAAACTATTTTTGGGATATTTCACACGACACCATTTGATATTTTATTGATTTTGAAATAAAATAACTCTTCTTTTGTTATAAATAATCAAATAAATTTCATTTTAATCAATAATTTACATGATTTTGGTGTAAACTCATTTTTATACTGGAAAAATGAATTTTTCTAAAAATTGTTTCTATTGCATTAAGAGTAATGTTATTAAAATTAATTTTTACCACCTATAGAAATTAAATATTTTAAAATGTTTTTAAAATTTTGTAATCATTATTTTAAAATTTTATAATAGTTTCAAATTCATTTTTTTACAAAAATGAGTTACCATGGTAAATGTTGGTCACCACAATAATGGTAAAAATGGTTTAAAAGGGGGTTAACTTAAAAGATAAGGAAATAGATCTCATAAACAGATCTAAATTTTATTTTATGAGTTTATTATGAACCTAAACTATCCTATATTTTAAATTGGGTAAGTTTTTATCCACTTTACTTGAGTATTATATTTATTATACATTAAGAAAATAGGTATTTACAAAAGTGCCACTCCTCTCAGTTATAAAAGAATCCCTTTACTAACCCACTTATCTACACACCAAAAGCTTAATAGATAAAAAATAATATTCCCAAAACTCCCAAAAACCCTCATTATTATGTCTTATAGAAAGTTTTCTTTCCAAAACACCAATCTAATAAGGCGTAAGGAGAATTAAAAAGGTAGGTATCTAAGGAAGAAGTAATTTTGTTAATCGAGTTATTTCAAGTTTCTTTATTCTTCCACCTCTTCCATTTATTCTATAAACTTCCTAAAATAATGAAATCAGTCTCTTTAATTTACTTAAATTTTATTATTTTTATGGAACAATGAAAATATACATTCCTTTCATCCATAGGAAAAAAGAAAACATCGCTCCTATTATGTGCAGACTACCACCTCCGTGAATGAAAATTTTAATTTTTTGTAACCACCTTATATGGATGGTTATTGAAATATATTTAATGAATAAATATGATATTTATAACATTATTCTAATGTTTTGAATATAATATTTCCATTATATTAGTAATATTCACAACAAATCTTCATCATAAAATTCAACTACCTAAAATAAGCATATTGGGAAACATTGTAAGTAATAAATTCTTAAACATATATTTCATTTGTCGAATTCATATTAATATTATTTAACATGATTTATCATTATAAAAGAAATTTTTTTAATCCATTAAACTTCTTAAAAATTTATATTATCATTATAAAATTGCATTTTCTTACCCATTCCACCATTATAATGTCTTTTTATTTCGGTGTGTTTTACCACCTACATGGACATTGTCATAATATTTATATCATGGGTGACTAAAAAACTTAAATATTGGTAATAATATTTAATAATTATGTATTTAATAAGTTTTAATAATTATTTAGTGGAAATATTTAGAATTATATTTGTCTATAAATTCAATTCCCTTATTAATTCGATAATCACCAAAAAAGAGAGCTTATAAGCATTTCATACAAACAGTCAACATAAATTCCATGAAATATATATGGGAATTCAAGCCTCTATAAAAAAATGAATTATATTATCATAAAAACTCTATATATGATTAACCCATTAATAATACTTTAGTATCAGAACTTCCAAACTGAATCATGTATTGGAAACGTAATAGTTAACAATCAAATATTAATTTAAAAAAATAATTAATATATGTGTAATAATTAATTATAAATATATTGTATAAAGAAAAATAACTATTAATAATTTTATTATTAATATTAATAATAAACCAAAATTTAATATACAATGATATTAGAGGATTTTCAATCAAGCAGAAGGCAGATGTAAGGGGGGTTTTTAACTCAATTTTCTTACATTGGGTTATATCTCTTATTCATTGACTGTGTTATGAATAGATTAAATGAGTAACAAAATATGATTATATTATGTTATATTTCCAATTTTTTTATTTTTATTTAATTTTTTTTACATAATTACTTCATTGAATGATTCTCAATTCAAATTTTATGATCTTTGTAAGAGTTTCTTGGTCTTAATTTAAATTCCTTAAGACATGTTTCACATTGGGTACCATATTTTATTTTCTATGGTGTTATTTTGATTCACTAACCAATTAATATCTCATTATTTTTTTATGAAATCATGTGTTATAAAAAGTAAAATCACCTCTTTCATTAAATGTATTTTGATTTAAGTGTTATAAAATCACTATGGGTTTATCATCTAAAATTTCTTTCTTTGAGACATGTTTTTCAATATACACCTAATTTGTTTTATACAGTGTATATAATTAGTATTTAACATATTTTATTAGGTTTAAATTTTATTCATGGAATTTAAATTTTCTTTTCAAGTTATTTCTTTCTTGTTATTTTCATTTAAAAATTACTAAATGGGTTTCTTTAAAAACATTGTTTTAAATGTTTTGGAGACTTTTACCAAAATATTTTTCTTCCATATACATGTTCTTTCAAGAATATTCTTCTAAATATTTAAATTATTTTTAAATATAATTATCAACTATATTTTAATTACTTTAATAAGTTTTAAAAAGGAATATTTAAAATGTTTTCATGTGGGTTATTTTCAAGTTTATTTTAAAGGTGTTAAAAGAATATTTTTTTAACATTTTCTAATTGAATGAATTTCCACAACTTAATGGAAATTATTTGTTATTAATATTCCTTCCATTTTTCCTTGGCTTTCAAATTAAACACTATTCCCAATATTTTGTAAATTTTTCATTATTAAAAGTTACCAAAAGAAAATGATTTTTATTTATTTTTTCAAAGAATATTTTTAATGATTTTAAAAAGGTATTTTTATCTATGTTAACATACTTTAATGGTTACTACGATTCAGTGTGGATATTGTCTACTTATACCATCCAAATTTTTTCTCTAGATGGATTATGATGTTTTTAAGGAAATTGACGTGAAACCAATTTATTTTCCATATGATAATTAATCTATAAATGAATAATAAATGTTTTATGAGTTTTAGGATGAAAATGAAATCCAATGTGTGTTTTATTCTTATTATAGTTCATAGAAATTGTATATGATTATGGTAGGATCTAATATAAACATCAAATACATTGGATAATTATTTTTATATATAGATTTGATGTTGGAATTAACTAGTTATGTTATTCCATTAAAATTTTATAATGTTGGAATTCATTGGTTATGTTATTCCATTGTGAATAATACCATAATTAGATTGTTATATTATTCCATTGTAAGGGTGATATTAATATGTTATCCAAAGTAACCTTCATGGTTATTCTTTTTATTTTCTACATTTTTATGTTATAATTATATATAATTCTTGATTTAATAAGTTGAAATGTATATGTGTTATGTTTTTAGGTATTATGATTAGTGACTCATTATTTCACACTCCATTTACTCATGTATTATTCCAAGCTTCACTAAAAGGCTCAATATTTTTAATCAATGTTTTATTGGTTATGATTATATTATGATGTGTTCATGTACCTTTATTATTATTTAATTCCCACATGTTTATCTTATTCTCACATATGATACTTAATTAATATCATTTATGTTTACCCTTATTAAGTGTTTGATCTCACCCTTATTATGTTTGAATTTTCACAAGTTATGAAGAGGAGTATTACATATGATTTTTCTATAAGGGTTTCATGAGTGGATAATTTTTTAGGATATATTTAATACTTTTCATGAATTAATAAGTTCTTGATATAATGGAAAAATATTATTGAGATGAGAAATATATGTGGTTTTCTAGTTAATTTTTTTTTATTTCTATAAAACTCTAAACCTAAATAGACTAGGGTGTGTAAGTATATTGATTATTGATATTTTCTTATATATAGTTAAATTTAACTATATTTAATTAGTATCAAATCTATTGTGTAAATAATATGTTTTTAGAAATAGATATGGGTGTATGGGTTTGGGGCATCAGAGTTGGTATTAGAGAAGGTTTTAGATTACTTTAGGCGTTAGGATATTATAATACACAGATAATTCAAGAGTTTTTGATATCATTATGGGTTAATAATTTTGAGGTTGAGCCTAAGTTCAAAGGAATAGATACCCGATTTAAGGTATTATTTTGGGGTGATTAATGATATTTTGAGAATTATTTATTGGGTCATAGGAAAAATACATGAATGAGGTTTAGATAAACATTTGGGTTGGTATGTGATTTGATTTTGAGGTAAATATTGTTAATTGGGATAATGTGTTAATTTATTTTTGAAAAAGATTACAATATTTTGGGAGACCATATTGTTATGGCATATACATGTTTTTATGTGAAATTATAAGTCAATTTATGTAGATTGAGGATAAAATTTAAGTTAATTATGGAAGAATATGTGATCAAGATTTTCTAATTTTTTGTATTTTTATTTTTTAGGTGTGTGTTAAGGAGTTTTAGGGTGTGGTTATTTATTTAATGGTTTAAGTTAAACATGGGTTGTTATCATTATATTGAGGATTTGGAGATTAACGTATTTATTTTTAATATGATGGTTTATTCATATTTGATTGAGTTTTATCTTTAATCCTGATAACCATTTTGTTTTTTTAATCGATTATAAATAGGAGGAATAACTAGTTTTTGGAAAATACTTTATACAACGAGGAACATTATCTTTTAGTGGATGTAATGATAAATTAATAGCTGAGTTTAGTACTTTATAAATAAAAATTTTATCTTATATATTCATCATTTGGGAATATGAAATGAAATATAACTGTAAAAAAATCGAAACACACAACCAAAGGTTGATATAGTGCTTATAGAAATGGAATAAAATTTGGTATATTTTATCATATTCTCTATCTTAATGGTAAAATAATTCTTAAAACTACAGTGAAAGGATGATAAATTTATCAAGTATTATATGGAAAACTGTAATGGCCTGAACCCCTCCGGTCCATTCCTTGTTGAAATCGATGTGGTCAACACGACGTGCGTTATAATGATAAATTTTAATACTGATGATAACGTAAAAATATGTTAAATAATAATGATGATGACATAAATTGTGTGATTAATTAAACTAAAAAGATAATAATCATGATAAAATGATTTAATGGGTGTTATTATTATTAATGATGTGAATTGGGAAGGTGTGTGACCCATTATAGGTTGATAAATGAAACATGTGGTTGATTACTAATTGAGTGATTTTTGAAATTAAATTTTAATAATAATAATGGGTTTTGTGTTATAAATATTATTCATAATATTATTGAGAAATTAATAAAATGAGTTATGATATTTATTGCAAACAAATAAATGAAGATGCACAATGGAAGCATGGTGGTGCGTTAATAAAATTAAAGGTGAGTTCGTTATTATTATTATGTTAAATAATAATAATAATGGTGGTGTAAAAATATGTTGGGTTTATGAAATTGAATGACTTTAATTTAATAAAAGTGGTTTCAATTTAATCAGTGTGAAATAAAAATAAATAGAATTAAATAATTAAATTGACGGATGTTACGCGAAATTGATGTGGCATGGTCAGATTCAGATATCAAACGGGGTTGTTTAACGTGGTCAATGTGATGAGCATAAATATTATCATTATTAAAAATAATAATGGTGATGAGTTAATAAAATAAGTTGATGAATTGTTTTTATTATTGAAAAACAATGAATGAGAATGATGGCGTAAAACTATGTGCGAGAGGTTAATGAAATTAAAGGTATTAAAAAGGGGTTGAATATTTAGTTATATTAATTTTGTTTTGTCGTGTATATGGTTTTAATTAAATGTAATGGTTTTAATTTAATATGAGAATAACCGTGGTAAACTAATTTAATGAGATTAAATTAGAACATTAATGATGGGTGTTATTATTAATAATAACATGGAAGAGTTAGATTGGAGAGAGAATGAAATAATAGAAAATTGAGAAATAATAAAAGAAAAAAAAAGGAAAGGCAATCAAGGAGGTTGGGCGTGATTGACATGGAGCCAAGGAGGGGCCACTTTTGTGGTGGCGTGGGTTTGAGGAGGTTCTTTTGTAAGTCATTATTATTATAGATTATAATAATGATTATAAGGTATTAATGGGAATAAAATTAAAAGAGAAATAAATGTAAAAGGAGGGAGTGTTGTTTTCCAACGTGAAAGAGACCAAATCACGATTGATTTGGAGTTATAAAAATAAATAAATAAGTAATTATAATAATAATAAAATAATAATATTATTATTTTGGGTGATCAAAACTTAAAAAGTCTATAACTTCTTCATATGGTGTCGGAATGACAAACCGTCAGCGGCAGTGTAATCCTGTAATTAAGACGGTCATTTTAAGACCAGTGATGGATACCTTTTTATGAGTTATGTCTCGGGTAAACGAAACACACATATTAATAAAATTAACGTCTTTTTTTAAAACGTGTGGAAACCGCGTGACGTGCCATGTGTTGACCAGTCAAAACACGTAACGGGTGTACAGTCACACCGTGTATTCATCAATGCACACTGCATACTGTTTTACCTATTCGTTGGCTATATAAGAAAGGGTCACGGATTATTTCCAGACCAATCGCTTCTTCTCCGCACGACGACACTCTTGGATGATCAAGAAGTCTTCCTCCTCTAACTTCTTTGTCCGAGCTCCGAATTACGATCCGTCAGCGGCCATAGGATCGTAGCGACGGGACGAAGCTTCTAAGCCTGGACTTGTCACCTTTCCTTCCGGCCTTCCTTCTCTAGCTTCCATCCTAGGAGGCATTTATCGGGTTTGGCGAAGGCGGAGGACACTGAAGGACGTCGTCGGAAGCGGCGTGATCGGGACCTTTTGAGGTAGGGGTTTACCTTCGTCTCTCTTTTTGGTGCAACATGCGGGGTGGGATATTTTTCTTTTGTTCCATGGGATGCAGTCGAACTTTAAATAAAGATAATAACCGGATAAAGAAGGGTTTGGGGTTTTGTGCTGTTTCTATTGCCTTCCAGTTTTCTTTATCTTCTGATTGTGATTTTGGATTGAAAGGCCTTTGCCTACTGAAAATCAAGGTCGTTGGTGGCCTTTGCGTGCGCAATTGATATCTGAATTGTTTGTGGTTGGTTTTTTTAAAACATGGAAAATGGATAAGCACGTAAAGACTGGCTGATTAAACGAGAATGAAAACCTTGTGTGATCACCCGGGTTGAACAAAGTTGGAATAATGAACATGTTGGTGGTTTGGTTGTTTTGTGGAAAATGCCTTTATTTATGAAAAGTGTTTTGATTATGAAATGTGTTTTGAAGTAAAAGGTGTTTTCAAATGCGGAAATGTTTTGTGTGTGGAAAGGGTTTTATGTGTGGAACTTTGAAATAAATGAATGATGGAATGTTGTATGGTTGTGATAATCTTTTGTAAATGAAATGGAATGTGGTCACTTGCGTTTTACCTAACCTTGGTTGTGGATGGCGGGGATATGTTTGTGAAAGGTTTTGTCTGGATGATAGTTTCCCAGTAGTAATAATTTGTTAAACCATTGCATGAAACATGAAAACCTAAATGGGGTTGGGGGATGATTGTTTGGTTGTTGATGCATGCTTCATGGTAGCAGTGCTGAGGCACATGCTCAGTTTCTCTTTTTAAGAAGCCATAGGTTGGGCTGTGTGTTTGGTATATGTATATATATAATTGTATCTTTGTGTTTTGTCGCACCACACCCATGTCAAGCACCTAGTGCCGAACACTCCCATTTTATGGGAGAGGGTGTTCCCCCTTAGTTACTAGCTCCTTCCTGCTCCTTCTTCCATAGGCTATGATGGCTTGAGGTGACCTTACACCCAAGACTCTTCGGGTAGGTCTCGGAGGCTATGATGGCTTGAGGCGACCATTAGCCCAAGACTCTTCGGGCAGGCTTACCGTTCCCAAGAACCTTCGGGATGAGGCCCAGGTGTCTGCGGGCGGGTTAGTGGTTGTGGCCCAGGTGTGTGCGGGCGAGATGTGTGGTTGTGAGGCCCAGGTGTGTGCGGGCGGGATGCGTGGTTTGGCCCAGGTGTGTGCAGGCAGGAAGAGTGTGGTAGCGTCAGGACATTTGCCGTTAGGAAGAGTAGCATCTAATTAAGTGGGAAATGGTGCGGGGTACCCAATACTTTTGTTCTATATATATACTAAACTTGTTTGTGTTACTTGGTGAGTGTGACCAGTGAGGCTGGGTGGATAGTTTTTCTTTTTTAGTTTCTGGTTCTTCTATTTTCTCACGGGACCTTAGGGTGTCTCCCCACTTGTGCACGAGAGATTTAGGTTTCCCTACTGAGTATACTTGTATGCTCACCCTACGTTTACTTTCAGGTTTCCAGGAGGACTACCAGGGCCGTGCGGGACCCTACTAGTCGGGCAGTTGGAGTTGTTGCAGTTGTTGTTCTCTTGTTTTCTTGGGCATTGTACTTTTGAGCTTCCTTGTACCTGTACCTTGTTATAAAAATTGTTTAATCATGCATGTGGGCTTGGTTTGGGTTTATTTATATACACTTGTTCTTTTCCCTTTTTGGTGGTTGACTTGTCCTATTTCCCGATCCAAAATAATAAAAAGGGTAATGCCTCCCATATTTGTGAAAACTCATACCCTTGGTGCTAGTCGCCAACCCGGGGCCTACTGGAGGCAGGACTCGGGGGTCATTATCTCCCTTTCACCATTGCGATCTGAGGAGGGGCATCTTTGGTGGGAGGGGGTCATGACAAAAACATTAGCGACTATCAAGGTAAACCTTAGAAACTCATTCATAGGTATGAATCTTATAAAATTACAAACATGGTTTAAAAAAATATGTGACGCGTATCTTAGTATTGAGTTAAAAATTAAAGTTACTAATATTTGTGATCTTGTTTTCTCAATATCTATTAATTAAATCAAATAAAATTTCTTAAAATAAAAATGTTACTTTGATTATTAATGTATTAATGGTCTCTTTTTCCCTCTTATGGATTTATAATTACCACGTCACATTTTTTAAAATGGATTTTCTTGACTCAATCTATTTTTCTTGAATCATAATATTTATTCTTTTATCAAGTTATTGTTTGATTAATATATTCTACCATTATATTTCTCGAAAGGTATTTCCCTTTTATCATAAGTGAAAATACATTTTCATGTTTTTATTCTTATTTGATGAATTTTTATGATGTTACTAAGAATAATTATCATCCTCCATGTTAACTATTTTTCTCCACTGTGTAAATGTTCATTCTTAACACATATGTTTTATTTTATTATTTTTGAAGAAAAATATGTATTGTCTTTAGAAATTTTTATACGACATAACATCTGTAACACCTTTACCCTAGATTCCTAGAGTCGGTGTATTATTTTAATACATTGTCACAATTACAATGAATCAAGTCCCGAAAGACCAATCTGTTTAGCCATCTTGGAAAATAGATTACCTACATGAATGTTAAATTACACATTCTAACATACAACACAAATAAGATCCTTTGAGAATTCCATTTTTCCCTTAACATAACCCTACATCTCAAAAATAAAACACTTCTTGGGATCCTGGGAAAATAAAACATAAGAAATGGGTGAACTCAAACACCCAGTAAGGGTAAGAAATACAATAGAAGATAACATAAATATTAAGCATGGTGAATAATTGAAATTCGTGCCTTTAAAAATACTAAACATGAACACTTTTATGGTAGGAATATTAGATGAGTAAATAATGCCATAACAAAACATAATCATGGGTTTTATACTAGTCGAATGACCACATGAACCATCAATATAATTTTCATAATGAGGGAATGTATAAAGTTGAATATTCTGAAACATTTTTTCAAGGCCTCAGCCAAGATGTCTAAAGATGATTTAGGCCTCAGCCAAAACCATATATAAAATTGGGAAGGTCCTTGGCTAATTCCACGTATAGTTTTCTCATGAGACCTACCGATGCACCAAGGAGCTATAACTATCTCCACCTGTCACTTACTAAGTCCAATATATTCCTCATATTAAAAGGTTGAAATATAACATAAACATTCACATTAAAACTGGCATACAAGATGTCAATACATTAATCATAAACCATTAATGGTATAAAAATAACACATCGATAGTCAAACATAATATAGTATGGAGGATTTTTATCACAATAGATCAACTTCAAACTAGTTTAAAATCCATCAAAGTATGTTGACATAGATGAAAGGAAAATTATTTAAAAGGAACATATATTTCTATTTAGAAATCAGTTAAAAGTAATATAATTATAAAATAAATAATTTTTCTTAAAATATTATTATACTCTTGTAAGGTAATCTTCAATGATGTTATAACAGCGGAGAATAATTGCACCCATCGTATAAGTTAAAAAAACATTCTGACCTTACTTTTGTCAAAAATGTCGTAAAGTACCTTGTTTTGAAAATGATGGAAAGATTCCTTCTAAAACATATAAATTTAAATAAGGGTATAAATTACTTTAACCCATTGTATATTAAATATTAAAAATTATTTGAAATACATTTTAAGAAACATGGATGTGGATGATAAAGAGGTCACAATAGATACTTACGTAAAAACAACCTCGGATGATAAAGAGATTTTGAAATTAACCATTACCTAGTAAATTTCCTTGGTAGAGGGTAGGTTAAACTCCTGTATAATTGTGAAATCATTTTTATTAAATTATAAGATAACCATATACATTAATATGATATCATATATGATCTTATAATATTGCTTTGTTAATGATATTTCAGTAGTATCATCGTTTCGAGTGTTAAATGATTCATTTTCCTTTATATGCTTTGTTAGGTAGGTAATGTTTGTTATGGACAAGATGTTTCTTATTAATATTCATAATTATATTAAGTCTCTAAAAATTATTTTTAATCATCAAATGAAAATTAGTCTTGAATGGATATGATGGGGAATGAATCGTATCACGTTCGTAGAGACCGTAATCCGTACATACGCACGACTGACAATATCATTCTTTTGATATTAAAATAATATATAATTGGATGGTATATCATATAAATATAATCATTATAATGTTATATTTATTATTTAAATCATTTATACTCATTATTATACCCATCTAAATGATAAATTATTTGAATGAAAAACTACACCACGATGTGGAGACGGTAATCTGTACGTACTCACGTATGGTGACTTTGTCATTTATAGGATGGATAGAATAATGAATATGGTTGTGAAATTTTTCTAATAATATCACAGTATAAATAATATACTAGAGTTATTATTTTATAATGGAAACAATAAAGAAAGAGTTAGTGGAAGAAGAAAAGAACTTGAAAGAGGTGATGAAATATTTACCTCTTTTTTGGGTTCTTCCTTTTGATTTGATCAAAAGGGCCCCTTAGGTTGGATTTATGAATAATGTAAGGCCTCTAGGATGAAGATATGATAGTTGGGAGGATATTTGGGTAGGGTTTTCCGATCAATATGGATTTTAAGGTGTGAATTTGAGAGAGGGGGAAGTGCCCTTTTATAAGAGGGGTGAGGGACACCTTAGGAAAAGATTGAAATATTATTTTATAATAAAATAATTTTTGGTTTCTAATGTATCCAAAATGAATTATTTAAAGAATAAGAAGTTTATGGGTAGAAAAACACTCAACCAATATGTTTTATACAGGTTTGGGTCACTATATTAACCTTATCTTTTAGATTTAACTCTTAGTTAAATAGTTTGACCTTTACCATGTCACTTTGTATTTTTATATTATATGGTTAATAAACTTACTATAAACTTCCAATATAACCCCAAGTGGTTAATTAATGATATAAATATAATTATATAAGTCTTTTGGATGAACCTTAGATTTTTAGGATTATTATATCAAGCAATAATAGTGTATTTGTATTAAAACTCATTTAGGTCAATTTTCACATTATTTAATAATTGATTATTGTTAAAGTATTAAAAAAATTATTACTTAGAAATAAATACATTTAATAAAGACTAAAATGTCATATTCACCTATAAAATTTTTTTATGGCATCAAAACGTTAAAATTATATTTATTTTAAATTTTATAATATCATTTATTTGATTATTTCATTAATAAGGAAAATATTACATCATTATTGTGTCATATATAAATTTAGTTATTTTATGTATAAAAATCATAAATAAAATATCTTGAGGTAGGAAATATTTTTATATTTATAATTAATATTTATAATCTAATATATCAAGTATATATCCTCATATAAAATTTTTTTTACTAAAAGATATCTACTTTTGATATTTTTGTCCTTCCTTTAGATTATTTAATATAAAATGTCATTATCACTCTCAAGTGGCTCCATGGGGTCCCAAAATAGCCCAAAGATGACCATAGTCGGACATGTATCAAAAAATAGGGTTAGTACATGTTTTATGGTAATTTAATATTATCATAATATTATTTCTTAACCTTATTTATTGGATTTACATCTTTAACCACGGTAAATAAAATATTTACTGAAGTAAATATTCATAATTTCTAAATATAAAACTTAACTATTTACAAATTTTGGACATCCTAATTCCGAATATGGATTCTATTTTTCCATGTTCAAAACACAGAAGTGGCAGAAATTAATTTAAAATTAATTTCTGTTGTCAAAACAAAAAAGGCGTATTTTTAAGAAATAATAACTATCAAAAGATTGACACTTGTTTATGTCCAATTTCAGAGTAAAATTACTTAAAATGACCATAATTGTATTAAATGGTAAAAATATAATCTATTTATACTAAGAAACAATTAAAATTTATAATTTAACACTTTAAATTGTTTTTATTAAAAAAGTTTTTTTCAGTTAAAATATAATATTTTTCCCTATTCACCCAAATATAAAGTTATCAGAAAAACACAAAAAAAATTATTGAAACTATATTATTATGTCCCAATTATAAATAAGAAATTTATTTTTTCAAACTTAATATATAAAAGTTTCAAATATTGGAATTAAAAAGGGTTCGCCATTAAAAGGCGGTAAAATTGGATTTTTTTGAAAAATACTTCTTTTATCTGAAAAAATGAATTTGTTCTTAAATTTTGTCTAAGAAACTCATAATATGGATTATAATATTATAATGATTATATAAAGTCAAATGTTGAGTAAATACTATTCATAACCACTTTTGAATGGCTAGTTTGGTAAGTCGTGGTGCGCATGAACTCGGTGTTGTGTGTAGTGCAAGTTATTGAATTACTTTGAAGAAATAATGTACTATGAAATCTTGGGGTGTTACATTATTCCCTTCTAAAATAAATTTCATCCCTGCAATTTGAAATTGTTCTTCAAAAATAAAAGGTTGAAAATTGAAAATACCTTTGTGGGAAAACCCACATCGAAAATTGGGCTAATAAAATTTAGTCTTAATAAGAGGAAAAGTGAAATGAATGGGTCACCACCAAATTATGATATCAATTAGGAGAAAATTGGTGGAAATTAGAGACATGTAATTAGAGTAAAAATTTAAATATTTATATGGAGTGATTGAGGTCATCAATCATAAACAAGTGTAAAATTGAGGGCCTCAAATCCATCAATCTATACAGATTTAAAATACTATCAGTTCAAGAAAACATAAGGTATTAGGATAAAACAGTTTTGGTTTTAAGATCCCTTCCCTAAAGTTTAAATATTAATTTACCCATATAATGAGAGGAACAAAATTATATATATATATATATACTTGACAAGTAGAGTTTATTCTTCACCAAATTTCAACCACAAACTCATATTTCACTCCAAAATATTTCAAAAAACATATTCTATTTATCTTAATCGTATAGGATTATAAAAATAATGAATTTACAATTCACCTATCAGACCCTTTAAGAAAAAACTATATTATACAATCTAGGGACTTCACGTAGTCCAGTGGTAGGCGATAAATCCCAATCGCACTATGGTTGTGGGTTCGATTCTCGTAGCATTATCTGATATGAAGGATTGTCACACTGTCTGCATGTTGTACTTTTTATAAAAATAAAAAAATAACCTTAACAATAGTATCCAATTTCAAACTTAATCTATTTCAACCTTTAGAATTATCCAAAATACTTCTATCCCAAACTCACAGTCCAAAATTTATAAGGAAGTTAATTAAAATGAAGATCCTTTTTTCCACATAATAACATGTGAACACCTTCATCATGTATTATTTTAAAAATGTTAACACCCTGAATTACCATAAAACCTTATTGATTACATTCATTCTCCCTTATCCTTTATATAATACTTGATATATTCCTTATATAAATTTTTTTTGAATATTCCAACAATGATGAAATAAAAAAACTATTATTCAGTTCCAAGGAAGTCAAGAATATCCAATATATTTTATACAAATCAACCATCTCTTATTCCAAAATCACTACCTCATTATCAGGACTATATTAAGGATTACCTTTCCTTAAACCATGTATTTTCCAAAAAGTGTAGCTTACTATTAAGTCACTTTTCTAAGAACCATATAATCTAAAATCCTTAATAAAATAGTACTGCAGTACTGTCCTTATTTATATCCATAATTCATATAACCAGTATATTGTTGATATAACACTCAAATGAAATAATTATATAATATCAACATAAGAACACTAGTCATTCCTCTTCATCTAAGATAGTATCAAAACTTTATTATTATCCAATAACATCATTTTCGGTATACTCTGATGGTTGATTCGCATAGTGTCCCATCGCCTTGCAGATGAAGAATTTTACATTTGAAACATTTTTCTTATCCATGCAATCACGTACTTGGTGTCCTTTTTCTCCATACTTATAACAAACTTCTATTCTATTCAAGCATTTACCAAGGTAATTATTTGTACATTTATCAAATATGGGAAAATCCTTCTTTCCCCTCTTCCCTTTAACCATCTTTCTCTCTACCATCCTTTTCTTCTCTTGCTTCTCTTCAAAGCCATAAGACTCAGAGAATTATTTACTTATCTTATTAACATATGATATTATTTCTTCATATGTTGAGAATACATGAGAGACTATTTACCTTCTAAATGTTGTCTTAATACCATGAATGACATGATCCTTCTTAGTCTTTGGATCATATGTATTAATGGAGTTCTCATTCCTTCTACTGGGCACCATTTCTGTACAATGGCTTACACTAGGTCAGTTTATGAATTGCAATGAATAATTCCCAACTTGTAAAATACCAAACGTAAATTGAACAATTTATGGATATAATCTATAATCATAAAAATATTTTCTTTGAGGAAGTATATACACATAAATCATTCATAATGATTTATAAGGAAAATGAGAATTATCCTATGCATATCCCCTGGGAGTGTCGTAACCAAGAGTGCAACAAGTCCTGTTTTCATGCACCGGTTCCCATTTAAGTCTAGCTCAAAGCGATGTTTTCAGGTTTTACCCCTAGGTACATTTGTGTTAGAGCCGCCTCTACCTGCTCATATCTAGACAGGGATGTATTGCTTGGAAAACTCACAAAATCTCTATAATTCAAAAAATTCTATGAATTTCTTCTATACTAATCCTCAAAGTCTATATTAGGATAATGTGCTCTAATCAGAGTTTATCTAAATCTAGTTTCCAAGGTAATTTCTAAACTTCCTCTGATACCAACTGTAACTCCCTGACCCTAGATTCCTAGATCTGTTGCATTATTTTAATACATTGGCATGATTACAAGGAATCATGTCCCTAAAGACAGATTTGTTTAGCAGTCCTGGAAAATAGATTACATACATGAACATCACATTAAACTTTATAACATAAAACACACAAAAAAATCATTGGAAAATACCATTGTTCCCTTAGATTAACCCTGCATCTCAAACATAAAACAATTCTTGGGATCCTGGGAAAATAAAAAATAAGAAAGGGTTGAGCTGAAATACTCAGTAAGGGTAAGCAATACATGAGAATATAACATAAATATTAATCATGGTGAATAATTAAAAACACATGCCTTTAAAAATAATAAATATGAACACTTTTATGGAAGGAATATGAGCTTAGTAAATAATTCCATAATAAAACATAATCATGAGTATTATACTAGTCGAATGACCACATGAACCATCAATATTATTTTCATAATGAGGGAATGTATAATGTCGAACATTTTGAAACATTTTGTCAAGGCCTCGTCCAAGATGTCTAAAAATGATTTAGGCCTCGGCCAAAACCATATATCAAATTGGGAAGGGCCTAGGACAATTCCACGTCTAGTTGTATCATGAGACCTACCGATGCACTGAGGAGTTAGAATGTGCTCCAACCGTCACTTACTAAGTCCAATACATTCCTCATATGAAAGGGTTGAAATATAACATAAACATTCATATTAAAACTATCATACGAAATGTCAATACATTAAACATAAACCATTAATGGTTTAAAAATAACACATCCAGAGTCAAACATAATAGAGTATGGAAGATTTGTATCATAATATATCAACTTCAAACTAGTTTAAAATCCATCAATGGATGTTGACATAGATGAAAGGAAAATTATTAAATAGGAATATATCTTTCTATTTTGAAATCATTTAAAAGTCTTGTAATTATAAAAGAAACATTTATTTTTAAAATATTCTTATAATGTTATAAGGGAATATTCGACTATGTTATAATGGTGGAGAATAACTTCACCTTCCATATAAGTTCAAAAAACATTCTTATATTAATGTTTTCTAAAAGGTCGTAAAGTTCCTTGTTTGGAAAACGATGGAAAGATTCCTTACAAAACAAATAAGGTAAAATAAGGGTATAAATTACATTAACCCATTGTCTAGTAATTAGTAAAAAAAAATTGAAATGTATTTTAAGAAACATGGATGTGGATGATAAAGAGGTCACAGTAGATACTTACGTAAAAACAACCTCGAATGATAAAGAGATTGTAAAATTAACCCTTACCTTGTACTTTTCCTTGGTCGAGGGTAGGTTAACCTCATCTTTAATGGTGAAATAATTATTATTAAATTATAAAATACCAATATACGTTAATATGATATCATATATGATATTCTAATATTACTTTGTTAATGATATTTCAGTAGTATCATCGTTTTGGGTGTTAACTGATTCGTTTTCCTTTATATGCTTTGTTACGTAAGTAATGTTTGTTATAAATAGGATTTACCTTATTCATATTAATAATTATATTAAGTCTTTAAAAATTATTTTTAATCATCAAATGAAAATTATTCTTGAATGGATATGATGGGAAATGAATCTCACCGCGTTCGTGGAGACGGTAATCCGTACATACGCATGAGCAACAATATCATTATTTTGATATTAAAATCATATATAATTGAATGTTATATCATATAAACAGAATCATTATCATGTTATATTTATTATTTAAATCATTTATACTCATTATTTTACCCATCCAAATAATGAAGTTTTTTAATAACAAACTACACCATGACGTGGAGACAGTAATCTGTACGTACGCATGTCTGGTGACTTTATCATTTATAGGATTGATAGAATAATGAATATGGTTGTACCATTTTTATAATAACTTCATAGTATATATAATATACTTGAGTTATTATTTTATAATATAAACAACAAATAAAGAGGAAGTGTAAGAAGAAAATAACTTGAAAGAGGTGATGAAATATCTACCTCTTCTTCGGGTTCTTCCTTTTGATTTGATCAAAAGGGATCCTTAGGATGGATTTATGACTAATTGAAGGCCTCTATGATGAAGGGAGGAAATTTGGGAGGATATTTGGGCCGGGATTGGCCGATTCAAATGGCTTTGAAGGTGTGAATTTGAGAGAGGGAGAAGTTCCATTTTACAAGAGGGGTGAGGGGAACCTTAGGAAAAGATTGAAATATTATTTTATAATAAAATACTTTTCAGTTTATAATGGCTCCAAAATAAGTTATTTAGAGGATAAGGTGGGTATTGGTCGAAAACCACTCAGACAATAGGTTTTATACTGGTTTGGTACACTATATTAACCATATTTGTTTGATTTAACTCTAAGTTAAATAGTTTGACATTTACCATGTCCCTTTGTGTTTTTATATTATATGGTTAATAAACTTACTATAAACTTCCAATAGAACCCCAAGTGGTTCATTAAAGATACACCTATCATTATATAAGTCTTTTAGATGAACCGTAGATTTTTATGGTTATTATAGCAACCAATAATATTGTATTTGTTTTAAAAACTCATTTACGTCAATTTTGACATTATTAAATAATTGATCTTTGTTAAAGTCCTAATAGCTTTATTACTTAGAAATAAATACATTTTGTCAACCCTAACATATCATAGTCACCTATAAAAAATTTTTATGGCATTAAAACTTTCAAATTATATTTAATTTATTATTTATAATATCATTTATTTTTATTTTTTAATTAATAAGGAAAATACTGCATCATTATTGTGTCATATATAAATATATCTATTTTTTGTCTAAAAATTATAAATAAAATATCCGGATGTAGGAAATATTTTTAGATTTATAATGACTTTTTATAGTCAAATATATCAATTATATAACCTCATATAAAAAATGTTTTACTAAAAGATATTTACATTTGTTATTTTTGTCTTTACTTTAGATTATTTAATATAAAATGTTATTATCACTCCCAAGTGGCTCCAATGGGTCCCAAAATCGACCCAAATATTACCATGGTCGAAAATATATTAGTAAATATGGTTATTACATGTGTTAAGGTAATTTAATATTATTATAATATTATTTTTTAACCTTATTTACTGGATTTACCCCTTTAACCACGGTAAATAAAATATTTACCAAAGTAAATATTCTTAACGTTTAAAAATAAAATTTACCTGTTTACACAATTTGGACCTCTAGAATCCAAATATGGAATCCATTTTTTCAAATTCAAAACACATAAGTTTCAGAAATTAATTTAAAATCAATTCTAGTTGTCAAAACAAAAAAGGAGTATTTTTTATAAATAATAACTATCAAAAGATTGACACTTTTTTGCCCAATTTCAAAGTGAAATTACTTAAAATAACCATAATTGGGTTAAATGGTAAAACTATAATCTATTTATACTTCCAAACCATTAAAATGTATAATATTATTTTGATTATAAAAGTTGTTTTCAGTTAAAATATAGTATTTTTCACTATTCACCCAAATATAAAAGTTATCCGAAAAACACCAAACAATTTATAGAAACTAAATTATTATGTCCCGATTCTAGAGAAGAATTTTATTTTTTCAAATTTAATATATAAAAGTTTCAAATATTGGATTTAAAAAGGGTTCTCCATTAAAAGGTGGTAAAATTGCATTTTTTTTTGAAAAAATACTTCTTTTATCTGAAAAAAATGAATTTGTTCTTAAATTATGTATAAGAAACTCATAATATGGATTATAAAATTATAATTATTATATAAAGTTCAAAATTCAGTCAATACTATTCATAACCGCTTTTGAACAGTTAGTTTGATAAGTTGTGGTGCGCTTGAACTCGGTGTTGCGTGTAGTGCAAGTGGTTGAATTACTTTGAAAAAATAACATACTATGAAATCATGGTGTATTAAAACTTCTATATTAAAAAGGAAATGTTATATTTTCTTTACCATGTGAGTTTCCTTAAAAACCATTCAAAAATACTAAAAACTATTTATTCCCACTTTTTTATATTTATTTTATCTTACACTTCATATTTAATATCATTACTTTTATTTCCCCTTTCGGTGTTTTTATTAGGGATTTAATTAAAATTTATAGTTTGTGACATTCAATTATACTCCTTAAAATGGATTTTGAAAAAAATTTAGTTTATTTCAAAACTTCTAAAACCCAATCTATTTATACTCAAGAAAAAAATTTCAGGATACAATTTATTTAAGGGGGGAAATGTAACAACCCAGGTATTTTTAATTATATAATATTCTTAAGGTTTATTAATATTTTTGATTATAAATTTATATTTATATTATTTAATCACCAATATATGTTTATATTATGTCTCAAACATATTATATAATCAATTAGATATCAATTATAATTTTTAAAGTATTATGTTTACTTTGTGATACAGAATGTGTTTTATTTAAAGGTTAAATGAATTTTCTTAAAATGATTTATTATAAAAATATTTTATATAAATGTAAATTTATGTTGATTATATAAATTAGTATTAATATTTATTATTAATATAATATTAGAAATAATATTATCATGATATGAGGAAATAATACTATTGTTCATTTAAAAAAGAAATGGTTTGTATTCTAAATATATTATTTTCCCAAGTATTATGTGATTTTAGTTAAAAGTGAAATTTATAAATTTTTTAGTTTATATTTTATAAAATAAACTTCATTTTTGGATTCATATTTTCAAAATTATATTAGGGTTAATTTTTTTTATTTTTCTAAAAAGATTTTTTTTGGTAATTAGTGAAAATATAGTTTTTACGAACATCGTAACCTTTATCAAATCACTATGATATAATCATGGATTAAAAATTTATAAAAAATCCCATATTAATATTTTTTTAAGGAGTAAAATAAATAATTTAGAAATATTATGTTGAATTTAGAAAAATATGTTTGATATTTTTGAACTTAAGTTATATTTTTTCATAAAAACAATTTTTTGGATCATTTCTTTAAATTAAGTATTCACCAGGTATCATTTAGTTTTAGATTTATTTTAAAGTCAAATAAATCTACTTTTTTATCCATAAAAAAATAAATGTCATTAAAATCAGTACTATACATGATTTCGGTGTAGATTCATTTTTATGCTTATAAAATGATTTTTTTTAATCTATTTTTCTTACATTCAGAAAAATTTTATTAAAATTGATTTTTAACACTTCTAGAAATTGAATCTCATACAATTGTTTTAGAATTTGGAATCATAATTTTTAATTTTTTTTAGAATTTCAATTTCATTTTGATTCATAAAAATGGGTTTCCATGGTAAACGTTAGTCACCACGGTAATGGTTTAAATAGTTAAAAGGGGATGAATTAAAAGATAAGCTTACAAATATCAAAAAAACATATAAAAATTTAATTGTGTGAGTGTAATATAAACCTATTTTGTCCTATATTCTAAATTAGATTAATTTAGATCCAATTTACTTGAGTATGGCATTTATTATATACTAATAAATCATCCACTTACAAGAGTGTCACTCCTCTCACTTATAAAAGGATCACTTCACCACCCCACATATCCTCACACATAAAGCTTCCTATATCAAAACAGTCTACCAAAAAAATATCCTCATCTATCATTACCAAGTCTTGGAGTTTTTATTCTTCCCAAAATTTCAATATAATAATGTTTAAGGAGAAGTCCATAGGAGGGTATCCAAGGAAGAAGTAATTATTTAAACCAAGTTCTTTCAAGATTCATTATTCTTCCATATTCTCAAAGTATTGTATAATAATAATAACATAATTAAATCTATATAATTATGTTATTTAAATTTTATTAGTTTTATGTAACAACCATTATCTACCATCCATCAATAAATTGGGAAATGAAAATGTCACATGTATTACGGGAAGACTATCACCTTCATGAACGATGTATTTTATTTTTCATAATCATCTTACATGGTTGTTTCTAATAATGAATTTAATGAATAAATATGATATTTATAAAATTAATATGGAGATTTAAATATAATTTAGTCATTATATTAATATTATTTATAATAAATGATCATCAAAAAGTCAACTTCCTAAAACGATCGTATCACAACACTTTGTACATTATAATTTCTTACCTTTCCATGTCATCTATTTTCGTCATCTAAATCTTCCTGAATTTATTTTATCACTTCAAAAAATGTTTCTGAAACCATTATTATTATTTAATAGTTATATTATCATTAAAAAATAACATCTTTATATTTATTCTATCATTATAACACATTTTTTGGGTCGGTATTAACACCTACATTGAAATTGTTATAATATTTTTCTCATGAATTAAAAATAAAACATAAAAACTGGTAATAAGTTTCAATAATGATTAATTTAAATTGTTTCATAATTATTAATTGTTAATATTCGAAATTATAATTACCTATAAATTCAATTCCTTTGTTAATTCGATAATCACCAAAAAAGGGAATTTTTAAGAATTCCATGAAAACCAATAATATAAGTTCCATTAAATGGATATATGAATCTATAGCTATATCAAACACATTAATTAAATTAGTATTATAATTTTTAGATATTATTAACTCAATAACAAAACTCACGGAATAAAATTGACAAATAAAAGAATGTAGGGGAAACAAAATTATTAACTATCAAATATTAATTTAAACAATAAATAATTAATATATAGGTAATAAGGAATTATAAATATATGGTAGAAAGTAAAATATAAATGAATAAGTTTCTTAATAGTTTTAATAATAAACTAAATTTAGTATTTATGTATGTTAGATAATGTTTGACCAAGTAGAAGTCCAAAGTATGGGAATTCTTTACTCAATTTCCATTCAATGGGTTATATCACTTATTCAATTACTATATTATGCCAAGATTATGTGTGTTACAACCTATTATTGTTTAATGTTAATTTTCACTTGTTTTACATGATTTTATATATTTTTCACATAATAAATTCATTTAATTATTCTTAAATCAAGTTTTGTGGTCTTTGTAAATGTTTCTTGGTCTCAATTTCAATTCCTTGAGACATGTTTCATATTATACACCATATTTCATTTTATATGGTTTTATTTGGATTCAATAACCTATAAATATATTTAATATTTTTTTATTTAAATAATTTTATTTAAAAATCCAAATAAATATTTTTCATTAAATAGTTTTTGATTTAAACGTTATAAAATTTGTAAGGGTTTCTCACTATAAATTTCTTTCTCTGAGACATGTTTTTCAATATGCACCAATTTTATTTTATATGGTGTATATACTTTCTATTTTTCATATTATATCATGTTTATATTTTATTCATGGTATTTAAATTCCCTTTTCAAGTTTATTATTTCAAAGTTATTTTCTTTTAAAAATATGTATGAATTTTTTTAAATTTCTTTAAAGGTTTTAAAAAAATTTACCTAAATATTTTCCCCATGACCATATTATTTCAAGAATGATCTTATGTATATTTAAATGATTTTTAATGTAATATTCAATAATATTTGACTTAATTTAAAAAGTTTTTAAAAGGATTATTTTAAATTCTTTTCATTTTAATTATTTTTTATTTTCATTTTAGAGATGTAAAAAATATATTTCATTAATGTTTATTAATTAACTGTATTTTCCCATCTGCAAGACCATTATTTTTTATTAATATTTATTTCCATGTTTCTATATTTTTTAAAATAAAATCATTTTCATATTGTTGTTTGATTTTTTCATTTTTAAAATTTACCAAAATTAAAGGATATTTCTTCTTGTTTTTCAAAACATATTTCTATTTGTTTTACAAAAATATGTTTCATCCATATTAACATCATTTAATGATTATTTTTCTTAACTAAGGATATGCTCTAATGATGCCATCCAAATTTTTATATGTATATATTGTGATGATTTTTTAAGTAAATTTTTATGAAACACATTTTTTCAATGGGTTAATTAAGCTTCGAATGAATAACGAATGTTTTTCTGAGTTTTATAATGGAAATACAATACTCTATATATTTTATTCATGTTATGGTTCTTGAAAATAGTATATAATGATGATAGGGTATGATATATACATACAATAAATTGGGTAATGATTTATTCTCTAGAGATATGTTATTGGAATTAACTGGTTAAGTTATTCTATCATGGGTTTATGATGTTGGAATTAACTGGTTAAGTTATTCTATTATTAATGATGTTGTAATTAACTAGTTAAGTAAATTAATTGTAAGGGTGATATTAATATGATGTCCCAAGTAACATTATTGATTATTATTTTTGTTTTATGCCTAATTATGAGATCATTTTATAAAATTATTAATCTAAGAAGTTGAAATGTATCTATGTTATGTTTTCATGCCTCATGATTATGGACTCATTCATCTACACTCCATTTTCTCATTCCTTATACCAAGTTTCATTCTAAGACTAAGGATTTATGATCCATTTTTTATTAGGTATGATTTACTTATTATTTTTTCATGTATATTGATTATGCTCTTATACCAACATGTTTATTTTATGCTAAATTATGATCTTCAATTGATATTAGTTGTGTCTACCCTTACTAAGCGTTAGAGCTCGCCCTTATTTTATTCTCATTTCCATGGGTTGTAAAGAGGAGTATTATGTATGATTATTCTTGATTTATATCGTTTTTAGTGAATTTTTTGGGAGATTTTTAATAATTTTTTTGAAATAAGAAGTTCTTAGAATAATGGAAAAATTTTCCTTTGGATGATAAGGATATAGGTTTTTCTAGTAAAAGATTTTTCCCATTTATATATAACTCTAAATAAAAAAGGTATTGGGTATGTAAGTGACTGAATATTTTTTATTGATATCATCATTATTGATGATTAAATTTAGGTAAAATTTGTTTGTATCAAATCTTGTATGTAAAGAATATGTTTTTAGAATTGAATCTAGGTGTATAGGTTTGGTATGTTGTAGGTTTCTTGAAAAACCATATAGGAATTGAGTTATCAAAGAGGGGTAGCCTATGGGTTTGAAGTGGTTTTATATATAAAAGATTTATAAGTCCTAAAATAATTATAAAGTGGGTTCTACTAAGGGTAGTAGTTTAACTACCAATCTATCAGTTAACTTTGAGAGTTAGTGTAAGGAATAAGTTAATGATGAACCCTATGGGTGAAGACTCCATATAGAGGTGACTATTAAGATAGCACTAACTAAATGTACAAAACAAGGGAAACCTTATATGATTATGATAGATGTAATACTTGAGGTAGAGTTAAAATTTATTGGTTGATGATTGGTATAATATTTGTCCTTGGAAAGTGAATTTTGGTTAATTTAATAGGAGTCAACATCACCACAGAGGTGTTTGTTGATAGTAATGGGATGGTCTTGGGATGGCCAATATCATCGAGTGTATTAAATTTCATGATGAATTTATTGTCATTGTCATTGGTAGTCTAGTTATAAGAGATATAATTATCACGTAACAATATACAGAAGGTTTAGTGGGTTATCAGAAAAGGGCTAGAGTTGGGTAGTGCATTATCCATGATTGTGATTTTATCCTGACTTTTAAATTGATGATGTGAGGCCCTATTCACCACTTAGTGATAGGGATATGTATTCTTCCACTATCAAGATTATGTTTAAAAATAATGTGTGATTAAATTGATCCAATTACTTCTACTCATGTTTTTAATATTTCAAGGCTATATTTTTTCTTACCATATCTTGAGATATGGGTGGGTGCATTGTAGACCCATTTAGGATACTCAATACTATTTGGGGACTAGTAATTGTTTGGAGGTCCTACTTCTCTTATGACATGAGGCATAGGTAATGGAATGTTTTACCCATTTGGGAAGCTCTATCCTATAATAGGATCTTACATTGTATAGTAGTCTAATCTATCTTATAAGATAAGACTTGTATGGATGCATTATCAACACATTGGAAAAAAATCATCCAAATTATAGGTTTATCTATTGTATGGAGTTTTTTATTTATTATGTGGTAAAATATTAGGAATATACATCCCAATATACCATCACTTGTCTAACTAGGTTGGGTTTAACCATTGGGGTGGCTTCACAAATACCTAGGGAAACCTCATGTGTTGTGCATGTGATTTCTTATTGTTTTTGTTTTATATTATACATTCAGGCACATATATACATGTTTATATTGGGGAAACTATTGGTGGTAGATTTTTGTGTTTTATTCTCATACACTAAATGTGAACCTTAGAGGATGTATAAGTCTTATGTTTGTTATGTTGGATTTGGAAAGGTCCCTAGCATAGGAGTGTGAATTATAGGATCATGGAGGGGTAATGGAAGTTGTTCAGAGGTGAGGATGATTTTTTTTATTTCTCCTTAAATCATTTCCATTTCTATATTGTATCATGTATATTATAAGGCCATTATTAAATCTCATATGTGATATATAACTTATGTGTTATGACATAGGACCATATTATTACAACATGGTATTGTAATTTGTCTTGGTATGCGTACTGCTATATGTTTCACGTTAATATTATATTTTATTATGGATATTATACAATTCACATGTTATCATATTCTATTATTCTATGGGTATAGTCTCTCTATGATATTTTATTATTCATCATCACTATTTGGAAGTATTTTCATATAAAGAGGTGTGTCTGAGCACACGTGGAATCTCAACTTAGGTTAGTGAATAATTATCTAAAATGAGATGTTAAAATTAGTCTAATTAGTGATATTTTCTTAACTACACATACTTTTACCTAATTTTACAAGGAAATATTATAAATAGAGATAAATGTATTAAGATAATAAATTCATAGAAGTATATTATATCTCAAATAAAAATCATGATCCCTTTTTATATTGTGGTCTCAATTGGTTGTATATTCTATCAAAACTAAAATGATTCACATGTGTTACACTTTGATAAAATATAATTTCATAAAATGCTTTTTTATTTAAACCATCAAGCTTCACTTGAATTTTATATTAATAATTTTATAATCCAAATGAATTAATTGTTTTGAAAATGAACCATTTTTAACTATTATTCCCTCACTAAGGAGAATATTTTCATACACCAACCCGAGCCACCCCTGATGTAGACCCCCGAGTTGGCATGTGGCAAGGCTGAAAGGGAATTATTCATCACCATGGGAAGGAAACTAGTGACTCAGAATCAAATATATACAAATATAATTGATTTCACCAGATAAAACAAGAATAATATAGAGATTCTACCCAAAAACCTGGTAGTATAACTCCATACATCAGATTATCACACATATAAAAATAAACAGTTTTAATATTAACCAAAACCAAATGATTTATATCATAAAATATGAAATCATGTTACTATTATGATAGGCATGTTTTAAAACTTTTAATGGTTTTCCTTTTTCTTTGTCTGGGTAGGAATGAGAAGGAATTTAGAGGATACCTATAATTATGAAGTTAGATATTTGTTGGATTCTCAGTATAAACTAATTGTTTTTGAAACCTACTAGATATTTACATGACATGTAATATGGTTACATGCCATGAAAATAATAAAATGATAATAATTATTTTTTATCAAGAGGCTATGGGTTTTTCAGAGATTATGAGAATTTTTAATTTCACGATGTGTAATTGGGTTACACATTATGTAAAACCTAAAGATTTGTTTTTGAATAGGAAAATTGACTGAAAGTGTTATTTCATCCTCTATAAAATTTATTTCTCTTGACCCAAGAGCATTTCCTAGGTGATTTTAGATCCCTTAAACCCTTTTGAGTCATCGTGATCAACGATTGATCATTGTTGCAGTTACGGTGTTACTTTTTGAGTAAACATTCTTTTTATCTCTTCTCATATTCATCTTTCCTTCCTTACATGTTTTATAGATAATCTTGGGATTAATGTATATATATACCATGTGTTGTTTAATTTTGTTTCTAGTTTTAGTTCTTAGATATTCTATGCCTTCTTTCTAGTCATTAGTTCATGTCATGGGCATTGGGTACCCATGGAAGGTAGTTGGTTTCATTATGATGGAAAAATTTAATTAAATCTGAATTTATAGATTTATTTTTGATAGTTTGATTTAAATTAATTTGTTTGAAACTTATTTCAATTGGTTTATTTAAAAACCCAATTCCATTAAATTGGGGAATTTGGTTTTGGAAATTTGATTTTGGCATGAATTTGAGAAAACCTACCAATTCCAGTGAATTTGGGTGCATTTGAGAAATTAATGGAAACTGATGAAATTTAAATTAATTGAATTTAAATCTTGAAATTGGTTTAATAGAAAATTGTGGAAATTAATGTGATGAAATTGATATCAAATTTTATTTGATAAAAATGGTTTAAATTGTATTTATAGGAAACTTCAGATTCTATCATGGAAAAATGGAATATGTTTTATTAAAATCCCATGTTATGGTTTTTTAATTGAAATTGGAATATTTGAAATGGAGAATGGGATGAATTGTATTTTAAATAGTTTTAAAATAAATTTTCCATAATTGTTTTTTGTACTGGAGAACATGAAATCCTTAGGTAGTTAGTAAGTTATTTGGATGACACTTTATGATTTACAACATTCCAAAACATAAATGATACAAGTCACATCCCTTAGGTGATAGTGAAGAGTATGATTTGGCCTGAGTTGAAAGGGGACTATGTACATATTATTGTGTCACCTTGAGTGTGGGGTCTTTATAGCCTAGAACTGTCATACCTTCTTAGGTGTATGAACTTGTTTCTTACTTATTTATATTTCAAATGAAATATTCCATTGTTGTGACCTACTTTACATGCCTTCAGATCTATATAAATTATTTTATATAAAATATGTTTATTTAATCCATTTTTTTAAATTATTTCCATCATTTGAAATGTATTCCATCTTTTTAAATGTAAACCATGATTTTTTAAAATATGATTTTAAAATTCCAAAAATGTTTATTTGAAAATTGAAAGCACTTTATTTGGTAAATTAAATGTTGGAATCTATTATGGACTCCTTGGTGAGACCCTACTGGGATTTTAGCTCACACCATACCTACGGATTTGGGTTTTTATAGATTATATCCTTCCAGGTTCGAGAAAGGATAAAGCACCACTTAGAGTTGGTTTTAGTTTTTGATTCGGTGACTTGGAGAGTTGTGTCCATTGATAATTGGGTTGTTTTCTTTTAGTTTTAGGGACCCTTTATTGTGGTACTTTGAGTTTTTTATTACCTATTTAATTTCTCGTACACTAGTCCCAGTGTATTTGTATTTTATTTTGTATTCATATAATCATGTTATATTCTTCTATAATTTTTGTGGCAAAATCCATTCCAACTTTCAATTTTTATGACGTTAGGTGCCAGTCACTAACCCATGGGGGTTGGGAATACCCTTCAGGATAAGTCAGTAATGGATTGGTTATTGGGTTACCAGGTTACCTGGGTTTATTCATGACAAAGTGGAATCAGAGTTTCATGTTGAACTTCTTATATTGAAGTCAGTATGCAATATGAAATATTATCAGGACTTAAGAGGTAGTTGTGATTGAGTTTCTAGATAGATCTCACCGAAACAAACCTTAAATCACCAGGGTGGTTAGGGAAATACATCTTGAATATTAGTTCTATTATTTTCCCTAATTTTGATTTGGGTATATTGAAATCTCAATCCTGTTTTTATATCTATTGGGGTTAATTTCCATTTTGCTCCATTTGAGTGTTAATCTAATGACATTCTTGTTGTATGTTGATTTTTTTTAGCAACAAGGCTCTGAGAAGACAAAAAAATAGGATCTGAGAGTAAATTGTCACTAAAACCTAGTGATTAACCCCTCCTGTGCACCCAAATCTGGTTGAGGTGATTGTGTGTACTTTCGAAGCTCTAGGATAGGCACCACCACCAGTTCCCATTCAAGCTCCATCTGTGGAACCTTAAGGTGATGATCTTTGGAAACATTCTCAAGAGTTCCTTCACCAAAATCCACCAGATTTCAAGGGCTCAAATGATCCTTAGGAGGATTATGATTGGTTGAGAAGAATCAAGAATTTTTTTGGGTACTTAGAGACACCTGAAAAAATCAAGTTTAAGTGTGCCAACTTTTTTCTAGAAGGACCAAGCAAGAGATGGTGGGACATAATGGTGATTGGGAAAACCCTAAGGGATTAGAATGGAAATATTTAAAATATATTTTCACTGAATAGTTCTATCAATAGTTTATGGTGTTGGCCAAAGTTAAATAGTTTTTCGAACTTGAATTGGCTGACTAGACCGTTACATATTTTGAAAATCATTTTTCACAGCTAGTGCAATTTTCACCTGAGATAGTATCAAATGAAAAGATTAAGACTTGATAGTTTGAGTTGGTACTTTGACATGATTTTTATCTGTAAGTTTTTATTACTAAAAATTCCTTCTTATGTTGATTTTATAGATAGACCACTAATGGTTGAAATGGATCTAGCTACCAAGTTAGGGTTATTAGGAGTTTATTTCTCTCTCAGTGGAAACTTGGGTTCTTTTAAAGGAAAGAGGAACCGTGATGATTCTACTTGTGGTTCTCAATTGAAGGGTCATTAAAATCATATTATAATTCTTGGAATAGGTCCTAATATTTTCTGACAGTGTGTAAATATAGGGAATTCAAGGATGGAATTCACTGAGGAACCCATGAATTGTTTCTCATGTAGACATTCAAGTCACTTACAGAGGTTCGTCCATGTCTTTTACACTCTATTTAGTGGCACAGGATTGTCATATCCTTAAAAAAACTATGGTTAAATCATATGATTTATGTACAAAAGGGTTTCATCCATATGCATCTGGAATGAAGCTTCTTCGCACAGTGTAAGAGTCACTAGAGGAAGCAGAAATCGGTTTGATGACCATGAGAGGTGTCATTAGTATAGTTTTATCACTAGTGAATAATCTATTTGATATGGGTGCATCTCATTCATTTATGTCAACTAGTATTGTTAATATACTAAATCTTCCTATAGAGATTTTATCTTATTAAATGGATATTACTACATCCCTTGGTATTAAGAGAGATAAGGCTCTTTATAGTCCCTCTTTTGTCCTCCCTCTATCATATGTCGATCTTGCTTGGAGTTTTTTAGTTCTCAACATGAAACCGCTTGACATAATATTTGGGATGGATTGGCTCATTTCCAATAAATCTTGTATTTACTGTTATCTTTGATGGGTCTCCTTTACTACACCTAGTGGTGTGTGCCATGTATTCTGAGGATAATGGGACTCAAGGTCAAGTAGATATAGACCTTCTTATCCAGAGCTAGGGAAAGTGATATATTTTTTTTTCTTTGATATAGAGTGGTAATATTTGAGTGGTGACCTCCATCCAGTGGTTGTTGAGTTTCCAAATATGTTTCCTTCTAAATTCTATAGTTTTCCACCAATAAGGGAGGTTGAGTTTTTTACGGACTTAATACCTAGAACTCATCTAGTATATATTCCCTCTTACTGTATATCACTATATGAAAATAAAGCCTTGGAGTCCCAGTTGGGGGATCTTCTTGAGAAAGGAATCATACACCTAAGCGTGTCACCATGGGCGGCGCCAGTTCTCTTTTCTAAGGAGTTTGATGGTTCACTTCACCTATTTTTTATTACCCAAAACATAACTGAGTTCTAGTAAAGAACAAATATCTAATACCACAGATTGATGATTTGTTTGATCAGTTGAATGGGGTGAGGTTATTCTCTAAGATTGATCTCCACTATAGTTACCATCAGTTGGGGATAAAATAATCTTACATTCATAAAATTTCCTTTCAAAGTGGGTATGAACATTATAAGTACCATGATATTCCCTTTGGTATAATAAATCCTTCTATAGTCTTTATGTATTTAATGAACAGGATTTTCTATGAGTATAAGGATATCTTTATAGTGGTATTTGTGGATGATGTCCTCATTTACTCTAATTTTGTGGAGGATCATATACATCATCTTAAAATAATTCTAAATTTTTTGAGAAATCACTGACTTTATACCATGCTTTCGAAATGTGATTTCTAGATTCGGGATGTGAATTTCTTGGGACACGTGGTTTCAGAACAAGGAATATCATTTGATCATGAGAAGGTGAAGGTTGTTATGACTTGGGAGAAACCATGATATGTCTTTGAGATTCAGAAATTATTGGGATTATCTTGATATTATCGCTAATTTGTGAAGGACTTATCAAATTCAGAATCTCCAATGACTATACTAACTCGGAAGGGGGTAAAGTTTTATTAGGATGATAAGTGTCATAATTATTTTGTTGATATGAAATGTATTTTGACTATTGTGTCAATTTTGACTCTTTCTAAGGCTATCTAGGGCTATGTGGTATTTTGGGATGCATTAAGCTCAGGTGTGGGTTACATTATTATGAAAGGTGGTCAGGTTGTTGCTTATAGATCTCATCATATTAGGCTAGATGAGAAGAATTACTCAACCCATGAACTTGAACTTGCAGATGTGATGAATGTTCTTAATATATGGAGCCATTACCTTTAAGGATAATGTTTTACCATGTATTCAAACCACAAGATATTGAGTTATATCTTGTCTCAAAAAAGACTTAAATCCCTGTCAGAGGCATTGGGTGGAATAACTACGTTCTTTCAATTTTGACATCACCTATACCTCAGGGAAAGTGAATTTCATTGTAGATGCTATGAACAGGAAACTTCTGACCAGTGTAATTAAAGAGTCATAATAAGAGTGGAACTTGATGGATCTCTTTGCACAGTTTCATATTTGAGTCCAAGAATCAGCGGTAGAGGTTTCATTGGCCAGTGTTCAGTTGACATCTGCTCTTCTAGAATGTATTCTTCAGGAACAAAAGCTTGATGTTGAGTTCTATAGAATTAGAGACTCTCTTAATAGTGGGGAGACTATTCTTGACTTCTCATTATCTAAAGTGTAAATTCTATATTTTCAACACCATTTCATTGAACTATCTTTAATAAGTTAATATCTGATGGGGGATTTCCAAATTTCCCAGTGGGCAGTGCACCCAGGATACATGAAGATGTTCTATGACATACAAAAGTAGTTCTGGTGGCTAGGTAAGATATGGGGAATTACAGAGTTTGTCTCTTATTTTAATAAGTGCTGGAAGGTTATGTCTGAACACCAGAAACCTTCAAGTTTTCTTTATCCACTTGTAGTCTCGACTTGGAAACGAGATGAGATATTTATGGACTTTTTGGTTGGGTTTCCACATACCCAGATAAATAAGAATGTGATATGGGTTGTGATTGATCAGTTGACTAAATCAACACACTTTATACCCATTCATGACACAAAAAAGGTTTAGGAGGTGGTCAATCTATATGTGAAATATATTGTTCATCTTCACAGAGTTCCATATACTACAGTTTTTTATAGAGATCCAAGGTTCACTTTTCATTTTTGGAGAGGCCTTCAGTATGCACTAGAATGTCACATCTGTTTGAGTATGGAATAACATCCGTAGTCAGAAATCCAGACAGAAAGAGTTATATAGACTCTTGAGGATATTCTTCGTTCTTATGTTCTCGACTTTTGTGGGGCTTGGGAAGACCATTTGGGGATGGTTGAGTTTTCTTATAACAATAGTTACCAGTCCAAGATCAGTATGGCTTCTTTGGAGACCTTGTATGGTCGGTCTTGAAAATTTTTATTATGTTGGTTAGATATTGGTTAAAGTTCCTTGTTTGGATAAATATTGGGGCAATATATGATATAAAATAATTATTTGATTTATCAAATAATTTTAAAATCATGGAGATGGTATAATTATTATTCTAACCATCATTATAGACCATTTTAATTATTAGTTGGTGACCAGGTATTCTTGAAAGTATCACTTCGGTTGGGTCACTGAAGTCTTGGGAGGCAATGGAAGCTTGATCATCATTTTCTGGACCTTTTTAGGTTATTAAATAGGAGGTAAAATTTTCTTACCATTTATAACTTCCACCACAGTTAACATTGATGCATAAAATGTTCCATGTATCTTAGTTACATAAGTATCTATCTAATCCATCTCATGTTCTAAGATGGAGTGATCTTGAGTTTGATCCTGATGTATCCATGACTGAATGACCAGTTAGGATAGTTTATTCTGAAACCAAAGTGCTTTATAGGAGGGAGATACCTTTCATTTGTGTTCTATGGATGTACGGTTATGATTATCATAAGATATGGGGGCGCGAGGCACTAATGAGAGAGAAATGGTCTCTCCATTTCAATATGAAAATTTCATGATAGAATTTTTGGGGGGAAAAGTTTTTATGGTGGGGAGTGTGTAATATATCGTTACTATTCTAATAGGTATGTTTTAAAACTTGTTATAGTTTTCCTTTTTTTCTAAGTAGGGATGATAAGGAATTAGAAGGACACTTATAATAGTGAAGTCATATATTTTTTGGATTCTTAGAAAAAACTAGTTGTTTCTGCAACCTGATAGAGATTTACATGCCATGTAATACAGTTCCATGTCGTGTAAATCATTAAATGATAATAATTTTTTTTATCAAGAGGTGATGGGTTTTTCATCGATTGTGATAATCTTCAATTTCACAACATGTAATTGGGTTTAACATCATGTAAAACCCCAATATTTGTTTTAAATATAAAACTTGGATAAAATTATTATTTCTTCCTCTCTAAAATTTCTTGCTCTAATCCCAAGAGCCTTTCCTTGGAAATTTTGGATCCCTCAAACCCTTCTGAGTCATATCGATCAGAGACTGATTATTTTTACAGTTGTAGTGTGGCTTTCCAGGTAGGAATTCTCTCTGTCTATTTGTCTCTTTCTATTTATATCCTTAGAATATTGATATATCATCTTGGGATTGAAGGATCTATACCTTTTTTTGTTTAATCTTGTTTCTAAGTTGAGTTCCTAGATCTTCTATTCCTTCTTTCTATTTAGCGATTTCCATTGAGGTCACTGTGTTTCTATAAAAGGTAGGTGGTTTTGGTATGATAGCCAAATTTGATTTACCCAAAATTTATTGATTTAATTTCAATTTTTTTATTTAAATTCATTTTCTTGAAACTTTTTTAAATTTGTTTAATTAGAAACCCAATTCTATTGAATTGGAGAAATTGGTTTTTGAAATTTAATTTTTGCAGGAAATTGGGAAAAAACCACTAATTCCTGTGAATTTAGGTGCATTTGAGAAATTGATGGAAACTGGTGAAATCCAAATTGATTGAATTTAAATTGAGAAATTAGTTTGATGGAAAATTGTGGAAATTAATTTGATGAAATTGATTTCAAATTTTGTTTAATAAAAATGGCTTAAAAAGGTTTTGATATGATCCTTTGTGTTCTATCTTGGAAAAAGGGAATGTTTTTTATTAAAATATCATTTTATGGTTTTTGAATGGAAAATGGAATATTTTAAATAGAGAATGGGATTAATTTTATTTTAAATATCTTTAAAATAAATTTCTCATCATTTATTTTTGTATTGTATTGCATGAAAGCATTAGGTTTTTAGTGAGTTATTTGGATGGAACATTATGATTTACAATGTTCCAAAACATAAATGAAACACATAACATCCATTAGGTGATGTTGATGAGCCCTATTTAGCCTCAGTTCAAAGGGGAATATGTAAATATTTCTATGTCACCTTGATTTTGGGGTCCTTATAACCTGGAAATGTCATACCTTATTAGGTTTATGACCATGTTTCTCACTTTTTTGTATTTAAAATAACAAAAATATTTCGTTGTTGTGAACTAATTTACATTCCTTAATATCTATATAAACTGTTTCATATAAAATTATATTATTTAATACAAGTTTTTAAACTATTTCCATCATTTTAAATGTATTACATATTTTGAAAAGTAAATCATGATTTTTCTAAATATTCATTTGAAATTACAAAACTATTTATTTTTAAAATTGAAATCTCTTTATTTGGTTAATTAAATATTGGCATTTATTATGGAATCATTGGTGATTCCTTGCTAGTATTTTAGCTGACACCCTACCTATGGTTTAGATTGTTTTTCTATTATCTCCTTCTAAGTTAGAGAAAGGGTAAAGCGCCACTTAGAGGTGGTTCTAGGTATTGATCCATAGACTTAGAGAGTTTCATCTGTTGGGACTTGGGCTATTTTATTTCAGTTTCCTGGTACTTTACTGTAGTACTTTGGGTTGTTTATTACCATTTTTATTTCGAGGACACTACTCCTAGTGGAGTTTCTTTTGTATGAATATTTTCTTGTTATCTTGCTTCCACAATGTTTGTGGAAAAACATTTCCTAGTTTCATTTTTTATAATGTCACGTGCTAGTTTCTAACCCATGGGGATCGGGAACGCCCTTTGGGAAATGTAAGGATCGTCTTGGTTATCAGGTTACTAAGGTACCCAAGTTGGTTTGTGACATAAATCATAACTCATGAATCATAAAAAACAACAAGAATAACTAGTATAAACTATAAGATACAACTATCATGTAATGAATACATCAGAAAAAAATACTTAAATGAAACAAACAATACAATCGCAAAAACCACCATGTGTTGACGCTCCTTTTCTTCACATTGTATAAAGGAATGGAAAGGGAAATGACTTAGCACAAATAGATTCATCCTTTGAAGAAAATATCAAAACATGACAAAGGAATGAATAAGAATAACATTTCACAAGGGTCGCGCAAGTTCCCTTACCGTCGCGCAAGTATACTTGTGTGCCGCCTAATTGTCGCGCAAGTGACTTGCGCACCCTAAGTGATAACCGCCAGGGGTCTTCTCCAGCCTATAAATAGACCCTGTGGGCCCCCCCCATTTTGAGACGAATTTTTCCAGAATTCAGATATAGAGCTCTGAATGCCCAAGTCTCTTCTTCAGGTCTTCCTAACACTTATAAGATAATTCTTTACCTAGAATGGAAGGTCTAAACAAGAGGAGTAAAATCTAAGTGTTAGAATTCACTAACACTTGCGCGCCTAAGTGTTTTACCCTTAAGGGAAATGGAAACACTTGTGTGCCACCCTACTTCTTCATCATAACATGCGCGCCATCTTCTGGACAGCCTCTAGGGAAAATTCTAAAGGCTTTGATCAAGGATCTCCCAAATATTACTCTAAGGGCTGAAAATCACGCAAGTACCCATGTGCCGCGTAGGTATACTTGTGTGACCAGAACTTGCGTGCCCACGCAGTACCTGCGCGCCTGCCAAGACTTGCGCACCCCTATCTTTTTGGGTTCCTTTCCTACCCATTTCACCCCTCTTATGCCATTACACATCTCCTATTGAAGATTCAGTCTTCAAGACACTCTTTAAATCCATTTATGGCATGATTTCTTGATTTGGCTTCCTTATCTAAAAGGAACTCCATGGAACATCTCTCAAAACCTAGTGATTCACACATCTTTATGTCACTAAAGATTGAGATTTCATTCAACCTAATCCTTTAAGATGAGAGAATCCTTAACCTAGGCCTCCTTTTCAAGATTAATCCCCAGGAAAAATCCTCATTAATCTGGGCATCTTCCTTAGGAGTAAGCCCCAAGTCCTCTAATATGGGCATCCTCCTTAGGAGTAAGCCCCAGTCTGAAGATTCCCAAATATGGGAAATCCTCCTTAGGAGTAAGCCCCAACCATAATTCTCTTAACCTGGGGATCCTTTTCAGGAGTAATCCCTAGTCTCAAATATGGGCCTCCTCCTTAGGAGTAAGCCCCAAGTCCCTTTAATTTTCATATCCCTTTAACATGGGCCTCCTTTTAAGAAGTAATCCCCAGTCTTAATTTTCTTTTGATCTGGGCTTCCTTCTCAGGAGTAAAACCCAATCATAATTCCCCTCCTAATTTGGGCATCTTCCTTAGGAGTAAGCCCAATGATTAGTGTATCCAAATCTCCATGAAGCATATATACCTTTATGGACCTTGTTCCTTGATTTCTTCCCTGAACTAAATCTTAATTCTTATCTATTTGGGAAGTAATACACACATAAGCCCCATATAATTGCATTTTTCGTGGCACAATTGTCTGGTTTCACCAATACCTCTTTTTTCTCACACCGAGCATGAATCACATGAGCTTAGAGTGTAAAATTAATCATGACATCTTTCTTTGATCCATCAATCATGCATAAACATTATACTCCCTTACTCGAACTATGTGTGTTCTGATTCCTTTTATAAAAAAAAGGATACGTTGGTAGCCCATCAGCAGGTACGATCCCAACTCTGAAATAATCCATGTCCTCCTGAATGACAATAAACTTAAAGTTCCCCACTGAGTGGCTTTAAAACTAGTATGGTCATCATAATGACCAAGAGACTTTTATGTATTTAAGGATACCATCAACTAATAATCTCTAAAAAATACAGATGGTTCTTCATCGATGAAGAACCTCGAATACATATAAAAGATTCTCTGAATTTCCTACATATCAATCACTGATTGTCAGACTAAAGGAAACCACATTTTATACTTGGTAATGTAATAAGGATTCGTGAACATAACTTAAATCTATAAAGAGAGTCCCGGAGTAGATAATAATTCCCCTCAAAAAGGTGTGATGAGTCTGACCTCCCATCCTATCGACCAATGAAAATTCATAAGCCTCATCATTCCACAACTAATGAGCAGCTACCTTTGGAAAGTAGGTCCAAATGGATATGGAATCATTGTATTTTTCCGATTCTACGAACAAACCCATTAGAAACCGATTGGAATGTTTGAACCTTTAATCAACGAGGTCATCCCCAATTCCAGAGCAAACAAAAAATGGTGAACCCGAAGTGAATCCTTAACCAAGTTAAAATGATGTTTTTCTTATTTGTTAAGCCCCTATTTAAACTCAATGAGAGGTCCAACAAAAACAATCAATAACATATGTGCTCATACAAAAGATTTAGTGGCTGAATTTATCTTGATTACCTCTGTTATATCAAATAGGCACTCTTTTCCAAGATTTTCTGCATTATAAGAAATGGTTTCTCTCAAGTTCACCCCTGTGAATACTGCTACTATAAATGCCACTACTACTACTCTTGTTGGATCATCGTCCGCTCTGAGGACGACATCACCTACTCATCATCTTCAACGCTGGGTATCAAATGTGTTGGTTAAGGAGTACCGTCAACATGGTACTATTCCAACTCTAGAGGCTACTCGACAAGCCCTCCAAGTGAACAATTCACCCTGGTCATCCGGATAGCGACGACCAGCGATCAAGAAGCAGGCGGTGCTAACTACCATCTCCAACCGTTCTGGGTCATTATCCCCAAAACGCATTCACCATTCGCTCCCTTATTCTGGGGAGGTGAATGAGCAGGTCCCTCAGGGCCTTAATTCAAGGAAGCAGAAGTCCTTCCCGAGGTCTCCCATCAACCATCGCCGCCAGACTCGTGCGGCAGTGCACCCTCAAAATGATGAGTGTGTCGACTCTAGGCATTCAGCTCAGGTTCCTCGAACCCGAGCAGGAAAGAAGAATCCCCAGAGGCGAAATCCGGTCAACAGTGAGCAGGTTCTCATCTCTACCATTTCCAGAGAAGTCCATCGACCTAACTTGGTGGAAAGCAATGAGCGAGCACACACATCTGCCCGTTTTAATTCCGCTGTCCAGCAGACTCGTCTGGCAGCATCACGTCAATCCCTCGAGACAATTTTGGCGGAGTTCTATAGGAAGGAACATATACCATTTATACATCATCATCTAGTCAGCAGGCTCGTCTAACTACATATGATGGAGCTCGTCAACCACGTTCGGTGAATTACAATCAGTAGGCACATACACCTGCTAGTATTGATCAATCCTAACAACAGTCTCATTTGGTAGCACACAGATAAGTCAGTCGGAAAGCTCCAGCGACAAACAGGAGGCATACTCAACTCTCTGCCCCCACACTTGAGTACTGTCAGGATTCACTAACAGGAAAAGGAGGACAAGAGAAGGCACATAAACCTACTCCAAGCATGGAATGGACATATATCCCCGTTCCGGCAGCTGAAATCACCAAGCATATTCTATCAATGGTGAAAGAGCAGAAGCAAATCCCTACTCATATTCTGGATTCTTTCCAGGATATTATAACAGCTTCAGCGTAATCTCAGGGAAAGACACATAAATCTATCCCTACTAGTGGAGTGACACATCAACAGTTCATTCCGGAACAGACACACACATCTGTTCCAGTCCAAGAGGGTTGTGGGGCATACTCCCCCATATCATACGGACAACCAAGTCTGGCACATACACCTGATTTGAGTAGAGATCGTCAGCCTAACCTAGCCATATCTCCAGATCAGGCACATACACCTGCTCAGAGCAGCCACTTTCGTCAACAATTGGTTTCCAAGGTGAGTAATAAGGCGTCTAAGAAAAAGACCCACCCATCACAGTCAAGAAATCAAGAGCCAATCTGTAACAAGGCCTTGCTCGATGCTGGAGTTCTTGAAGCCCTCATACAGTTATCTGTTGGAATGCAAGATTCTACTCCCTCGTGTCTCAATATTGGGAACATTAATTCTGAAGGTCTTCAACAGACACTTCCTCATGAAGGCTTGATTCGTGACAATTCGGTCGATCTCGAAGTTTCATCTTTAGATGAGAGCCACAGGAACCCTCTGTGTGGTCAGAAGACCAAGGAGCAAGAGATCTCATCTTTTTCTGTAACCCACCATGGTGGTCCTCCCCATGATGATGAATTTTTCTGCGAAAGTCCTCTCTGCAGTAGTGATGCACATTTCCCGGAAAATGCTCCAGTGGACAATATAGTTCCGAGAAATCCCTCTTATCTTGAGGCACTTTCAAATGCAAAACTAGTCATGTCTGATGTTTCATCGCTAGTAGGTGAAATACTTTCTCAATCGGAAGATAGCCCAGGGTGTAGGTCATTCTCTAAATCACCCCTAAGTCATGAATCTTCTAGTTTGATCAGTTATTTCTCTACCAATATTGTTGAATCCGATGAAGCAACAAGGAAGCACCAACTCTGGTCAAATCAGGTAGAAGAATCTTCATTGAATGATAAAGAGGAAATGCTTAACATGAGAAAACAACTGGAAAAAGGTGAAGTGCCAGTCATGTTTTGGCCTCTGGCTAACTCTCAGTATGACATTCCATAGATGTTTACGGAAGATGGAATTCATGATATTTGTCTCAACTTATGGAAAACTCTTTGTCAGTTGAAAAAGAAAGTATTATCTTATGATGAATATGAAAATAATGTTAATATAATATAAGGGTTACAACATCAGATTGATTTGACATCTCTATCAGTCTCTCGATATCCGAAGGCTAAAAAGTAGTAGAGAGCCCTTCAACATTCATGCCTTGGCGCACTAAGAAGATTGCGCCAGTTAATTTCCAATGCCCCCATCTGGTATTCATGTCATAGGATGGGGTGTTCATGGAGAAATACATTTTATTGTGCTTTCTAGTCAGCAAAGCCTGCCGAAAATGGTCTCATGCAATGTTATTTCTCATGGTTGGCCACAATCAACTGGCTTTGTTTGTAATCAAAGGCTTGCCCAAGAATAGGCTTCAACTAGTTCCTCTCAAAATCAAGAATACAGAGAACAAGTTGTTGAATTACTCCTGCATCATGCAGACGAGAATATTGAACAGGCCTCTCGTATGGAGCAATCACATCATCAAGTGACAGAAGTGTCGGAAATCATCCAACGGTCTTTTGAGATGGGTGATAAAAGTGGATACAGGTTGATGCATCCAGCTAATTTCCGGACTAAGGTCCGTAAGATCTGGAGATATTTTAAGAAAGTCTCAGACATAGAATGTCAAGAGCCACCCCAGCTTTCCAAATTGAGGACTCTTTTAAACCAACCCTCGGAATAAACAAATAGGATTCGAGGAGTTGAGAAAAAACAGCAGGAACAACCCCAGTCCACTGGACTGGGGACTTTTTCAAATACACAATCCCTCCCTCAAAGATAGTTGGTATTCTCTCGGTTAGGGAAAAATCCCCAAGAGGAACGAAGAGCCAAATTATCAAGAGACTCTCTCCAAATTACAGTTCACAAAGAAGTTCCCGAGGGATCGAATCAACGAAAGGCAATGTCTCATCAGATACATGGACGAAGAAAATATCACAGAAATGTTGATAGAAGTGATGCAATGCATTATTCATCAATTGATGTCGTCAATGCCGTTTTTGCTGATCCACCAGATGAAGCTCATTCAGAGGGATCAGATGAAGATTTTCCTGTTTAAGAAGTTGTACATACAGACACAAATGAAGAAGGTGTGCGTACATGAAATCAAAGGTTTACCCAAAATCTGGGTGTTTCTTCAAATAACCCACTTTCCCCTCTCCGAAAGGGATCAAACAAGGGGAAGGGAAAGAATCAGGTTACATATCCTTCCTCTGGAGAAGGGCAATCGCTCTCATTAGAGCAAAGATTTGAGCAACAAGAGGAAGAAATTAAAGAATTAAGGAGGATGAACGCAGAACTACTTCAAGGTAGTCTTCCACCTAAGCATGCTGGAGTCAGTCAGCCAAGGGAGTTTGTTACAGCTACTGAGATGGATCAAGAATATCCTTCTTTATCAGTGCACCCTCACAGGTCTAATCCTATGGTTCAAGTGCAAAAACAATTAGCAGTGTTGCCATCAGTTTTAGTATCAGCTGCCATACCTGTCCAAACTCCAATCATTGCACCTGTCCAAGTCCAAGTTCAACCAGATGTTTCTCAAAATCTAATAACTACCATTGAGTCATTAATAGCTTGGTTAGAGACTATGTAAGGGAAGCGTGTGCAGGTTCAACCAGAAAAGAAAGCTTACCCTGAATGGGTAGATTCAATCTATCCCCCCATCAAGTTTTGGGAACCTTGTATTCCCTATTTTCAAGGGATCAGGCGACCCCGAACAGCATTTGATGCATTACGTGTCTTTTTGCAATCCTATGATGGGAACTTCAGAGCAGCAAGAAGGAGTGAAACTCAGATGCTTCATGCGAACCATGCAAGGACCAGCTTTTGTCTGGTATAAAAGCTTTCAATCCCGGTCAATTACCAGATAGAAGGATCTTAGCCAAAGATTCCTTCTCCAATTCAGCTCAACGTTGCCAAAGAAAATAGTTTTTGATCTTAAAAACTGTAAGAAAAGGGATAATGAAAGGGTCTCAGATTTCATTGCTCGCTAGAAGGGATTAACATATTCCCTGAGCTTAACACTCCCTCAAGATGAACTGTTGCCAATCTGTGTGGAAACTCTACGTAACTAATTACACACACTGTTGATCCCTATTAAATACACATGAGGGTTTCGAGAACTTACTTCAATTGCTCAATATATTGAAGATTCTCTTATATAGACTAAGGCTAAATCTTGTGTAATTCCATCAGCTCCAGTAAAGAGAATGGGTAAAGCAGAAACTTCTACAATTATGCTTAAACAAGCAACCGTACCTGCTTCTACCTCAAAACCTTCATCTTCTCGAAGGGATCCACCTCCTGAGCATCACCAACAAAGGTTGTTTCATCAAGACGATCAAAGAGATCAAAGACGGAAATAGTTTGATGAGTTGAAGAGTAAAGTTTATTCTTTCCGAAATGAACAAGTTCCTGGTTATTTCATTTCAGCCCTAGAAAATAATTTGGTTTAGCATCCAAGGCCCAAGAGGCCAAACAAGGAAAGAGATGAAGACCATCCCAATTATTACCCCTTTCATAAAATGTTGGGGAATCCCATCTAGGAGTGTTTTGTCTTCAAAGATATTCTGCAAAAGATGGTCAACTTGGGACAAGTCAAACTAAAAGGCTCTTCAGCCTAGGTAGCATGTGTTACTGCTACAGTTCTAGAGGAGGAAGGTGAGTGGCAAGAAGTTAAAAACAAAAATGCACAAAAATATGATGATTGGATGGTCAGAAAGATGATAAATCGAACTCATGCTATTTTGAGAACACAATTGAAGAAACCAATTGTGCCTTTTTCCATGAATGATGCAGCAAAACCCTCTTCATCAGAGAGAAAATCCTCAAAGAAACGGCACACTTCCAAAAAGGAGGAACAATCAGAAGATGATGAGTATGTGTCAAAGCCTAAGTTGTCTTTGAATCTAGAAGATTTCATTCCATCTACTTCGAAGCAACTGGCACCGCCCTACCAAATGGCACAACCTTAGGCTAATCAGGCATAGTCTTCATCAGATGAAGAGTTGATTTTCGGTTCTGTTAATATGATTCAATTAACAGATCCATATTCTAGTAGCAGTTTCGATTTTGATGAGACCGAATTCCCTATATCAAATAGAGGAATCAAAGGAAGTTCCAGAGGCTCAGGATATAGGGGAAGATGTGGATCTTTCAGAAGCCACTATTCTAATTTTACCCCTGCTAGAACTGTGTATGCAGCAGAAACTCGAGGTAGAGCCCTTCAGCGAGCTCAACAAGAACAAGAAATTTCTTCTACCAATAGCAAATTCAGTCATGGCACAGTTATTCTGGAAGACCGGTTGAAGGTCTCATTTTCTTCCTCTCAGAAAGTAAATGGATCTAATCGGACTAATTTTCCAAAGCCAGAAATATTGCCAATTCATATCCCGATACAAGATGCATCAACTTCCAAAGCATCTGCTTCCAAGGAACATACTAAACCACATGTTCCGGTTGGGAAACGTAGACCTTTGGATCAAAAGTATGATATATTGAAACACTTGGCCCAAGTACCAGCCAAGTTATCAATTCTGGTGCCTTGAATTTATCAAAGGATCTTTAGGAATCACTTGTTAAGGATTTGTCAAGTCCTCAGGAGTTTGAAACTTAAATTGTTGCAGCTGAAGTATATCATGTAGAGAATAATCCAACAAAATGCCATGTAGTAATATCTTTTACTGATGAAGATGAAGATGATGTCGTGCATGGACATATTAGACCTTTGTACTTATCTGGATAGGTCAACGGTGTAGACGTCCAAAGATCTTTCATTGATAATGGTTTAGGAGTCAATCTCATGCCCATTCGTACACTTCATCGATTGGGCCTCTTGGAATCTGATTTATCTCCTTCAACTATCATGTTACAAGGATATGATAAAAATGAACAAGAACCACTGGTCGAAGTTACACTCAGAACTCGGTTTAGAGATCTTGTATCCAATTCAGATTTCATGGTTGTTGATCAAGACTCGGCCTTCAACATCCTGCTTGGAAGACCCTGGCTATATCAACATACTAATATCCCTTCATCATACAATCAATGTCTCAAATATTTTTTCGATGGTCAAGTTGGGACATTGTATTGTGATAAGGCCCCGTTCAAGACATGTGAGTCTCAATAAATTGAGGCGGAATTCTATCACATGAAGGGAAAGGAGGAATCCACAACAAAGAAGATTACCAAAGTTAATGCTTCGTATGGTTTGGAGAATATTCTAGTAAATCCATCTACACATGTGAGTATAGATTATGTGTTGCCTATCAGTCAAATTGACAAGATATACCCAAATCAAAATTCTCTTATGGAAAGATCTGTAATTTCAATTACGGAAATCGAGCCAGACAACATGGGAGAAATTGGTAACCCACCAAGCAGTGATGAAAGCACAAATGGTGACGTCTTCATTTCATATACTAAAATCCAACAAGTCTATACATCACCAATCAGGTCAGAAGAAGTTATAGCAACATCGGAGGTGAACAATCATGTCGATTTTCAATCCATCATCTCCTCTTTATTACCCAAATAATACATGTCATCATCAATCGGGTCGAAAATGGAAGCTTCTTCTTCAAGATGTTCAAATTTTTACATCTCTTCTGATCATGAAAATTATGCTTCATCATATACTATGAAAGTAAAAACGGAAGAAATAACACATGTTGAAGAAGAAGAGGAAGATCTCAGAGATGCTCCTCCAGCATTTGAAGAGGGTATCTCTACCACCGTGGATGAACTCAGAGAAATAAATATGGGTAAAAAAGAAGATCCACACCCCACTTTAATCAGTGCGGCCCTGAATCTTGAAGAACAATATATGTATATTTCCTTTTTAAAGAAAAATCGTGACATATTTGCTTGGAACTATACAGAGATTCCGGGGATTGATCCTGATGTTTCTACTCATCATTTGGGTTTACCAGAAGAACATCGAGGATTTAAGCAAGCCGCAAGAAGAACACACCCAACTTATGCTTCCAAAATTGAAGCTGAAGTGGATAAGATTATCAAAGCTAAATTTGTCATAGAAGTTCAATATCCCAATTGGTTGGCTAATATTGTCCCTATAAAGAAGAAGAACAGACAAATTAGAGTTTGTATCTATTTCAGATATCTTAACCGGCATTGTCCTAAGGATGATTTTCCATTTCCGATTACAGAACGTTTAATTGATGCAACAGCTGGCTATAAAGCACTTTCCTTCATGGAGGGATATTCTGGATATAATCAAATTTGAATGGCCCCCGAAGATTAGGAATCCACAGCCTTCAGAGCCCCTCATGGTGTGTTTTTCTACCGAGTAATTCCCTTTGGATTAAAGAATGTGGGCGCAACATATCAGCGTGCCATGCATCGTATCTTCAAACCCTTTCTAGGGAAGTTTGTTGAATGCTATGTAGACGATTTTGTGGATAAATCCAAACAACGTTCTAATCACTTGGATGATTTGGAATTCATATTCCGCAAGCTTCGACAACATAATTTGAAGATAAACCCCTTAAAATGTGCTTTTGGGGTAACCTCAAGAAAATTTCTCGTCTTTGTTGTACACCATCATGGTATTGAAGTCGATCCTAATAAGACAAAGTCAATATGTGGTATGTCACCTCCTAGAAACTTGAAATAATTAAGAGTACTTCAAGGAAACCTAGCCTATATTCAGTGTTTCATCGCCAATTTGGCAGGAAAAATTTTCCCTTCACCAAATTGATGAAGAAGGGAGTCACTTACTAGTGGACTGAAAAATGTCAAGAAGCATTCGATATTCACAAGAAATACCTCTTGAGTCCACCGGTACTCATGCCACCTATTGAAGGAAGACTACTTATCCTCTACATGACAGCTCTAGAGCGATCATTAGGTGCCTTTCTTGCTCAGAAGAATGATGTTGGGAATGAAAACAGCCTCTACTACCTCAGTCGGACTATGCTTGAAGCAGAAACCCAGTATTCAAGTATTGAGAAGTGCTTCCTGGCATTAATCTTTGCAGTTTAGAAGTTGAGACACTACCTTCAACATCACAAGGTCCAATTGGTATCTTGCAATAACCCGCTCAAATTCATCCTTAGTTGTCAAATGCTTAAAGGACGTCTGGCAAGGTGGGAAGTTATTTTGCAGCAATTTAACAATCAGTATGTGTCTCAAAAGGTGATAAAGGGCCAATCTCTGGCTGATTTCCTTGCTAAACACCCTTTAGAGGAAGACACATCTTCGGATATTGAACTCTCAGATGAGGAAGTTTTCTCTATTCAAGAAATCCTTCAAACATGGGAAATGTACTTTGATGGTGCTTCTAGAAGTCCAATAGGGAGAAAAATGGAAAATCCTAAATTCAATAAAATTGTCTTAGTAATTGTGATCATTTATCCATAAAAGGCAGTGTTACCTTATTCCTTCTTATTGTGGGAAGGTGGTACAAATAATGAAGCTGAATACCAAGATCTCATTGCAGGATTGGAGTTAGCGCTTCAAGCACAAGTGAATCACTTAAAGGTGAAAGGTGATTCAGACCTAGTAATCAAACAAATCAATGGGGATTATGCCATCAGAAAAGAAGAACTAATCCCTTTGTATGATTACGTCAGAGAATTAATAGTGGAATTCCCTTCGTAACCGACATTTTCTTATGTCTCGCGATCACAAAATGCTCAAGCTGATGCATTGGCTAATATATCCATAGCTCTGGAAGATCCAAATCAGGACGAGACAACCATCAGTATTTCCCACCATCGTACAATTTCACCTTATGTTCGATCCAAAATAGATGACTTCAATTTAATTAGTCCCATTCCTGAACCGTATGGTAATACTACAGGATGGATGTCAGCTATCAGGGAATACCTTCAAAATGGAACACTTCCACCTTATAGAGCAGGGAAAGAACAAATCTGATGACGTGTGGTCAAATTTACTCTTTATGATAGCCCAGATCACTTAGAGAAAATTCTCTACAAGCGTGGTTTTGATGGATTTCTCTTCAGATGCATTGATGGTGAAGAGACAATGGTTTTCATGAAAGAAGTGCATGCAGGAGTCTATGGTGCCCACCAGTCTGGACAAAGACTGTCTGATCAGATTCAAAGACTTGGATACTTTTGGCCTTCAATGATACAAGATTGTGTTGATTTCACAAAGAAGTGTCATTCATTCCAAGTACATGCCAACTTCATTCATCAATCTTTAGAGTTTCTTCTTACAACTAAATACTCGTGACCATTTTTCACATGGGGAATGGATGTGGTGGGACCTTACCCTTCAGCTACAGCCAAGCAGTTTAAGTATATTCTTACTGCTACTGATTTCTTTTCAAAATGGGCAGAGGCAATACCTCTTAAGGAAGTCAGTTCTAAAAGAATTGTTAGCTTCATCAAGTCTAACATCATTACCAGATTTGGTGTCCCTCATACCATATTGATGGGCAATGGCACCAACTTCTATTCATCCGAGGTGAAGAAGTTTTATCAAGAATACAACATCAAATCCAATCATTCATCTCGGTATCATGCAGTGGCAAATGTCTAGATAGAATATTTCAACAAAACTCTGTCAAATATACTACAAAATATGGTGGATAAAGATAAAAAGTCATGGCCTGATAAAATCTTTCATGCTTTATGGGCTTATCGAACTACCACCCGCACTGCAACTCGGTCAACTCCATATTCACTGATATATGGAACGGAAACCGTATTGACCATTGAAGTTCAATTACCTTTGCTCAGAGTAGACATTTTTGATCAATCATCTACATATGAACAATCTCAAAAGAGATTGGATGAATTGGAACGGTTAGATGAGAAACGATTGTGCACTCTGCACCACATGGAAGTCTATCAGAATCAAATAGCATGAGCTTTCAACAAAAAAGTTCGTCTTTGTTCATTCACTCAGGAAGAATTGGTACTAGTTCTCAGAACTCCAATGATACCAGGAAAGATACCTCCCATGCTTGAGCCAAAATGGGAATGACCTTAATCAATACATAAGGTCTACTCTAATGGAGATTATTCTTTAATCTCAATGGATGTAGAACTCATCACTACTTTAACCAATGCTAGATTTCTGAAGAAATATTTTGTATGAACACAAAATACATCCAGGTTCCATACATATGACCTTAAACTATTTGTACTTTCGTCCAAAATGACAATAAACTGTGACGTCCTAACTACATGATGCTAAACTGTATAAAAGTCCCTTACGTTCAGCAAGACGTTAAACTGCATAACCAATGGTCCATGCATACGACCTTAAACTATTGGCACTTACGTCCAAAATGATGCTAAACTGTATCGCCCCTTTTTCTTCCAACATGACGTTAAACAATGAAAAATTCCCTAATACGTCCAACATGACGTTAAATGGTGTACTCTTTTGTCCTTACTGCATGACATTAAACTGCACAGTCCTCTTTTTGTCCAACATGACATTAAACTATATTGTCCCCATCGTCCTAACTACATGATGCTAAACTGTATAGAAAGTCCTTTAATATGTCCTACATGACATTAAACTGTACTTTTTCCCTGCTTCATGACATTAAACTGTGCATCACCAATAGTCCTAACTGCAAGACTTTAAACTGCATAGTCCCTTCATATGTCCTACATGACATTAAATTGTACATCGTTAAGGTTGTCGTTACCTCTTGTTTCTCACACAGAGTATGACTCACATGATTTTAGAGAAAATTTCAACCATAACACCCTCTTTGGGACGCTAACCATGTGTAAGTCCCAACATTTTTTTAGGTTGTTGTCCCCAAGAAAAACTTGATCATTAATTCATTCTTTAATTTAACTACATGGACTTCGATCCTTGCCTTCTAGGCTGGGTACGTAGGCAACCTCCTGAGGTTCAAGCCCAAAACCAATCTATTCACATCGGTTCACCACCATCTTATACAATGTTGATTCATGAAACCATCCCCAGAATCAATATCTTTACATTGGTTCACTTTCTTCCTTGCTATATGACGTTAAACTGTACAACACTTTTTGTCCTGTACGATAATAAACTAAAATATTATTTGATACCCTCACCTGATAGGGAACCATTATTTACATTGATTTTTCAATCATGTTTCATTCCAAAGACTACGTGCATACATGGAAATTCCCAAACCTTTTATCTTGGGTTAAACCATCATTGCACTAAAGTCCCCTTTCACCCTTCACATGTACGAACCAAATTTGTATAGAGGTTATTTCTAGAACTACGTGGGCTTGATTCCCATACTTATGGGATACGTAGGAATGTTCGAGTGTCCCTCAAATCTAGACCCAATTCTTTTGTGCCTAACCCCAAATTTCACTTTCAGTCCCTTGGCTAAAAAGTCCCCATAAAAACACACACTGTGTATTTCTTATAATGGTCCAAGATCTATGAACCTAAACTAAGATCATCAATCCTTTTGTCCCACATGACGTTAAATTGTAGTTCAAGAACTACGTATGGCTAGATTCCCAACCTTATGGGATATGTAGTGAAGTCCAACATTTCCATTCAAGACCGAGCCATAATATGATTATGGTTATCATTGATCCGTGTATCTCTGCATACATTGGACAATACCCATCTTTATGTATCATAATCCTAATCTTGAATACTTCTAGATCTTTATAACCCTTTTTTGTGACTTCTAATCACAAAAGGCCAGAAATTATGAGAGTTCTTTTTCCTGACCATGTAGCACGTGCCCTTAGGCGGCCTTGCATAAACAATCTATATAACGGACATGTGAGCCAAAAGATGCTATTATTTGACTATGCAGTCAATGCCCTTATGTGGCCCTGCATAATTCAACCCCTTAACGGGCTTTTTAAATACTGGTAACTTCATTCTTGTGAAGAAAGAATCTTTTTTCCTTATTTTTCTTAATGACAATATGTAGGGATTCGCAAAAATAGCCATCCTTAACATACTTGTCCCATATCCTTTCTCATGATCTGAAAGTATTCAAGTCTATGGTTTATATTCTCCTTCTCTACGTTTGGGTCAGACCTTCATAGGAGTGATATTCATCCAGTTCTTCGATAATCTTGTTTGGAAATATCTTCTCCATATTCAAGTACCTCTTTCCATACAGAAAACTCTATACTTTGGAAAATTTAATTCTTCATAAACTTTCACTGGCTTTTTAGCACTGGGAAAGTAAATTTCTGAGATTTCTTTTGCCTGACTATGCAGCACGTGCCCTTAGGCGGCCTTGCATAAACAGTCTACATAAAAGACTTTTTAGCCAAAAGATACTATTTATTTGACTATGCATCCAATGCCCTTAGGTGGCCCTGCATAATTCAACCCCCTAAAGGGTTTGTTAAATAATGGTAACTACATTCTTGGAAACTACTTCTTCTAATGCCTTTTAGCTATTTTTTATATCATTCCTCATATTCAAATATTCTTAAGTCATATTTTACATATTTTCCCTCATACTTGAGTATGGTAATGTGTTTTCAGATAAATTTTCAAGGAATTGAGTCAATTCTAATACATTTTAGTTAAAGCTATTTCAACCTTAAACATTAGCCTCTTTATATCCAACGTGCATGACTTTAAACTGCCTACAAAATACAAGGGAACTCTGAATAAAAGTTAAGTTCTAGCTCACTAAACATACATTTTGTATGATTTAGTTAATATTGAGAAATTAAAAAGATTCAAAGTTTGTAGGGTTATTTGTAATAATCCTAGTAAAAACCAAACTATGCTTACTAGGCTCATTGGCTTAGGTAAAATTTAAAAAAGGTAGCAGGAAAATAGGTGCACAAATGACTAAGGTGAAAAAGTTCTTCATTTGATGCACAAGAATTAGAAGGAAATCCACAGATTGGAGTCTCTTCTCTTTTTCAGTAAATTACAAGAGGTTATAGACATAAGTCTTCAATTGATGAACCGCATTCCAAGCTTCATCAGCAGCTACTTGAAGCTCATGCACTCGACAAACTTCACTCTTTTCAGCCTGATGGAGTGCTTTCTTGGCATCCGCAATGGCTTTCATACCATTTGTTTGAGCTCCCTTCAGTGAATTATTGAGTTGGTCATGTTCCCTAGTAACAACATCTAACTGTTGCTGAAGATGCATCTTCTGAATGACTTTATCTTTGATCTTATGCTTCAGCTCCTTCATCTTGGTAGCATAGTTAGCTTCAGCTCGGGATACTGCAGCATCAAATTCGCTGATATTGACTGACAGCTTCACCCTAGTCAGATCTTCATGGCACTTTTGCTCCTGCTCCCTTCTTAAGATGACTTGTTTCACCGCGGTATGGATCTCTTGGTATCCAAAACCGCCAAGTCCTAGCATGGCGGACTGGGAAGACAACCGGAAAGTCTTTGATGATATCTCTTCTAAAGGCACCTCAGATATGATTTTCCATATGTTGTTCCATGCCTTGCGTTGTCAAAAGATGAGCACCTTAAGCACCTATGGGTCTGATTCAACAGCATCATCACAGGGGGGCATGTAATCTGGGATTAATGCACTTAAGGAAGTTCCATGTTCTGCTTCTTCCCCCCTAACCCCGGTTTCTTCACCTTCTACTGCTGTTTGGGCAGAAGTTGAGACCTCACCTCCAGTTCTAACCATTTAAGTTGATAGCCCTTTTTGATAAATTAAAAGTATGGTTAGTTTCATAGAACAATGGAAGTCGGTTGTCTATCTTGAGAACTCAGTCCAATCATTATCTAATAGTAGATCAGCAGCTTGAGAAGACTCCTCCACATCTTTCCCAGTTTCAAAAGGATCTTCAAGATGGGTCTCATGAGGGTTTACTGGGTTCAACTCCACTTGAGCTAATGTTTCTACAATAGTAGGGTTGACATCAATGTCCACACCCTCTTCAGGCATTGGAAGTTCATCAGCTTCTATGGATGGAACTAAATATTATTTTCAGTCATGATTAGAAGTGTAAATTATAAGAAAATTTACTGGGCGAAGGATAACACTCACGCCCAAGGTCTTCTAAATCACATGATAACTTACCATGATCATAAAATTCTTTGAAATACATGACACGATTCATCATTTAATCCAATGACATTTTAGAATCCTGGTTAGTCTCACCGGTGGGAGTATTTGATGTGTCCTCTTGGAGACCCTCACTCTATGGCCCCTGACCCTGGACAGATTCTTCAGGAAGGATGATAGATTCAGTTTCTGTGGCCGCCAATGATTCTAGTGCAGGATCTTCTCTACTTGTAGCAGCAGTAGGAGCAGTACTGGGAATAGATGTTGGCTCTTTTTCAGAAGTAGCCAAGTCAGCATGAATTTTCATTTGTTCCACAGCACCCTCTGTGGTCCTCAAAAGAGGATCAGTCCTTTCCATCAGAGGGGAAATTGAATAATCCCCTACAATCCCAAGGAAAGTGATCAATCTTTTTCATGGTTTAAAATTCATGATTATCCGAAGGACTTACCACTACTGATAAAGCGTTTAGCGGTGGAATTCCTCCTTCTTCACCTTTCTCCTTTTGGTTTTTTAGGAGTATCAGTAGTATCCCTTATTGGAACTTGAATGGGCGAATGGAAGGCCATGTCCAACTCCTCATTCATGGTCTGCTGGTCTGGAGATATCTTGCTCAGTTCGTGAGGATATTCAGCAGTAGCCCCGATGGCAGTACCACTAGGGCTATACTGAGGTGAAGGAACCTCATTAGTTTTGGCAAGATGCAAGATGAATAAAACAATTTCCTTGAGTAATAAAGGTTCGATTGAAATCAAGTTGCGAAGAAAATAAGGAAAGAAAACTTATATCTTCAGGAGCCACATAATCGTGACACTCCTCATAAGTCCCCTCAGCGACACCACGATCAATCAGTTCATTCACCTGCTTAGTGACAGGAATGGACTCATCAGTTTCATAAATGAGCATTTCCAGCTCTCTGATATAAATATGCACTTCATCAGGGTTATTCTCAAAACTGATGTCTGTAGAAGCCAGAAGATTCCCTATTCTAGGGAGGTGTAACCCCTCGCATAAATCTAGCCATGCAGTTTCAACACCACAGTATAAACTCTTCCATGTTTGGACAGCCTCTAGTCATAGATATGAAGGTTGTGAGGAAGGTCCTACAATCTTTCATTTCAGTTTCTTCCCATCTCCTGCAACTACAGATAGAGAATAAGAAAATAAGACTTATTTCTTTATAAAGTAGTAGTTCTTAATGTACCCCAATGAAGTAACTCACTAGGATTTAATGGAGTGGGTCTTTTTATTCTGACTAGAGGATTATATCGAGCATGAGGCTACTTTTCCACTTGTTGTGCCTCATCATCCCCGTCTTGGGAATCCGTTGAACCATTCCTAGAGGAGGAATCTGGAGAATCAGCTTCAAGTGGGGAAACATCACCTTCATGAGGAAGGGTTCCTTTCTCTACAGTCCTCTTCCTTTTCCCCACCTGATAAACTGGGTGATTCAGCACCCCTTTAGGGTATGATGATATCCAATGCTCATCATACCATGTAGTAAAGTTATGTGCCGCCTTTTCAACTGGTAGATCAAATACCACCCCAGTCTTCTCCATTGAAGTCAGCAACCACAGTTGCCGAGAAACCATCGGATGTTGCTCTAACCTTACAAGTACTAGAGGAGATACAAAAATCTATTGCAGACACTTGAATTGACATGAAAATCTATATGGATCATAGGCCTCGCATATAATTTCTCCGTCAATCCTGGAAACTAGGACACCATCTCTGCAAGCTAGCATGTATTCCCTCAAATCCAAGTGGGATGTTCCATCATCAACAAACCGCCCGGTTGGAAGATTTCCATAGGGAAAGAATTTGAATTCGTTAAACATGATCAGCCTCACTTTCATGTCCTTGGAATTAAGATCTAATGGAGAAAATCCATAGAATGCTTGCATTGACGGCCTGAAAGAACTTCCAGGAATTTTCAATCTATTCTGTACATTGTAAGTCCTAAAGTGAGTGGTGATCCATCCCCATAAAACTTGGAATGGTCCCACTATTCTTAAAGGAGATTTACCCATGAAGACATGAAGTAAACTCCTGTGAATATTTTCTAAAATGGGGGTAGCCAACAAAACCATTTTTCCCTCAGCCAACTTTTCCGCAATAACGAAGGTCCCTGGCCTAACACCTCCCTTCGAATCCCTGACTGGCAAGAGATAAACGCTGAGCCACAAAGCCAAGAAGCCCACCAGACGAGTCTTCTTTGGGATCCTTTGATTCAACTCATATCCCAACTTCTCGAACACTCCTACTTCTAGAGTTGTCCAGAATGTGCCAGGAGCACCCCTCTTCTCAGGTTTTGGGCAGGTAGTAGCACGGGTGGGCCTCTTATACTTGGATTTCTTTTTCTTGGATCCTTTTTCCTTCAACTCCTTCTCCTTCGGCTCCTTTTATTTCTTCTCAATAATAAATATATTCATCCACTCCTCTGGATGAATATCCTTTCTAGAATGAGTTAAGGAGGCCTCTGAACTCTTGAGCCTATGGAAGATTTTAAATAATTCCTGATCCAAAGCAGGTGTCTTCTCTGAATCATTCCAAGTCACCTTGGGAGGAATGAATTCATCATACATATCACCCAAAATTGGAGCCCCTGAGATCCTGTGGACATCCCATAGACTGATTCCTACTTCTCCACGAGTCAGATGGAAAGAATTGGTTTTTGGGCTCTAGTGGATGAGTATCTCCATCACGAAGTTATCATGTCTGTAAACATATGTTTTCCCAACCTAGACAGCTTTGTATATCGCAACTCCTTTCAGATCTTCAACAAACTCTACATAGGTTTTTCATACCCAATATGCCCACATCCAAGCTGGCTTTACACCTCCCCCAGGACAGAAGTCCCAACTTTTCTTCCAGCCTTTGGATTGATCCATCTGAGTATTTCGTAAGATTGAAGGATGACAATGTGGTTGCAACTTAGGCTTATGAGGTTTCATATCTGGCATACAAGGGCTATGATGCATCATGTGGGCCTTCTCCAATGTTCTATCATTTATAAATCCTCCTCCACATGAGATATTTGCTGAAGCAAAGTTGGTATAACTCTGAAACCACGAGAATGGGAGATAGTTCTTTGCTTCTGGAATAGTGACTTCTCACAGATGACCATAACCGTACAAAGGAAGATATGTACTTTGTGGGAAATCAAAGTGATATTTCTTCAAATACTTATCCAAATTTAGGAGAGTGCTACCACAGACGGTATAATAATCGTGGCCAATGATATCCATAATTTCATCAATTCTTTTTCTTGCCAGTTCATCAGCCATTCCAATTCTTCTTGGAGCCATTGAATCTGCACAAAAGTTGAATAAGTTAACTCTTAAATGGGTTTTGTTTTTCATAAAATTTGTGAAGAAATTCAGAAAAATGGAAAAGGCATTAAGGCGCGCAAGTCTAAACTTGGTGCGCAAGTATGGATGTGTCGCGCAAGTTTGAATGTGTCGTGCAAGTTTTTGGCATGAAATTATAACCGTGCAAGGAAAAATACCTTGACTGCAGTGTGACAACGAAGAAATAGCGGAAAACGAGAAACTTTCGCAGCGAAGGGGACCTGCGTGGAGAGAGCTCGAAAATCCAGAAATCAATGCTCTACGTGACAAATGATTGCATATTTATAGGCCAAGTCGGCCACCTGTGCGCCTACAACCAGCGCGCTCCATCCAGTGCACTCCAGCCCTGCGCGCCTCACACCTGCATGATGACAGTTGTGCGGTGAACACCTGCGCGGCCCTTTTCCTTTGGTTTTCTTTTTTTCCTCAGAGTCACATACTTATTTTTTCCAGATCCGACTCTGAGGGGGGACTTTTTTTTATTCTCCTTTTCATCACATTGTCTAAAGGAATGGAAAGGGAAATGACTTAGCACAAAGATATTCATCCTTTGAAGAAAATATCAAAACTTGAGAAAGCAATGAATAAGAAGAACATATCACAAGGGTCATGCAAGTTCCCTTACCATCGCGCAAGTATACTTGTGCGCCGCCTAATTGTCGCGCAAGTGACTTGCGCGCCCTAAGTGATAACCGCCAGGGGTCTTCTCCAGCCTATAAATAGACACTGTGGGACCCCCATTTTGAGAGGAATTTTTTCAGAATTCAGATACAGAGCTCTGAACGACCAAGTCTCTTCTTCAGGTCTTCCGAACACTTCTAAGGTAATTCTTTACCTATAATGGAAGGTCTAAATAAGAGGAGTAATGTCTAAGTTTTAGAATTCACTAACACTTGCGCACCTAAGTGTTTTACCCTTAAGGGAAATGGACACACTTGTGCGCCGCCCTACTTCTTCATCATAACTTACGCGCCATCTTCTGGAAAGCCGCTAGGGATAATTCTAAAGGATTTGATCAAGGATCGCCCAAATATTACTCTAATGGATAAAAATCGTGCAAGTACCCATGTTCCGCGCAGTTATACCTGCGCGCCCAAGACTTGTGCGCCCATGCAGTACCTACGCGCATGCCAGGACATGCGCGCCCCTATCTTTTTGGGTTCCTTTACTACCCATTTCACCCCTCTAATTCCATTCCACCTCTCCTATTCATGATTCAGTCTTCAAGACACTCTTTAAAGCCATTTATGGTATGATTTCTTGATTTGGATTTCATATCTGAATGGAACTCCATGGAACATCTCTCAAAACCTAGTGATTTACACATCTTTATGTCACTAAAGATTGAGATTTCATTCAACCTCATCCTTTAACATGAGAGAATCCTTAACCTGTGTCTCCTTTTCAAGAGTAAGCCCCTGGCCAAATCCTCATTAATCTGGGCATCTTTCTTAGGAGTAAGCCCCAAGTCCTCTAATCTAGGAATCCTCTTTAGGAGTAAGCCCTAGTCTCAAGATTCCCAAATATGGGCATCCTCCTTAGGAGTAAGCCCCAACCATAATTCTCTTAACATGGGCCTCCTTTTCAGGAGTAATCCCCAGTCTCAAATAAGGGCCTCCTCATTAAAAGTAAGCCCCAAGTCCCTTTAATTTTCAAATCCCTTTAACCTGGTCCTCCTTTTCAGGAGTAAGCCCCAGTCTTAATTTCCTTTTGATAGGGGATTCCTTCTCAGGAGTAAAACCCAATCATAAGTCCCCTCATAATTGGGCATCTTCCTTAGGAGTAAGCCCCAAGATTAGAGTATCCAAATCTCCATAAAGCACATATAACTTTATGGACCCTGTTCCTAGATTTCTTCCCTGATGTAAATCTTAATTCTTATCTATTTGGGCAGTCATACACACATAATCCCCATATCATTGCATCTTTCATGGCACAATTGTCTGGTTTCACCAATACATCTTGTTTCTCACACCGAGCATGACTCACGTGATCTTAGAGTATAAAATTAATCATGACATCTTTCTTTGAGTTATCAATCATGAATAAACATTATACTCCCTTACTCTAACTATGTGGGTTCTGATTCCTTTTCTAAAACAAAGGATACGTAGGTAGCCCATCAGCGGGTACGATCCCAACTCTGAAATAATCCATTTCCTCCTGAATGACAATAAACTTCAAGTTCCCCCTGAGTGGCTTTAAAATCAGTATGGTCATCATAATGACTAAGAGTCATTTATGTATTTAAGGATACCATCAACTAAGAATCTCTAACAAATACATATGATTCTTCATCGATGAAGAACCTAGAATACATATAAAATATTCTATGAATTTCCTACATATCAATCATTGATTATCATACTAAAGAAAAGCTCATTTTATACTTGGTAATGTAATAAGGATCCACGAACATAACTTAACTCTATAAAGAGAGTCCCGGAGACGAAAATAATTCCCCTAAAAAGGTGTGATGAGTCCAACCTCCCATCCTCTCGACCAATGCAAATTTCTAAGCCTCATCAGACCACAACTAATGAGATCTTACCTTTGGAAAGTAGGTCCAAATGGATATAGAATCATTGGATGTTTCTGGTTCTACAAACAAACCCATTAGAAACCGATTGGAATGTTTGAACCTTCAATCAACGAGGTCATCCCCAATTCTAGAGGAAACACCGTGTTTGACTAAAATCCTTATTTTCTTAGCGCCACCACCAAATGAAAATAGGAACTCATACAGGCCAACCACTACAACCTGGTGTTTCCTAAACTAAACTTGAAATGTTTTATAGGTGTCAGAAAAAAATCATAGTAGGTTTCATCCCTACGCGTAATGGATAACCTTTAAAGGTAACTCTTATTTATGTCAGCTTGAAATTACAATTATAGAAGTAAGTTTTTTATTTTATTTAAAACAAGTCACATGAAACCATTTTTTAAGATAATTTTATCCCAAGTAAATAATTCCCCAATTTATACATTATAAATATTTTAAAAAATTTAAGATAGGGTAGTAATTTAAAGAAAAAGATAATAATTTCAAAACCAAGATTTTTTAACATACCCATACTTTTAAATTAAAGGAAAATAACCTTTTTTTAAATTCTCCTTTTTAATTTCCATCGAGAAAAAACCCTTGAGATAAAATTATACTTTAAAATAAAGTAAATTCCCAAATATGGTAGGTTTTAAATTAATTTCCACAGAATAACAAGAACCAAAGAAATATACATATGGAAAATAAGTCACAACATGGAAGTAAAGGTAAACTGAAATAGAATCCCCCAAATAATGAAAATAAGTAACTAAACATAAGAAGTAATAGAAGTGCATGAATAAAGTAAGAGTAGAAAAATGTAAATAGAAACAATATCACTTAGATAAAGGAAATAAATTACTAAATATAAAGAGTGATAACATCCATACAATAAGATAAGAGAACCAAATGGGACAACATCGTGGTAATAGAGCTGGGGAAATTAAGTTCAATGAAACCTAGGACCCTCATACTATCTTGTGATATAAATAGTCCATATCCAATTGGGTGCATAAGACACTAAGGAGTAAATTACCTTTTCCTAGTGGTGTGGTGACAACTATCCATGGCATCACAACCAAGTCTAAATCCACTAATAAGTGCATGATCTTGGTCTAGTAGCATTGTGACTCCCATTTGTGGAACCAAAACTAAGTTTGATTACATTAAAAATTAAATTCCATTAGCCTAGAAGCATGGTGACACCCATTCATGGCAACATGACCAAGTCAAATGTCTCTAAGGATTACATTAACCAGGCCTAGAAACATGGTAAACCCATCAATGGTGGAAAAAATAAATCATAAATATAACACCCCACACATTTTATGGTATGTTTCTCATAAATACTTTCAATTCATGGCCTATATTACATGAAGCATTGAGTCTCTATGAAACAAAAATTGGTTATTTATAAGATATAGTCATAACCTAGCCATTAAACTTAAATTTTCCACTTATGTGTTTCGAAAAATAGAATACACAGTTGCGATCAGGGTGATATTTGGAGTCTGATAGAATCAACTTCATTTTCAGTGAATAGTAATCTACCCTTATGAATAGTAACATACCCTTATGAATAGTAACATACCCTTATGAATATTAATATTAATCTTATGAATTGTAACCATACCCATGAAAGTGTATATAAAAATTTAGGCACCTTAAAAATAAAGATTAATATTTTAAGTGTTTTTATTTTTTAATTAAATAATGATTTTTATTAAAAGTTAAATTTATCATATTTATAAAATTATTTTTGAAAAATGGATTTCATTTTTGGATTTTGCAAGTCAATAAATGGTTAGGGTGATTTTTTGGAATTTTTCTGAAGTACTTGAATTTTTGGTGAATAGTAAAATACATTAATTTATCGTATAAATACATTATAATTTAAATTAGCTATTCCTAGAATCATGAGTGATGTAAGCACCAAAATCTAGAACGTGAATGCACTTATTACTATTCCAGGTCATGTAATACTCACTATTTCTTGTCTTGTGAATAAATAATAAATTAATGATTACAATATTAAGAAAACCCTTCTCCCCTCCACTATATAAACCACCCCTCACCCCCACTTCCTCCCACACCACTCAAGATTCAACCCTTTCCTAAATTATGATAAAATATCTCCCTAAGCTCCTTCCCCATGTCCAATACCTAATGGTCACACTGAAAGGAAAAAAAATTCCTTAAGGAGATTCTCATGGACGAGTACTCAAGAGGTGAACCTCTCTTCCTTTTTCTTTCAATTTCTTTTACAAGTTCTATTCTTTTGTTACTCTCTCCTCACAAAACCTCATAAAAATTATATGATAATCATAGTAACATAAATGAACTAGAATTTTAATATTCTAATGTAATATTTCACCATCATCTAACTTTTCCCCCTCCTCTTACACTAAAATGAAAGTACCATCCGAGACGTGTTAATTTACAACATTCAATGATGACAGGTTTTCAATATCTATTACTATCTTCAAGACTGGTCATGAAACCTTTTTAATGATTGAAATAGATCATAATATTCATATTTTACCTTATGAAATGTTCTGTAATCCTTACACACTCATAATATAAAATAACAATACAAAACAAGTTCATTATGCACAAAACTGCCAAGTTAATCCAAGCATTTGTAATTAATTTTTAACTAATGATCCATCCTCATGGTATATAACCCAAAATCATTATAAGATCATTTATATGTATGTAATATCACTAATAATATATATTAACAATTCTAGATGTTTTACCACATTTAAAATGAACTTCCATTCATTAATACAAGTAAACCAATCATGAAAACCAAGGAACAAAATGCTTCCAAAACAATAAAATTGAACCTCTTAAACCCATAAAAAAAGAAATTAATGAACTTAATAAGGTTTTAATAAATAAATTAAATATATAGGAGTTTCTTTCATTAATAATTAATGAAGCAAAATTTGATTATTTAGGTTATTAAGATCAATTGCGAACGCCTTCAGGGATAAAGTGAGGGATCATCTCTCTCACTTTTATTTAACAATCACCCATTTGTTGTGTCCTTGTATTTTTAATTTCTATTGATGGGTTATGTTTTCACACCCCCCCCCCCCGCATACATCCATTATGATATATAAATTATTGGATGCCCCTTTACCCCTCATTAAGCCTTCACAAGAACATCTATTACCATGCTGAAATGTTTGTAAGGGGTTTCTTTTCTCACTTTTAATTCCATGAGATTTCCATTATTTTCCACTTATTTCTTGAATGTGGTGTATTGTATACTACCATTTGATATATATTATCTTTATTCTATTTATATTCATGGTATTTTGTGATTCATTTGGTGGTTATTAATTTTGGTTCATACGACTCAATTGATTACAACGTGGTAAGGGACTTTGTCTCAATTTCCATTTCATTGAGACTTACTTGGTATTATACACCTAATCTTTATTATGTTGTGTATCCACTTCCCATTTGATATCGTTTTTCATTTTAAATTTTAAATATATTATATATCCATTTTTTGTTTCAATGGATATGATTATTGTCTTATGTCGTATACCCTTTTACATACAGTGTTTATTTGGAATGTTGTTTTAACTATGGAAATATTATTGAATCCGTGTCCTATACTCTATACAGATATTTAGAAGACCTATTTTACTTGAAGTAAATCTATTTATAAATAATTATTTTTACTTTTAGTGATGGTTGGGGCCTGATATAACCCCTCAATGCATTGAAAGGTCTCATTAGACAAATCAGTTGGTGATAAACCCTTCAAGTTTGTTTCCAAAAATTAGACGGGTTTCTACCCTTATACATAATCTGTTTCAATGGTATAGTGGTATCATGTTCTAGATACATAATTTACAATTAATAATCATTATATTTATTCATTTTTAGTTATTATTATCCATAAGGGTTTCACTATGACAAAATCTATGGATGCAGTTTTATTATCAGTTTACTAATGGCGTGTGTTTTTCATTTATTCACCATACCAAATTGACTATGCCAATTTGATTGTGATTAAATTATTTTTGATTCATTATTACACTATTTTTAACCCTTACTAATTATTTTTGCTCACCCATTTCATTTGTTTACCTTCAACAAGTTATGAAGAGGAGACCATTTATTGAGCTCTCGTGGTTGCAATTTATTAGTTTTTGTTATTTATTATATTTTTTTACCTTCCCAATGTAATGTGAGTTTCATGTATATATCTAGTTTCTTCAAGACTACTAAACTTATCATTCCTTTGGTATTTCATACTTTTAATCATGCCAATGAAATAAGTAATGAACGGGCTATGGGATTCTGTGTTCAGGGTGTTACAGTTGGTATCAGAGGAAGTTTAGTAGAAAACTTGGAAACCATATTAGAAAATGTAGTTAGGGAACAAATTTCTAAGGTAGTATTTGAGGATAAAAATACAAGAACTTCTTATAATTTTTTAATGAATATATTGTGTGGATATTTATAGAAAATGAATCCATGTATAGATACAAAAAAGTAGAGGTGGCTCTGGTACAGATGTACCTAGGAGGTAAAACTATGACAAGGAGTTTCGAGCATGACCCAGGGTATCCTGGTGCACGACAACAGGCCTTGCTGCACTCTTGGTTTGAAACTCCTAGGGGATATTTGTAACACCCGATACTTTTATGTTATATAAATCATCAAAAGAATCTTTTTCTACACAACACTTGCTTGGCTTGCTTTACACTAAATCACAACCTTCCTCGAAAGCTTGCGTCGTACGCAATACCGAGTTTCACTAAACAACGATATGCTTTTAAAATATTATTAAAACTAGCCGTTATGAATAGTAATAACCACTTTTTGAAATTTTATAAATTTTATTTTTCAAAATGGACTTCATTTTTGGATTCGGAATATCGAAATTAGCCTAGGGTGAAATTTTGGTATTTTTCTGAAAACTTTAAATTTTTGATGAATAGTGAAACCACTAAGTGGTAGTTAAAAAAACTGAATTTTTCATAAAACTTAATTTTACCGCTTCTGTGAAAGGAATTTCGAAAATCCGAGAGACACGGTTAATATCAAGGACTAAAATGTGGTTCAATGAGATGAAAATAATTTTTTGGTGAATAGTAACTTTTTACTTTTTTTTACCACGGTTAAAAGTAAATAGGGTAATTAAGGGTAAAATGATATTATTATTGCCCTAACACATGTCCTAATTCTATTGTACAAGTGTAATTCGACCAAAAACAAACTTAGGAATAAAATATGACCATTTAGGCCCACTTGAATTAGATTATGACATTTATTATTAATTTATTTAAAGAAGGGTTAAAATAGTTAAAATCAAAGTTTAATAAGTAAATCATTTTTTATGGAGTTATACATAAGATAAATTCGACTATAAATATTCATTAGAAAGATAAAAAGATTTACTACATAATGGTATTTTATTTGTAATTTTTAGACATTAAATAATTTAATTTATTTATGACACAACGATGATGCAGTAATTATCTTATTAATGAAATATTGACATAATTGATATTATAAATACCCAAATAAATATAATTTGAGGCTTTTTATGAATTACACTAATTTTATAGGTTAATATTACATGTTAGTATTGATGTAAGTAACTTGGTTCGAACTAATCATTCTGTTATGAGTTTCAAAAAAATCAATTACTAAATAGTGTCAAAATTGACATAAAATAGTTATTAAAACAAATATTATATTATTATTTGTTATTTTATTCCTAAAAATCTATGGTTCGGCCAAATAACTTAGATAAGGTTATATATATTAATAATAAACAACTTGGGGTTCGTTTGGCTGCTTATAGTAAGTTTATTAACCTTATAGTATAAGAACACAAGAAGACACGATAAAAGTAAACTTATTTAATTTAATGTTAAATCTAAATGATAAGGTTAAAATAGGAACCTAAACTTGTCTAAATTCTATTGGATGAGAGGCTTTCTACCCATACCCACCTTATCTTCGAAATATATCAATTTGGAGCTATTTAAAACCGAACTTTACTTTATAATAAAATAATATTTTTAGTTCTCCCAAAGGTGCCCCTCTCCTCCCTTATAAAAGGGCACCTCATCCCCCTTTTCCACACACCAATTTGACCCTTCTAGCTCAGAAAACCCCTGCCAATTCCTCCTATACACTTCCCTAGAGACATCCTAGAGGTTTTGGTCTTCTTCAAAGACCCATTTTAGTGCCCTAAAAGGAGGTCTCAAAGAAGCACTTCAAAGAAGAGGTAATGTCTATTACCGATTCTTTCATCTTTATTTCTTCTTCCACTTCTTCTTCTTTAGTTGTTTCATTATGAAGTAATAACATCAGTATCACTCATATACTGATATGTTATTATAAGTATGAAACAACCCTATTTCACCATCTATCCATCCTACAGAAAAAGAAATCACCGCGCGTGCGTAGGTACGGAATACCGTCTCCACGCTGTGGTGTAATCTATTTTCCACCACCACCTTACTTGGATGGGTATAATGGTGTAAATAATGACTCTATATGACTATTATAAAGTGATACTGATTCTGAATTTGTATACATACACTCCAATACAATTCCACGATCATAGGAACGATATCATCACTCGTGCGTACGTATGGAATACCGTCTCCACGATGTGATGCGACTCATTCTACATGATCTTCATTTCATAATGATTATATAAATGAATTGAATGAATGAATATGATATATATTACACTAATACCATTATGGAAATGAGGTATCTATAACCTAAAGATAAGAATAAGAATTTATTCAACAAGACACGCATAAGAACAAAAAGTTATAAACACCCGAATAACAAGTAGCAATGAAATATTACTACTAAGAAGCTAAGAATATGACCATATATGATGTAATAAAAATAAGTATGATTCTTTAATAAGTCAATAACATTATTTAAATCATTATACAGGAGGTTCGGACACTTACGAAGCAAAACAGACCTAAGGTAAGGGAAATATCACAATCTCATTTTTATCCGAGATTTTTTATACTTTGGTATTTACTGGGGTGTATTTTATCATCCACATCCATGTTTCCTCAATATGTAATATTTATATCTTTCTACAATATTTTATATCCAATTTTACCCTTCGGTGAGTTTTTAGTAAAAGATATGAAAGGAATCTTTTGTCGTTTTTCATACGAGGTACTTTTTGACTTTTCTGAAAAAAGTACGAAGAATGTTTTTTTAACTTATACGGCATGAATGGATTTTTAAAACATTATTTCCAAGAAGATTCCTTTAAAAGTTTTCAAGTTTATTTTTAATCAACTTCTTTTAGTTTATAATTGTACGACATGTTAAGAAAGGAAAAGTGTTTTTGAAGTAGAAAGGATATTTTCCTCAAGAATGGAGTTCAAGTGTTTTATCAAAATTATTTTCCATCTAAGATAATAAAGGGTTCTGTTTCTTTACCTATTATTACATGGATTTGATTATGTTGTGATGGAAATATTTTTATGAATTCCTTTATCTTATATTAAATGTTTTATGATGTCATGTTGTTTAAGAATCCCATTTTTATTACATGGGTTATTCTATGATGTATGGTTTATGATTTTGTGGCACACATAATAATGGTATCATTATGAGAGGGGTGGGACCTATATCTCCCTCCAATGCATTGGGTAAAGATTTTATATCTCATGAGATATACATGGCTGGAATGGTAGGTTATACTGGTTCAGTGAAACAGGACTGAAACGAGGGTAACTCGGTTCAGAAAGGGACTTTGTCCACTAAGATAGTCTTGGCAATGAGTCTTGACTAACAAGAAATGATTCTCTATGATTATGTGTGTATGCCACAAAGTTTCATGTTTTAAGTTATGATTATTGTGATTATATTTCACTGCCATGATTTATCCCATGTTATGAAATTATGATCTCTTTTTCAGGTTAAGATTTCCAAAAGTTATGTGCTTGTGTATACGATGTGATTGATATTTCTTTTGTTTACCCTTACTGAGCATTTGAGCTCACCCTTTTGTTTGTTTTCTTTCCCCAGGTCAGGAAGAAGGTTATTAAGTAGGATATGCCAAAAAGTGACTCTAGATATGATGAAATAAGTGGGAGGCAAATTTGATGCTTTATGAACCAGTTGTTTATGTATCCCAGTTTCTAAAGACACTATACCTATACGGTCCTTTCGTGGTTTTGTTATGTGTTGTAATAGGCATGCCTCAATTTTGAAGTATTAACAATGTATGTAAAGTATGGGTCGTTATAGTTGGTATTAGAGGAAAGGTATAGTCAACCATTGGAAACTAGGATGTGAAAGCCTTAGTAATAACCCTAAGGATAAGTCTAAGCACAGAACACAATATTAGTGTTTTAGAAATGGCCATGAATAACCTATGAGAAGACCTTAAGTGTGAAATTTTATTCTTTATTATGTGGTTTTCCTATTATAATTAGTGTTTCTCACACTATTCTTCTTGGTTTTAGTCAATGGCTGGAACCCGAAGGAACCGTGTTAATGCGGAATGCGACGGGCAATGCAATGATTGTCCCCCTGAGCAACCAAACGTTATGGGAGCTGGAATGCAAAATCTTGTAGCCGTGCTCACAAAACTTTCTCAAGCTATGAATCATGCAGGACGTCCAAACGAGAAAAGGAAGGAGCAACATTCTGTTGAATCCTTTATGAGGCAGCGTCCACCTTCTTTCAGTGGGTCTACTGATCCATTAGTTGCTGAACAATGGATTAGTACTACTGAAAAGATATTTTCAGTTCTTCAATGTTCTGAACATGATAAAGTCATCCTAGCAGTGTATCGTTTGGAAGGAGATGCTGATCAATGGTGGAATCTTATTAAGAATACGAGGCAAAGGGATGAAATTGAGTCCATGGAATGGGACGAGTTCAAGAACTTATTTTTCGATAAGTACTTCCCTCGTATTCTCTGAACAAAGATGGAGAAAGAGTTTCTTGAACTGAAGCAAAAGGAAGATGAATTTGTTGGTACCTATGAAGCAAATTTTACAAGACTTGCAAGGTACGCTTCTGGTATTATTATCCAACATGAGAGTAAGATCGATTGATTCTTTAGTGGCTTAAAACCAAGTCTTCGAAGGGCCTTAGTCATAAGGGACTTCAATAGCTATGAGGAAATCGTTCAATGTGCTCTCAAAGTTGAGATGGAAATCGGAGTAACCCATCAGTCATATGGGTTTGATAAGAAGAGGAAAATGGAATTCAAAGGAAAATCTAAAGAGCCCACTGAAAAGAAGATGAGCTTTCCCTTATTCTCAAAGTGTGGAAAGAAACATGGAGGGAGTTGTCTTAAAGGAACAAGTAAATGTTTCAAATGTGGAAAGGAAGGTCATTGGGCATTTGAATGCCGTGATGATGGGAAGAAGATATCTAATGATGCAAACAAAGGAAGGGATACACAGAATGAACCTACTACACTTCAATGTTTCAAGTGCAAGGAGATGGGTCATTATGCCAATAAATGCCCTAATCCAAGGGTTCATGATGATGGTCGACGTCAACAAACTCTTAAGGCTAAAGACAAAGGAAAGTCACATGCAATTTCTATCAGCGATGTGGAGTACGATAACGATGTGGTGAAAGGTACACTTACCATCCACTATAAAGTAGCAAATGTTTTATTTGATTCTGGATCCACCCACTCCTTTATTTCTGAAAAATTTTCTAAGGGTATCACCGTATTACCTCAACAATTAGATGTTGAGTTAGCTGTGACAACACCTAATGGAACAACAGTCGCATCAAAAGTTTATAATTCTTCTCCGATCGAAGTTTGTGGGAAAGTGCTTCCTGCAAATCTTGTGATCCTTCCTATAGTGGAATTTGATGTGATTATTGGCATGGATTGGCTTTCTTTATATGGAGCTCATATAAATTGGCAAATAAGGGAAGTCACGTTTCATATTCCAGATCAATATATGATCGTCTATCAATGCAAGGATGAACATAACCTTCCAGTGGAAATTTCTTCCATTTTATGGGTATTGATTCCACTAAATGAAGGTTATTTATCTCAAATGTTTGGTGAGAAACTCACGATTAAGAATATGCCCATCGTACGGGAGTTTGATGATGTCTTTCCGGAGGAATTACCGGGTCTTCCACCAAATCGTGAAGTTGAGTTTTCAATAGAACTCGTACCGGGTGATTTGCCTATTTCAAAGACACCTTATAGAATGGCCCCAATTGAGTTGCAGGAATTGAAGAAGAAACTCCAAGAGAATCTTGATAAGGGATTCATACGCCCTAGTGCGTCACCTTGGGGAGCACCAGTTCTATTTGTTTAGAAGAAAGATGGATCAATGATACTCTACATTGATTATCGAGAACTTAACAATATCAATATCAAGAACAAATATCCTCTCCCGTGCATTGATGACCTATTTGACCAACTACGCGGAGCTCAATACTTTTCCAAGATTGATCTTCGTTCAGGGTATCATCAATTAAGGGTCAAAAGGGAGGATATACCAAAGACGGCTTTCCGTACAAGGTATGGACACTATGAATTTATAGTGATGCCATTTGGTCTTACTAATTCCCCTGCTATCTTCATGGATCTAATGAATAGAGTCTTTAGAGACTATCTTGATCAATTTATGGTAGTCTTTATAGACGATATTCTTGTCTATTCAAAGAGAAAGGAAGAACATGAAGATCACTTGAGAATTATATTGAAGACCCTGAGAAAGGAGACGCTTTAGGCCAAATTTACCAAGTGTGAATTTTGGCTTCAAAAAGTTGCATTTTTTGGTCACATAATCTCAAAAGAGGGGATATCTGTGGATCCAGCAAAAACAGAGGTTATTGAAAGATGGTCGAGACCAACAACAGTAACTGAGATCCGAAGTTTTCTCGGTTTGGCTGGATATTATCGACGTTTTGTGAAAGATTTTTCACGATTATCTAATCCACTCACAAAGTTGACTCAGAAAGGAGTTAAGTTTGTATGGACGGAGGAATGTGAAGAGAATTTCAAGGAGTTGAAAAGAAGGTCATTCAGTGCACCTGTGCTCACACTGCCTTGTAGTGGAGAAAGGTTTGTGATCTATAGTGATGCATCCAAGAAGTGATTGGGGTGTGTTCTTATGAAAAATGATATGGTGATAGATTATGCCTCACGATAGTTGAAAATCCATGAGCAAAATTACCCAACACATGATTTGGAGTTAGCTGCGGTAATCTTTGCATTAAAGATTTGGAGGCATTACCTTTATGGTGAAAGGTGTGATATTTATAATGATCATAAAAGTTTAAAGTATATTTTCACACAAAAGGGAGATGAATATGCGCCAAAGAAGATGGTTGGAGCTGATTAAGGATTATGACTTCTCAATCCATTACCACCCTGGGAAAGCAAACAAGGTGGCAGATGCATTAGGTCGACAAGACCATGCTAGTTTATCCATGATGAGGATCACAAAAGATCCAATATTTATGGATTTACAAAGGATGGATCTTGGAATTATAATGGAAGGGGAAAAATCTTATCTTTCTCAAATGAATGTTCAACCATCTATACATGTGAAGATTAAAGAGGCACAGAAAGAAGATGTCGAGTTACAAAAGAAGGTGAGAAATGTTCCTAAATTCAACCTTGATTGTGATGGGATAATAAAGTTCCGGAATCGGGTTTGTGTTCCTCCCATCCCCGAATTAAAGAAGGAGCTGCTGGATGAGGCTCATAGTTCTTCATTCTCTATTCATCCTGGAAGCACGAAGATGTATAGGGACCTGAAAGAGTACTTCTGGTGGGATGGAATGAAAAGAGATGTTGCTGAATATGTCTCTCGATGCTTGGTTTGTCAACAAGTTAAAGCTGAGAGACAGAAGTCTAAGGGGATGTTACAACCATTACCCATACCCGAATGGAAATGGGAAAACATCACTATGGACTTTGTCACAGGACTTCCTAAAACATCCAAAGGTAATAATGCTATCTGGGTCATAGTTGATCGTCTTACAAAGTCTGCACACTTCATTGCTATTATAGAGGATTTCTCTCTGGATCAACTTTCCATGATAAATCACTAGTGCAGAAAAGGTTTTTTACGTCACCATTTTTTACGTCGGTTATATAAAACCGACGTCATAATATGTAAAACGAGGTTTTTTACGTCGGTTATTTTTATAACCGACGTTATTAATCGCGCGGCTTCGTTTTTTACGTCGGTTATACATTAACCGCCGTAAAAAACAGAAGCGGGGGGCGTTTTTTACGTCGGTTATTCAATAACCGACGTAAAAAACGCGGTTTTTGAAGGCCTTTTTACGTCGGTTATAAAATAACCGGCGTAAAAAAAGAATCCGCAGATGTTTTGACGTCGGTTATGGAATAACCGACGTAATAAAACGCGGATTTTGAGCCCTTTATAATGTCGGTTATAAAATAACCGACGTAAAAAAAGAATCGGAGGAAGGTTTTTACGTCGGTTATTCAATAACAGACGTTATAAATGTTTTTAAAAAAATTATAACGTCGGTTATTGAATAACCGACGGGATAACTCATTTAAAAATTTACCCAGACCCGTGGATTGTCATTCGCGAGTTTACCTTCGACAGTCGCGACTCGTCTCTCTCGCGCGTAAACCCGAATCGGCTCGTCCATTTCGTGGGTTTAGATTCGTTTTGCGATCATCGTTTCTCATATTTAATCTCCTCAGATCAATCATCTAAACTCGCAGCACTCAGGTAATCCTCCCACTCGTTCGTTTTTTTTGCAGATAGTATATATATATGTGTTGTAATTTTTTTGTTGAAACTAGCTAAGATTCTTCGATTGCGAACCCTTTTAACTCGTTTTGGCACCATAATCTTATTTATCATCCCTAGATCTATTAGTTCGACTTGCAATATTGACTAATTTTATGATTTCACTAATTTTTCATCGTTTTCTATAAATCCCCGAGAGGGTTGGGGCGTGTCCAGGGGGGTTTACAAGGGGGTGGGTGGGTGTGGGGGGCTGTCCAAGGGTGTGGGTGGGTGTTGGGGGGTGTCCAGGGGGGTGTCCAAGGGGGGTAGGGGTGGGGGTGGTGTTTAGGAGGGGTGGGGGGGCTGTCCAGAGGGTTGGGGGGTGTCCAGGGGGGTGTCCAAGTAGGTCGGGGGTGGGGGGTTGTGTCCAGGAGGGGTGGGGGTGCTTTCTAGAGGGGTCGGGGGCTGTCCAGAGGGGTCGGGGGGTGTCCAGGGGGGTGTCTAAGGGGATGGGTGGGTGTGGGGGGCTGTCCAAGGGGGTGGCGGCCTGTCCAGAGGGGTCGGTGGGGTGTCCAGGGGGGTGTCCAAGGGGTTGGATGGGTGTGGGGGGCTGTCCAAGTGGGTGGCGGCCTCTCCAGAGGGTATTTGGGGTTGTCCGGGTGGGTGGGGGGGTTGTCCAGAGGGTTGGGGGATGTCCAGGGGGGTGTCCAAGGGGGTCGGGGGTGGGGGTGGTGTCCAGGAGGGGCGGGGGGCTGTCCAGAGGGGTCGGGGGGTGTCCAGGGGGGTTTACAAGGGGGTGGGTGGGTGTGGGGGGCTGTCCAAGGGTGTGGGTGGGTGTTGGGGGGTGTACAGGGGGGTGTCCAAGGGGGGTAGGGGGTGGGGGTGGTGTTTAAGAGGGGTGGGGGGGCTGTCCAGAGGGTTGGGGGTGTCCAGGGGGGTGTCCAAGCAGGTCGGGGGTGGGGGGTTGTGTCCAGGAGGGGTGGGGGTTCTTTCTAGAGGGGTCGGGGGCTGTCCAGAGGGGTCGGGGGGTGTCCAGGGTGGTGTCCAAGGGGATGGGTGGGTGTGGGGGGCTGTACAAGGGGGTGGCGGCCTGTCCAGAGGGGTCGGTGGGGTGTCCAGGGGGGTGTCCAAGGGGTTGGATGGGTGTGGGGGGCTGTCCAAGTGGGTGGCGGCCTCTCCAGAGGGTATTTGGGGTTGTCCGGGTGGGTGGGGGGCTGTCCAGAGGGTTGGGGGATGTCCAGGGGGGTGTCCAAGGGGGTAGGGGGTGGGGGGTGGTGTCCAGGAGGGGCGGGGGCTGTCCAGAGGGGTCGGGGGTGTCCAAGGGGGTTTACAAGGGGGTGGGTGGGTGTGGGGGGTTGTCCAAGGGTGTGGGTGGGTGTTGGGGGGTGTCCAGGGGGGTGTCCAAGGGGGTAGGGGGTGGGGGTGGTGTCCAGGGGGGGTGTTATATCTTACTATATTTTGTTTAAAAAATAATATTCAAGCATATTTTTTTAAATACACATCGATTTGTTTTATATTTCAAAATTGTTTACATTCAAATTATGATTTTTTTCATATAAACATATATTTGTCTTATCTAAAAAATATATATATTTTTGCTATTTGTTATAGGTAATAATGAGTCGAAGTTGGATTACGGCACATCGAATGAGCAATGAATATGAGGAAGGTGTTGATGCCTTTTTGGAATTTGCTAAACGAAATGTTCCAAGTAGTGACATTTTTTTCTGTCCATGCCTGAAATGTCTGAATATGAAGAAGTTGATAAGTAGAGAGATAAAAGATCATCTGATTTGTCATGGTTTCAATCCGAGTTACAACCCTTGGATTTGGCATGGCGAAACTGGACAGAATGTCACTGATGATAATGAATCGCAAGATGGTAACTCCGATGGAATTGAAGAAATGATTCGCGATATTGTAGCAGAAAAAATTGAGATAGAACCGACAGTTGCACGTCTATATGGTGATGCCGAAAAACCATTATATCCTGGTTGTACAGATTTTACGGTTTTGTCGGCAGTGTTAAGATTTATTAACCTGAAGGCGAAACATGGATGGAGTGACAGAAGTTTTACAGAGCTGCTACAATTGATGAAAGACATTCTTCCAAAAGATAACGATCTTCCATATTCACATTATAAGGCCAAAAAAATATTATGCCCGATGGGATTGGGATACAGGAAAATACATGCCTGTCCAAATGACTGCATTATATATAGGAAGGAATATGAATTTCTGAAAGAGTGTCCTAAATGTGGGACATCATGGTATAAGGTGAAAGAAAAATCACAAGCTGATGTAGAGATTACAAAGCTCCCTTCAAAGGTATTTTGGTATCTTTCTATAATTCCTCGTTTCAAACATTTATTTGCTAATTCACATGATGCAAAAAGGTTAAGATGGCATGCTGATGAGCGGGCATGTGATGGAAAAATACGTCATCCAGCTGATTGTCCACAATGGAAGAAAATTGACGCCCAGTACCCTACATTTGGAAATGAAATTAGAAATCTGAGACTAGGCTTGTGAACAGATGGAATGAATCCATACCGAACCCTCAGTAGCACACATAGTTCATGGCCTGTTTTATTGGTAATTTACAACCTCTCTCCTGAAGTTTGTATGAAGCGCAAATATGTCATGTTGAGTATCATGATCTCTGGTCCAAAGCAACCCGGCAATGATATTGATGTATACTTGTCACCGCTGATTGATGATTTGAAACTGTTATGGGATGATGGTATTAGGGTGTATGATTCTTATAAAATGGAATATTTTCAACTGCATGCAGTGCTTCTATTCACTATAAATGACTTCCCAGCATATGGAAATTTGTCTGGATACAGTGTTAAAGGGCATAAATCATGTCCAATTTGCGAACAACAGACGTCATATTGTCAATTGCATCATGGGAGGAAAACAGTGTACATGGGTCATCGAAAGTTTGTGCCTGTGGATCACCCTTATAGAAGACTAAAAAAGGCATTCAATGGCTCACAAGAATTTGATACTGCTCCAAAACCTTTATCCCCAGATTTGTATTTTGAGAGGGTGAAAAACCTTGATGTGACATTGGGAAAGACACAGAAATCTTGTAATGATAGACATATTTGGAAGAAAAGGTCAATATTTTTTGAGCTACCATATTGGAGGTATCATGAAGTCAAACATAATATTGATGTCATGCATGTGGAGAAGAATATCTGTGATTCTTTGATCGGAACATTGCTAGATATTAAAGGAAAGACAAAAGATGGGTTGAATGCAAGGTTAGACCTACTATCAATGGGAATACGTTTGGAGTTAGCTCCCACTCCTAAAGGAAGACGAACATTTATTCCCCCGGCTTGTCATACATTATCGAAGAGGGAGAAAAGTAGCTTCTGTCAGTGTCTTCATGATATCAAAGTGCCTCAAGGTTATTCTTCAAATGTAAAAAATTTTGTCTCATTGAAAGACTTGAAGTTGATAGGTATGAAATCACATGATTGTCACGTCATGATGCAACAAATTCTACCAGTTGCACTGCGTGGAATATTGCCCATCCGTGTCAGAAAGACTATAATGAGGTTGTGTTATTTTTTCAATTCAATTTGTAACAAGGCGATTGATGTGAATGCTTTGAACATTTTGGAAAAGGATGAAATTTTTATACTTTGTCATTTGGAAATGTATTTTCCTCCAACTTTTTTTGATATGATGGTGCATTTAATGATTCATCTGGTTCGAGAAATAAAGCTTTGTGGACCTGTATATATTCGTTGGATGTATCCTTTTGAAAGGTATATGAAAATATTAAAGGGATATGTTAAAAATCCATATCGACCTGAAGCCTCCATTATTGAAAAGTATATTTCTGAGGAGGTAGCAGAGTTTTGTACGAGCTACTTGGCTACGGCGCAACACATAGGTTTGCCTCCATCTCGCCATGAACGGGTTAATAATGAGGGAAAGGGGATTCGTGGCTTGAAAGTCAAATCACTGTCAGCTGAACATATGAAGAAGTTAGAATCATACATCTTGAATAACATCGCTGATGTTCAACCGTATATCACATTGCATATTAATGAGTTGAAACAATGTCATCCAAAGAAGAAAGAAATGTGGATTTTGAATGAGCACAACAAAACTTTTTTGCCATGGTTTAAAAAGACCTTGCTTTGTAGATCAGATGTATCAGATACATTAAGATGGATAGTGGGTGGTCCATCTTTAAATGTGATAACATGGTCCGCTTATGACATTAATGGCTATAAATTTCATACGAAAGCTCAGGACAACAGAAGTGCAGTTCAGAATAGTGGTGTATTGGTGTTTGCAGAAGCAATGCATTTTTCGAGTGCTAAGGACAGAAACCCAATTTCGGCATCAAGTGCATATTATGGAGTGATTGAAGACATATGGGAGGCTGATTACTTTAAAATTAAAGTTCCTGTTTTTAACTGTAAATGGTTTATCGGTAACAACAGTGTCAGACACGATGAATTTGGAATGACACTTGTTAATCTGAATAGATTGGAAGACACGGCTGATTCTTTTATAATGGAAACACATGCCAAACAAATTTTCTATGTAGTAGATCAATCAGATATGCAGTGGGCTGTTGTTTTACAAGGGAAAAAACAATATGTTGGTGAGGATGAATTTGATGAAGATGCTGATTTATGTGAGATCCCTACTTCCATGGAAAGATTAACAGAACATAATGATGAGTATGTTGAAGACATGGTTTGTGCCATAAGGAACGATCACGACGAAGGAATTTGGGAAAACAATCCAACTGTACATTCCTAAAATTACAGGTAACACATGTTTATTTCTTGTTTACATTTAGTTTTTTCATATAATGTTAGATATTGTAAATTTTTTACTTATTAAAACATGTATCAAACCAAAACGATAAAACAATAAAAACCGTAAAGAGGAGAAGTCCTGGGCGCACCGGCTGGCCGGTGGTGGATCACCGGTGGGCCGGTGGTCCAAAGAAAAGCTCTGTCTGGTCCACCGGCCGGCCGGTGATGAGCCAGCGGCCGGCCGGTGGTGATCCAGCGGCCGGCCAGTGGTCCAGACAGAGAGGAAGGCTCTCTGTCTGGTCCACCGGCCGACCGGTGGTGATCCAGCGGCCGGCCGGTGGTCCAGACAGAGAGGAAGGCTCTCGGTCTGGTCCACCGTCCGGCGGTTGGTGATCCAGCGGCCGGCCGGTGGTGAGCCAGCGGCCGGCCGGTGGCACCAGGCAGTGGGCAAGTCTACTGCCTGGGTCCACCGGCTGACCGGTGGACTCAGTGAGTCCACTTTTCAGCTTTCTTGGGCCAAATCCTTGGCAACCTTTTGCCTGTGTTTACCATGTTTATCATTGTTTAACATGCTTACCATATTACCAATGTTTACTGTTATGTAATTTAGTACACTTTTCTATTTTCTGATTAAGTAGTATTACAATATTTGAATTTGTATATTTGTGAACTAATGTTTGTTTTTTTTGATTTGAAGGAAAATGACAGATCAATCAGTTGATCAGCCACATGATTCTGGAGATGAGCATATTGGTCATACATCTGGGGAGGAACATTCACATGCTCCTATTACGAAAAAGAGTTCAAAGGTTGGTAAGCGTGGGTTCACACGTTTACCAAAATTATCACTTGCCCGTACGAAGGAGGAGAGGATAGTCGTGGAGTTTGATGATGATGATCTTCCTAGAGGTCCAAATGCTAAATATTTTAAGGGTTTTGTAGCAACTCAGGCTAAGAGCAAAGTAAGCATTCTCTATGATGATTGGAGAAGTGTGGATAAGGCGATAATTTCTCACCTGTGGGAGACCATTTTGGTAAGATCTTTTGCTATTGTTTGACAGTTCTTTAAATGTTTCTAGTATATATAATATTTTTAACCTCTTTTTTATCAGATGAGATTTGATATTCCTGACACTGGAAGAGTCAGGAAGAAATGCTTATCGTTGGCTGCTAGGAGATGGAGGGATTTCAAATCAACCCTCTCATCTGATTTCATTTATGGTCATAGGAGTCGTGAGAATCCATGTCGTATATATCCTTTTATAGATGAAGACACATGGAGACAATTTTTTGAAAGTAGAAGAAAAGAATCATTTTTGGTAAGGGCAATGTAAACTTTTATAAGCTTTCTTATATAAATGATCTTATTATTGTTTTGTTAATGATTACTTATTCTTAATTTACAGCAAACAAGGAAAGCTCATCAAGAGATCCAATCTAAAAATGTATACCCTCATAGTTTATCTCGGGGAGGGTATGCATTATTGGAAGAACAAATGATGGCAGAAAACTTTCAACAACTAAGAGCTGAGTCTTCAAGCTCTGGAGAGGTGGCCCCTCCATCCCCTCCATCTAGACATGAGAAATGGAAAAGAGCTCGGAAGGGCCAAAAAGGACAATATCTTTCAGAAGAATCGAGACTCGTAGTTGAGAGGATTGTAAGATATCTATTTTATTTATTTAAGTTTACTATTTTCGTCATATATTTCCAATCATTATAGAAATGTTCAATTAATTATTACAGGACTCTCTTGAGGAGCAGAGTTCATAGGGGACATTTACACCATATGGGAGGGAAGATATTTTATCTGTGGCATTGGGAAAGCCCGAACATCCTGGCCGTGTAAGGGGATATCCGGCAGGTGTATCGGTAAGAAAAGTGTTTCCACGTTCCTCAACTTCTAACGTTGAGGGAGTTTATAAAAAAAATAGAATCCTTGGAGGCTGAAGTCCATAATATTAATGTGACAATGGAGGAAAAGATTAGAGAATCGGTGCAGTTTATGTTTGCAGACTTGCAAAGACAATTTCAGGGTGCAGCTCCCACTCCACCTCTCCCAGTAGCTCCCACTCCCCCACCTCAGCCTGCGGACCCCATTTTTGATCCTCCTCCTCCGCCGCAGCTACCTACTTATTGTGAGTTGTATGTTGATGATCCTCAACATCATATAGTTGCATATGGGATGGTATATTGTATAGGAGATACAGTTCATCATCAACAGTTAGAGGTAGAGAATCAGAGGGTCACTGTACAGGATATTATAGATAGATCAGCTCGGATACCATTACCTACAGATGAGGTGACGACAGTTGGACATAGTATCGGCCATTTTTTACTTTGGCCATCCAGACTTCTTCGACTCATTACCATAGAGGTATGGATGTTATATCTTTTATTTTATATTTTTATTAATGTTTTATCATTTGAAAACTAATATATTTTTTAATTTATTTTTACAGGAATACTTCAAAGGTAAAGAAATACTGTATAGACAACAACAAAGACAGATAGCTATGACATCAGATGCAGATACTAGCAGTCTTGACAAATTGTCAAGATATTCAAATTTGTTGGCGGATCATTATGACTTTACAATGGAAGCTCATGTCTGTGGACGTGAACTAAGTGTGGGGATTATGAAAACTGATATCATGGAGTTTGTCACTGGAGATAAGTTGGGCATCAACGTGGTGCAAATTTTTATCATGTAAGTCTTAACACCTTTTCCTTGCGTTATATTTATTAAAAATGTATACTTATGTCTGCTTTGTATTAGGTATCTGTATAAAATTTGTGAGAGGAATGAGCTGACAGATGTATATGGATTAATGGACCCACAATTGATTTCCCCTGAAGCATGTGCATTGGATGAGGAACAAAGAATGCTTTATATTGCTGATAGATTTGAAAAGAATGTAATCACACAGTGTTGGATGATGCCTTTTTGTGAGAGGTATGAAACACATCCCTCTCAAAGAGTTAATTATCTTTTAACATAAAAAACCACTAACGTTAAATTTCCTTTTATCAGGGATCATTGGATGTTAGGGGTTTTTTGCCCTAGGGAGAAAACACTTTATTGGATATGCTCTCTCCATGATGATGTGCGAGAAAGTTTTAAGAATATATTGGAAACATAAGTTTCAATTTCACAATAGTTTTATATATTATAATGAATTTTAAATTTACCCCATTCGTATTATTTTCTAACAGGGCATGGGTCCACTTTCGAAAAAACGCAAAGAAAAGGAATTTCAAGATCAAATATGCACATGCGAAGGTAAATATCCATTTATAATTTGTACATTTTGATTTATTACATAAAAATAATATATTGAATTTACACTCATTCAAACAGAAATTTCATGAGCAACAAGGCATCATCGAATGCGGATATTACATGTTAAGATTTATGTATGAAATAATAACAACTGGGACAGTTCTGAGTTTTGACCTAGTAAGATTTCCTCTTTCTCATAATATTTCAATTTGATTTATTCATTATACACGTTGACTACTATCCCTTTCCTTTGTAGCTTTTTGATGACCCTCAACCCTTTACTGCTGAAGATATCAAACACTTACAAGTGGAGTGGCCAAATTATTTTACAGGTTTGATTGACTTTTAGTTGTTTGTAATGTAAAATGTAATTTTGAATATTGTCAATGTAATTGTGTATTTCGTAGTCGTTTATGTTGGATTTAGTTTTTTTTTGAAGTTGACAGTGTAAGTTTTGAATGTTATAGAAGTGAATGTTTAATTTTTCTCTACTTCTTGTTTTGGTCTACTGTTGATGGTTTTTCTGGTCTGGATTTTGGTATGGGGGGAGAGGTTCCAAGGGGGTGGGTGGGTGTTTGGGGGGTGTCCAAGGGATATGGGAGGGGTGTCCAAGGTGTGTTTGGGGCTGTCCAAGGAGTCGGTTGGGTGTAAATGAGGGTGGGGGGGCTGTCCAAGGGGTGGGGGGGTGTCCAAGTGATGGGGGGTGTCCAAGGGATATAGGAGGAGTGTCCAAGGGGTGTTTGGGGCTGTCCAAGGGGATGGGGGGTTTCCAAGGGGTAGGGGGGGTTTCCAAGGGGTCGGGGGGGTGTCCAGGGGGTGGGGGGTGTCCAAGGGGTGGGGGGTGTCTAAGGGGTGGGGGTGTCCAAGGGATATGGGAGGGGTGTCCAAGGGGTGTTTGGGGCTGTCCTAGTGTTCGGGGGGTGTAAATGAGGGCGGGGGGCTGTCGAAGGGGTGGGGGTGTCCAAGGGGTGGGGGGGTGTCCAAGGGATATGGGAGGGGTGTCCAAGGGGTGTTTGGGGCTGTCCTAGTGTTCGGGGGGTGTAAATGAGGGTGGGGGCTGTCGAAGGGGTGGGGGTGTCCAAGGGGTGGGGGGTGTCCAAGGGATATGGGAGTGGTGTCCAAGGTGTCTGGGAGTTCTGTCCAAGGGGCTGGTTGGTTGTAAATGAGGGTGGGGGGGCTGTCCAAGGGGTGGGGGTGTCCAAGGGGTGGGGGTGTCCAAGGGATATGGGAGGGGTGTCCAAGGGGTGTTTGGGGCTGTCCAAGGGCTCGGGGGGGTGTCCAGGGGTCGGGGGGTGTCCAAGGGGTCTGGGAGGGCTGTCAAGGTGTGGGGGGTGTCCAATGGGTGTTTGAGGCTGTACTAGGGGTCTTGGGGTGTAAATGAGGGTGGGGGGCTGTCCAAGGGGTGGGGGGGGGGTGTCCAAGGGGTGGGGGTGTCCAATGGGTGTTTGAGGCTGTACTAGGGGTCGTGGGGGTGTAAATGAGGGTGGGGGGGTTGTCCAAGGGGTGGGGGTGTCCAAGGGTTGTGGTGGGGCTCCAATGTGGTGGGGGAGGGCTGGCCAGGTTGTTAGGTGGGTATAGATGAGGGTGGGGTTCTGTTCGGGCTTGGGGGAGGGCTGGCATGGTTATTTTTGTTTGGTTTCGGGTTGCTTTTTGGTGAGTGCAGTGCAATTATTTAAAAAAAATATCGCTTTCACGTCGGTTATAAAATAACCGACGTGGTAAATAAATCGGTAGGGGTTTATCACGTCGGTTTTTTCGAGAACCGACGTGATAAACCGTTCCCGGGCTTTTTATCACGTCGGTTCTTAATATAAACGACATGCTAAAAGGCCTGGGAATTGATTTACCACGTCGGTTATTGGATAACCGACGTGCTAAAACGCTTCCCAGGCCTTTTTATCATGTCGGTTATTTAAGAAACCGACGTCATAATAGGCCCGGGGAAGGGTTAATCACGTCGGTTATGTCATAACCGACGTGATAAACGATATCCCAGGCATTTTATCACGTCGATTTAGAAAATAACCGACGTGATAAACCCCCCCGCGCATATTTATCACGTCGGTTATTAATGAACCGACGTGATAAACACCGTGATGTTAGGGATGTTACGTCGGGTTTTAAATAACCGACGTAAAAAACGTTATTTATAACGTCGTCCGTATTAACGTCGGCTAAAAACCGACGTAAATAATGAAAAATAACCGACGTAAAAAATGTTTTCTGCACTAGTGATATGTAAAGGAAGTGGTAAGATTGCATGGAGTACCACTTTCTATTATATCTGATCGGGATCCAAGATTTACCTCGAAGTTCTGGCGAAGTCTTCAGCATACTCTGGATACAGAGTTGAGTTTCAGCACTGCTTATCATCCTCAGACAGACGGTCATTTTGAGAGAACAATTCAAACCCTAGAAGATATGTTGAGATCTTGATCTATGGATTTCAAAGGTGGTTGGGATCAACACCTACATTTGGTGGAATTTTCTTATAATAATAGCTTTCACTCCAGTATTCAGATGGATCCTTATGAAGCTCTCTATGGAAAGAAATGCAGGACTCCAACTTGCTGGGATGAAGTTGGGGAAAGAAAGCTATTAGGACCTGATCTCGTTGATGAAATGGCAAAAAAGGTCAGATCTATTCAACAACACATAAGAGCAGCTCAGAGTCGATAGAAAAGTTATGCCGACAACCGAAGAAAAGACCTAGAGTTTGAAGTGGGTGATAAAGTGTTCTTACGCATATCTCCCTGGAAGAGGGTTATGAGATTTGGAAAGAAGGGGAAGTTGAGCCCTAGATATATCGGTCCTTTTGAAATACTGGATCGTGTTGGGAAGGTAGCTTACCGATTGGCGCTTCCACCGAATCTCTCTCAAGTTCACGATGTGTTCCATGTATCTCTCCTGAGAAAGTACATACCTGATCCTTCACATGTACTCAGCTCGGAAGTTGTACCGCTGGAGCAAGATCTTTCTTATGAAGAACAACCGATAGAGATTCTGGATCGTAGTGAAAAATTCCTACGAAACAAGACCACTCGATTGGTGAAAGTTTTATGGAGGAACCACCAATTAGAAGAAGCTACATGGGAGCTTGAGGATATGATGAGGGAGAGGTATCCTCATCTGTTTGTTACAAAGTGAAGAATTTCGAGGGCGAAATTCATTTTAAGGGGGGTAAAATGTAACACCCGAGACTTTTATGTTATATAAATCATCAAAGGAATCTTTTTCTACACAAAACTTTCTTGGCTTGCTTTACACTAAATCACGACCTTCCTCGATAGCTTGTGTCGTACGCAATACCGAGTTTCACTAAATAACGATATGCTTTTAAAATATTATTAAAACTAGCTGTTATGAATTGTAATAACCACTTTTTGAAATTTTATAAATTTTATTTTTCAAAATGGACTTCATTTTTGGATTCTGAATATCGAAATTAGCCTAGGGTGAAATTTTGGTATTTTTCTGAAAACTTTCAATTTTTAATGAATAGTGAAACCACTAAGTGGTAGTTAAAAAAACTGAATTTTTCATAAAACATAATTTTACCACTTCTGTGAGTGGAATTTCGAAAATCCGAGAGACACGGTTAATATCAAGGACTAAAATTTGGTTCAATGAGATGAAAATAATTTTTTTGGTGAATAGTAACTTTTTACATTTTTTTACCACTGTTAAAAGTAAATAGGGTAATTAAGGGTAAAAATGATATTATTATCACCCTAACACATGTCCTGATTCTATTGGACAAGTGTAATTCGACCAAAAACAAACTTAGGAATAAAATATGACCATTTAGGCCCACTTGGATTAGATTAGGACATTTATTATTAATTTATTTAAAGAAGGGTTAAAATAGTTAAAATCAAAGTTTAATAAGTAAATCATTTTTTATGGAGTTATACATAAGATAAATTTGACTATAAATAATCATTAGAAAGATAAAACGATTTCCTACATAATGGTATTTTATTTGTAATTTTTAGACATTAAATAATTTAATTTATTTATGACACAACAATGATGCAATAATTATCTTATTAATGAAATATTGACATAATTGATATTATAAATACCCAAATAAATATAATTTGAGACTTTTTATGAAGTACACTAATTTTATAGGTTAATATGACATGTTATTATTGATTTAAGTAACTTGGTTCGAACTAAGCATTTTGTTATGAGTTTCACAAAAATCAATTACTAAATAGTGTCAAAATTGACATAAAATAGTTATTAAAACAAATATTATATTATTAATTGTTATTTTATTCCTAAAAATCTAAGGTTCGGCCAAATGACATATATAAGGTTATATATATTAATAATAAACAACTTGGGGTTCGTTTGGCTGCTTATAGTAAGTTTATTAACCTTATAGTATAAGAACACAAGAAGACACGGTAAAAGTAAACTTATTTAATTTAATGTTAAATCTATATTATAAGGTTAAAATAGGAACCTAAACTTGTCTAAATTCTATTGGATGAGCGGAATTCGACCCATCCCCACATTAGCTTCGAAATATATCAATTTGGAGCTATTTAAAACCGAACTTGACTTTATAATAAAATAATATTTTTACTTCTCCCAAAGGTGCCCCTCTCCTCCCTTATAAAAGGGCATCTCCTCCCCCTTTTCCTCACACCACTTTGAGCCTTCTAGCTCGGCCAACCCCTACCAATTCCTTCTCTCCACTTCCCTAGAAACATCCTAGAGGTTCTGGTCTTCTTCAAAGACCCATTTTAGTGCCCTAAAAGGAGGTCTCAAAGAAGCACTTCAAAGAAGAGGTAATGTCCGTTACCGATTCTTTCATCTTTATTTCTTCTTCCACTTCTTCTTATTTAGTTGTTTCATGATGAAGTAATAACATCAGTATCACTCATATACTGATATGTTATTATAAGTATGAAACAACCCTATTTCACCATCTATCCATCCTACGGAAAAAGAAATCACCGCGCGTGCGTACGTACGGAATACCGTCTCCACGCCGTGGTGTAATCTATTTTCCACCACCACCTTACTTGGATGGGTATAATGGTGTAAATAATGACTATATATGACTATTATAAAGTGATACTGATTATGAAATAGTATACATACACTCCAATACAATTCCACGATCATAGGAACGATATCATCACTCGTGCGTACGTACGGAATACCGTCTCCACGATGTGATGCAACTCGTTCTACATGATCTTCATTTAATAATGATTATATAAATGAATTTAATGAATTAATATGATATATATTACACTAATAACATTCTGGAAATGAGGTATCTATAACCTAAAGTGAAGAATAAGAATTTATTCGACAAGACACGCATAAGAACAAAAAGTTATAAACACCTGAATAACAAGTAGCAATGAAATATTACTACTAAGAAGCTAAGAATATGACCATATATGATGTCATAAAAATAAGTACGATTCTGGAATAAGTCAATAACATTATTTAAATCATTATACAGGATATTCGGACAATTACGAAGCAAAACGGACCTAAGGTAAGGGAAATATCACAATCTCATTTTTATCTGAGGTTGTTTATACTTTGGTATTTACTGGGGTGTATTTTATCATCCACATCCATATTTCATCAATATGTAATATTTATATATTTCTACAATATTTTATATCCAATTTTACCCTTCGGTGAGTTTTTAGTAAAAGATATGAAAGGAATCTTTTGTCGTTTTTCGTACGAGGTACTTTTTGACTTTTCCGACAAAAGTACGAAGAATGTTTTTTTAACTTATACGGCATGAATGGATTTTTAAAAAATTATTTCCAAGAAGATTCCTTTACAAGTTTTCAAGTTTATTTTTAATCAACTTCTTTTAGTTTATAATTGTACGACATGTTAAGAACGGAAAAGTGTTTTTGAAGCAGAAAGGATATTTTCCTCAATAATGGAGTTCAAGTGTTTTATCAAAATTATTTTCCATCTAAGATAATAAAGGGTTCTGTTTCTATCCCTATTATTACATGGATTTGATTATGTTGTGATGGAAATATTTTTATGAATTCCTTTATCTTATATGAAATGTTTTATGATGTCATGTGGTTTAAGAATCCCATTTTTATTACATGGGTTATGCTATGATGTATGGTTTATGATTTTGTGGCACACATAAGAATGGTATCATTATGAGATGGGTGGGACCTATATCTCCCTCCAATGCATTGGGTAAAGATTTTATATCTCATGAGATAGACATGGCTGGAACGTTAGGTTATACCGGTTCAGTGAAACAGGACTGAAACGAGGGTAACTCGGTTCAGAAAGGGACTTTGTCCACTAAGATAGTCTTGGCAATGAGTCTTGACTAACAAGAAATGATTCTCTATGATTATGTGTGTATGCCACAAAGTTCCATGTTTTATGTTATGATTATTGTGATTACATTTCACTACCATGATTTATCCCATGTTATGAAATTATGATCTCTTTTGCAGGTTAAGATTTCCAAAAGTTATGTGCTTGTGTATACAATGTGATTGATATTTCTTTTGTTTACCCTTACTGAGCATTTGAGCTCACCCTTTTGTATGTTTTCTTTCCCCAGGTCAGGAAGAAGGTTATTAAGTAGGATATTCCAAAAAGGGACTCTAGATATGATGAAATAAGTGGGAGGCAAAGTTGATGATTTATGAACCAGTTGTTTATGTATCCCAGTTTTTAAAGAGACTATACCTATACGGTCCTTTCGTGGTTTTGTTATGTGTTGTAACAAGTATGCCTCAATTTTGAAGTATTAACAATGTATGTAAAGTATGGGTCGTTATAATATTCTTAGGATAATTCAAATTTTCTTTACAATCCATTATGAACTATTTGAATGTAAATTTTTCCTCAGAGAAACTATATTTATGTGATTACCTATTCATAGAATTTCAATTTATGTTAAGTAATTTTTTAGTCGATATTATAATTTATGATTCATAACCAAATCTAATGTATGACATTATTTTGAAATAGTGCCTAATGGATGAAGGGGAATCAATACTCATGAACAATGTAAGGATTTTCCCACTGAGAAATTCAACACAGTAAATGTTGGAACGGATCATATCATGTCCATATTGGGAAAACTTGCTTAGGTTGTGACGAATAACCATGATACACCTATTTTGGATCATTTCATGTGGCAGAAGCCCCCATAATTTAGTGGAACTACTAATACAGTGGTATCTAAGTAGTGGATCAAGTCCCTTGAAAATATATTCATGGAAAAATATGCAATGAAAATGAAAAGGTAGTGTTGGCATTATATTGTCTCAAAGGTGATGCAGATCATTGGTGGTCCTTGATCCATAATACCATGAAGGAAGAATAAATGGAAGATATAGAATGGAGGACTTTTAAGGAAATATTCTTTGAAAAATATTTCCCTCTTGAGAAATAAACCAAAATGAATAATAAATTACTTGTCTTAAAGAAAAGGGAAGAAGATAATGTTGTAGAGTGTGAGGCTTCCATCACAAGACTATCTAGTTATGCCATATATTATGTATATAAATTAAAATACAAGATTGATCATTTATTATAAGGTCTTAAGCCAAGTCATCGAAGGGCACTAGCTTATCAATCATTTTCATCGTACGATGAAATTGTATTAAGTTCTATCAAAACAGATAAGGAATTTTTGAGATCAAATTTTTTCAAGGGAAACCTAAATAAGAACCGGTACTCTGATAACCATGGAAAAGGTGAAGCACCAAAGAAGAACAAGGGAATGAATCAATTCCCATTATGAGAGAATTATGGAAATAATCATCATGGGAAATGATAGAAATGCATGGTATTCTGCTATAAGTGTGGAGAAAAAGGGTTATCAATATAATGAAATTAAGGGTTAGAAACAAATCAATGGTGTTTAATGCTACAATTTTAGAGAGATGGGAATCTAAGAAAATGAGTGTCCTAAGAACTGAGTAAACATGCCTTATAAAAGGCCACATGAGAAAGGGAAGGCTTATATGATTACAATCATAGAGGTTGAAGTTCCTAATGATGTGGTGGCAGGTGATTTAATTATTTCCTCAAAATTAGTCAATGCATTATTTGATTCTCGATCATCACATTTATTTATATTTTCCTAGTTTTCCTAGAAAATTATACAAGTCTAATTTGATTTAATAAAGTATTTTTCAGTCAAAACTCCTAGGGGGTGTATCATTACAACAAAGATGTGTTGATTAGTCCCACTGATGACACATAGACGTGATTTAGTTTCTAACGTTATCATCATATAAATGATTTAATTTGATATAATTATCAGAATGAATTGGATGTCAAATTATGATACGAATATCTATTGTAAGAAGAAGGAAGTTTTAATTTTTTTTGAATGGTGTAGAATCCTTTATCTTTATAGTAAAAACATCTCCATAGGATTCTTATCTAGATCCAATTCCAGTAGTTATAATGAATGTAATTCAGGGAGAGTAAGAGAACACAATATCTATGGGTGAGGAAATAAATATTCAAATTGAATATGTACATATTGTGCAATAATACATTGATGTTTTTCTAGAGGATTTACTTGGATATCCTCCAGAGAAGAAAGTTGAGTTCTCTATTGATTTAATTCTTGGTGAAATACCTATATCAAGCACTTGTTTCCCTTGGAATCCGGGGATGACCGCCTTGATGGGAGGTTCAAACATTCTGATCGGTTTCTAATGGGTTTGTTCGTAGAACCAGAAACATCCAATGATTCCACATCCATTCAGACCTATTTTCCAAAGGTAGGTGCTCATTAGTTTATGGACTGATGAGGCTTAGGAATTTTCTTTGGTCGAGAGGATGGGGTGTTGGACTCATCACACCTTTTTTAGGGTAATTATTGTCTACTTCGAGACTCTATTTATAGATCTAAGTTATGTTCGTGAATCCTTATTACATTACCAAGTATAAAATGATCTTTCCTTCAGATCTGACAATCAATGATTAAATATGTAGGAAATTTAGATAATCTTTTGTATGTATTCGAGGTTCTTCATCGATAGAGAATCATCTGTATTTATTAGAGATTCTTGGTCAATGGTACCTTTCGACACATTTATACATAATTCTCTTGTTCATTATGATGACCATACTGGTTTTAAATCCACTTAGTGGGGCACTTGAAGTTTATTGTCATTCATAAGGACATGGATTATTTTAGAGTTGGGATCGAACCCGTAGACGGGATACCTACGTATCCTTTTTTTAGAAAAGGAATCAGAACCCACGTAATTTGAATAAGGGAGTATGATGTTTATGATTGATGGCTCAAAGAAGGATGTCACAATTACTTTTACACTCTAATCTCACGTGAGTCATGCTCGGTGTGAGAAACAAGAGGTATTGGTAAAAATTAGACAATTGTGCCATTAATGATGCAATCATAAGAAATAATGTGGGGCTTTTGTATGTATGACTGCCCAGATAAATGAAGGTTAGGATTTACATTAGGGAAGAAATCCAGGAACAGGGTCCATAAAGGTATATGTGCTTCATGGAGATTTTGAATACTCTAACTTGGGGATTACTCCTGAAAAGGAGACCCAAATTAGGAGAATACTTATGATTGGGTTTTACTCCTAAAAAGGAATCCCATATCAGATGTAAATTAGGACTGGTTAAGAGAAATTAAGACTGTGGCTTATTCCTAAAAAGGAGGCCCAGGTTAAGAGATTTGAAAAATTAAGGGACTTGGGGTTTACTCCTGAGGAGGATGCCCAGATTTGGGAACTTTAAGAATTGGGTCTTACTCCTAAGTAAGATGCCCAAATTAAGAATTATGATTGGGGCTTACCCCTAAGGAGGATGTCCATATTTGAGACTGGGGATTACTCCTGAAAAGGAAACCCAAGTTAAGGATTCTCTCATCTTAAAGGATGAGGTTGAATGAATGAAATCTCAATCTTTAGTGACATAAAGATGTGTAAATCACTAGGTTTTGAGAGATATTCCACAGAATTCCTTTCATATAAGGAAGTAAAATCAAGAAATCATGCCATAAATGGCTTTTAAGAGTGTCTTGAAGACTGAATCTTGAGTAGGAAAGGTGTAATGGCTTAAGAAGGGTGAATTGGGAAATAAAGGCACACAAAAAGGCAGTGGTGCACAAGTCCTGGCAGGAGTGCAAGTACTGCGTGGGCGCGCAAGTCCTGGTCACGCAGGTATGCCTGCGCGACACATGGTGTACTTGCACGACGGTTAAACAGCAGGGTAATACTTGAGCGACTCTTCCTTAAAGCCTTTAGAATCCTCTTGAGGTTCTTCTAGAAGAGGGGCGCACAAGATCTATTGAAGGAGTAAGGCGGCACGCAAGTGTGGCCCTTTTCCCTTAAGGGCTGGCCACTTAGGCGCGCAAGTGTTGATGAGTTTCAACACTTAGGCCTTCTTCCCCCTCTTTAGATCTTCATTTCTAGTTAAGAAATTATCTTAGAAGTGTTTCGGAAGCTTTGAGAAGAGACTAGGGCACCAGGATCTCAAATCTGAGTTTCTGGAAAAAATACTCCTCTAAATGAGGGGGGGGCCACAGGGTCTATTTATAGGTAGGAGAAGACCCCGGGCGGTTATCACTTAGGTCATGCAAGTCACTTGCGCGACCATAATGCGTCGCTCAAGTGGACTTGCACGACTATGATAAAACTTGCGCGACTTATGGGAAATCTTCTCCTTGTTCATCCCTTTGTCAATTTTTGATATTTTCTTCAAAGGATGGATCAATTTGTGCTAAGTTATTTCCCTTTAAATTCCTTTGGACTCTGTGACGAAAAAGGAGCGTCAACAAAAGTCCCCCCTCAGAGTTGGATCCAAAATAAATGAGGATTTGACTTTGAGGAAATTGAATACATCCAAAGGAAAGGTGGCACGCAAGTGTTGATGGCGCATAGGGCAGCGCGAAAGTGCACATCGTACAGGGCCTGGGCGCACTGGGTGTAGGCGTGCAGATAGGCCGCCTGGCCTATAAATACGCGGTCATTATCCGTGTTTCGCATCTGATTCCGAATTCTTGAGCTCTCGCCGTGCAAGTCATCTTCTTTCCGTTGTTTCCTCGTCGTCGCGCTGTTGTCAAGGTAATATGACTTTCACGGTGTAAACATGCGCGACAAACACTTGCGCGATACATCTAACACTTGTGCGGCACATCCATACTTGCGCGACTTAATGCCTTATCCATTTTTCCGAATTTCTTTCACAATGTTTATGAAAAAACAATCCATTTAATTGTTAATTTATTCAACTCTTGTGCAGATTTAATGGCTCCCAAGAGAATTGGAATGGCTGATGGACCGGCTAGCAAGAGGATTGATGACATGATGAACATTGTTGGCCATGATTACTATGATATCTACGACAACACTCTCCCAGATTTGGCTAAGTACTTAAAGAAATATCATCCTAATTTCCCACAGAGCATCTATCTGCCTCCATATGGTCATGGTCATCTGCAAGGAGTCAATGTTCCAGATGAAAAGAATTATATGCCTGAGATGCAGCTACACTACTACTCCTCTATTTCGGTTATGCTGTGCATTAAGAGCAACAACATTGGAATGAACTTTCAAATTTTTCCTGCTTGTCATTTCCTTGTAAATATGAAAATGTGCTTGTCATTTCCTTGTAAATATGAAAATGGGAAGCTCATGGGCCGAAATGTTTTCTGGTGCCAGTTGGTGGAGAGAAGACAAGCATTAGATAAATATCTGAAAATAGTACTCTCCCCAAATGGATCTTTACTTCCAATGCTTCATTCTCAAATCCATGTATCCATCTTCCAAGTCTCTTGGACAGAAACAGGGTCACTGTTTGATCAGCAGAATGTTTTCTCAAACCGCACTCAAGAACATTCTTTTACAATTGTTCCAAGAAAAACTGGTATCACTGCATCTATTATGGTATCCAGTTGAATGAATGAATTTCAGGTGGATGTTGATGAAGCTCGGGATGTCGTAAATCAAATGAAGAGTTACGTTGAAAGTCTTTTGTAATTCCTTTGAAAAGAGAAGAGACTCCAATCTGTGGATGTCCTTCTAACTCTTATGCATCAATGAAAAACACTTTCACCTTCAATCATTTGTACCTGCATTCTTTTTTGCTATCTTCTTTAGATTTTACTTAAGCCAATGGGCCTAGTAAGAATAGTTTGATTTTTACTAGGATTAATGTAAATAACCCTACAAACTTCAAACCTTTTAATTTCTCAATGTTACCTAAATCATACAAAATGTATGTTTAGTGAGCTGGGAAATTGAATTTTAATCAGAGTTCCATTGTCTTTTGTGGGTAGTTTAGATTCATGCACGTCAGACATAAAAAAATGCTAATGTTTAAGGTCGAAATAGCTTTGACCGAAATGGATTATAATTGACTCAATTCCTTGAAAATTCATCTCAAAACATATTACTATACTCAATTTTTAGTGAAAATATGTAAGTTAGGACTTAAGAATATTTGAATCTGAGGAATGATATGAAAAAGAGCTAAAAGGAATTAGAAGAAGTAGTTTCCAAGAATGAAGTTACCATTATTTAACAAACCCGTTAGGGGGTTGAATTATGCAGGGCCACCTAAGGGCATTGGCTGCATAGTTAAATAAAATAGTATCTTTTGGCTAACAAGTCTGTTATGTAGACTGTTTATGCAAGGCCACCTATGGGTACGTACTGCATAGTCAGGAAAAAGAGCTCTCATAAATTTACTTTCCTAGTGCTAAAAGACAGTGAAAGTTTATGGAGATTAAAATCATCCAAAGTATAGAGTTTGTTGTATGGAAAGAGGTACTTGAATATCGAGAAGATATTTCCAGACAAGATTATCGAAGAACTGGATGAATATCACTCCTACGAAGGTCTGCCCCAAGTGTTGGGAAGAAGAATATAAAACATAGACTTTAATACTTTCAGATCATGAAAAAGGATATGGAAAAAATATGTTAAGGATGGCTATTTTTTGTGCGGATCCCTACATACTGTCGTTTAAGACAAATAAGGACAAAAGAGGCATTCTTCCCAAGAATGAAGTTACCACTATCCGAAAAACCCGTTAGGGTGTTGAATTATGCAGGGCCACCTAAGGTCATTGGCTGCATAGTCAAATAATAGTATCTTTTGTCTATCAAGTCTGTTATATAGACTGTTTATGCAAGGCCGCCTATGGGAACGTGCTGCATAGTCAGAAAAAAGAACTCTCAGAAGTTTGACATTTTTGTGACTAGAAGTCATGAAAAGGGTTATGAAGATCTGAAAATATTTAAGGTTAGGATTATGCCACATAAAGATGGGTATTGTTCAATGTATACAAAGATACATAGATCAATGTTAACCATAATCATGTTGGGGATGGGTCCTGAATTGAAATGTTGGATTTCACTACGTATCCCATAAGGATGAGAATCAAGCCATACGTAGTTCTTAAACTACAGTTTAACGAAGTGTGGGACAAAAGGATTAGATATCTTAGTTTAGGGTCATAGAGCTTGGACCATTGTAAGAAATACACAGTGTGTGTTTTCATGGGGACTTTTCAGCCAAGGGACTGAAAATGGAATTTGGGGTTAGGCCCAAAGACTTGGGGCTGGATTCGAGGGACACTCGAACATTCCTACGTATCCCATAAGGATGGGAATCAAGCCCATGTAGTTCTTGAAATACCCTCTATACAAATTTGGTTTGTACATTTTAAGGGTGAAAGGGGATTTTAGTACAATGATGGTTTCACCCAAGATTAAAGGTTTGGGCGTTGCCATGTATGCACGTAATCTTTGAAATGAAACATGATTGAAAAATCAGTGTAAATAATTGTTCCCTCTCAGGTGAGGGTATCAAAGAATATTGTAGTTTATTGTCATACTGGGCAAAAGTGTTGTATAGTTTAACGTCGTATAGCAAGGATGAAAGTGAACCAATGTAAAGATATTGATTCTAGGGGCAGTTTCACGAATTAACATCGTATGATATGGAGATGAACCAATGTGAAGAGATTGGTTTTGGGCTTGAACCTTGGGAGGTTGCCTACATACCCAGCCTATAAGGTAAGGATCAAAGTCCGTGTAGTTCAGTTAAAGAATGAATTAATGATTAAGTTGTTCTTGGGGACAACGGCCTATAAAATGATGTTGGGACTTATACATGGTTAGCGGCCCAGAGAGAGTGTTATGGTTGAGGTTTTCACTAAGCTCACGTGAGTCATACTCGGTGTGAGAAACGAGAGGTAACAACAACCTTAACGATGCATAGTTTAATGTCATGTAGGACATATAAAGGGACTATGTAGTTTAAAGACTTGCAGTTAGGACTATTGGTGCTGAAAAGTGTAGTGTCATGTAGCAGGGACAAAATACAGTTTAATTTCATGTAGGACGTATCACGGACTTTCTCTACAGTTTAGCGTCATGTAGTTAGGACGATGGGGACAATAGTGTTTAACGTCATGTTGGACGAAAGGGGGACTATGCAGTTTAATGTCATGTAGGGAGGACAAAAGAGTACACCATTTAACGTCATGTTGGACGCATTAGGGACATTTTCACAGTTTAACGTCATGTTGGATGAAAAAGGGACGATACAGTTTAGCATCATGTTGGACGAAAGTGCGAATAGTTTAAGATCATATGCATGGACCGTGGATGGTGCAGTTTAATGTCATGCTGGACGGTGGTGTAGTTTAAGGTCGTACAGGACCTTTTATGATTATGTAGTTTAATGTCTTTCCGGACGTAAGGGACTTTTATACAGTTTAGCTTCATGTAGTTAGGAAGTCACGGTTTAACGTCTTGCTGGACGTAAGGGACTTGCAAATAGTTTAGTTTCATATGCATGGACCATTGATGATGCAGTTTAAGGTCATACAGGACCTAGTTGCAGTTTAAGGTCATACATGACCATTTAGGGAACTTTTTCACAGTTTAGCGTCGTGTGGGACAAAAGTAAAAATAGTTTAAAGTAATATGTATGGACCTTTGCTGTATATTTTAACATCATATAGAAAGGACAAAGTACTTTTGTATCGTTTAGCGTCATGTAGCTTGGACGAAGTAGGGACTTTGCAGTTTAATGTCATGCAGTGAGGAAAAAGTAGGAAAAAAAATTCATAGTTTAACGTCGTGTGGGAAGAAATTAATAAAAATAGTGTAAGTTCATATGTATGGACCTTTGCTGTATAGTTTAACGTCATATAGAAAAGACTAAGTACTTTGCAGTTTATACAAAATACTTCTTCAAAAATCTGGCATTGGTTGGAGTAGTGATTAGTTTTCCATCCATTGAGATTAATGAATAATCTCCATTGGAGTAGACCCTATGTATTGAATAAGGTCCTTCCCATTTTGGATCAAGCTTGGGAGGTTTCTTTCCTGGTATCATTGGAGTTCTGAGAACTAATACCAATTCTCCCTGAGTGAATGAACGAAGACGAACTTTTTTGTTAAAAGCTCGTGCTATTCGATTCTGATAGACTTCCAAGTGGTGCAAAGTGCACAATATTTTCTCATCAAACCATTCCAATTCATTCAATCGCTTTTGAGATTGTTCATCTGTAGATGATTGATCACAAATGGCAACTCTGAGTGAGGGTAGTTGAACTTCAATGGGAAAGACGTCTTCTGTTCCATATACCAATGAATATGGAGTTGACCGAGTTGCAGTGTGGGTGGTAGTCCGATAAGCCCATAAAGCATGAAAGAGTTTATCAGGCCATGACTTCTTATCTTTATCCACCATTTTTTGCAGTATATTTGAAAGATTCTTGTTAAAGGATTCTATCTTTCCGTTGTCCACTGCATGATACCGTGATGAATGGTTGGATTTGATGTTGTATTCTTGATACAACTTCTTCATCTCGGATGAACAGAAATTGGTTCCATTGTCCTTAAATATGGTATGAGGGACACCAAATCTGGTAATGATGTTATACTTGATGAATCTAACAATGAATTTAGAACTGACTTCCTTGAGAGGTATTGCCTCTACCCATTTGGAAAAAAAGTCAGTAGCAGTAAGAATATACTTAAACTACTTGGTCGTAGCCGAAGGGTTAGGTCCCACCACATCCATTCCCTATGTGGCAAATGGCCATGAGTATTTAGCTATATGAAGCAACTCTGGAGGCTGATGAATGAAGTTGGCATGTACATGGCATGAATGAAACTTCTTTGTGAAATCGACACAATCTCGTATCATTGAATGCCAAAAGTATCCAGGCCTTAGAATCTGATCAGACATTCTATGTCCATACTGGTGGGCACCACAGACTCCTGTATGCACTTCTTTCATGACAACCACTGTCTCTTCACCATCAATGCATCTGAAGAGAACTCCATCAAAACCACGTTTGTAGAGAATTTTCTCTAGGTGATCTGGGCTATCATAAAGAGTAAAATTAACCACACGTCGCCGAATTTGTTCTTTCTCAACTCTATCAGGTGGAAGTGTTCCATTTTGAAGGTATTCCCTGATAGGTGACATCCATCCTATAGTATGACCATACGGTTCAGGGATGGGACAAATTTCATTAATTTCCTCTGTTCTGATTCGAACATAAGGTGAAATTGCATGACGGTGGGAAATACTGATGGTTTTCTCGTCCCGATTTGGATCTTCCAGAGCTATGGATATATTAGCCAATGCATCGTCTTGAGCATTTTGTGATCGTGGGACATAAGAAAATGTCGGTTCCAAATGGAATTCTGCCATTAAATATCTGAAGTAATCATACAAAGGGATTAGTTCTTCTTTTCTGATGGCATAATCCCCAATGACTTGTTTTATTACCAGGTCTGAATAACCTTTCACTTTTAAGTGATTCACTTGTGCTTGAAGTGCTAATTCCAAACCTACGATGAGAGCTTGGTATTCTACTTCATTATTGGTACCACCTTCCCACAATAAGAAGGAATAAGGTAACACTGCCTTTTCTGGAGAAATGAGCACAATTACTAAGACAACTTTGTTGAATTTAGGATTTTCCATTTTCCTCCCTGTTGTACTTCTGGAAGCACCATCAAAATACATTTCCCATGCCTGAGGACTTTATTGAATATAGAAGAATTCCTCATCAGGGAGTTCAATATCTGAAGATGTGTCTTCCACTGAAGGGTGTTCATCTAGGAAATCAGCCAAAGCTTGGCCATTTATCACCTTTTGAGACACATACTGAATGTCAAATTGCTGCAAAATAACTACCCACCTTGCCAGACGTCCTATAAGCATTGGAAGACTTAGGATAAATTTGAGAGGGTTATTGCGAGATACCAATTGGACCTCATGATGTTGCAGGCAGTGTCTCAACTTCTGAACTGCAAAGATTAATGCCAGGCAGCACTTCTCAATACTTGAATACCGGGTTTCTGCTTCAAGCATGGTTCGACTGAGATTGTAGAGACTGTTTTCATTCCCAGCATCATTCTTTTGAGCAAGAAAGGCACCCAATGATCGCTCTAGAGTTGTCACATAGAGGATAAGTGGTCTTCCTTCAACAGGTGGCATGAGTACCGGTGGACTCAAGAGGTATTTCTTGAGAATATCGAATGCTTCTTGACATTATTCAGTCCACTGGTAAGTGACTCCCTTCTTCATCAATTTGGTGAAGGGTAAACTTTTGCCTGCTAAATTGGCAATGAAACGCCGAATATAGGATAAGTGTCCTTGAAGTCCTCTTAATTCTTTCAAATTTTGAGGAGGTTACATACCAAGGATTGACTTGGTCTTCTCAGGATCGACTTCAATACCACGATGGCATACAACAAAGCCGAGAAATTTTCCTGAGGTTACCCCAAAATCACATTTTAAGGGGTTCATCTTCAAATTATGTTGTCGAAGCTTGCAGAATATGACTTCCAAATCAGCCAAGTGATTAGAACGTTGTTTGGATTTAACTACCAAATCGTCTACATAGCATTCAACAAACTTCCCTAAGAAGGGTTTTAAGATATGATGCATGGCATGCTGATAAGTTGCACCTGCATTATTTAAGCCAAAGGGCATTACCTGGTAGAAAAACACACCCTGAGGGGCTCTGAAGGCTGTAGATTCCTCGTCTTCTGGGGCCATTCGGATCTGATTATATCCAAAATATCCATCCATGAAGGAAAGTGCTTCATAGCCAACTGTTGCATCAATTAGAAGTTCTGTAATCGAAACTGGGAAATCATCCTTAGGACAATTCCAATTAAGATCTCTGAAATCGATGCAAACTCTAATTTGTCCATTATTTTTCATTACAGGGGCAATATTAGCCAACCATTTGGGATATTGAACTTCTCTGACGAAGTTATCATTGATAATCTTATCCACTTCAGCTTCAATTTTGGAATCATAAGTTGGGTGTGTTCTTCTCACGGCTTGCTTAAATCCCCGATGTTCTTCTTGTAAACCCAAATGATGAGTAGCAACATCAGGATCAATCCCGGGCATTTCTGTATAGTTCCAGGAAAATATATCTTTATTTTTCTTTAGAAAAGAAATATAAATCTCTTGCTCCTCAAGAGTCATGGCCGCACTGATTAAAGTGGGGCGTGGATCTCCTTTTATACCCAGATTTATTTCTCTGAGTTCATCCACAGTGGTAGAGATACCCTCTTCAAATGATGGTGGAGCATCTCTGAGATCATCCTCTTCTTCTTCATCATGTGTTATTTCTTCCGTTTCTACTTGCATAGTAGATGATAAAGTAGAATTCTCATGATCTGAAGAGATGTCAAAATTTGCATATTTTGAAGAAGAAGTTTCCATTTCCAACCCGATTGATGATGAAGGGTCTTCTTTGGGTAATAAAGAGGAGATGATGGATTGAGAATCGACATCATTTTTCACCTCTGATGTTGCTATAACTTCTTCTTGACTAATTGGTGAAGCATAGACTTGTTGGATTTTAGTAGATGAAATGAAGACGTCACCATTTGTGCTTTCATCACTGCTTGGTAGATTACCAATTTCTCCCATATTGTCTGGCTCGATTGCCGTAATTGACATTATGGATCTTTCCATAAGATTATTTTGATTTGGGTCTATCTTGTCAATTTTACTGATAGGCAACACATAATCTGTACTCACATGTGTAAATGGATTTACTGGAATTTTTTCCAAACCATATGGAGCATTAACTTTGGTAATCTCCTTTGTTATGGATTTCTCCCTTTGCTTCATGTGATAGAATTCCACCTCAATGTATTGAGACTCACATGTCTTGAATGGGGACTTATCACCATACAATGTCCCAACTTGACCATCGAAACAATATTTGAGACATTGATGGTATGATGAAGGGATAGCCACATGTTGATGTAGCTAGGGTCTTCCAAGCAAAATGTTAAAGGTTGAGTCTTGATCAACAACCATGAAATCTGAATTGGATACAAGATCTCCAAACTGAGTTCTGAGTGTAACTTCACCCAGTGGTTCTTGTTCATTTTTATCATATCCCTGTAGCATCATGGTGGAAGGAGATAAATCAGATTCTGTGAGTCCCAATCAACAAAGTGTACGAATGGGCATGAGGTTGACTCTTGAATCATTGTCAATGAAAACTCTTCGAACATCCACGCCATTGACCTTGCCATACATGTACAATGGTCTAATATGTCCATGCACAACATCATCTTCATCTTCATCAGTAATGGATATTATTGCATGGCATTCTGCAGGATTATTCTCTATGTGATAGACTTCAACTGTAGCAATTTCAGTTTCAAACTCCTGAAGACTTGACAAATCCTCGATGAGTGCTTTTCGAAGATCTTTTGACAGATTCAGATCATCAAAAATTGATAACTTGGCTGGTACATGGGCCAAGTGTTTCAATATATCATACTTTTGATCCAGAGGTCTGCGTTTCTCAATAGGAATATGTGGTTTAGCAGGTACCTTGGAAGATGATGCTTTGGAAGTTGATGCATCTTGTATTGGGATAGGAGTTGGCAATATTCCAGGTTTTGGAAGATTAGACCGATTAGATCCATTTACTTGCTGAGAGGAAGAAGATGGAACCTTCAACCGGTCTTCCAAAATAATTGTGCCAGGACTGAATTTTCTATTGGTAGAAGAACTTTCTTGTTCTTGCTGAGCTCGCTGAAGGGATCTACCATGAGTTTCTACTGCGTACACAGTTCTAGCAGGGGTAGAATTGGAATAGTATCTCTTGAAAGATCCACGTCTTCCACTGTATCCTGAGCCCCTGGAACTTCCTCTGATTCCTCTATTTAATACAGGGAATTCAGGCTCATTGAAATTGAAACTACGATTGGCATATGGATCTGTTAATTGAATCATATTAACATAGACAAAGATTAACTCTTCATCTGATGAAGACTCTGCCTGATTAGCCTATTTAGGCTTTGCCGTTTGGTGGGGCGGTTCCCGTGGCATTGAAGTATATGGCATGAAGTCTTCCAAAGTCAAAGACAACTTAGGCTTTGACACATACTCATCTTCTTTTGACTCTTTTTCTTTCTTTGAATCATGGCATTTCTTTGAGGACTTTCCCTCTGACGAAGAGGGTTTTTTCACAACATTCATGGCATAATACACAATTGGTTTCCTTAATTTTGTTCTCAAAATAGCATGAGTTCGATTGATTTTCTTTCTGACCATCCAATCATCATACTTTTGTGCACTTTTTCTTTTGAATTCCTACCATTCATCTTCCTCCTCTAGAACTGTAGAAGTGACACATGCTACCTGGGCTAAGGAGCCTTTCAACGTGACCTATCCCGAGTCGACCATATTTTGCAGGAGGTCCTTGAAGACAAAACACTCCTGGATGGGATGCCCCAACATTTGATGAAAAGGGCAATAATTAGGACAGTCTTCATCTCCTTTCTTGTTTGGCCTCTTGGGTATTAGAAATTGAACCAAATTGTTTTCCATAGCCGAAATGCAATAACCAGGAACTTGTTCATTTCGGAAAGAGTATGTTTTTCTCTTCAGAACCTCAAATTGTTTTTGTCTTTGATCTTTTTGATCATCTGGACGAAAAGGCCTTTGTTTTTGGTGCTCATAAGGTGGATCCCTTCGAGAAGATGATGGTTTTGAGGTAGAAATAGGTATAGGTGCTTGTTTAAGTATAACTGTAGCAGTTTCTACTTTACCCATTCTCCTTCCTGGAGTTGATGGAATTACATGAGATTTAGCCTTATCCTGTATAAGGGAATCTTCAATCTTCTGAGTGATTGAAGTAAGGTCTCAAAACCCTCCTCTGTATTTTACAGGGATTAACGACGTGCGTAATTCGTCACGTAGATTTACCACAAAGATTGGAAACAATTATTCTTGAGGGAGTGCTAAACTCAAGGAATATGTTAATCCCCTCCATCGAGTAATAAAATCAGAGACCCTTTCATTCTCCCTTTGCTTACAGTTTGTAAGATCGAAAAATGTTGTCTTTGGAAAAGATGAGCTGAACTGAAGGAGGAATTTTTGGCGAAGATCATCCCATTCGGTAATTGACCGGTATTGCAAGATTGTATACCAAACAAAAGCTGGTCCTTACAAGGTTCGCACGAAACATCTGAGTTTCACTGCTTCTTGCTGCTCCAGAGTTCCCATCATATGATCGCAACAAGACACGTAATGCGTCAAATGTTGTTCAAGATCGCCTGATCCATTGAAAATAAGGAATACAGGGTTCCCAAAACTGGATGGAGGAGAAATTGAATCTACCCATTCAGGGTAAAATTTCATTTCTGGTTGAACTTGCGCACGCTTCCCTTCCATAGTTTCTAACCATGCTGTTAATGACTCAATAGTAGTTATTAACTTTTGAGAAACAACCGGTTGAAATTGGACTTGGGTAGGTGCAATGACTGGAGCTTGGATAGATGTGGTGATTGGCGCTACAACTGATGGTAGCACTGCCAATTTTTGTTGCACTTGACCCGTAGGATTAGACCTGTGAGGGTGTACTAATAGAGGAGGATATTCTTGATCTATCTCAGTAGCTGCAACAAATTTCTTTGGCTGACTAAATCCAACATGCTTAAGAAGAAGACTACTCTGAAGTAGTTCTGCATTCAACCTTCTTAATTCCTTCATTTCTTCCTCCTGTTGTGAAAACCTCTGCTCTAGTGAGAGAAATTGACCTTCTCTAGAGGAAGGATATGTAACCTGGTTCTTTCCCTTCCCTTTGTTGGATCCTTTTCGGAGAGGGGAAAGTGGTTTACTCGAAAGATTACTTAAGTTCTGAGTAATCCTTTGACTTCATGTACACACAACTTCTTCATTTATGTCGGTGCGTACATCTTCTTGAGTAGGAACCTCTTCATCTGAGTCCCCTGAGTGAGCCTCATATGGTGGATCAGCAACAATGGAATTGATGACATTAATCAATGCATAACTCATCCCATCCCTTCTATCAGCATTTCTGTGATATTTCCTTCTTCCATGTCTTTGATGAGACATTGTGTTTTGTTGATTCAATCCCTCAGGAACTTCTTGATGAATTGTAATTTGGAGGGAATCTCCTGATAATTTGTCTCTTCGTTCCTCTTGAGGTTTCTTCTCCAACCGAGAAAAGACTGACTTTCTCTGAGGAGGGGATTGATGATTTGAAAAAGTCCTCAGTCCAGTGGATTGGGGTTGTTCCTGCTGTTCTCGCTCAACTCTCCGAATCCTTTTTGTTGATTCTGAGGGTTGGTTGAAAAGAGTCCCCAGTCTGGCGAGCTGGGGTGGTTCTTGACATGCTATGTCTGATACTTTCTTGAAAGTCCTCCTGATCTTGCGAACCTTAGTCTGGAAATTAGCTGGATGCATTAATCTATATCCTCTTTTATCACCCAGTTCAAAAGACCATTGGATGATTTCCGACACTTCTTTCACTTGGTGACGTGCTTGCTCCAAACAAGAGGCATGTTCAATATTCTCATTTGCTTGATGCAAGAGTAATTCGACAACTTGTTCTCTGTATTCTTGATTTTGAGAGGAACTAGTTGAAGCCTATTCTTGGGCAAGCTTTTGATTACAAACAAAGCCCATTGACTGTGGCCGACCATGGGAAATAACATTGCATGAGACCATTTTTGGCGGGCTTCGCTGACTGGAGAGCACCGTGAAATGTAGTGCTCCATGAACACACCATCCTCTGACACGAATACTAGATGGGGCATTGGCAATTAACTGACACAATCTTCTTAGTGCGCCAAAGCATGAACGTTGAAGGGATCTCTGCTGATTTTCATCCTTCGGATATCGAGAGACTGATAGAGACGCCAAATCAATATGACTTTGTAACCCTTCTATTATCTTAAGATGATTTTAATATTCATCATAAGATAATACTTTCTTTTTCAACTAACAAAGAGTTTTACATATGTTGAGACGAATATCATGAATTTCATCTTCCATTAACATTTCTGGAATATTATACTGAGATTCATCCAGAGGCCAAAACATGACTGGAACTTCACCTTTTTCCAGTTGTTTTCTCATATTCAGCATTTCCTCTTTATCATTTGATAAAGATTCTTCTACCTGATTTGACCAGAGTTGGTGATTCCTTGTTTCTTCATTGGATTCAACAGGATTAGTAGAGAAATCATTGATCAAACTAGAAGATGCATGACTTAGGGGTGGTTCGGAGAATGACCTACACCCTGGGCTATCTTATGATTGGGAAAGTATTTCACCTTCTAGCGATGAAGCTTCAGACATGACTGGTTTTGCATTTGCAAGTGCCTCAAGATAAGAGGGCTTTCTCGGCACTACATTGTCCACTGGAGAATTTTTCGGGCAATGTGCATCACTACTGCGGAGAGGACTTTCGCAGCAAAATTCATCATCATGGGGAGGACCACCATAATGGGTTACAACAAAAGATGAGATCTCTTGATCCTTGGTCTTCTGACCACACAGAGGGTTCCTGTGGCTCTCATCTGAAGATGAAACTTTGAGATCGACTGAATTGTCATGAAGCGAGACTTCATGAGGAAGTTTCTATTGAAGACCTTCGGAATTAATGTTCCCAATATTGAGAACTGAGGGATTAGAATCTTGAATTCCAACAGATAATTGTCTGAGGGCTTCACGAACTCCCGCATCGAGCAAGTCCTTATTACAGATTGGCACTTGATCACCTGACTGTGTTGGGCGGGTCTTTTTCTTAGATGCCTTCTTACCCGCTTTACAAACCAATTGTTGACGAAAGTGGCTGCTCTGAGTAGGTATATGTGCCTGATCAGGAAAGATGGACAGGTTAGGCTGACGATCTCCTCTCAAATCAGGTTTATGTGCCTGACTTGGTTGTCCGTATGATATGGGGGAGTATTCCCCACAACCCTCTTGGATTGGAACAGATGTGTGTGTCTATTCCAGAGTGAATTTTTGATGTATCACTCGACTAGCAGGGATAGATTTATGTGTCTCTCCCTGAGATGACGCTGAAGTTGTTATAATATCCTGGAAGGCATCCAGAATATGAGCAGGGATTTGCTTCTTCTCTTTCACCATTGATAGAATATTCTTGGTGACTTCAGCTACCGAAACGGGAATATATGTCCATTCCGGGCTTGGAGCAGGTGTATGTGCCTGCTCCTATCCTCCTTTTCCTGTCAGTGAATCCTGACAGTACTCAAGTGTGGGGGTAGAGAGTTGAGTCTGCCTCCTATTTGTTGTCGGGGCTTTCCGAATAACTTCTCCGAATGCTACCAAGAGAGAATGTTGGTAGGATTGATTTATACTAGTAGGTGTATGTGCCTACTTATTTCACTTCGCCAAACGTGGTTGACGAGATCCATCATATGTAGTCAGACGAGCCTTCTGACTAGCTGATGATGTATAAACAGGTGTATGTTCCTGCCTATAGTACCCCGCCGGAACTGCCAGGCGGGATTGGCGTGATGCTGCCAGACGAGTCTGCTGGACAGCGGGTTTAAAACGGGCAGGTGTATGTGTCTTCTCATTGCTTTCCACCAAGTTAGGTTGGTGGAATTCTCCGGAGATGGCAGAGATGAGAACATGCTCACTATTGACCGGATTCCGCCTTTGGTGGTTCGTCTTTCTTGCTCGGGTTCGAGGAACCTGAGCCGAACGCCTAGAGTCGGTACCCTCATCATATTGAGGGCGCACTGCAGCATGAGTCTGGCGGCGATTGTTGGTGGGAGACCTCAGGAAGGACTCCTGTCTGTTTGAATTAAGGTCCTGAGGGACCTACTCATTCACCTACCTAGAATAAGGGAGCGAATGGTGATTGCGTTCCGGGGATAACGACCCGAAACAGTTGGAGACGGTATTCAGCACTGCCTGCTTCTTGATCATTGGTCATTATTGTCTGGACGACCGATGTGAGTTGTTTACTTGGAGGGATTGTCGGGCAGCCTCCAGAGTTGGGATGGTACCGTGTTTACGGTACTCCTTAACCAGTGCGTTTGATACCCAGCGTTGAAGACGCTGAGTAGGTGATATCTTCCTAAGAGCAGACGACGATCCATCAGGAGTAGCAGTAGTGGCATTTGCAGCAGCAGTATTCACAGGTGTGAACTTAAGAGCATCCATTTTAGAAATGCTGAAGATCGTGGGAAAAGAGTGCATGTTTGATATAACAGACATAATAAATATAAATTTAACCACTACATCTTTTGGATGAGCACATATGTCAATGATTGTTTTTGTTGGCCCTCTTATTGAGTTTTAAATAGGGGCCTAACAAATAGGTAAAACATCATTTTAACTTGGTTAAGGATTCACGTCAGGTTCACCATTTTTGTTTCCCTCGGAATCTGGGGATGACCACCTTGATGGGAGGTTCAAACATTCTGATCGGTTTCTAACGGGATTGTTTGTTGAACCAAAAACATCCAATGATTCCACATCCATTTGGACCTACGTTCCAAAGGTAGGTGCTCATTATTTTGTGGACTGATGATGATTAGGAATTTGCATTGGTCGAGAGGATGGGAGGTCGGACTCATCACACCTTTTTTAGGGTAATTATTGTCTACTCCGGGACTCTCTTTATAGATCTAAGTTATGTTTGTGAATCCTTATTACATTACCAAGTATAAAATGATCTTTCCTTCAGATCTGACAATCAATTATTAAATATTTATGAAATTTATAGAATCTTTTGTATGTATTCGAGGTTCTTCATCGATAGAGAATCATTTGTATTTATTAGAGATTCTTGGTCAATGGTACCCTTCGACACATTTATACAGAAGTCTCTTGGTCATTATGATGACCATGCTAGTTTTAAAGCCACTCAGTGGGGCACTTGAAGTTTATTGTCATTCAGAAGGACATGGATTATTTTAGAGTTGGGATCGAACCTGTAGACGGGCTACCTACGTATCATTTGTTTAGAAAATGAATCAGAACCCACGTAGTTCAAATAAGGGAGTATGATGTTTATGATTGATGGCTCAAAAAAGGATTTCACAATTACTTTTACACTCTAAGATCACGTGAGTCATGATCGGTGTGAGAAACAAGAGGTATTGGTAAAAATTAGACAATTGCTCCATGAAAGATGCAATCATAAGAAATAATGTGGGGCTTATGTATGTATGAATGCCCAAATAAATGAAGGTTAGGATTTACTTTAGGGAAGAAATCCAGGAACAGGGTCCATAAAGGTATATGTGCTTCATGGAGATTTTGAATACTCTAACTTGGGGCTTACTCCTGAAAAGGAGTCCCAAATTAGGAGAAGACTTATGATTGGGTTTTACTCCTGAAAAGGAATCCCAGATCAAAGGTAAATTAGGACTGGTTAAGTGAAATTAAGACTGCGGCTTATTCCTAAAAAGGAGGCCCAGGTTAAGAGATTTGAAAAATTAAGGGACTTGGGGTTTACTCTTAAGGAGGATGCCCAGATTTGGGAACTTTAAGAATTGGGGATTACTCCTAAGGAAGATGCCCAAGTTAAGAATTATGACTGGGGCTTACTCCTAAGGAGGATGTCCATATTTGATACTGGGGCTTACTCCTGAAAAGGAATCCTAGGTTAAGGATTCTATCATCTTAAAGGATGAGGTTGAATGAATGAAATCTCATTCATTAGTGACATAAAGATCTGTAAATCACTAGGTTTTGAGAGATATTCCACAGAATTCCTTTCAGATAAGGAATTCAAATCAAGAAATCATGCCATAAATGGCTTTGAAGAGTATCTTGAAGACTGAATCTTGAGTACGAAAGGTGTAATGGCTTAAGAGGGGTGAAATGGGAAAGAAAGGCGCCCAAAAAGGCAGGGGTGCGCAAGTCCTAGCAGGCGCGCAAGTACTACGTGGGCGCGCAAGTCCTGGTCGCGCAGGTATGCCTGCGCGACACATGGTGTACTTGCGCAACGGTTAACCAGCAGGGTAATACTTGAGAGACTCTTCATTAAAGCCTTTAGAATCCTCTTGAGGTTCTTCCAGAAGAGGGGCACGCAAGATATATTGAAGGAGTAAGGCGGTACTCAAGTGTGGCCCTTTTCCCTTAAGGGATGGCCACTTAGGCGCGTAAGTGTTGATGAGTTTCAACACTTAGGCCTTCCTCCCCCTCTTTAGATCTTCCGTTATAGGTAAGAAATTTCCTTATAAGTGTTTCGGAAGATTTGAGAAGAGACTAGGGCGCCAGGAGCTCAAATATGAGTTTTTGGAAAAAACTCCACCTCTAAATGGGGGGCCCACAGGGTCTATTTATAGGCAGGAGAAGACCCCGGGCGGTTATCACTTAGGTCGCGCAAGTCACTTGCCCGACCATAATGCGTCGTGCAAGTGGACTTGCGCGACTTATAGGCAATCTTCTCCTTGTCCATCCCTTTGTCAATTTTTGATATTTTCTTCAAAGTATGGATCAATTTGTGCTAAGTCATTTCCCTTTACATTCCTTTGGACTCTGTGATGAAAAAGGAGCGTCAACAACACTCCATATAGAAAGGACACTCTGGAATTAGTGGAGCTAAAGAATAAACTAGAGGAATTGAGTGAAAATGATTTATTCAACCTAGTGTTTCCCCATAGGGATCCCCTGCCCTCTTTGTCAAGAAGAAAGATAGATCCATGAGGATATTCATTGATTATAGGGAAAGCAGTGCTATTAAAATAAATAATAAGTATCCTCTACCACACATTGATGACTTATTTGGTCAACATCATGGAGCCCAATATTTTTCAAATATTGACCTTCGGTCTGGATATCATCAGTTGTGTGTGAAGAAGGAAGATATTCCAAAGACGAAATTTTAAACCAGGTATTGAAACTATGAGTTTACAGTAATTCCTTTTAGACTGACTAATGCACCCTCTATTTTCATAGATCTAATGAATAGAGTTTTCAAGGAATATATCGATGACTTTTTTTTGGTATTTATTGATTATATCCCGGTATACTCCAAAAGATATGAAGATCATGAGAATCAAATGAGGATTATTTTGAAAACTCTTAGAAGAAATGAATTATATGAGAAGTTTAGCAGGTGTAAATTTTGGCTTCAATCAGTTTCCTTTCTTGGAAATATTGTCTCTAAGGATGGATTATTAGTTGATCCTATGAAGACAAAGGAAATCCAAGAATGGCCCGCGCCAACGAACAAACTGGAGGAATGTAGTTTTATTGTCTTAGCAGGTTACTATCGGCGTTTCGTTCAAAATTTCGCCCGACTGGCTAACTCCCTAACCAAGCTGACACGTAAATGGTTTAGGTTTGTATGGAAGAAAGAATGTACAGAATGCTTAAAATAATTGAAAAGAAGATTGTTCAATGATCCAATTTTGAATCTTCTATCTAGAAATGATGGATTTGTGATATACAGTGATGCATTAAAGAATGGGCTGGGTTGCATCCTTATGAAAAATGATAAATTTATTGATTATACATTAAGGCATTTTAAGACTCATGAAAAAAATTTCCCAACTCAAGATCTTGAGTTAGAATTCATAATATTTACTCTAAAAATATGGAGACATTATCTCAATGGTGAAAGATGTGAGATATATAGGGATCATAGGAGTTTGAACTAAATATTTACACAAAAAGAACTCAACATGAGGAAAAAAATATGGCTCTAGTTACTCAAAGATTATTATTTTTCAATACACTACCACCCAGGAAAGGAAAATAAGGTGTAAAATGCATTAATCATGAAATATCATGGACTTATAACTCAAAGGAGGATTGAGAGAGATCATATATTCATGGATATACTAATGATGGATGTGGGAATTATTATGGAAGGGGAAACATCTTTCCTCTTTCAAATGATTGATAAAACATCCTTGATGTGGAAGATAAAAAGAACTCAATCTGAGTATGAGAACCATAAAAATAAAATTAAATCCATTAAGGAAGGAAGATTGGAAGACATCATGTATGAGGATGGAGTTATGAAATTTGGGAAGAGGTTATGTTTTTCATCAGTACCTGAGCTAAAAAGGGAACTATTAGACAATGCTCATATCTCAAATTTCTCAATACACCCAGGTAGCACAAAGATGTATAGAGATATGAAGGAACATTTTTGGTGGGATAATATGAAGCAATAAATTGCTGACTACGTGTCAAGGTGTCTAGTTTGTCAACAAGTGATAGACGAGAGACAACATCCTAGAGGGGTCATGCAACCTATACCTATACCTATATGGAATTGGGATGACATTACAATGGATTTTGTTACAGGGATACTAAGGACACCTAGATGGAATGATGCAATATGGGTAATTATTGATCATCTCACAAAATCAGCACATTTCCTTGTTATAAGATAGATTTTACCACTTAAGCTCCAGGAAATACTTTATATTAACGAATTTTTAAGGCTTCATAGTGCACATATATCATTTATATCTGATCGAGATCCTTATTTTACATCAAAATTCTGGAAAATTCTCCATAAGGCTTTGGATACTGAGCTTTATATGTATACTTCTTATCACCACCAAATCAATAGACAGTCTGAAAGGAATATTAAGACACTAGAAGACATGTTGAGATCCTGATATCTTGAATTTCAAGGTATATGGGATCAATAATTGCCTTTGGTGGAATTTTCCTACAATAATAGTTTCCATTCTAGCATTAAAATGGTTCCATATAAAGCATTATATTGTAAGTGGTGTTGAAATCCAACTTGTTAGGATGAGGTTTGAAAAAGGAAACATATAGTCCCAAAACTTATCAAAGAGACAACTAAAAAGGTAAAGAAAATTCAGGATCATATTAAAGCATCCCAAAGTAGGCATAAGAGTTATTCTTGAAACTGAATAAAGGATTTAGAACTTCAAGTAGGACATCATGTCTTTCTAAAATTATCTTTGTGGCAGGGTGTCTTAAGGTATAGTAAGAAAGGGAAACAGAGCCCCAGGTACAACGAACCATTTGAAATTCTCAAAAGGATCATATTTGTAGCATGCCGTTTAGAAATTCCACCAAGTCTCTCCAAAGTTCATAATGTGTTCAACATGTCATTGTTAAAGAAATACATGCCAGACCCAATGCATGTACTCACCTATGAATAAATAGAGTTGGAACATGATTTTTCATAATGTGAAAAGCCTATCAAGATTATTGACACAAGGGAGTTGATATTGAGAAGTCAAACAACTCGACTAGTAATGGTTATTTCTAGAAACCATAAAATGGAAGAAGAAACATGGGAACTAGGGGATGTTATGAAGAAGAACCACCCATATCTTTTTGAATGGCTTTATACATGAAAAAAATTTAGGGTAAAATTTCCAAAGGTGGGAATAATATAACACCCCAAACATTTTATGGTATGTTTCTCTTAAATACTTTAAATTCATAGCCTATATTACATGAATCATTAAGTCTCTATGAAACAAAAATTGTTTATTTATAGCATATATTCATAACCTATCCATTAAACTTAAATTTTCCACTTATGTGTTTTGAATTTTGAAAAACGAAAATACACGGTTGCGATTAGGGTGATATTTAGAGTATGGTAGAATCAAATTAATTTTTGGTGAATAGTAACCTACCCTTAAGAATAGTAACATACCCTTATGAATAGTAATATAACTCTTATGAATGGTAACCATACCCATGAAAGCGTAAATAAAAATTTAGGCAACTTAAAAATGAAGATGAATATTTTAAGTGTTTGTATTTTTCTATTAAATAATGAAAAATTAAATTTATCATATTTATAAAATTATTTTTGAAAAATTGATTCCATTTTTTTATTATGCATATCAAAAAATGGATAGGGTGATTTTTTTGGGATTTTTCTGAAATACATGTTTTTTGTGAATTGTAAAATACATTAATTTACCGTGTAAATACATTATAATTTAAATTAACTATTCCTAGCATCATGAGTGATGTAAGCACCCAAATATCAAAATAACATACACTTATTACTATTCTTGGTCATGGGATACTCACTAGTTCTTGTCTTGTGAAGAAATAATAAATTAATGATTATAATATTAAGAAAACCCTTCACCCCTCCATTATATAAACCACCCCTCACCCCCTATTCCTCCCACACTTCTCTATCTTCAATACTTGACTAAATTCTAGTCAAATATATCTCTAATCTCATACCCATGTCCAATATTTACTGGTCTCAGCAAAAGGTGAAAAACCAAAGCCTTAAGGATATTCTCACAGAGGGGTACTCAAGAGGCGAACCTCTCTTCCTTTTTCTTTAAATTTTTCTTTCAAGTTCTATTATTTTGTTACTCTCTCATCACCTCCCCTCATCAAAATGATATTATAATTCTAGTACCTTACATGAAATTGAATTTTATTATTTTCATGCAATATTTCATCATCATCTCTCATTTCTCCCTCCGCTTACACTAAAAATGAAAATATTGTCCGAGATGAGTCAATTTATCAAATTCAAGGATGATGGGTTTCCAACTTCAATTACTATCTTCAATACTTGTAATTAAATCATTTTAATGGTTAAAAAAGATCATAATATGTGTATTTTACCTTATTAAAGGTTATGTAATCATTACACACTCATAATATAAAATAATAATAAAAAACAAGTTCATTAGGCACAAAACCGCCAAGTTAATCCAAGCGTTTGTAATTAACTTTTAACTAAGGAGTCATCCTCATTGTATACAACCCAAAATCATTATAAGATAATTTATATGTCTGTAATTTCACTAATAATATATATTAACAATTTTTTATGTTTGACCACATTTCAAACGAAGTTCCATTCATGAATACAAGTAAATCGATCATGAAAACCAAAGAAGAAAATGCTTCCAAAACAATAAAATTGAACCTCTTAAACCAATAAAAAAAAGGAATGAATGAACCTAATAAGGTTGTATTAAATAAATTAAATATATAGGAGGTTTTTAAATTATTAATTAATGAAGATAAATTTGATTATTCAGGTCATTAAGATCAATCGAGAACACCTTCAGGCTTTAGGTAAGGGATCATCTCTCTCACTTTTATTAAAGAATACCCCCTATGTTGTGTCCTTTTATTATAAATTCATAATGATGTGTTATGTTTTCAAATTACCCCCATACTTCAATTATGATATATAAATGACAGGAAACACCTTTAAACCTCATTAATCCCTCACAAGAACACCTGTTACCATGCTAAAATGTTTGTAAGGGGCTTCTTATCTCACTTTTAATTCTGTGAGATTTCCATTGTTCGCCACTTATTTCTTGCATGTGTTGTATTGTGTACTTCAATTTTATATATATTATCATGATTCTATTTTTATTCATGGTATTATATAATTTATTTGGTGGTTATTAATTTTTGGTTATACAACTCTATTGATTACAACGTGGTGGGAGAATTTGTCTCAATTTCCATTTCATTGAGACTTACTTGGTATTGTGAACCTAATATTTCTTATGTGGTGTATTCACTACCCATTGAAGATAATTTTTCATTTGAAATTTTAAACATATTATATATCCATATTTTGGTTTCATGGATATTATTAATTTCTTAAGATGTATACCCTTTTATATATGGTGTTTATTTGTAATGATGTTTTAACTATGGAAATAATGATGAATTTGTGTCCTCTACTCTATAAGGATATTTAGAAGGAATATTATAATTGAATTAAATATATGTATGATGAATTATTTGGACTTTCAGTGATGGTTTGGGGCTGCTATATCCCCTAGATGCATCGACAGGTCTCATGAGACAAATCAGTTTGAAACAAACCCTTCAAGTTTGATTCCAAAAATCATACAGGTTTCTACCCTCAAACTTAAGAAATTTAAACAGTATAGTGGTATCATATGCCAGATACATGACATCCAATTAATAATCATTCTCTTTATTCATTTTCAGTTATTACTATATACGAGGTTTTCACTATGAAAACAATCTATGGATGTAGTTTTATTATCAGTTTACTAATGGTGTGTGTTTTTCATTTATTCACCATGACATATGGACTATGCCAATTTTATTGTGATTCTATTATTTTTGATTCATACTTCCTCTATTTTCAACCCTTATTGAGAATTTTTGATCACGTCTTTCATTTGTTAACCTTCAACATGTTATGAATAGGTGACCATTTATTGAGTTCTCGTGGTTGCAGTTTATTAGTTTTTGTTATGTATTATATTTTGTTACCTTCCCAGTGTAATGTGAGCTACATGTATGTATATAGTTTCTTTAATACTAATAAACTGATCATTACTTAAGTACTTAATTCCTTATAATCATGCCAATTTAATAAGTAATGCACCGGCTCTGGGATTCTAGTGTCGGGGTGTTACAATAAAATGGCTTGAAGTGTTTTGTTAGTATGGTTTAATACAAAGGTCAAGAACATAACCCTATTCTTCCCTACCTTGTTCCTAAGGCTCCAATAATTATCTAATTGGAGGTGAGAAAACCAAGTATGAAACCAATCACACACAAAAAGGCATATAACAACATCCCTCACCTCCCCTTGAAGCACATAAATTTTCAATCTTATTTTTAAAGATCCAAATAGGGCTTTATAAACATTATTTAAAAACCCACATTATGAAACATACTATGAAAATACAAATAGAGAAACACCACTTTAAAAATCACTGAATACATCACATTCCTTTTAAATTCCACTTGTCCACATTCAAAAACAAAGATGAACCAATATAATTAACATATAAAATAATGATTAAAATGAAAGACACCTTTAGAAAACCAATCCCATCCTAAATTTGAAAACCATTTCCAAAAATATGAGTTTTTCCAATTGAAATTATTAAAAACTGAAACAATCCTTTTATAATTGAATTAGTTTTGAATAATCCTGCAATGAATTTTAGCAGACATTAGGATTTCAAGATGGAAAAATTTTATAACCTAAAAATTAAAAAACATTTTATAATCACATAGAAAACTGGGAAAAGAAACCAAAATATTCTATCAAGGATAAAAATATACTTTTTATAATTTTAATAAGTTCAAATCATGTTCTAAAAATGAAAAAGTAATTAAAGGCTTTAAATTTTAAAGGAATATGCATGGATCCAACTACCATAACTGATGACCCAAAATATAATCCCAAAATTGTAACAACGAATCATGGGTCTCTAAACACCTATCCTGGCCATAAAACAAGTAAAATTAATGGTCTATGTACCCAAGACCATGATATCACAATGTTATAATTAATTCCAACTTAATGAATGACTCAACTGTAATGAATCATAATTTTATTAATGGAATTTCCCTTCTTATGTCATAAAATACATATATCAGATAGATAAACCAAAAGAACATATTATCATAAATGAATAATGATACACTATTCAGTAAATAAACCAATAAGAAATCAAAATATTATAGTGGGACAATAAATAGAAAATAAGATAATAAAAATGGAAAATTTTGGATCTACTTGATCCACTATAATAATCATACTCATGGAAAAATATATAGAAATAAAACCTAATGTTGATAATAAAATGTTAATTTTGAAGATAAAATTATATATATAACCTTAATAGAAAGCAAAAGTGAATTAAATAAGAAGTAATTATAATAATTTAAAAACCTATATGACCGTAATAAATCAGACTGTTGGAATAGTAATCTAAGTGTTAAGAATAGTAATCTAACCGTTAGAATAGTAACCTCACCTATGAAATTATAAAATAATATTTAGGTGTATTATAAATAAAAATGATATATTGATATCATGTTATAAGTAAATAATTTTTTAGAAACTGATAACTTATGTGTTGGTATTTTTTTTAAATGTAATTTTTTTATAATTTTATAATAAATATATTGATTTAAAATAAAATTTATTTTCTTAAAATAGATTCATAAATTAATATTAAATTTTATTAAAATTATAATATAAATTTATGTGGACTTAATTAAATTTTCAAAGGGTCAAGAAATTGATTATAATATTAAAATGGGTATTTTTTTAATAAATGATGATTTTATTTAAAAATTAAATTTATCATATTTACATAATTATTTTCCTAAATTGGATTCAATTTATTAAATATTCACATAAAAAATGGATATAGTTAATTTTTGATATTTTTCTAAAATATTTGAATTTTTGTTAATAGTGAAATGTGATAATTTATGGTATTTAACATTATAAGGAAAATACATAAATTTTTGAGTCCTGGTTGATGTAAGAACCCATTGGTTCATACTCTCTAGAACCATTTAATATATTTATTCATAGTGATAAACACTATTAATATCCTTGTTCCAAAATAATAAACTAATGAATATAATAATAAAAACCACCTCTCTCATCCCCTATAAATACCACACCTTATCCTCACACCTTATAAGACGTGTAGAATGCCAATATTCTACCCAAATACATTCCCAAGACTCTTCCCCACATCTAAAATCTACTAATATTAATTATCCTATACTTTATGTTTATTTACCAAACATGTGTATGTATCTTTATTAATCTTTATTTTAAGGGTAAATTACTTGTTTTAAAAGGTTTTGTTCTCAATTCCTCTTGATAAGCAAACCCGATTAATGGTGTAACGACCCGAAATTTTATAAATAAAATTCCCCTTGAAATTTAATTATGTGAATTATTATATATAATATATATAGAAAATGCACTAACTTATTTGATTTTATCCTATATGATTTAAAAGACTGTTAATCATCATTACCATTGATAATATAGTCATTGAATAGTGATCACATGATTATTATAAATATTGTGTTTTTACAAATCCAAATAACACAGAAAAAGAAATTGATGGAATCAAATACTAGGATCATACCCTATAAAGCCTATTTATTGGATCTTCTATGGGATATAGAATCACTAGGCCTTACCCTTGACAAATCCCAAGCTGATATCCAATAATTTAAGAACAATAAAAACTATTTATTGGATAAGTTCAAGTTCATTAAGATCGTGACTCAATCCATGTACTCTGAACCAACCCATGAAAGCCTCATTGTTGCACACCTTACTCTTATTGTGTTTTATGGTGTATTAAATGAATATATATCAAGATCCTAATAATTTGAATATTTATATTTTATAGAATAATGAATATATTTTCATCTTATTATTTTTAATTTATAAATGATTTTGATTTTTATACAATAAAACACAAATTGTATTTTTGGGTAGTATTAAAATTCAATTAAGGAATTTATTTTGATAAGTTAATGGATTCTTTAAATAAAAAAATTTATAAAAATATTATGATTAAACAATTTTTATTAAATATAAATTATCATATAATTTTTATGAAGTCAAATGTAATTTTTATATGGGTTCGAAAATTATTATTGTCAAAAAACCCAGCATTTCTCAATAAATGTAAAATATTATTTTAAAAGTGAAAATTCAAATATTCATAAAAAATAGATAAAATTAATATTATTTTTGTAATACAAATGTTTAAATTATACAATGGTTAATTTCTCATAATTTTCTAAGACAGTTGATTTTTTGGGTAAAAAATAAATCTAATATAAATATACAGTGTGTATTATAACACCATAATGACCTAAAAATGATGTAATAAATACTATTAAGGGTATCCAAGACCAAATATATTTTTCCCATTTAAAATAATTTGATTTTAATTTGATTTTATTAATTTTATAAATCCTTTATGAATCTTCCAAAACCTATAATATATTTTAAGGTTTTAAAATCATTTCTTTAAGGACATGACTCACTTCCACATCAACAATGGTATTATTTTAATAATTTTGGAACATGGCCTTATAAAATAAATAAAAAAACTACCATTTAATATAAAACATGGTAAGGTTTATGGTTTTGGTTATTTTAATATATCGAGTCCAAAACCTATGTTTGAGAAATAATAAAGAACTCCCCTCTCTTTTCCTATATAAACCCACCAAAACTCCCATTTCTATTAACTCAAAATCCCTAGATAAATCCATAATATGACCTACCATATCTATATTCCTCCAAAGGATCTACTAATATCTCAATAATCTCCTCCCATGAATTTGGAATCACCCTTTCAATGTAAGGGATCAGTTCTTTCTCCTCTTTGTTCAAGTATCTTCTTTATCTTATGTCTTTTATCTTCATTTCCTAATAATGGGATATGTTATTCCATATCCCCCATACATTCCATTTTCTATCTAAATGATGATATATCTATTTTACTCTCATCAATACCTTCCATGAACATTTATACACCCCCATTATGCTGCTGAAATTTCTCCATGATTTTCCAAGCCGAATAATTGTGTAGTGAATGCCCATACCCATTTCCTGTCAAGGGTGTTCACATTTATACACATATAATTCTTGATTAGGTACTTATATTTCCACACTCATTGATTATGGAATAAAATATTATTATGAATTAATCTATTTTGTATGATCTATGTGGCACACTTAAGTATGATAATGAAAGGAAATTAACAGGTGCACCCAGAATTATATAGCACTCCAATACATTTGATAATGTTTAGTCTCATGAGATTTCATGGAAGAGATTATAGAGTGAGACTAATCTACCATGGGACTTTTCTCATCACTATTTTTTGTAATTTATCCTTCAAATATGTTTATAATGTAGTGTTTTAAGTTGTTGTCACGTTTCCTATTTTTCCTTTATGATTATCATGTTATATCATTTCTCATTATTCATGTTTATGATTATCACCCATTTTATGTCTCATTGGTATTCCTATTGTCTAACATGTATTAATTTCTTCATTTTATTCCATGTTTATTTCCATAATAGTATTTATAGATCACCCTTTTCATATATATGTCCCCAGGTTATCTCGTGCAGTTTTAAGTTCGAAAGAATGTTATGAGCATGTTAAGGATGTTTTCAATAAATATGATGCATTACCTATTTTAAGTTGTTATGTAATGTACCTAATTCCCAAATATACTATAATTATAGATCTAATGGGTTTTATTATGTGTACTCTTATGTAATAAATCATGAATTAATATATAATAAATAGAAGGGTTTTCGTAGTTGGTATCAAAAGAAAATTTTAGTTATTTTTGATTTTAGGATTAAAAAACTCTGTAAAATTATTTAGGGATAAAAATAATTATAATAAAACATCCCTAAATTTTGGTAAAGTATAGAATATGTTTTTTGTCAATAAAATGCATCCCTTTCTGGATACTATAAGTGGATATGGCTCTGGAACAGATGTACATAGGGGTAAAACCTGAAAACACTGCGTTGAACTAGACTCGACTAAGAACTATCGCATGATGACAAGCCTTAATGCACATATGGTTTGAAACACTTGGGAGATATGATTTGGTAAATTCACAAGCTCATTAAAAACCAATATTAAGGGAAAAAAATTTCTTAAGTTTCTATGTTAGAAAATAGATTATAGATAACATATATTGAATCCTATAAATCCATACTTTAAGAAAATTCATTTCATTTATAAGTTATCCCTTTAATATCATTGGATTATAATTTTTTTGTTTAATAGTTTAAAAGTATTCATCCATAATTTTACCTTTACTCTAGAAAATGGTTGTAAAGATGAGGAACTCAGTAAACAACCAATGTGCAAGTCAATTTGATGGCTACCTAAATGAGATTCCTGACAAGATGGGAGCTCAAGTGGGATATCTTTTGATTATTCCAAACCAGCTATCAAACATCAGAACTAACAACTAGTATTTTTTTAATACTTAAATATTTAAAGGAAGAGGAAGAACACATATTATGTATGTTTATCTAATAAAGGTGATAAGGGAAAAAATCCCAATTTCCTTCGTGAAAAAATTGTGGAAAGAGGCACCAAGGGAAATGTCAAAAAGTAACTATGATAAGTTTCAAGTGTGTAAAGATGTGGAATAAAGTATCCAATTTACATGGGAAAATGGATAATGTAATGGATGGAAATAATTTTCAATCTAAGGTACCATATGCAGTTCTATATTGTAAATGTGGAGAATTCAAGAATTATCCAAGACAATGCTCTATGTTAAAGGCTGACAAGCATGATGAGCACCAATAATCTTCCAGAACAAGGGAACAATGATAGGTCAATGAAGAGATAGATCGTTATGATTTAACTACATATAACCTCTACACCATAGTAGTGTATTTCATTTTTTATTTCAATTCATCCCCTATATTCATGTCTTGTAAGTTTTCAAATAACATCATTTCATAACCTGAAATAATTTTATATCATCGAGAAAACCTCTGTCATTATTGTATCACATATTAATGTTTTGGGGAATTTTCTTCATTAAAAATATTATAGTTCACCCTTCAGTGGAATTTTGTAACACCCTAAGATTCCCCGGTATGCTTCTCTTTGAATGATACAGTAGCGTGTGTTATACGCAACTTCGAGTTCTAACACACACCACAACCAATCAAACTAGCTATTATGAATAGTAATACCCACTTTTTAAAATTATATAAATATTATATTTAAAAATGGACTTCATTTTTGGATTCAGAATATTGAAATTATTTTAGAGTGAATTTTTTGTATTTTCTAAAAACTTTAAATTTTTGATGAATAGTGAAAAACACTGAGTTATAGTTTAAAACCGAATTTTTATTTAAATAATTATTTTTTTATTTAAATTTATTTCATGTCAAAATAGATAAATAATACCTATATAATTTCAATATAATTTATTGGAGTCAATTTATAATAATTTTAGATATATAAAATTTTTATCGACCTTTTCACCGCCTTTTACCCACCTCCTAGGAGAATTTGCAAATTCGCATAAAACTGAATTTTACCACTTCTGTGAGTGGAATTTCGAAAATTCAAGAGACACGGTTAATATCAAGGAGTAAAATTTGATTCAATAAGTTAAAATAATTTTTGGTGAATAGTAAAGTTTTACTTTTATTTAACACGATTAAAAGTAAATAGGGTAATTAAGGGTAAAAATTATATTAATATTACCCTAACACATATCTTAATTCTATTGGACAAGTGTATCTCGACCCAAAACAACCTCAGGAATAAAATATTATCATTTAGTTCCACTTGGATTAGATTATGACATTTATTATTATTTAATTCAAAGAAGAGTTAAAAGAGTTAAAATCAAAGTTTAATAACTAAAACATTTTTAATATTGGTTTATACATAAGATAAATTCAATTGTAAATATTAATTAGAAAGATAAAAATATTTCATACATAATGGTATTTTATTTATAATTTTTAGACATTAAATAATTTAATTTATTTATGACACAATGATGATGCAGTAATTACCATTTTAATGAAAGATTAAGATAATGGATATTATAAATACCCAAAAAATGTAATTTGAGACTTTTTATGAATTACAATAATTTTCTAGGTTAATATGACATATTAGGATTGGTTACATGAATGTTTTCTAATTAATAATGATTTTATGAATTTATCAAAAACAAAATACCCAACAGTGTCAAAATTGACATAAAAGAGTTTTTAAAACAAATATTATATTATTAATTGATATTCTATTCAAAAAAATCTAAGGTTCATCCAAAGTACTTATATCATGATAGGTGTATCATTAAAGGACCTCTTGGGGGTTAATTTTAAGTTTATAGTAATTTTATTGACCATATAATATAAAAATACAAAGAGATATGGTAAATGTAAAACTAATTAACTAAGAGTTAAAACCAAAAGATAAGGTTAATAAAGTAACCCAAACCTGTCTAAAACCTATTGGTTGAATGGATTTAAACCCATAACAACCTTATCCTATAAATAAATAAATTTGGAGCCATTATAAACCGAATATGAATTTATTAGAAAATAATATTTTAAGTTTTTCCTAAGGTGCCCCTCACCCGTCTTATAAAATGGCACTCCACCTTCTCTCAAATTAATACCTTTAAAGCTTTTCGGCTCGTCCATACGCTGACCAAATATCCTATAAACTTCCGTCACTTCAACCTAGAGGCCTTAGTTTGTTCAGAAATCCAACCTAAGGATCCGTTTTGATCAAATCAAAAGGAAGAACCCGAAGAAGAGGCAATGTTTTCACCACCCTCTTTCAAGTTCCTTTCTTCTTCCACTTCTTCTTTATTTGTTATTTCCATACTAAAATAATAACTACAGTATATTCTATATATTGTGATGTTATTATAAATATGGTATAACCTTATTTAGTATTTTATCCATCCTTTGAATGACATGTCACCATACTTGCGTACGTACGGCTTACCGTCTCCACGTCGTGGTGTAATTGTTATTCAAAACATTATTATTTGGATGGGTATGATAATGATGTGTAATTGAAGTAAATAATAAATATATCATTCTAATGATTCTTTATATATTATATACCATCCATTATATATTATTTTAATATCAAAATAATGATATTGTCGCTCGTGTGTACGTACGGACTACCGTCTCCACGAACGCGATGAGATTCATTCCCCATCGTATCCATTCAAGAATAATTCTCATTTTATGATTAAAAATAATTTTTAAGGACTTGATATCATTCTAGATATGAATAATACACAACCTATGGATAAAAAACACAGCTTATGTAACAAAACATATAAAAGAAAACGAGTAAGTAAACACCTGAAACGACGATAATACTAAAATATTTTTAACGAAACAATATTAAAAGATCATATATGATATCATATTTATGTATCTGATTCTTGTATAATTTAATAACAATGATTTAACTATTATACAGGAGGTTAACCTACCCTCAACCAAGGAAAAGTACAAGGTAAGGGTTTATTTCACAATCTCTTCATTATCTGAGGTTGTTTATACGTAATTATCTACTGGGACCTCTTTATCATCCACATCCATGTTTCTTAAAAATGTATTTCAAAAATTCTTACTATTTTATAGAATATGTGTTAAAGTCATTTATACCCTTGTTTAACTTTTTATAAGATGTTTATTAATGAATCTTTCCGTCGTTTTCCAAATAAGGTCTTCTTTAAACTTTTTGACAGAATTAAGGTAGGAATTTTTTTTAACTTGTACGATGGGTTTGGCTATTTTCCGCCATTATAAAATCGTCGAAGCTTCCCTTACAATCTTATAAGAATATTTTTAAACTAAAATTTTTCTTTATAATCATTATTTCAAAATAGAAATAGATATTTCTCTAAAAAGGGTTTTGATTTCATCTATGTCAACATCATTTGATGGATTTTAAGTTTATTTGAAGTTGATTTATTATGATACAAAACTTCCATATTGTATTGAAGGTTTTGTGGTATGTTTGACTATGGATGTGCTATTTTTATATCATTCATGTTTTATGGTTAAATTATTGTCATTTTGTATGCTAGTTTTAAAACGAATTTTTATGATATGTTTAAACCATTTCATATGAGGAATATATTGGACTTAATAAGTGATAAGTGGAGCCCATTATAGCTCCCCGATGCATCAGTAGGTCTCATGAGACAACTAGACGTGGAATTTGATGAGGCCCTTTCCCAATTTGATATATAGTTTTGGCCGAGGCCTTAATTATTGTTAGACGTCTTGGTTGATTCCTTGAAAAAATGTTTCAGAATGTCCATCATTATACATTCTCTCATTATGGAAATAAAATTACTGGTTCATGTGGTCATTAGACTAGTAGAATACCCATGATTGTGTTTTTTTTAATTATTTACTCAACTCATATTCTTTCCATAAAAGTATTCATGTTTATTATTGGTAATGGCATGTGGTTTCAATTATTCCTCATACATAATATTTATGTCATTTTCCGTTGTATTACTTACCCTTACTGAGCGTTTGGGCTCACCCCTTTCTTATGTTTCATTTTCCCATGATATGAAGAATTTATTTATGAGTGACCTGCAGGAATAATCTAGGATACTTGTATGTTTCTAATAAAATATATTTGTGTTGTATTTCTCCTCAAGATATAAAGTTGAAATGATGTATGAATCTTGTTTCCAATAATACTAAACTGATCAGTCTTTTGAGACATGATTTCCTTGTGATCATGCCAATGTTATGTAATAATGCACCGACTCTAGGTAAATGGGGTTGGGTCATTACTGTTGGTATTAGAGGAACTTTAGTAAAAACCTTGGAAACTAGATTAAGATAAACTCTGATTAGATCACATAGCCTTAAGATAGACTTTGAGGATTAGTATAGAAGAACTTCCTAGAATTTTGGTATTATAGATATTTTGTGACTTTTCCATGAAATACATCCATGTCTGGATACGAGCAGTTAGAGTCGGCTCTGGCACAGATGTACCTAGGGGTAAAACCCGAAAACATCGCTTTGAGCTAGACTCGAACGGGAACTGGTGCACGACAACGGGCCTTGCTGCACTCTTGGTTACGACACTCCCAAGGGATATTCTTAGGATAATTATCATTTTCTTTACAAACCATTATAAATGATTTATGAGTATATAAATCCTCAAAGAAAACATTTTTATTATTATGGATTATATCCATAAACTGTTCAATTTATGTTAAGCATTTTAGAAGTTTGGAATTATATATTTCGATTCATAAACTAATCTAGTTTATGCCATTGTTTAGAAATGGTGCCTAGTGTAAGGAATGGAATCGTATAAATACATGCACTCTATATAGGGATTTCCCTCCTACTCAAAAGAATTATAATAGAGCTGGTGATGCAACTGGTTCTGATCATCTAATCACCATACTAGGACAACTCACTCAGGTTATGAGTAATAACCTTACCTGTATGGAGCACCCTGATCCGCAGCATGGAGGATCAGTGTTAGATCACTTCATGAGGCAACAACCACCCAAATTCAATGGGAATACAAATCCACTAGTAGCTGAGCAATGGATAAATTCCTTAGAGAAAATATTCCATGCCTTGGGGAGTAGCGAAAGGGAAAAAGTTGTCCTTGCAGTTTACAGCCTCACTGGAGATGCTGATCAATGGTGGTCATTGATTCAAAACACAAAGGAAGATGATTAAGTATCAAATATGGAATGGAGTGAGTTCAAAGATATTTTCTTAGAAAAATACACTCCTCTTTACCATCGAGAAGATATGGAAAGGAAATTTCTGAGTCTGAAGCAAAAGGAGGATGAGAATGTCACAAAGTATGAGGCTAACTTTACAAGGTTAGCGAGGAATGCTGTAGATTATATATGTAACCCAAGAATTAATATTCATCATTTATTTGATGGGTTAAAACCATTTCTCTAACGAGAATTAGTATCACAATCCTTCCCATCATACGAAGATATTATCTCGTGTGCTATCAAGACAGAAAAGGAATTCTCTAAGTCTTATGACTTTAAATCAAAGCAAGAGAAGAAGAAATCTACTGAAAACTCTGGGAAAGTAAATAAGGAAACAGGGAATAAGGAAAGAATTTAATTTCCTCCCTGTGATAATTGTGGAAGGAAGCACCCTGGTGCCTGTCTAAAAGGAAAACGAGTATACTACAAATGTGGACGAAAAGGCCATTTAGCTGGAGATTGTAAGGGAAAGAACGATGCTACCAATGTTCAATGCTACAATTGCATGGAGATGGGACATTATGAAAATGAATGTCCTAAGCATCAGAGAAACTTACCTCAGAAAAGGCCAAGGGATCAAGGCCAAGCTTATTCTATCACTACTGTTGAGGTAGAAGCTTTAAAAGATGTGGTGGCAGGTAATTTAATGGTTTCCTCAAGTTTAGAAACTGCTTTATTTGATTCTAGATCCTTGTATTGTTTCATATATTCCCAGTTTGGTAAGAAAATTAGATATTTCCTATTTTATTTGACAAGGGAGTTGTCAGTAAAAACTCCTAAGGGAATTATTATTCCTATAAAGTTCTGTGAATCAATTCCCATTAGAGTATATAAATGTTCTTTATTTGCTGATCTCACCGTCATACCCATGATTTAATTTGATATAATCCTAGGTATGGATTGTATTTTGGACCATGATGCAAAGATTTATTGTATGAAGAAGGAAGTTACGATTTTTGATGATGATGATAAAGAACACCTTTTCTTTATATCAGAATCATCACCACCTGATTCTTATATAGATCCACCCCCAGTAGCTCAACTAAATTCAATTGTCGGGGAGGAAGAGAATGAAATAATTGTGAGTGAGGAAAGGAATGTTAAAATAGAGGATGTACCTATTGTTAAGGAATATTTAGATGTATTTCCAGAATATTTACCTGGACATCCTCCAGAACGAGAAATTGAGTTTTCCATTGATTTAATTATTGGTTCAAGGCTCATATCGAAGACCCCTTATAGAATGGTCACTATGGAATTAGTGTAACTAAAGAAACAACTAGAATAATTGAGTAATAAGGGATTTATTCTTCCTATTTTTTCTTTATGGGGAGCCCCTGTTCTTTTTGTAAAGAATAAAGATGGATCTATGAGGTTGTGCATTGGCTACCGGGAGATAAATGCTATACCAACAATGAACAAGTATCCCCTACCTCACATTGATGATTTATTTGACCAACATGCGTAGAGCTCAATAATTTTCAAATATTGACCTTCGATCTGGATACCATCAGTTGTGTGTGAAGAAGGAATACATTCCGAAGATAGCATTTCAAACCAGGTATGGGAATTACGAGTTTACAGTAATGCCTTTTGGATTGACTAATGCACCCTTTGTATTCATGGATCTAATGAACAAAGTTTTCAATTAATATCTCGATGATTTTGTGGTGGTATTTATTGATGATATCTTGTTATACTCCAAAATCTACAAAGATCATGAAAATCACTTGCGCATTATCCTGAAGACTCTTAGAAGACATGAATTATATGGGAAGTTTAGAAAGTGTGAATTCTGAATTTTGGAGATTTCTTTTCTTGGCCATATTTTCTCTAAGGATGGAATCTCTTTGGATCCTTCTAAGACCAAGGAAATCCAAGAATGGCTAGCACCGACGAGTATAACTGAGGTACGCAATTTTATTGGTTTAGCAGGTTATTATCGGTGTTTCGTCCAAAACTTTGCCCGATTGGCTAACCCATTAACGAAGCTCACACGTAAAGGGGTTAAATTTGTTTGGACAAAAGAGTGTGAAGAATTTTTTGATTAAATGAAGTGAAGATTAGTCAATCCTCCTATATTGACTCTTCCATCAGGGAATGACAGGTTTGTTATTTATAGTGATGCATATAAGAAAGGACTTGGTTGTGTCCTTATGCATAATGATATGGTTATTTCCTATGCATCATGACAACTGAATATTCATGAGAAAAACTATCCTACTCATGATCTTGAGTTTGAAGCTATAATATTTTCTTTGAAGATTTGGAGACACTGCCTATATGGTGAAAAATGTGAGATTTATTCTGATCACAAGAGTTTGAAGTATATTTTCACACAGAAAGAACTCAACATGAGGAAAAGGTGATGGCTTGAACTACTCAAGGATTATGATTGCACTATACACTACCACCCGAGGAAGGAAAATAAGGTGGAGGATGCTTTGATTAGAAAGGATCATGGAGTTTTGAACAAGATGAGAGTTGAAAAGGATCCTATATATATGGATCTAGTAAAGATTTATATGGGAATAACCATGTAAGGTGAAACATCAATGCTTTTTCAAATGATTGTCAAACCATATTTACTAGAAAAGATAAAGAGTTCTCATACTGGTGATGAAGAGTTTCAAAAGAAGATTAAAGCTGTGAATGTTGGGAGATTGAGTGACTTTGTGTATGAAGATGGAATTTTGATGTTTGGGAAGACACTTTGTGTTCTCGATATACCTGATCTAAAAAGGGGATTGTTGGATGATAATCATAGTTCCAATTTCTCAATACACCCTGGGAGCACTAAAATGTATAGATATTTGAAGGAACATTTTTGGTGGGACAACATGAAGAGGGAGATTTCTCATTTTGTGTCAAGATGTATGGTTTGTGAACAAGAGAAATCTGGAAGGCAACAGCCTGGAGGAGTCATGCAACCTCTTCCCATACCTGATTGGAAACAGTATAATATCACGATGGACTTTGTCATGGGACTACCAAAGACTCCTAGAAGGAATGATGCAATATGGGTCATTATTTATCGTCTTACCAAATCCGCACATTTTCTTGCTATAAGAGAAGATCTACCAATTGAACATCTAGAAAGTCTATATATTAATGAAGTTTTGAGACTTCATGGAGTACCCCTATCAATTGTTTCTGATCGTGATCCCCGTTTTACTTCAATATTCTGTAAAAGTCTTCAGAAATACTTGGATACTATACTTCGTTTGAGCACTGCCTACCACCCCCAAACTGATGGACAGTCATAACGGACTATTCAAACCATAGAAGACATGTTGAGATCTTTCTCACGTGACTTTTAGGGTATGTGGGATCAATATTTACCTCTGGTGTAATTTTCCTATAACAATAGCTTCCATTCAAGTATTCGGATGGCACCATATGAAGCGTTATACGGAAAGAGATGTCGCACACCAACCTGTTGGGATGATGTTGGTGAGAGAAAACTCATAGGCCTAGAACTGGTGGAGGAAACTATTGAAAAGGTGAAGGTAATCCAAAACCACATCAAAGAATCTCAAAGTAGGCAGAAGAGCTATGCCAATAACCGAAGGAAGGATTTGGAATTTCAGGTAGGAGATCAAGTTTTCTTGAAGGTATCTCCATGGAAGGGAGTTATACATTTCGGTAAGAATGGTAAATTGAGTCACAGGTACATCAGAACTTTCGAAATTCTAGAACAAATTGGGGTTGTAGCTTACGGTTTGGAAATGCTGCCAAATCTCTCCAAAGTTCACGATGTGTTCTACGTATCACTTTTGAGAAAATACATTCCTGACCCAATGAATGTAATCACCTATGAAGAATCAGAATTGGAACCCAATCTATCTTATTTAGAAGATCCTGTAAGGATTCTAGATATGAGAGAACAAGTGCTGAGAAACCAGACCACTTGTCTGTTAAAAGTTCTATGGAGAAATCATAAGATGGAATAGGCAACGTGGGAACCTGGGGAACATATGATGAATAACCACCAGAGTCTTTTTATGCAATAATATTCTATAAATTTCGAGGACAAATTTTTTTTAAGGAGGTGAGAATTTAACGCCCCAACCTTCTACGGTATGCTTCTATTTGAATAATACAGTAGTGTTTGTTGTACGCAACTTCGAGTTCTAACACACGCCACAACCAATCAAACTAGTCGTTATGAATAGTAATATCCAATTTTTGAAATTTTATAAATATTATCTTTCAAAATGGACTTCATTTTTGGATTTGTAATATTGAAATTAGCTTAGGGTGAATTTTTGGTATTTTTCTGAAAAGTTTCAATTTTTGATGAATAGTGAAAAACACTGAGTTATAGATTAAAACCGAATTTTTATTTAAATAATTATTTATTTTATTTAAATTTATTTTAGGTCAAAATAGATACATAATACCTATATAAGTTTAATTTAATTAATCGAAGTCAGTTTGGAATAATTTTAGATATATAAAATTTTTATCAAACTTTGCACCGTCTTTTACCCACCTCCTAGGAGAATTTTCAAATTCACATAAAACATAATTTTACCACTTCTATGAGTGGAATTTTAAAAATCCAAGAGACATGGTTAATATCAAGGAGTAAAATGTGCTTCAATAAGATAAATATAATTTTTTGTGAATAGTAACTTTTTACTTTTATTTACCACGGCTAAAAGTAAATATTGTAATTAAGGGTAAAAATGATATTAATATTAACCTAACACATGTAATAATTCTATTGGAAAAGTAAATATCTACCACAAAAAACCTTAGGAATAAACTATTATCATTTATTTCCACTTGGATTAGATTAGGACATTTATTATTATTTAATTCAAAGAAGAGTGAAAGGAGTTAAAATCAAAGTTTAATAACTAAAACATTTTTAATATAGGGTTATACATAAGATAAATTCGATTATAAATATTAATTAGAAATATAAAGAGATTTACTACATAATAGTATTTTATTTGTAACTTTTAGACATTAAATAATTTTATTTATTTATGGCACAATGATGATGCAGTAATTACTGTATTAATGAAATATTAAGATAATTGATATTATAAATACCCAAATAAATGTAATTTGAGACTTTTTATGAATTCCACTAATTTTATAGGTTAATATGACATATTATTATTGGTTATATTAATTTTTTATAATTAATAATGTTGGTATGAATTTATCAAAAACAAAATACCCAATAGTGTCAAAATTGACATAAAAGAGGTTTTAAAACAAATATTATATTATTAATTGATATTTTATTCCTAAAAATATAAGTTTTTTCCCAAAGGACTTATATAATGATAGGTGTATCATTAATGGACCACTTGTGTGTCTATTGGAAGTTTATAGTAAGTTTATTAACCATATAATATAAAAATACAAAGAGAAATGGTAAATGTCAAACTAATTAACTAAGAGTTAAAACTAAAAGATAAGGTTAATAAAGTGACACAAAACTATATAAAACCTATTTTTTGAATGTATTTCTACCCATAACCACCATATACTATAAATAAATCAATTTTGAGCAATTATTAACCGAATATGAATTTATTATAAAATAATATTTTATGTTTTTCTTAAGGTACCCCTCCCCCCTCTTATAAAATGGCACTCCCCCTTCTCTCACATTAATACCTTCAATGCCTTTTGTCTCGGCCAACCCCTGCCCAAATATCCTCTAAACTTCCCTCAATTAAACCTAGAGGCCTTATTTTGATCAGAAATTCAACCTAAGGAGCCCTTTTGATCAAATCAAAAGGAAGAACCCGAAGAAGGGGTAATGTTTTCACCACACTCTTTCAAGTTCCTTTCTTCTTCCACTTCTTATTTATTTGTTATTTCCATTCTAAAATAATAAATCCAGTATCTTCTATATAATTTGATGTTATTATAAATATGGTACAACCCTATTCAGTATTCTATCCATCCTTTGAATGACATGTCATCATATGTGCGTACGTACGGCTTACCATCTCCATGTTGTAGTGTAATTGTTATTCAAAACATTATTATTTGGATGGGTATGATAATGATGTTTAATTGAAGTAAATAATAAATATAAAATTATAATGATTATGTATATATGATATAACATCCATTATATATTATTTTAATATCAAAAGAATGATATTGTCTCTTGTGTGTACGTACGGACTACCGTCTCCATGAACGTGATGAGATTCATTCCTCATCGTATCCATTCAAGACTAATTCTCATTTGATGATTAAAAATAATGATTAAGGACTTGATATCATTATGTATATGAATAGTATACAACCTATGGATAACAAACATGGCTTATGTAACAAAACATATAAAATAAAACGAGTAAGTGAACACCCAAAATTACAATAATACTAAAATATTATTAACAAAATAATATTAAATGATCATATATGATATCATATTTATGTATATGATTCTTGTCTAATTAAAAATTATTTAACTATTATACAGTAGGTTAACCTACCATAGACCAAGGAAAAGTACAAGGTAAGGGTTCATTTCACTATCTCTTCATTATCTGAGGTTATTTATACGTAATTATCTATTGGGACCTCTTTATCATCCACATCCATATTTCTAAAAAATGTATTTCAAACATTATTACTATATTATATAATATGGGTTAAATTCATTTATACCCTTTTTGACTTTTTATAAGATTTTTATAAAGGAATCTCTCTGTCATTTTCCAAACAAGGTCATTTTTAACCTTTTCGACAAAATTAACGTAAGAATGTTTTTTTAACTTATACGGCGGGTGCGGCTATTTTCCGCCATTATAAAATCATCGTAGCTTCCCTTAAAATCTCTTAAGAATATTTTTAAACTAAATTTTTTCTTTATAATCATGATTTCAAAATAGAAATATATATTTCTCTAAAAAGGGTTTTTATTTCATCTATGTCAACATCCTTTGATGGATTTTATGTTTATTTAAAGTTGATATATTAGGATTCAAAACTTCCATATTGTATTGAAGGTTTTGTGATATGTTTGACTGTGGATGTGCTATTTTTATACCATTCATGGTTTATGGTTAAAGTATTGACATTTCTTATGCTAGTGTTAATACAAATGTTTATGATATGTTTAAACCTTTTCATATGAGGAATGTATTGGACTTAGTAAGTGATGGGTGGAGCTCGCTATAGCTCCTTGATGCATCGGTAGGTCTCATGAGAAAACTAGACGTGGAATTGGCTGAGCCCCTTTCCCAATTAGATATGTGGTTATGTTCGAGGCCTTAATCATTTTTAGACGTCTTGGCTGAGGCCTTGAAAAAAAAATTCAGAATGTCTGGAATTATGCATTACCTCATTATGGAAATAATATTGATGGTTCATGTGGTCATTCAACTAGTAGAATACCCATGCTTATGTTTTTTTGGCATTATTTACTCAGCTCATATTCTTTCCATAAAAGTGTTCATGTTTATTATTGGTAATGGAATGTGGTTTCAATTATTCACCATGCATAATATTTATGTCATTTTCAGTTATATTACTTACCCTTACTGAGCGTTGGAGCTCACCCCTTTCTTATGTTTCATTTTCCCAGGATATGAAGAAGTTAGTTATGAGTGACCTGTAGGCATAATCTAGGAGGCTTGGATGTTTCTAATGAAATATATTTTTGTTGTATTTATCTTCAAGCTGTAAAGTTGAACTTATGTATGAATCTTGTTTCCAATAATACTAAACTGATCGGTCTTTCGAGACATGATTTCCTTGTGATCATGAAAATGTTATGTAATAATGCACCAACTCTGGGTAACTAGGGTCGGGGTGTTACAAATTTTATTTTATCCTAGTCATGGAATGGTTTTATTTTTATGAAGACAACATAAATTACTTGTATAAGGAATCCACCCTCCGTACCATGAATCACCCCCTATTATGTAAAATTTCAGGGAGGATGATGAATCTTCTTTAGCACCAACATATCAAGAATGGATATTATTTCCCTTATAATGAATTGTATCGAGCTCAAATTATTGAGTTTAAGGATATGATCATCGTTGAAGACATGTCCATTTTGAGGGAAGACGCTAATTTGTTTCCCATAATAATTTCTTGGTATCCCTCCAAATTGAGTCATTGAGTTCATAATAGAACTTATACCAGGAAAAAGTAACATCACAAGGGCATGTTATCATAAGAAATGGGATATATGTGGATCCTTCAAAGATAGAATCAATTGAAGGATGGGAGGGGCCAATATAGGTGAAAGATATCTGTAGTTTCCTTGGATTGGCTGAGAACTATAATTAATTTGTGAGAAATTTCATGAAATTTTAAAACCCTCAAAATAAGAAAAATCAGAAGGGAGTCAAATGTTTTTGGAATAAATAATTTTAAGAGATATTCAAGGATTTGAAAAATTGGTTTATCCCACCACATGTACTTACACTACCCATAAGTGGAGAACTTTTTGTGTTATACAACAATGCCTCAAATGAGGGATTGAGTTTTGTATTAATGCAGAATGAAAAATTTAAAACCTATGACCCAAAGAAATTGGAATTTCATGAACAAAACTACCCAAATCATGATCTAGATTAATCTTCAGTGACCTTCTCATTGAAAATTTTCTAGCATTATCTCTTTATGTAGAAGTCTGAAATATATACACATCACAAAATATTCAAGTATATATTCACATAAAAAGATATGAATATGTTTCCATGAAGATGGATAGAGCTGATCAAGGACTATGACTTCTCAATCCACTATCATCCTAAGAAATAAAATATAGTGTTATATTATCTAAGTAGAAAGGATCCAATAATTTTATCCTTGATGAGAATTGAGAAGGATTCGATCTTCTTAGATCTGAAAAGGATGTACAAGAGAATCATAGCGGAAGGATCATCATCAATCCTTTCATAAATGATTTCTTAATCATCCCTTCTATAGAGGATAAAGGATTCTCAAAGAGTTTTTTTGGAATTTTAAAAAAGTGGAATCTATAATAAAAGGCAAATACTTAGAGTTCAATGTCAATGAATAAAGAGTTATGAGATTTGGGTCAGGACTACACGTGCCATGAAATACCAAGTTAAAGAAGGAGTTGTTGGATGATTCACATGGTTCGACTTTATTTACCCATATAGAAAGAAAAAATATGTATCAATATTTATGAGAGAACTATTAGTGGGGAAATATGAAGATAGAGATCGTGGAATATACATCAATATGTCTTTTAGGTCAGAAAATGAAGGCATAAAGGAAAAAATACAAGGGGGTGATGAAACCATTACCCATACATACATGGAAATGGGAATAATCACCATAGAATTTTTCACTGGTCTTCCGAAGACATAAAAAGGAAATAATTTTATATGGTTTGTGGTGGATCATCTTACAAATATTGATCACTCCATTTCAATTTGAGAGGAATTATCACTTGATCAACATGCAAAGATATACATTAGAGAAGTGGTGTTTCTGATCAAGATCCAAGATTTAACTCTAAGTTCTGGAATAGTCTCTAACATGCTCTAAATACTGAGTTGAAATTAAGAAAATCATATCACCCCAAAACTGATGGCCAATCTGATCATACTATCTAGACACTTGAGAACATTTTGATAGCATGCTCAATTAAATTTAAAGGAGGATGGGATCAACACCTTCTTTTTTTCGAGTTATCATAAAATAATAATTTCCACTCAAGCATCCAAATGGATACCTATGAATACCTTAATGGGATGTGGTACAGAACACTTGAATGATAGAATGATGTTAGGGAATGAAAAATTATTGGTCTTGAAATGCTCTTGGAAATGGTGGAAAAGGTGGAAAATGTCATGACCATTTAGAAGCACATCAAGGTTGCTCGGAGTCGAAAAAAGATCTATTTTGAAAATCATTGACGAGACCTAAATTTTAAGGTTTGATACAATGTATTCCTTCACATATATCCTTGTAATAAAGTTATGAGACTTGGGAATAAGGGAAATATCTTTCCATGATACACTGGTCCATTTGAGATCCTTGATACCATCGGAGCGGTGAACTATCGAGTATCACTCTTACCTAACCTATATCAAGTACATGATGTGTTCCACATATCACTCTTTAGGAAGTAAATACCATACCCCTCACATGTACTCAATATAGAGTTGGTACCATTAGGTAATTATTTTTTCTATGAGGAGCAATCGGTGAAGATCTTATATCATAGAGACAAAGTTCTATGAAATAATACAATACACCTAGAAAAAGTGTTTTAGGGAAATAAAATGTTTGAAGAAGTGAAATGAGAACTAGAGGAAGTGATGAAATAGAATTAACCTCGTCTTTTTTAGTGTGTGAAATGAAAATTCAAATGGTCATGTTTCTGAAGGGGGGATTGTAAAAACCTGAAGTTTTATAAATAAAACTCCCCTTCCAATTTAATTAAATGTATTATTATATATAATGGATATAGAAAACATTTACACTTATTTGATTGTATCATATTGGATATAAAATACCATTAAGCATCATTACCAATTATAATATATTCGTTTAACAGTGTTCACATGATTAGTGTAAATATTGGGTCTTAACAAGTTCAATTAACACGAACAAAGGAAGTGATGGCCTCAACTAGTAGGATCGTACCCTATGAAGTACATTTATCATATCTTTCAAGGGATTTAGAATAATTTTTATTTTACCTTGATCCATCCCATGATTATATACAAAAAATTAACCACCATCAAAACCATTTACAGGAGAAGTTCAATCTCATCGAGATCGTGGCTCAAACCATGTATGTTGAACCGCCCCATGAAAGCCTCACCGTCGCACACCTAACTCTTAGAGAGTTTTCTGGTGTATTAAAGGGATATGTATCAACACCCTAATAATATGAATATGTATATTGTATATAATAATGAATATATTTTTCTCTTATTATATTTAATTTATAAATGGTTTTTATTTTGATATAATAAAACACAAATTATATTTTTAGGTCATATTCAAATTCAATTAAGAAATTTATTATGATGTATTAATGTATTTTTTAAATGAATAATATTTTATTGAAGTATTATTATTAAATAATTTTTACTAAATATAAATTATCATATAATTTTTATGGAGTCAAAATAAATTTTAAAAGGGTTTGAAAACTATTATTGTCAAAAAAAACACATAAATTCTCAATAAATGTGGATTCTTATTATAAAATTGAAAATTCACATATTTATAAAATTATTAAGATAAAATTAATATTTTTTTTGTAATCAAAATGTTGAAATTTTCCAATCTTGAATTTTTCATAATTTTTTGCGACAACAAAATTTTTAAGTAAAAATTAAAAACGGTATAAATATAAAGTATGTATTATGAAATAATAATGACCCAAAAATGATGTAATAAATACTATTAAGGGTATAAAAACCAAAAATATGTTTCCAATTTAAAATAATTTGATTTTATGTTTATTTAATTAATTTTATAAATCCTTTATGAATCCTCCAAAACCTATAATATATTTTAATGTTTTAAAATCATTTCTCTAAGGACATGACTCACTTACACATAAGAATGGGTATTATTTTAATTATTTTGGATTTTTTTCATTATAAAATAATGAAACAAACTCTCCTTTTTCATAAACCTTGGTAAAAAACCTTGGTAAGGTTTTCGGTTTAGGTTATTTTATAATATAGAGTCCAAAACCGAAGTTTGAGAAATAATAAAGAACCCCTTCTCTTTTACTATATAAATCCAACCAATATCCCATATATCTTCACTAAAAAATAATTTTATCACATCCTTACTATGTCCTAGCCTCTCTATATTCCACTAAAGGTTCCCCTAATCTCTCAAGAAGCTCATCTCAAGCATTTTAAATCACCCTCTCAAGATAAGGGATCATTTCCTTCTCATATTTATTCAAATATCTTCTTTATCTTATGTCTTTTATCTTCATTTAATAATGTTGGGATATGATATTACATATCCCCCTTACTATCCATTTTATGTATAAATTATAATATACCCCTTTCACTCTCTTAAATCCCTTCCATGAACATTTATACTCCCTCGTTATGCTGTCAGAATTTCACCACGATTTTCCGTGCAAAAAAATTGTGTAGTGAATACCCATACCCATTTCCTATCAAGGGTGTTCACCTTTATACACATAAAATTATTTATTGGGGACTTAAATGTAATTATTCCACACTACTATATCATGGAATAAAATATGATGATAAATGAATCCATATTTTATGATCTATGTGGCCCACTTAAGTATAAGAATGAAATGAAAACGTCAAGTGTGTCTACAATAATATAGCACTCCATTGAATTGGGTAATGTTTTAGTCTCATAAGACATTATTTAAGGTATTATTGAGTGAAATTAATCTTCCATGGGACTTTTTACATAATTATTCACTAGCATTAATCCTTTACCTATGTTTATGATGCAGTGTTTTATGTTGTTGCCACATTTCCCATGTTTCCATTATGATTATCGTGTTATATCATTCCTCATTGATCATATTTATTATTATCACCCATTTAATTTCTCATTGGTTTGATATTGTTTAAAATTTAATACTTTATTCATGTTATTCCATTTTTATTCCATTACTGGTCTTTATATCTCACCCACTTCTTGTGTATGTCCCTAGGTTATCCCATGTAGTTTTAAGTTCGAAAGAACATTATGGGAATGTTGAAGAAGTTTTCAATAAATATGATGTATTCCCTATTTTAAGTTGTTATATAATGTACCTAATTCCCAAGTACACTAGAATTATTGATCTTCTGTGTTGTATTACATTTACTCTTATGTAATAAATCATGAATTAATATGTAATAAAGGGATGGGTTTCCATAAAAGTGAACTTTTCTATTTCATACCCCATTACATGTACACTCCCTAAAAAATTATAATCCACCCATATTTTATAAAATAAATCATTTTATAATGAAAATAAATTTTTATTTCACTTATAGTATTATATAAATTATTATTCTCTTACCCCATTTTAAATAATACATTTTCCCTTAAAATTCTATATAAGTGGCACATTTACAAAGTTACCTAACTAATCTTTTCTCATGTTTACACCTAATTTGGAAATCATTTATCATAAGCTATGCCTATATATCCTTTTTAATGTTAAATTATTATTTATGTCCCTTATTTCATTTATACTATTGTTATACACCCTTTGTTTATGCCTTATGACATGATTACGAAGCCCATTTTTTCCATGGGTAATCCTTTGGTTTATTACTTATGCTTGACTTCTTTATGTGGAACACATATGCATGAACATGTTATGATATGTGTGACCAGAGAGTTCTCTAATTAATTGAGTAATTTTTTAGTCTCATGAGACGTTTTGTATGGGATTAAGGACTATACCTAATCTACTATGGGGATTTGTTCACTATGTGATATAGTCTTGGTAGTTTCCAATGAAACATGTTTATGTCATGTTATATGTCACTACCACATTCCTATATTTTCATAATCATATGAATCCATGTTCTATATGATATGCCTCTAAATTTTTATTCATGATCTATTCCTTTTATGTTATCATGTTATACCTTTCTAACTCTTCAGTTATGTTTCATTACCATGTATATTCCGTTGCTAAACTATTTATCTCTCCCCTTTTATCCTTTTATTCCTTAGGTTATCATATATATTTGTAGAAGCTCAAAAGAAGTTAGGAGATAATTAAGGAGATAAATAAAATGATTTTTTATTTTAGTTTCATGTTTTCTAATTATGTACCTTATATTCAAAATGCATTAGACATTATGATCCTTGGTTTTTATTTCATGCATAATTATACTTAAAATCATGTGATATTATGTGTAAAAGACTATGGTCACTATAGATAGTATCAAAGAATAATCTAGTTATTTTTAGGGATTAGTACTGTAAATATTTAGTAAGAACCCTAGGTATAATTCTATCACTATGGATAACTGATATTGATACTTATGGAATAATAAGTTAGGGTATGATTTTTATTTATATGTTATTCCTTATATATTCATAGTTTCCTTTTTATATTCTCATTAGATAAGTATTCAAAACCCCCTAATTGTATTTTATTTATTTTTTAAAGTTAATGGAAAGAAATATGATAACTCATGCAAAAAATAAATTTGATAGGAAATTTGACTATTGCACTAATGAGATATCAAAACTTATGAGAATGGGTACCCAAAACGGCATGATAGTATTGCCTCAACTGGCTCAAGTAATGAATAATAACTTGAATAATGTGGAATTCCCTCCTTCTCCTATGAAAGAGAACATTGTGGTAGAATCATTTATGCAATAAAGGCATCCTATCTTTATTTTATATTGTAATCCCCTCATCATGGAATAAGCGATTAGATCCTTTGAGAAAATATTCTTTGTTCTATGATGCTCAGAAGAAGATGAAGTCATACTGGAGGTTTATCATTTTAATGGGGAAGCTGATCAGTGGTGTAAACTGATCAAAAAAATAAATTATAAGGATTAAATTGACTCCATATATTGGGAAGGATTCAAGAAAACATGTTTCAATAAATATATTCCCCGAACTCTACATATTAAGATGGATAAGGAGTTCCTTGAACTGAAGAAGAAGGAATATGAATCTATCAGGAAGTATAAGAAAAATATTAAAAGGATTTCATGATACAACTCCAGCTTTTTCATGAATACTAAAAAAAATTGGATCACTTATTTAAAGGATTAAATCTAATTCTATTAAAAGCCTTGTAAATTTGAGACTTCGACAACTATGAGGATATTCTATGTTGTTCCCTTAAGGTTTAAATGGAGATCAGTTACTCTTATAGGTCTCATAGTCTTGGAGATAAAAATATTAAAATGGATTTTAATAAGGTACGATCAATAGATAAATCCAAATAAGGAAATAAAACTCAAAATTATATACGTCAAAAGTGTGGGATGAAGAATACTGGGAAATGTTTAAAGGGAACCAGGTGATACTTTAAATGTGAAAGAGAGAGGTATCGGTGTAATTATTTTTGAAGGGATTTGATGAATCCCACTAATATATAAGAATAAAGTATGTTTTATAAAAACACTCATCATGTAGTTTAGTGTTTCAATTATAAGGAACATGGGCATTATGTGAGCCAATTCCCTAAGACAAGGGTTTTCAGGGACAAACAACAACCACAACCTATAAGAAAACATGGAAGGGAATATTCTTTCACTACTACTGAGATGGATCCCAAAAATGATGTGGTGATAGGTGCGCTTGTTATTCATTCAAGAATAGTGAATGGGCTATTTGAATCTGGTTCTATGAATTCTCCCATATCTTTCAATTTTAATAGAATTGTTCAAAAACCACCTCAATATATAAAGGTTTAGTTATCTATGAGAATAGTGAATGGGAAAATTATTGTATCTAAAGTATATAACTCCTCCGCAGTTAATGTTTATGAACTGAACCTCCTAGAAAATATTATCTTACTTCCTTTGGTAGAGTTTGATGCTATATTTAGAGTGTATTGGAAATATTTATATAAATCCAACATCAAATTTCAAGGAAGAGAGATAAGTCATCACATCCTAAGGCATCCCCTCATTCTATACATGTATAAAGAGGAGTTTGAATATCATTTAGAATCATCATCTCAATTATGGATATTATTTCCTTATGAGAAAGCATATCTAGCTCTAATTATTGAGACAAATGAGAGAATCATGGTCGAAGACATACCTATTATATGGGACTACATTGATGTGTTCCCTGAATAATTTTTAGGTCTTCCTTTTTTGCTGAGAGGTTGATTTATCAATTGATCTTATTCTTGGATCTCTTCCCATATAAAAGGCTCATTATAGGATGGTCCCAATTGAGTTGGAGGAACTGAAGAAGCATTACAAGAAAATTCCAGCAAGGGATTTATATCCTTGACTGCTTAACCATGGGGTGTTTCAATCCTCATCATCAAACAAAAGGATGGATAAATGAACCTCTGTATTTATTATCATGATCTTAACAAAATCATTCTAAAGAAAAAATATCACTTACCATGAATAGATGACTTGTTCAATCAAATATGTGGGGAAAAGTATTTCTCTAAGGTGGACCTTTAGTTGGGATATCACCAATTAAATGTGGTAAAGGAAGATTTTCCCAAGACTGTCTTTTGAATGAGTTGTAGACACTATTAATTCATAGTGATTCCCTTAGGATTCAAAAAATCTCTAGAAATTTAAATGGACTTAATGAATAGTCTTTATATATTACGTGGAAAAAAATTTGTAGTATTTATATAAGATATTATGATTTAATACTAGGGCAAGGAGGAACATGAGGAGCATTTCAATAATGTGCTAAACACTTTTTAGAGGGAGAAACTATATTAAAATTATACAAAATATGTGTTCTGGATGGAGGAAGTATCATTCTTAGATCATGTTATCACTAGCAAAGGAATATGTTTGGACCCTTCTAAATCAAATGTAATTGAGGATTGGACCAGACTATCATTCGTAATGGAGATCCATAGTTTTCTTGGTCTAACTGGGTATTAATGATGATTTTTGAGGAACTTCGCATGATTTTCAAACCCACTAAACAAGCTGAATCTGAAGGGAGTAAAGTTTTTATGGTTCATTGACTGCAAAGATTGCTTCAAAGAGTTAAAAAAGAGTCTTATCACTACATCAGTACTTACACTACTGATATGTGGGAACACTTTGTGGTATATAGTGATGATTCAAAGAAGGTATTTGGATATATACTTATGAAAAATGATAATGTAATAGTTTATTCATCAAGTTAGATCAAATTTCATGATACAAAATACCCCACACATGATCTAGAGTTGGAAACTATAATATTTTCATTGAAAATCTGGCATCAGTATCTCTATGGGGAGATGTGTGAGATATATACTAATCATAAGAGCCTAAAATATATATTCACATAAAAGAAGCTTAATACGCACCAGAAAATATGGTTAAAACTCATCAAGGACTATGGATGATCAATTCACTACCATCCTGGTATATAAAATTAAGTGATATATGTTCTAAGTAAAAAATGATCATATAATATTATCAATGATGAGAATTGAGAAGGATTCAATCTTCGTATACTTACAAATTATGGACATGAAAATCATAAAGGAAGGTACATAATCATTCCTTTCACAAATGATTTCTCAAACATACCTTTTAGAGAATATAAATGATGCGAAAAGAGATGATGTTGAAATTAGAAATGGGAAATCCTCAAAGTCAAAAATTTATGAGGAAGGAGTTATAAAATTTGGTTCACGACTATATCTATCATCCAACCTAGATATAAAGAAATATATTTTGAATGGTTCACATAACTCATCCTTCTCTATTCATCTAGGGATCACAAATATGTATTGAGATCTCTGAGATCACTATTTTTGGACAATATGAAGAAGGAGATCACTGAATATGCATAAAAGTTCCTGGTATGTTAGCAAGTGAAGGTTTAAAGGAATACATCTAACAGAATGATGCAACAATTACACATACCTACATGAAATTGGGAAAACATCACTATGTCTTTGTCATTGGACTTATAAAAAAATCCATTTGAAATAATTCTATATGGGTTATTGTGGATTTGCTTACAAATACTACTAACTTTATTGAAATTTGAGAGGACCTCTCATTTGACCAACTTGCACAGATATACATCAGAGAAGTGGTGAGGCTACATGGAGTACCATTATCAATTATATTTGATCTTGATCCGATATTTTGCTCCATGTTCTGGAATATTATCCAACATTATCTAAATACTAAGTATAAATTAATTACATCTTATCACCCCCAAACCGATGGCCAATATGAGAAGACTATTTAGACACTGGGAGACATGTTGACAGCATGCTCAATGGACTTCAATGGAGGATGGGATCAACATATTCCACTGGTTGAGTTATCTTATAATAATAGTTTCCACTAAACCATCCAAATGGATCCATATGAATCCCTTTATGGTAAAATATGTATAAAAATTTTATGTTATGATGATGTTGGTGAACGTAAGCTATTGGGACTTGAAATGGTTGAGGAAATGGAGGAAAAGGTGATGATCATCCAGCAGCATATCTGGGCTTCCCAAAGTCAATAGAAGAGATATGTAGATAATTATTTATGGGAATTATATTTTTAGATTGGTGAGAAGTTATTCCTCTGCATATCTCCATGGAAAAGAGTCATGATATTTGGGAAGAAAGGAATGTTAAGTCTTTGATATATCGTCCCATTTGAGATTCTTTATCGGCTCGGAGTTGTGGCCTATTGACTAGAAATTCCACCAACCACATCTCAAGTTCATGATGTATTCCATAGATACCTATTGAGGATGTATATACCATATCCCTCACATGTACTGAACTAAAAAGTGGTATAGATGGAAAATGATCTCTCTTATGAGGAGTAGCCATAGAATATATTAGACCATAGAGATAAAGTTCTAGGCAACATGACTACTCACCAGGTAAAAGTACAATGGAGGAACCATATATATAAAGAGGAGATAAGGGAATTAGAGGAATTAATGAAGTAGGAGTACCCTCACCTATTTTCATCTTAGTATGTAAAACAAAATTTTGAGGGTGAAATTCCATAAGGGGGAAGAATGTAACAACCCATAATTTTATAAATGGAATTTCTATTATTATGTCATAAAACACATACATCACACAGAGAACCAAATATAAACATTATTATCATAAATTAATAATGATACATTAGTTATAAAATAAACCAATAATAATTCGAAATATTAAAACAGGATAATAAATAGAAAATAAGATAACAAAAATATAAAAATTTGGATCTATGAAATCCACTAGAATAACTATACTCATAAATAAATCTATATAAATAAAAAAAATAAATTTAATAATAATATATTAATTTTGAATATGAAATTATATATATAACCTTAAGTGAAAATAGAAGTTAATGAAATAAAAGGTATTTATATGAATTAAGGAACCTATGTGAACGTTATAAATATGACCGTTGGAATAGTAATCTGACGATTAAGAATTTTAATCTAGCTATTAGAATAGTAACCTCACCTATGAAAGTATAAAATAAAATTTAGATATCTTATAAATAAAAAATGATATATTTATATCACGCTATAAGTAAATAAATGTTATAAAAATGATAACTTTTGTGTTGGTATTTTTGTAAAATGTCAGTGTTTTTTACAATTTTATAAATAATATAATGATTTAAAATATTTTTTTCCATAATATTGATTCATAAATTATTATTATATTTAATTTTAATTATAATATACTTTTATGAAACCTTCATTAATTTTTCAAAGTGTCAAAAAATTGATTATAATATTAAAATAGGTATTTTTCAAATAAATGATTATTTTATTTAAAAAATTTGTTTCTCATATGTAGAAAATTATTTTCATAAAATGGATTCCATTTTTCAAATCTATTTTTTGAAAAATAGTCACAGTTATTTTTTGTTATTTTTCTAAAATAGTTGAATTTTTTGTGAATAATGAAATATGATAATTTACGATATTTAACATTATAATCCAAATACATCAATTTTTGAGTCATGTGTGATGTAATATACCATTTCTTCAAAATACAATAAACAATTTACTATATTTATTCATATTAATCAACACTATTGATGTTTATGATCCAAAATAATTAACTAATGAATATAATAATCAAAAACACCCCTCTCCTCCCTTATAAATACCACCCCTTCTCCTTACACATTATAAGCATTGTATCTTGTAAATATTCTGACCAATTCCCATCCCAATCCTCTTAAACATGTCCAAGATATATTGGTCTCAACAAAATATCAATTCCAAGTTCCTGAAGGGGTCCTTCAATGAGGTGATATTCAAGAGGTAATTTTCTCAAACCATCTCTTTTAATTTCATTTATTATTTTACCTTCTCCTCAAATCATTCATACATAAAATCATAATAAATCCAATATCACTTTTATACTATAATTTTATATTCATAATGTAATATATTATATCCACCACTTTTCTCATCTCCTATTATTTGATGAAATTAAACCTTTGCCCAAATTATGGCAGTTTGCAGTCACCATGGATAATGATTTTTTGTTTTCCATTACTGCCTTCAAGAATGGTCATAAAACCATTATTAAGGTTATAATATATTTTAATATGTATTTTATAACTTATATTATTTTATATAACTAATATATAGACATAATATTAAATAAAATTAAACTAGTTCTTGAGGATTGAAAACCCACCAAAATAAATTAAACATTAACATTAATATTTTATCAAAAGAATAATAATCATACTAGATAAAAATGATATATGGGACTATTTAAAATTATTTAAGTGAATTAATACCATATAATTTCTCTTTTATATAATTATTCCCATTTCATAATAACTTCTATAATTATACACAAGTAAACTGACCATTAAACCATGAAAACAAACACTCCCGAATTGAAAAAAAATGAAATTTATAACTCATAAAAATGGCCATAAATGAACTTAATAAAATTATAATAAATAAAATAAATATATAATAGTTTATTAATTAATTAATTAAGGAATCTAATTTTATCATCCAAGACATTTAGTGGTAGTGAATAGCTCATTCGGATATAAGGTAAGGGATCTCTCCAAACCTTCAAATTACCTTTGGGTTACCCTTTCTCTATGATTTCCCCAATGTATTTATTCATTATTATTATTTAATTATACTATATTATATGTGAATATACCAAAAATATATATTTATCTCAATTAATCTTTCTTTCATGTGGAAATTACTTGTTTAAAAAGGTTCTCTTCTCAATTCCTCTCGATAAGCAAACCTAATTAAAGGGAACTTTTTTGTTACTTACCATTTTTTAAGTACACTCCCTAAAATGTTTTAATCCACTAATATTTTATAAAATCAGTAATTTTATCATGAAAATACATTTTTAGTTCACTTATGTTTTAATGAAAATTAGTATGCTCTCACCCTATTTTAAAGACTCTACATTTTTCTTTAAACCCCCACTTTAGTGGCACATTTCCAAAGTTACCTAACCACTCTTTTCTCATGTTTACACTTCATTTGTAAACCATTTATCATAATATATTCCTATTTATCCTTTATTAATTTCCAATAATTAATTAAATATCTTCTTTCAGGGATACCATTTTTTATACACCCTTTGGTTATGCCTTATAACATGATTACGAAACCCATTTCTTTCATGGGTATTTCTTTTCTTATTCCTCATGGTTGACTTCTTTATGTGGAACACATATGCATGAAGATGTTATGATAGGTGCACTCGGATAGTACTCCAATTCATTGGATAATGTTTTAGTCTCATGAGACGTTATGTATGTGATTGGAGAGTAAACCGAATCCATTATGAGACTTTGACCACTATGTGATATAATCTTGGAAATTATCCTTGACTCATGTTTATGACATGTTATATCTTATTGCCACATACCTATATTATCATGGTCATATGATTCCATTTTCCTTATGATATGACTCTAAATGTTAATTCATGATTCATTCCATTTATTTTATCATGTTATGCCTTTCTAACTCACGTGTTATGTTTTATTCCAATGTTGATTTCGTTATTGGGATTTTTAGATCATCCCATTTGTATATATATTCACCATGTTATCATATGTAATTGTAGGAGTTCAAAGGGAGTTGGGATATCATTAAGGGGATAAATAAAATTAGGTTTATTTTTTATTAATGTTTTCTAATTATGTACCAAATATCCCAAATACACTAGACTTTATGATCCTTGGTTTGTATTTCATGGATAATTATGCTTAAAATCATGTAATATTATGTGTAAAATACTAGAATCATTATACTAATAGTTCTAAAATATGAGTGAAGGGGGTGTGGTCAACTCCTAGAACTCTCCAAGACCTAATACACATAAAGTACCCAAACAAATTAACCAATCCAAAGACTAATTAAACCTAAAATTACCCAAAACCCTAAATAAAACTATTTTCAGACATACATCATGATAAATGATAAATGAAAACTTGAACATCCCCCTCTAGGGACTATTAAAAAAGACGCAACCAAAATCCCAATCAAGCATAATTATTCCACCATGAATTGGTGGAATCAAGTTTCCAAAATCCTAACTGATGAGTGAATATTAGAGACTAATTAAGGATTAATTAAAAAAACCATGGATAAAGAAAGTGATAACTTAACAAGATATTTGATGAAGAACTGAAGTGAAATCTCACCCAAATAATGAGCTAGATAGTCACATGAGGGAGGCTATTATTTTAACATGAGATAAAAATAGAGATTATGTGGGTTAAATAGAGTAAGGGTAAAGAGGCAATTTCTCACTTTTAAAATGACATGGCTAGAGATTCACCACGGAATGGACTACATAGACCACAATATTGTGCCCCTCCATCAAGGCCAACCAACATGGGGACTAGGAGAGCACCACATCATGGTGTCCCCTTTCCATTTTACACAAGGGGTATCATCCTGGTACCACAACATAATCCATAGTGTGGAGATCACCATGGTCCTACCAAAAGTACTAGGGCACAACACCAAGGAGTACTATGGTGAGGTGCTCCCTTTTTGTTTCACACAAAGAGACTTTACAAAGATCTATAGTCAGGACCATGGTGTGGATTTCACCATGGTCCATCCAAAATTACCATCCTTTAATCACCCCAAAATAGAGTTATTTCATTTTTCCCCTTATTAATTCAAGATACCATTGTATACCTTCATGTAAAAGCCACCCTCAATGGGTTTTTCTGACCCAAGGTGGTCCCTCTATGGTGTGGTCATTCCTTGACCATGGCATAGTGACCTAGAAAATTCCCAATATTCACTCTAGGTCCTCAAAACTCCCCAAAACACCCCCAAAACACCCAAAATTAATAAATTTAGGTGGAATATATATAAATGACATCAAATAATAAGACTTATACCAAAAAATGATATTATAGTTATGAAAGATACCCTAAGGGAGGAGTGAACCAGGTATAGAGATTAAACCATCCCCTTACAATGATTTTGTTTCATGATTATTAAAAAATATCATCTCTCACTCTATAAATATGGAAGTGAAAAATTAAAAATGATCAAAATGGATTTTACCCAGTTTATCCACATCGGTTTATGTCCAAGTATCATATACTCAGTTATGTTTAAACATTCCAAAATCCACTAAATTCCACTCTTCTTGTTTAAAAATTCAAAGTGTACTCACTATCCCTCTAGGTTCAAAAATAATCACAAGAATGATAACTCAATGCTCTCTCAGTCAAGAAGAACATTTTTATCCATTAAGTGAACACTTTGATATCCACAAACCTAAATAAGATCTTAACCTCCATTATTGTAGTAACATTATTCATCATCATCAACATGACTATCTCATTTGATTCATAACAGGAAAATTTTCTTGGAACTCCTTCTCATGAATAGAGATCTCTATGATCTATCTGTTATTCCTACAATATCCCTTCTCCTCATCTATAAGAAAGAAGTTATTTCTATAATATTAATATAAAATATCCAAATTTAATTTTATTAAAACCTTAAATATTATTTAATAATCATGGTAAAATAATCTAATTCAATCTTTATAAACTGATTTAAGATCTATCAATTTAAAAATAAAAGCATTCCCCAATAGATAGAACATTTGGAACTGGGATTTAGCCAGCACTTGATCCACCATAGCATGATTGTGTCCTATCATCGAATAATTTTACCTATTCATCCCATTGATACTAAAAATCACTTCCATCTAATATCATGTCTCTATAAAATATGATTATTTTATAACTTCACATCATCTTATCTGTAAAATTCCTTATTGTAATATTGTATCGCCATGATTTGTTTTTCTTTCAAATAAATATCTAGATAAAACTCCTAATGAAAATATAATAAAATATAAACTCTCATTAATTTTCATTAAACTAAAACTACTATCGTGGATTTATTTATCCTCCCCATGGTATATAGGTATCTTTCCAAAATATTCTACAAACCATGAGATTCAAAACACCTTAGACAACATTTTTTTTCTAGTTTTCTAAACCATTACTTACACCATGCCATTTTTTCTCTATGTATCCCATTTTTCATTACTATTCAGAATTATAATTAAGAAATAATGAGATGAACTAAAATTTGGTATAGTATTTATCCATATTTATAGTACCTATAAGATAACTACAAGGACATACTCATTAATTCGATCCATTTTTTTCAAAAAAAGGTATGAACCACGATGCAATATCTAGAACCATGATATAGTTTTTTCCTTTTATCTAAACATTAAATAAATTTTCTCCGATATTATTCCAAGATTCACATCACTTTTCATAATGATTCTTCAATGATAAACCAAGTATTTTAGATAAATTCAATATGTATTTGTCAATAAATTCAACTCAAAAAAACTCTATATATTTTTTCTGACAATCCCCACTTTGAATTTGTTAAAAAAAATTACACTTAAATAAATACCATGTTTTTTTCCATAAACATATTACATATAATGTAATAAATTATTTACTTATTATCCAATATAATCCCACATGTTTCATACTCATTAAGATAAATAAGAGTTAAATGAATTTTTTATCGATGAAACACTTCATTAACTCCATGATTTGAAACCACTTTTGTCTTGTTGTATCAAATAACCTTTTGAAAGCTCTTGTTATTAATCTAAAATACAATTAAATATACTCTACTCGATTAATAATTTAACACACTCTCATAACCATCCTTCAAATAAATATCCCCCTTGTCAATAATTTGTGATTATCTCCCTTTTTTAATATTTTGAAAGACAATTATTCATTCATCCTTAAGAATGTATTCCTTTTAAAAAGATCAAAGAATATATACCTCCTTCATTTCCAATTAACCAAAATATAACTTCTTTTAAGGTTATAAGGAATAAAAATTAACCTAATCAATCGCCTTATGAGAGAAAAATAACATAACATCCCATAAAACACTTATTTAATAACACATGTTGGATACCAAATGTGGAACGAAAATAAACTTAATAGATTTGTGGTCCATTTATCCAAACCATTCAGGTGGATGGAAATTATTGAGCTCTAAGAGTTGAATAATTCTTCTCATATAATTATTTGGAAGGTTCCTTTGTCATAATACCTATAATTAGACTTTGAGTATACACATGTTCCAATTTCAAAAAAAACATTCTCAACTTTCTACTTGATAAAGTGATATTTTATCTTGATATGAATTTTTATTTAACGATGAAGACGTTTTTTTCTAACAGTACTAGAAAATGACCTTATACCCATGGTTTTGGAAAACAAATGTGTGTATAGGTCACCCCTATAGCCATGGTTTTGTCAAAACTATGGTTATATGTATTGTATGGGAACCTATAACAACGATTTAAATGTCACTTATACCCATATTTTTTGAAAAAAATGTGGGTATAGGGTTTTTTTCCAAGACCTATATCCACGGTCTTGAAAAAATGTGGGTCTATAGTGTTTTTTAAGCCCTATACCCACGGTTCTCAGAAAACCATGGGTATAGTCATGACCAATACCCATATTTTTCCAAAACCTTGTGTATATATTTCACGTGTTAAGGCGGGAAAAAATATTTCCACGGGATAAAAAAATTTCACGAGAACACCTATTTTCATAGTTCTTCACTTATATCCATAGCTTAGATATAGATATATATATATGTGTGTGTGTGTGTGTGTGTGTGTAAATATATATTTATATACCTATAAGTCAATTTGGTGTATTGGTTGAGTACAGGAATTGTATAAAGGTGGTCCAAGGATTGAAACACACTGTTGGAGATTTTTTAAAACCTATATGCACAGTTTTGAAACTATGGGTAAAAGGTTAATGGCATGGTGTCATATACCTGTACCCATGGTTTTGAAACTGTGAGTATATAATTTTCAAACCATGGGTATATCTTAGAGCTATACCAACGGATAAACTCCCCATAGTTCCAAAAACCTTGGGTATAGCCTATACCCATGGTTTTGGGGGTTATACCCATGGTTCAAAACTATGGTTATATGTGCCTTTTTTAGTAGTGTTAAATTGATAGCACCTATGTTTTTAAACTTGATTTCATTAGGATAATTCCCTCCAAATCCAATATTTTAAATTTTTTTCTTCATTTATAATAATTGTGTGAAATCTTGAGTAGCCATGGTGCATTAAGCTTCTATAGTGATCAATGAGGTGTAATATTAATTCATGATTAAATAATAAATACATAAATATCCAATATAGAATGCTCTTACTAATATAGGATTCATATTATCTACTAAAAAATCATAATCTACATTTATATATTTCAATAACTCATATTTTGATGTTGATTTATAAAACAATCTAAAATATGTTGTACCTTTGATATATTGAAGTATTATTTTCTCCCATAGAATATTATATTATTTAGGAAAAATTTAGGGACTCTTTTTCTGATAAGTATCAAAACTATTATTTGTTCTTACAGTTGTAAACTATAACAAGCTTCCAATAATTTGATTTTATTTTGTCAAATTTTCATTTTTCCCATTTTCATATCTTGAAAGATTCATCTAAGTGTAATTTGATGTTGTCACAGCCAAGTCCATTCCAAATATATTTAGTAAATCTTTAACATATTTTTAATTAGAAACCAAATTTACATGCCTTCCTTGTGTAACCTTCAAACAAATAAAAATGTTAACTCACTGACCATTGAAATTTCAAAAATCAGTCCAAATAAATTCAAGAAAATTCTTGTATTGAGATTAATTTGATCCTATAAAAATTATATCTTACACATAAATGAGCATCATCATCCTTTGATAATCCTTCTTAATATATTTACTATGACTAGATTTTTCTATATGAAATAGTATAAATAGTTATGGTTTTTGTATGATCCATAGTGGTTTAAACCATTACTGTATCATTTCACAACAGTTTATATAAACATCCAAGAATCGAAAAACCATAATCCATATATCAGTATTTATAATTAATTTTTAATGTTTTTTTAGTATTTTTATGAAGCCATTATTTGGAAATGTATTTTTATTAGTGGTGGTTTCAAAAAACATCGATAAATAAAAATCTAATTTATAATGGTATTTATTCTATATATTTATCAGTTTTTCCCATATTTTTTTGTGGCTATTAAGCAGACACTATTAAATTTAGTAGAGATTTTGTAAACTATCCCTAAATATATTCATATATATTGGTATGTATCACTCTTGGTGGTGGTTTAAACCACCATTTATTATATGTGTGCAATAAAAAATATTTATAGGTCCACCTTATACTATTGTATTTCATATAGTAGAGAAAATAAATAAGTGACACATATATAATATATTTATCCAATATAATATAGTAATAATTATTTTCAACCATTAACCTACAAAAAAATATATATTACAATACTATATAATATTTCAAGTTAAAAAATGTGTGTAATGAAGGTTTTTGTTAATATTATAAGTCATAAAATGTCAACAAACACACTAGATATTCTTCTGCATGAAACCCCTTCACTCTCCCCAAATGGATCTTACAAGTCATTAAGTTCATACCTACATCCTACCTTCGGTGCCTGTTTCTAAAATAGTCAGTTGTGTTTGTTTCAGATATAGTAGAAATTATTAGAGGGCCTAATTCCAACTCATATTTTATCAAATTTTCACAATGCACATAATGTGAATGTCATGACTAGAGAAAATATTTCTAAAGAATATTGAAAAAATGTTTTTCTGGAACTAAGAGAGGTGATCTTTTCACATTAATTTATAATTAATTTAAAACATAGGAAGAAATATTACCTTCATTTTGATATCTTTTTTTATTGATGGTGTTGATCATTTTAACTTGATCATTTTATCATCATTGTATAGTGATGATCTAAAGAAGATCCCCTTTAGTGGTGACCCATACATGCTCCTTCGATCTCTGAATTGTACTAATGAAGTTTTTGGTGCTATAATGGTTGATTGATTGCCTCTCATTTTTATCCTTGATCACTTCATGTTCCTTTGGGATTTAAGGAATCCACCTTGTTCTTCATGGACTTGAGAGAAAAGAGCATTAGGGAGATCTTGAGAGGAAATTGTTGTGCACAATGATTAGTCTTTCTCTAATTGACATAAAAGTCTATAAATAAACTTGGGTATAGGGTTTAATTCTAATTAATTTCCCAAAGAACCTTTACTATGAATTAATACCCAATAACCCCTCATTTCATGTAAATATTATAATTATTATTATTATTTTACTTATGATCTGTGAAAACTTGTGCAATGATAAATATTTATTTTTAAGCCTAGTAAATAAATATTTTTCATCATACCCAAAACTCGGTATATTTATCCTCCTCATCGTTAATTGAATTCTCAAAAAAATATTTAAACAAATATTATTCATTAATAAAATAAATATTTTATTCCCATTATAGTGAATAAATATTTAATAAATATTAATGTAACTAATTAAATTATTTATTTCCTCGTGAATAATAATAGATAGATAAATATTATATATTCACATAATTTAAACAATTTCCTCACAAATAAATTTTTATTTAATTTTTGTGGTCGATTAATAAATCATAAATAAATATTATTTCTTGGTATCAATAATAGTATTTATTATAATTTTTAAATAAATAATATTTTACTGTGATCGATAGAAATATTTTATATGTGGCCCTCTAGGAATCTTCTTAAGTGGCATTTCGTGGGTTTGCCTAAAGTCTAACATTACTATCTAGAGATGGGTTAAAGAACCCACAAATGAATAAGATATGTCACAAGGACAATAACCACATAAGAATTCTCATTATGTAATATAATCCCTTTATCATATATCTCATCATGCAGGTTTGATACCCATGTCATCAACCTATATGCTTTATATGTATTTCTTTAACTATTTGAAATGAACTCATCTATACACCATAGCCCTAGAATTTAATGTTACAGTTCTATTTCAATCACAAGAATATGATATTAAATTTCATAAATATGGATGGTATAAATACTTCCTTGAATTATTTATTAATACCATATCATTCATGATGTTACCAATGTACTCAACTTCACCATGAACATATCTTATCATAGCATTTCAAGGTTCTCATCGTATCAAGAATTGTTAGGACATTTTCAATGTGACATATACTATAGGACATTATTATAATAAATTCATGCATAATAATAAATGATATATAATAATATATTATATTTATATTCACTTATTTGAACATACATGCAATATAATGTACATATAGTTTTTTCTAATACACCAACTCAAATAAACTATACATTACTGATGAATATATTAAAAAAATGTAAATGAAATTTAGTTGATTATAAAATTGATAAACATAATTTCATAACATCGCTTCCAATCATATTATTGTGGGAAACTAATACATGAATTTAAATCCAACCCAAAATTAATATAACATATTTATTTCAGTTAGTAATAGATAAAAACTAATGTAACAAATATTTTTCCTTTAATGTTTATACCACTTATTAAAGAACAACATAATCAGCATGCTTACTTTTATTTTAATAATTATTATTAATGACAAAACACCCATAAGATAAGGAATAAAACTATTTAAGATATATTTAACAACACCTATTTAAAATTTAATAAACCTTTAGGCTCTATTTGAAAATAATTATTGAAAAAACATTGAAAACACTTTCTAGAAAACACTAAACCAACCAATACAACAAATATTTTTTCTCCTTTATATTATTATTTTTATATAATTAACATATAAATTAATAAATTACTAAAAATATTTTAGTATATAATGTTATCACATTAAAATAAATGTTTATAATGGTGATACAAACATTTCCTCTCAATAGTAACTGAGTCTTGATCAATATTTTAAAGGATTTTACTATTTTTATATAAGGATCTAGCTATAAACAATTTGTAAAATTTATTATTTAGACTAGAGATCATTTCCTTACATTCCCATGGATCTTTTAGATTTAGAGTTTTAGAGAATTATTTCATCACCATTACATAAATAAATATTACATTAAAAAGTAGACAATTCCACTCAGTATCCATTCTTTCTACTATAAAAAACATTTAAAATAAAAAAAAAGTTTTATTCTCATGACATATATTCACAATTTTTGTCCTAACCTCATCCTTTTCCCTAAACATCCTCAAAACCTTGTGAAAAAACATTTTAAAATGTGTTATGAGCACAAAAAGATCAGTAAGGGACATATGAAAATAAATAAATAAATATGTATGTCCATGAATACTCTTAAAAAAATTACTTTTCAAAATAAACTTTAAGCCCAAAATAAACATTTTCGTGACTAAGAAATAAATTTATATTCAAAAATATTTCCATAAGACATTTTATACAAAATCTTAAATGAAAAAATAAAACTCATAAAGGTTTATTTTCAATCCTGAAAAGTTATACATTTACCCCCTAAGAAGTAAAATTAAATTCCATTTAAAATTAATCTTATTAGCTTACCTTGTGAAATAATAATATTTCAATGAAAACCCATAGAAATAATAGATAAATCATGTAGGTAACTTGGGAAAAAAATTTCATACCACCCTTGAAATATACCTTATAAATGGAATAACCTGCCCAGTAAATTCCAATAATCTATTAGGATAAACCAAATTGGTTAACTTCATCACTTTAACAAATGCATTGGAGAGCTAAATCTGGCTCACCATTCACCATGTGATATATCAGGATCACCCATAATCATGAGATATATCATTATCACTTACCATAATAAAAAATTTATAAGTACCATTTCATGAATAAAACATTTTAATCTTACAAATTTTCATCATAAAGTCCTTGAAAAAATATTTCGAACCCATAAAAACACTTTTAGATATCAAAATACCATTTCCTTTTAAAAAACTATTCCAAAAAAGTAAAACACCAAGAAAAAATATAATTAGGATTTTTATTTGAAGAAAACATGGAAAATTATAATTGAATCCAATTATAAAATAATTTTTGTTGTGGTAGGAAATTTTTTTGATGTTGTATACGTTAAAATAGAACATTATTTTTTCCTTTTGTATAGAATATCAAAGCGTTCTATATAAAATAAGTAAAAAATATTCATTTTAATAATATTTCAAATAAAGTAAAATTAACATAAAATTAACTTTATAATTAATTTATATCCATATAAATACATATATAAAATAATTTTAAGAATATGGATAGAGAAGACAAATATTTAGAAAATAAATCTTTAAAAAATTTAAAATGAAGTTTTTAAGGTAAAGTACCCCTTACCACGAGACTAAATCATCATGTACATTAAATATAACATATTTTAATTATTTAAATAATTGATAACCTTTTTAAATATTAATTTTCCTTTTATTTTATTTATTACCCTGTTATATATAATTACTTAATTAATTAAGTTCACGTTAGATGTTTTGATGATATTCGGCTCATATATCCAAAATCACTTTGGTAAGTTGAATATGGTCAAATATTTCATTATTATATAATATCTATAATAATTATTATTATTTAATTATAATATTTATACATTAATTATAATTTTGAAATCAATCATGAATGATTATCAGTAAAATTTGACTATGTTACAATCATGGAGACAGTAGGTCGTACGTACACATGAGAAAAGTTTTCATTTTTCAAAGAGCGTAAGGGAAAGAAGGTAAAAATCATTTTACCTTTAATTAATTATTATTATATCATAAATATAATATTATTTTTTAAAATTCAATAATATATAGTGTCCATGTTATGTGTTCACAAAAAATGAATTGCCTTGCTTCATGGATGTGGTGATCAACATGTATGCACGAACGATATTATCATTTTCCAATTGATGGAAATATAATAAATAATATGATATATTATCTTTAAAGAATGGTAAATATTTAATTAATATCATATATATATATATACATTAAATCCATCATTATAACCATCCTTGAGGGGTGGTGATGGAAAATGAATTACATTAGTTCATGAGGCGGTAGTCTGCCGTACACGTGAATGATGGTTTCATTTCCCATTTGATGGAAGAGGGAGAATGATATATGGTATGAAATTAATATAATAATATATAAATATATGGAATATATCGGTGTTGTTATTTCAGTGTGTTTTAAGAATATTTTATAGAGGTATAATAAGAAATAAAACTAAAATTTTTGATTAAGAACTATACCTCTTCTTCGGAAAACCTCTTTAGGTTTATACCTAAATCTTTCCAAGGGTGATTTTATTATCAAACCATGGCCTCTATAATTGGGGGTATATGTAATTAAGGTATTATTTTAGTTATTGTATGAACTATAATCTCTTAAATTATGGATATGAGATGAGAGGGGGTGTTCTTTTATAAGTGGGGGAGAGGACACATGTTGAAGTTTTAAAAGGAATAAAATATATTAGTGTATTACTCGTAAAAAATGGATCCTAAATGGACCATTTATGAATATTAAATGACATAGGTTCAAAATAGGACCACTAAATATAATTTATTATGTTTTATAATCCATTTTTAACCCTTAACACTTATGTTTAAACCACCGGAAAACCTATTTTAACCTTATTTGTGAAAACCGATTTTTTTTTGTTTTTTTACTATTCACTATGACCAAAAATTAATTTGAACTTATTAAATAATATTAATTATGATTATTAAAAATATTTAATACTTTTATCAAATTCAATTAAAATAATTGGTAATTTTTAATTTATAATTAAACCTAAAAATGTGATGAAAAATGGTTTTTCAGGAAAAAAAATTTAAGTATAAAAATGTTTTTATACCAAATTAAAGTATAAAATTCATTTAAAATTCCATAATTGTATTATAAATAATATAATTGAAGTATTTTTTCTTTTAAAATATTTTAAAACGAAATGTAACTTTTTAAATTCTTAAAACAAAAATACATTTTTCAATAAAAATCGAGATTTTTTCACTATTCATTGAAAAATCAAAATTTGCATAAAATTATCAAAAATTATTAATAAGATAATTTTGAAATGATGAATTAAATAATGAATTTCATTTTTTCAAATTAAAATTTTATAATTTTAAAATAAATCTTTCATATAAAACCACATAATGCATGAAAACCCAATTTGGTTAGAAATAATACTTTTTTCCTTTTGACAAAAAAATTACCTAATATTATTATAATGAATATATATTTATAAAATCTAATTAATTAATATTAATAATACATGAAAATTATTTATCTTGACATTACCTATGTTGTTACATTATTACCCCTTTTGGAAATTGTGTCCTCAAAATTTTATTCATTACTAAAATAAGTGGGGATATTTTTCCTTCATTACATTTTATGAATCCTATGCTGGTTATGTCACGACCCGTCCTCGGGGCCCGTTCCGTGACTACCCCAAGCCCGCCTTCCATAGGCCAGGGGCTGGCGACTAGCACCAAGGCGCAAATCCCAACGAAAAGGGAAGGCATTGCCTTTGAAAAGTAAACAAGCACCACAGAGTAAGCAAGCGGAAAAGTAAACACTAAGTAAAAACTGTACAAGCTGTGCTGAAAGTAAAAGGGGCCGGAAATACAATCCCAACTGTAAAGTACAACTGAAAGGAAAAACAGCAACTGAAAGGAAAAACTGCAGCGTCGAGACGTCCTCTGGAAGTCCCACCTGAAGGGTGGGTACGGATAGCCTCCACTGCTCCTCAGGTCCACCTAACCGCTCCGAGTACGTCCCGCCCAGTGGTCCACCTCCAGGTACTGTCCTGTTCCGCACGCCTCCTCCACGATCAGCGATGTCCGTCGTCTGCAACCAACACCACGAAGTGCGGGCATAGCCCGTGCAGGGGTGAGTATAAGCTACTCAGTAGGGACCCCGAGACCCCCGAAGGTCTCCCGAAATCCACAAAGGATAAATCACGAAGAAGAGGTACAATCACGAAGTAACATCTGACACGGCTTAGTTATATTCCCATACATATACCTAAGTCGTCAATTCCCCGATCGGCTCCAACGTCCGAGCCCTAGCACAACCCAGTCCACACAGGAAAGTAAAACGCATACCCACGAAGGATAGAACAACACAATCCACAAAGGAGAGTAAACAGTAAATCCACACAGGATAGTTCAACACAATCCACAAAGGAGAGAAACACAAGATTCAGCTCACACAGGTATACTTCTTCGGATGACGATAAAGATGATCATTGAACCATCTAAGTCGTCGGACCCACGAAGGATCGATAGGTACTAACCTTGCAGTGACCCACACAGGATCGGGCCCACGCAGGACCTGTAGGAGTTGGCTCACACAGAACCGCTGAGAGATGACCCACATAGGATCGGACCCACACAGGATCGGGCCCACACAGGACCGGGCCCACGCAGGACCTGTAGGCGCTGGCTCACACAGAACCGCTGAGCGCTGACCCACGCAGGATCGGACCCACACAGGATCGGGCCCACACAGGACCGGGCCCACGCAGGACCTGAAGCACTGATCCACGTAGGATCGCTGAGTGCAGGAGTCGTCGCAGTCTGCTGAGGATCTCTGCACAGTCGTCGCCGCAGTCCACTGAGGATCTCTGCACGGTCGTCACTGTCGAAGTAGCAGTCGCAGCCAGCACTAGGGTTCCCACACACAGCAAGCTTGTTCGGGAGGGTCCGCTCCACGAGCCGAGAGGATGATACATCAACTGACACAAAGTCCGAAGTTGATGTATCCAAAAGTTCCGTATCGTCAACAGGAACTCAACGTCGCAGACGGCGCGTCAATCGGACGCCCGGTCTGAGAGATATTGGCATTTTCGTCCCAGGGGCCCGGTTGGTTTTTAAGGCAAAACCAACCCGACCGCACTCCAACTGCGTCCAAACCTCGGGAGGAGTATGCCAAAAGATCCGTCTCACATAGAGGAATTCAACAAAGCTGATGGTACGTCAATCGGACGTCCGTAGCTTAAGATATGAGTGTTTCCGCTCCGAGGGCCCGGTTGGTCTCGTGTACGAACCAACCCAGCCAAACTCAAAGTATTCCGAAACCTTGAGTGCGATATACCGAAACGCCCGTCTCGATCCAAGGATTGCATTTCCGCTGACGGCGAGTCGTTTGGAGGCACGAAGCTCAAGTTACGGGCGTTTGATCGAAAACGTCCGAAGAAGGGGGTACGGGCCCGGGCCGACCCGACCCGACCCCCCCTGGGTCGGCCCGACCCGGGTCCGACCCGGTTGGACCGGTCCCGCCCGGCCAGGGCGCGGCCCGGCCGGTCGGACCGGCCTGGCTTGGCTCGGCCGAGCGGCCGAGCTCCGCGGGCGTTGACCTGCGGCCTGAGAAAGTCGCGGCCCGCGTGGGCCGCGCTGGCGAACCGCGGACGCGGCTGAGCCGCGTCCCGCCTGGACGAACCGGACCCGCACGGCCGCGGGTCCGTCGGCCGCCACCGCCGCGCCGGCGTCGCTCCGGTGGCCCGTTTTCCTTCCCGTCTGCGTCGTTGCTCCTCCCAGGATCCATTCTTTACTGTGGGATCATCAAACGTCCGTTGCGGCACGTTCCATCGTCGACCGTCAAATTCGCACAAAACGAAGAACGGCGGAGGGTCGTCGGGCTGTGTTCGTTTGGCCCGCACCCTCCGCGTTAGAGATAAACAACTGGGAGAAAATTATTCCACACAGGAAACAACAATTTTTAATAAGATTAAAAATTGTTCACAAAAACGGTTCTTTAATTTCTTTAAGAAACATAGACGGGAATTAATTTAAAAGGGGTAATTCCCATAATGAAATCCCTACCTTGATGATCGTCGCGCGCGGGCGTTCTTCGCAGATAAGATCGTCGCGGAAGAGAGGGATCATCGCGTCGTCGCGGGGAGGCGTCGCGTCGTCGCGGAATCCGGCGTTGATTCGGCGAGCTCAACGTACCAAGAACAACAGATTTAAATTATAATTAATTAAATCTGTGTTTAAACCCAAAGAAAAGAACCTTGAGCGGAAATCCGAAATCACTCACCTCAAATGGTCGGTGATCGGAGATCGGAGATCGGAGTTCGGAAGAACGTCTCGGACGAAGGCGTCGTCGATTTCCGGGTTCGGCGTTCTTCGCATTCTTCGCGTTCTTCGCGTTCTTCGCGTTCTTCGCGAGGGAGCTGAAGAAACAGGGATCCTCTCAAATCTTTTCAAAAGATTTTGGGTTGGTCTTATTTTATTAACATGCCAACACACAAAAACAGGTTAAGAAACGATTGAATTAATTCGTTGAATTAATTCAACGAAAGAAACAGGCCACTTAATTCACGAAAGAAACATCCCATTTAATTCACGAAAGAAACAGCCCATTTAATGGTCTGTTAAGAATTTAGAAAACGCGTCGGTTGACTTCATTAAGACGGGTTTTCACGGGTGCGTTTCTTAGTGGAAAGAAATGGCGGGGCTCATGCGGGCCCCACCTCACAAATATCCTACCAAGGGGGTAGGATATTTCTGGATAGCATCCTATCCAGTTCAACTCAGTTCAAGCCGCCTTTAAGTGGCTTCAAGTGGCTTCCAAGTGGCTTAAGTGAAATAAAATAAAGTTGTCGCAAAATTATTTTATTTCTTAACTTTAAGCCCGAAAATTAAAAACCACACCCGAGCAAACGCAACTCCGGAAGAGGCGTTTCTAAGCGAATACCAGCGCTTCAATTTCATCGGTGCCCTCAGAATTCGATTCCGGGCACCGGTTCAAAAGTTAGAAAAAACCCGCTCGTCCGTTCACTGAACGTACCCGAACCAAACTTCGGAAAATGATTCCGGGCATACCGGGCCTCGGAATCAGGTGCCGTCAGAAACTGCACTCTTGTAAAATTCCAAAGAAAATTAAAAAAAAAATTCCTTGAAATTTACAGGTCTTTACATTACTCCCACCTCAGGACTTTACGTCCTCGTAAAGATACATCAAAAACTAGGGGAACAAATGTGGGTACTGAGCACGCATCTGAGCGTCCCGCTCCCAAGTGCTCTCCTGGAGGTTCCCGTGCTGCCATCTGATTCGCACAAGAGGGATCGATCGCCCACGTAGGACCCGCTCCTGTCGATCCTCTATCTCCACTGGGACCTCCGTAAAAGTCGCCCCATCATCCACGTCTATCTCCCCATAGTCGATGATGTGTGTCGGGTCGTGCACGTATCTCCTCAGCTGGGATACGTGGAAGACGTCGTGCACCCGGTGCAACTGAGGTGGCAGATCCAGACGATAAGCCACCTCGCCAACCCTGCTGAGGACCTGGAAGGGTCCGATGAAGCGTGGAGACAACTTGCCGCCTCGGCCAAATCTCCTCAAACCACGTCGAGGTGAGACCCGCAAGAAGACGTGGTCGCCATCCTCGAACTCTAGTGGCCTCCGCCTCCTGTCAGCATATGACTTCTGCCAGCTCTGTGCTGTCCTCATCCGCTCCTGGATGACCTGGACCTTCTCTGTCGTGGCCCGGACCATCTCCGGTCCCACAAGTGCTGACTCTCCAGGGTCTGTCCAGCACAAAGGAGATCTGCAAGGCCTGCCGTACAAAGCCTCGTAGGGTGTCATCCCGATGGTGGAGTGGTAGCTGTTGTTGTACGCAAACTCTACCAAGGGTAGGTGGTCCTCCCAACTACGACCAAAGTCGAGGACACATGCGCGGATCATGTCCTCGAGAGTCTGAATGGTCCTCTCCGTCTGACCATCCGTCTGAGGGTGAAAGGCGGTGCTCAGACGTAGTCGCGTCCCGAACGCCTCCTGCAACCCCTTCCAAAGCCGGAAAGTAAAACGAGCATCCCGATCGGAGACGATAGTCGATGGCACACCATGAAGTCGTACAATCTCCTGAACGTAGAGACGCCCCAAGCTCTCCACTGAGCCCTGCTCTCGGATGGGTAAGAAGTGTGCCGACTTGGTGATTCGGTCAACAATCACCCAAATGGAATCGTGACCTCTGGAAGTGCGTGGAAGTCCAGTCACGAAGTCCATAGATATCCCGTCCCACTTCCACTCCGGGACCTCCAAGGGCTGTACCAAACCTACTAGTACCTGATGCTCTGCCTTCACCTGCTGGCAGGTGAGGCACCGTGAAACGAACTCTGCCACAGCCTTCTTCATGCCCGGCCACTAGTGCTGTTGTCTGAGATCTGGGTACATCTTCGCCACTCCAGGATGTACCGCCAAAGGAGAAGTGTGAAACTATCTCAGCACCTCCTCTTGTAAGGCGACTGGTACCAAGGTACGTCCTCTGAAAAGGACATCGTGCTCTGATCCAAGGGAGAAACCATCAGGTGCTTGTCCCGAGGATATCTGTGCACGTCGTGTCTCACAGTCGACGTCCCCACGCTGTGCCTCTCTGACCCGCTGAAGAAGTGGAGGAGAGACTGTGAGAGACTGAAGGAAGGCTGCTCCGTCTCTATCCACGAAGGATATCTGCAAAGCGGCTAGCTGCTCTGTCGCCTCCTCAAGTAGTTGGATGCCTGTCTTCCTGCTGAGGGCATCAGCCACCACGTTCCCCTTCCCAGGAGTATAGACTATCTCAAAGTCATAGTCCTGGAGGGACTCGAGCCATCGCCGCTGTCTCAGGTTCAGGTCCTTCTGAGAGAAGATGTACCTGAGACTCTGGTGGTCAGAAAAGACTGTGAAGCGCTTGCCCATCAGATAGTGTCGCCATGTCTTCAGGGCAAAGACCATTGCTGCCAACTCTAAGTCATGGGTAGCGTAGTTCTGCTCATGAGGCCTCAACTGACGTGATCCGTAGGCAATCACAGACCGATCCTGCATCAGGACACACCCGAGTCCGGTCCCTGATGCATCGCAGTAGACTACGTATCCAACTCCCTCCTCAGGCAACCTCAAGATAGGTGCGCTGGTCAACCTCTGCCTCAGCTCCTGGAAGCTCTTCTGACATCTGTCTGACCACACGAAGGGTTTCCCCTTCTTTGTCAATGCTGAGAGTGGGGCCGCAACTCTGGAGAAGTCCGGCACAAATCTCTGATAGTATCCAGCTAGGCCCGAGAAACTCCGCACCTCTGTCACGCTCTTGGGTGGCTCCCAAGCTAGCACTGCCTCGATCTTCGCGGGATCCACTGCAACTCCCGCCTCAGAAATGATGTGCCCCAAGAAGTGGACCTCACGTAACTAGAACTGACACTTCGAGAGCTTTCCATAAAGCTAGTGCTCTCGGAGTGTGTCTAGTACAACACGCAGGTGGTAGGCATGCTCCTCCTCCGTCGTCGAGTACACCAAAATGTCGTCGATGAAGACCACGACAAATCGATCGAGGTATGGCTGGAAGATCCTGTTCATGAGGCTCATGAACACTGCTGGAGCGTTGGCCACGCCGAAAGGCATAACCAAGAACTCATAGTGTCCATACCGACACCTGAAGGCCGTCTTCTGCACATCCTCGTCTCGAACTCTGAGCTGATGATATCCTGACCTGAGGTCTATCTTCGAGAACCACCGTGCCCCCTTGAGCTGGTCGAAGAGGTCATAAATCCTGGGTAGTGGATACTTGTTCCTCACTATCACCTGATTCAGGCGATGATAATCGACACACATCGCAAGCTCCCGTTCGCCTTCTTGGCGAACAAAATCAGGGAAGCTCAGGGCGAAACACTGGGTCGGATGAACCCCTTGCCCTGCAAGTCCTCCAACTGTACCTGCAGCTCTCGAAGCTCAGCGGGGGCCATCCGATATGCTGGAGTGGATATCGGGGCTGTCCCAGGGTACAGGTCAATATAAAAGTCTACCTATCTGCGAGGAGGTAGTCCTGGAACGTCGTCGGGAAAGACGTCCGCGTACTGATCCACCACTGCAGGAAAACTGGGACTCCGCACGTCAACTGCTCCCAGGATGAGGCTAGCCAACTGATGAGTGATGGGCTGACCTCTCCTCTGCGTGAGTCCATCCTGTGCTGCTAAGGCTTCCTTCTCGCCGGGGAAGGTGAACCTGCTCCCGTCGGTGCGCACATATCGCACCTTGCGCCTAAAGCAGTCAATCTGAGCATGGACCGTAGATAACCAATCCATGCCCAAGATGACGTCGTACGGCCTCGACGCCGCTACAAGAAGATCCCAGCCGAAGCTCTCGCCTCCTAGAGTAAGCTCACACTGCCGGCACCAGTGCGTAATCGTCGAGTCTGCTCCCGTAGGAGTCTCTAGCCGTAAGGATCGAGCCAACGGCTCTGTCGGAATCTCCGAGCTCCGAACAAGGGCAGTGGCTATGAAAGAGTGACTCGCTCCTGTGTCTATCAGAACTGAAGCAAGGGTGGAATAGACATAGATTGTACCTCGAATCATCTCTGGCGCACCGTGGTCTTAGGCCTCCGCTGCTTGGAGCTGAGCCTGTCTCTGCCCGCCAGCTCCCTATGGTCAGGGCGGGCCTCCTGGTGGTGGTGGTGGCAGAGCCTCAAAGCGTCGCCCACCACCTGCTGCTCGGCCAGCTCCTCTGCCTCGTCCGCCTCCTCCCTGCGGACCTCCACGGTCGACCTTCTGCCTCTGCCTGGGTGGTCCCTCCACCATCTGCTGCCCCTCGGTACGACGGGTCGGGCAGTCACGAGCCATGTGGCCCTGGCCGCCGCACTCGTAGCACTGTCTGCCTCTCGGAAGGCTGGCTCCACGCTGTGTGCCTCGCACCGCTGAGCCAGTGTCCCGGGGTCGTCTGCCGGAAGGTCTGGTCCGCCTGGAACCCTGAGTCATCTGCCGGCTACAAGTTGCCGAAGACTCCGCTATCTGCCGCCCTGTGGCAGGTCTTGCTGTGGACTCAGCCAGGAAGCTCTCGATCAGGAGGGCTTGCTCCAGTACTCCTGCCTGGGTCGGGATGCTGAGGGAGATCAGCGATGCCCTGATCTCGTGTCTCAATCCCTGCTCGAAGGTCCGGGCCCTGAAGAAGGGGTCACGTACCATGTCTGTCGAGTACCGAGAAAGGTCGGTGAACCTCGCCGCGTACTGAGCGACCGTCAAGCTGCCCTGCCGCAGCTGAAGAAGCTCCTGGATGCGCACCACTCGGAGGGTGGCCGGGACGAACTCTGAGCGGAAGAGGCTCTCGAAGTCCGTCCAGATGAGGGTGGCCTCATCGTGTACCTAGAGCATCAGGCTCCACCAGCGTCCGGCTGCTGCGTGCAGTAGGCTCGCTGCAAGGATCACCATGAGGTCTGCTGGCGTCCTCACTAGCCTGAAAACTCGGACGACCGCCTCCAGCCAGTCCTCGGCTGCCTGGGGGTCTGACTCCCCACGGAACCTGGGTGGTCGCTGGCGCTGGAACTCGTGCAGAGCTCTAAGGCGTCGTGCGTCGTCAGCTGCTAGTGCTGGAAGCATCGGGGGCTCGGCGGGTAAAGGTACCGCCGGTGCCTCTGCTGTCAACGGGCCCTGTACCGAGGCCTCGTCGCTCGGCGGGCTGTCGTCGCGCCCTACTCTGGGAACCCTAGCTGGCTGCTGTCGTCGTTCCATCCTGAAAAGGAAACAAGTATTCCACGGTCATAATAGTATACCTGGTGAGCTAACACAAGTAATCACAAAGAAAACTTGAAACACACATGCAATCAATGTTTTCGTGCATTAAGTCGGAAATCAGAAGTCAGGGTCCTGGTGTATGGATACGTCGGCCGCCGCACCAACACTGGACTCCCTGGACTGATAACCACACTCAATACGCTAAACACTATTGCTTCACATAGAAGAAAGATCAGAGTCTGCGGTAGAACCGACCACCTCTGATACCAATTTGTCACGACCCGTCCTCGGGGCCCGTGCCGTGACTACCCCAAGCCCGCCTTCCGTAGGCCAGGGGCTGGCGACTAGCACCAAGGCGCAAATCCCAACGAAAAGGGAAGGCATTGCCTTTGAAAAGTAAACAAGCACCACAGAGTAAGCAAGCGGAAAAGTAAACACTAAGTAAAAACTGTACAAGTTGTGCTAAAAGTAAAAGGGGCCGGAAATACAAGCCCAACTGTAAAGTACAACTGAAAGGAAAAACAGCAACTGAAAGGAAAAACTGCAGCGTCGAGACGCCCTCTGGAAGTCCCACCTGAAGGGTGGGTACAGATAGCCTCCACTGCTCCTCAGGTCCACCTAACCGCTCCGAGTACGTCCCGCCCAGTGGTCCACCTCCAGGTACTGTCCTGTTCCGCACGCCTCCTCCACGATCAGCGCTTTCCGTCGTCTGCAACCAACACCACGAAGTGCGGGCATAGCCCGTGCAGGGGTGAGTATAAGCTACTCAGTAGGGACCCCGAGACCCCCGAAGGTCTCCCGAAATCCACAAAGGATAAATCACGAAGAAGAGGTACAATCACGAAGTAACATCTGACACGGCTTAGGTATATGCCCATACATATACCTAAGTCGTCAATTCCCCGATCGACTCCAACGTCCGAGCCCTAGCACAACCCAGTCCACACAGGAAAGCAAAACGCATACCCACGCAGGATAGAACAACACAATCCACAAAGGAGAGTAAACAGTAAATCCACACAGGATAGTTCAACACAATCCACAAAGGAGAGAAACACAAGATTCAGCTCACACAGGTATACTTCTTCGGATGACGATAAAGATGATCATTGAACCATCTAAGTCGTCGGACCCACGAAGGATCGATAGGTACTAACCTTGCAGTGACCCACACAGGATCGGGCCCACGCAGGACCTGTAGGAGTTGGCTCACACATAACCGCTGAGAGATGACCCACACAGGATCGGACCCACACAGGATCGGGCCCACACAGGACCGGGCCCACGCAGGACCTGTAGGCGCTGGCTCACACAGAACCGCTGAGCGCTGACCCACGCAGGATCGGACCCACACAGGATCGGGCCCACACAGGACTGGGCCCACGCAGGACCTGAAGCACTGATCCACGTAGGATCGCTGAGTGTAGGAGTCGTCGCAGTCCGCTGAGGATCTCTACACAGTCGTCGCCACAGTCCACTGAGGATCTCTGCACGGTCGTCGTCGGAGTCCACGGAGGATCTCTGCATAGTCGTCGCCGCAGTCCACTGAGGATCTCTGCACGGTCGTCACTGTCGAAGTAGCAGCCGCAGCCAGCACTAGGGTTCCCGCACACAGCAAGCTCGTTCGGGAGGGTCCGCTCCACGAGCCGAGAGGCTGATACATCAACTGACACGAAGTCCGAAGTTGATGTATCCAAAAGTTCCGTATCGTCAACAGGAACTCAACGTCGCAGACGGCGCGTCAATCGGATGCCCGGTCTGAGAGATATTGGCATTTTCGTCCCAGGGGCCCGGTTGGTTTTTAAGACAAAACCAACCCGACCGCACTCCACCTGCGTCCAAACCTCAGGCGGAGTATGCCAAAAGATCCGTCTCACATAGAGGAATTCAACAAAGCTGACGGCACGTCAATCGGACATCCGTAGCTCAAGATATGAGCGTTTCCGCTCCGAGGGCCCGGTTGGTCTCGTGTACGAACCAACCCGGCCGAACTCAAAGTATTCCGAAACCTTGAGTGCGATATACTGAAACGATCGTCTCGATCCAAGGATCGCATTTCCGCTGATGGCGAGTCGTTTGGAGGCACGAAGCTCATGTTACGGGCGTTTGATCGAAAACGTCCGAAGAAGGGGGGTACGGGCTCGGGCCGACCCGACCCGGGTCTGACCCGGTTGGACCGGTCCGGCCCGGCCGGTCGGACCGGCCTGGCTCGGCTCGGCCGAGCGGCCGAGCGCCCCGGGCGTTGACCCGCGACCTGAGAAAGTCGCGGCCCGCGTGGGCCGCGCTGGCGAACCGCGGACGCGGCTGAGCCGCGTCCCGCCTGGACGAACCGCACCCGCGCGGCCGCGGGTCCGTCGGCCGCCGCCGCCGCGGCTTCAGCCGCGGCGGGCTCGTCCGGCTGTGCGCCACCGGCAACTTCCGCGGGCCGCCGGCGTCGCTCCGGTGGCCCGTTTTCCTTCCCGTCTGCGCCGTTGCTCCTCCCGGGATCCGTTCTTTACTGCGGGATTGTCAAACGTCCGCTGCGGCACGTTCCATCGTCGACCGTCAAATTCGCACAAAACGAAGAATGGCGGAGGGTCGTCGGGCCTTGTTCGTTTGGCCCGCACCCTCCGCGTTAGAGATAAACAACCGGGAGAAAATTATTCCACACAGGAAACAACAATTTTTAATAATACTAAAAATTGTTCACAAAAACGGTTCTTTAATTTCTTTAAGAAACATAGACGGGAATTAATTTAAAAGGGGTAATTCCCATAATGAAATCCCTACCTTGATGATCGTCGCGCGCGGGCGTTCTTCGCGGATAAGATCGTCGCGGAAGAGAGGGATCGTCGCGTCGTCGCGGGGAGGCGTCGCGTCGTCGCGGAATCCGGCGTTGAGTCGGCGAGCTCAACGTACCAAGAACAACAGATTTAAATTATAATTAATTAAATCTGTTTTTAAACCCAAAGAAAAGAACCTTGAGCAGAAATCCGAAATCACTCACCTCAAATGGTCGGTGATCGGAGATCAGAGATCGGAGATCGGAAGAACGTCTCGGACGAAGGCGTCGTCGATTTCCGGGTTCGGCGTTCTTCGCGTTCTTCGTGTTTTTCGCGTTCATTGCGTTCTTCGCGAGGGAGCTGAAGAAACAGGGATCCTCTCAAATCTTTTCAAAAGATTTTGGGTTGGTGTTATTTTATTAACATGCCAACACACGAAAACAGGTTAAGAAACGATTGAATTAATTCGTTGAATTAATTCAACAAAAGAAACAGGCCATTTAATTCACGAAAGAAACAGCCCATTTAATTCACGAAAGAAACAGCCCATTTAATGGTCTGTTAAGAATTTAGAAAACGCGTCGGTTGACTTCATTAAGATGGGTTTTCACGGGTGCGTTTCTTAGCGGAAAGAAACGGCGGGGCTCGTGCGGGCCCCACCTCACAAATATCCTACCAAGGGGGTAGGATATTTCTGGATAGCATCATATCCAGTTCAACTCAGTTCAAGCCGACTTTAAGTGGCTTCAAGTGGCTTCCAAGTGGCTTAAGTGAAATAAAATAAAGTTGTCGCAAAATTATTTTATTTCTTAACTTTAAGCCCGAAAATTAAAAACCACACCCGAGCAAACGCAACTCCGGAAGAGGCGTTTCTAAGCGAATACCGGCGCTGCGATTTCATCGGTGCCCTCAGAATTCGATTCCGGGCACCGGTTCAAAAGTTAGAAAAAACCCGCTCGTCCGTTCACTGAACGTACCCGAGCCAAACTTCGGAAAATGATTCCGGGCACACCGGGCCTCGGAATCAGGTGCCGTCAGAAACTGCACTCTTGTAAAATTCCAAAGAAAATTAAGAAAAAAAATTCCTTGAAATTTACGGGTCTTTACAGGTTATTCAGTCATATGGTTTTTATAAAAAAACATAACCTAGTAAATCACTTTATCCCAAAACTATTTCTCTCTGTGATCAAGAATTTATACTAGATGTTTCTAATAATATAGGTTTTCTTCCAACTAAACTACTTCAGGGATCAAAACATGAGATGCATCCAGTATATATTTCCATAATAATAAAACATGAAATATGTCATGTAAATGAGATAAGCTCAGAGTAAAGGAAACTCAATATGTAACTAATCCAACATTCACCAAGAATATTTATATCTTGATGAACCATAGACTTAACTTTTCCTTTTTATAAAAAATTCACAATACATTTCTCTAGAGGCACTTTAAGAAAAACCTAGTCATTTACCTTGAAAGAAATATCTTTCTTTTTGTTAACTAGATAACTTATCTATATTATATAATATATTCTCATGTGATACTAAATTATATTCACCTTCACAACTATTTCTTCTACAGATTCTAACCCCAAAAAAATTATTTCCCTTAATTCATCCCAATAAGTTACAGTTCAACATCACTTTTAATATAATGCCTCAAAATGTTCTATCTATATATTAGAATTAAAACTGTTGTCATTTGAAAACTCAACCAAAGTCAAATGTTGATCCCAAATTCACTGATATTCCATTGAAAAATCTCAAAGCATATCCCCCAAATTCTGAATTGTTCACATTTAATATCTATTATATTGAGGATGAAAGATTATACTAAAATCTAATTCAGTAACCAAGGACTTCTGAATTCTTTTCCAAAAATTAGATGTAAACAAGAGATCATGGTCATATAAAATGGAGTGAGGAACTCCATGTAATATAATTATCTCTTTAACATAAATTCAATAAATTTGATACAAATAAATATTATCTTGAATGGGAAGAAAATGTGGATATTTAGTTAATCAATCAACAAGAACCCATATCACCTTATTACATTGATATGCCTCTAGTAATCCAACCATGAAATCCATGGATATATTCTCTCATTTCCATTATATAACTATCAAAGGTTGATTCATCCCCTTCAATAATTGTTGTTAGGATTTAACCAATTAATAAGTAAAAAAATTCTTAGTAAAATCAGCAATATTTTTCTTCAATACTTCCCAAAAAAAATGTTCCCAAATGTCTCTATACATTTTTTCTGTTATAATGAATAGAAAATAGAGATCTGTGAGCCTCAATCAATAGTTACGTTTTTAAATTTGGGTTACATGAAACAAATAACCTTTTTCGTAATCTGAAAAAAAACATTTATTTTCAATATTAATTTTAGGAAACTTAACATTATAAATAAATTTTACCTTTTCCACCATCTTCCTTTTAATATTGCTTAATCCTATCTAATAAAGAAGATTATACCAACACCTAATACTAAAAAGACTGAGTTATTACATAAAAAATTTCTATTACAGCATTCATTAAACCATTAACCAAAGGATTATGTTCCAAACATAATGTAGTTAACGTAAAATTATCTTTCTGACTCAAAGAATCATCTGCTATGTTTTCTTTATGTGGATGGTTATTAATAGAGTAGTTGTAATCCTTTATCAATTCTATTAAAATACTCTGTCACGTTTGAAAATCTTTATAAGTGAATATATACTTCAATATTTTATTATTGGTATATATTTCACAATTTACTCCATATAAATGATGTCTCTAGATTTTTAGAGAAAATGTTATAGCCACCAGTTCAAGTTCATGAGTAGAATAATTTTTATCCTGAGTTTTTAATTTAAATAAATCATAAAAAATTACCCAATAATTATTTATTAAACACAAACTAATCCCTTCAAAGAAGCACTATTATAGATAAAGAAATCACCATTTCTTGATGCAAGGCCAAAATAATATCTTTCACTAATCTTATTTTCAATTACTAGGAAAATTTATCACATTCCTTTATCTAGACCAACCTAACTTCTTTTTATATTAACTTAGTTACTGGGAATGTAAATCCTTGGAAAGTTTTTAATAAAATATCAATAATATCCTACTAATACAAGAAAACTATGAATCTCTATCACATTTATAGGTTTTGATCATTCATTAACAACTTTAGTGTTAGCGGGATCAATATCTATGCCATATTTATTTATGATATGTCCAATGAATGAAATCTACTATAACCAAAAATAACATTTACTAAATTTTCCATATAACTTATTTTATTTCATGGTCCACAAAAAAATCCTTGGATATATTTCATGATCCTTATAAAATTTATAATAAAACAGAATAACATCAATAAATAAAACAACAAACATATCCAAATATTCATGGAAAACTCTATTCATAATATCAATGAATGCAGCATGATCATTCATTATCCCAAAGGGCATAACCACAAACTCCTAATGACCATACCTAGTAAGAACTTTTTTCTTAGGGTACCTAGACCTGAGATTAACCTTAGAAAAATGTTGAGATCCTTGGATATGATCAAACAAATCATAGATATGAGGAAAATAATACTTATTATTAATGGAAAAGTTATTAAATGCCCTATAATTAATGAAAAACCTCATTGAACCATATTTATTTTTAAAAAATAAAACAATATTACCCCATTGTGAAGTGTTAGGTAGAATGAAACATTTATCAAACAACACTTGTAATAGATTTTTCAATTAAAAAAGTTATACTTGAGACTTTTTATAAGGGTTTTTGAAATTGTATTAGTATTAGTTACTAATTAAATAGTAAAATAAAATTCTCGAACATGTATAATACCAGGTAAATCATCACGTAAAATATCTTAATATTTTTTTGCTACTAGTACATAATTAATCAAGACAGTTCCCTTATTTTTAACAATATGAGTAAGGTATGTTTTATTTCAATATCTCAATAGTTTTTTAGCTTCTTGATTTGTGATCAAAGGTATATATTGATTCTTATATATAAATAGAAACTGATTTTGAAAAATAAAATCCTGGGATATGCAATCTATCATAGATGTTAAACTGAATGTTAATACATACCCATAATAACATAAAATGATAAAATATGAATGACAAAAAGGTTTTTATGGAAAAATATTACACAGATGATAATATTAATATCATTATAAATTCCTATTTCCTTAATACTACCCCATGTATTTTTACTAAAATTTCTGATGTTATTTCTTGAGGTGAAGTTTTCATTTTACCAATACATTTCATAGAAATGAAAGAATGTGTATAACTCAGATAAAACAATACATTAACATAATTAGAATAAAATAGTAATGTACTTATTACCACTTCATTTGATAACTCAACATCTTCCAAATTAGTTGCAAATGATTTTAACACACCCTTTTACTTATATTCTTGTTTCTTCCCGTCATTTTTTCTCTTCTCTAGACATGCATACACATAATGAACCATCTAATTATATTTAAAATACCTTAATACCTACTTATAAGGATTGGGGTTACCACTACCAAGATCTTTTTCTCTGAAATCACTGTCCATATTCCCAAACATACCACATCAAAAGCACTTCCCATATTACATAAGACATTCCCCAATGTGATTTTTTACCACACCTCTCACAAAATGAAAACTTGATTTTCTAACCTTTATATATTCAATGTATTCATCCCATTTTCATGATACATAGATCACTTTTTCTCCTTATTTTCATAAAATACAAGGTCATTAGAAAACTCCATTTCAACTTTTTTATCATATTGAACAAGTTTCTCATAACTTTTAAATTAATGAGAGGCCAAAACTCTTAGGTATATTGTGTTTAATCCTGAGTAAACACTATTAATTTTACTATAAAGATCCTAAATACAATTTTGGGTGTACCTTGACAATTAAGTGAAGTTTTCCTCATACGCACCCATTGAATAATCCCCCTTCTACCTAAATTCCAAAAATTTATTTTCTATCCTAAGTCAAACAACATTAGGAAAATACATATCAAGGAAAAGACTCTTAAATGTGTCTCTTTCCATGGTGTTAATATCTTCTCTTTCTCTAGTATTCTTAACCATTTCCCAGAATTGATTGACGTCACCTTCAATATGGTAAATAAAAAGTGGTACCTTTTGATGATCTAAATAACCCATGACTTTAAATAAATTTTCTATAGCTTTATTCAATCCCTCGGTTATCATTGAGTTGGAATATCCACTAAATATTGGAGGGTGTTTTCTCATAAAATGTTCCACTGTAAGAATGTTCCTCTATGGTGGATCTAATTTCTCTCTAGTATTGATACCACCACCATTTGTTTCATAATTTAACTAACACATCATAACAAAATACAACTTAGTTCCAATTCCAAACATTCTAGGTTGCTGATTTGTAAGTATATTTTCCTCATGGTCATTTCCTACTTTATCTTGTGTATTTCCTCTATAGAAAACCATTCTGAACAGACACAGTTTAGATGAAGAAACCTAGTAATCTTCAGATTATATATCAATATAACCATAAATTATAATCTCTTAAGGGTATTTATTTATATTACCCTACCCTCTAAAATTAACGAAACATTTTCTATGATACCAACTATAAGGAACCATCCTTAAAGAATCCACAAAATTGATTATTAAGACAATAATTCATTTAATAGAATTCTAAGAGTTGTTTTAGGTTTATAGTTTTATATAATTAGGTTATAAACATTTCATAAATATATATTACATCACAAAGTGGAAACTGACACTTAGTCCCCATTTTTTCCATAATACAGAACTTTTAAAATAAAACAAGTTTTCTTTTCATGAAATTTCTTCACAACTTTCATCTTAATCTCATACTTGTCACTAATCATCCTTAAAAACCTATAAAAACACTTTAAAATGTGGGATAATCAAAAAAATATCTATAAGGGACATATAAAATAAATAAAGAAACCCATTCTTCCAAGAAAACTCTTTAAAAAGTTCCTTTTTCAAAATAAACATTGGGATAAAAATAAACATTTTCTTTCCCAATAAATAAAATTCTATACAAATATATTTTAATAAAACATTTTATAAGAAATTTTAAATGGAAAAAACTTATAAATGTTTCTTTAAAATAATGAAAAACTCATGAAATGTTATAAATTTAACCCATAATAAGTAACATAAACTTTCCTTTAAACATAATCTATCACGAACCAGATCTGGTCTCCATCAAAATCGACACCAAACCCAGCTTGTGGAAAGACCCTAAGGGATATCCCAATCCTCATGGGCTGGAACAAGTTCTCGGGCATCTTAAAATAACAATTCGTAACTATTTACATGATTTTATAAACATACAACGACCAAAAAATCCAATAAAACAAATCAGGATTTTTCAAACAAAACCATCTTCTAAAAAATTTCAAAACTAAATTACATAATTTAAAACAATGTTTAAAGACAATAAAAAAGGAATAAAACCAAAAAGGACATCCCAAGTACCTCCACATGGCAAGAGGCACCGCCCTCAAGCCATCTCTACAACACCACATCACGATGGACCGCTAAGAACCCGAACCATTGGCACAAAAGTTGTACCCAAACCTAGAGAAAAAATTACCAAGTTTACTTAAATACAAGGGTGTAAGTTGGGTGTGAGACAAATCCTAGTATAACACCACCACTAATAGATTCCATGTGATAAACATTCAAATACAAAAAGCTTACAAGTTTTCATAAACATGAAATGCTAGTTACAATTTCTAAAATATGAAACTTTAAAAAAAATAGTTTTCCAGTGGGCTATTTTAATGAATAAACACTTTTAAATAAAATAGAAAAGCTACTGAATTTTCTTTCCAATCATTCCATATGTCTATGGTAAGCATAAAGTATCTAATGAGCACAAGAAAAGGGAAAATAACCACTAGGCACTAGCTCGCTGTGGGTCCCAGGTACCTCGTATCTCGGTGAGAGTAACCATCACAATATTCGTTCTCATGCACGAGCCACTAGTAGGGAACATACCCATAACCTATTGGTCCCTAATAATCATCATCATAATAGTTTAGTTAGCATTTTAAACATCAATATTGCTATGTGAATTGAGTCCAAACCCCACAGGTCACTAGCATGCTTGTACATGTCCACCCACCTAGATACCTGGGTTTCCCTATTATGATCAAAAAAATTCAACAAGACATGAAATAAAATTTTCACATTAAAATACCACTTCCACATCACACATTCAAAAAATGGACCACATATACCTCACAAAAGTAACATCATCCCCCTTTTCCTTCAAATTGATTTTGAAATCAAACTCACACCAAAATAGCTCACAACACATTTTTCATCTCTTTCATAATTCAACAAGTCCCTTAAAAATTTTATAAAAACCTTCCCAAGATACTAAACATCACATAAAATCCCACTCACATGTTACATAATATTATTTTCATAAAAAAAATCCATTTTTCACATCACACTCCCATAAAATCTCCATCAAACATGTTTCGCACCCACATCACAATTTCATAAATCACCTCAACAAAATACAAAACATTATCAAAATGTTTGACATCACAACTGACCACTTTATCTTTCAAAAACTAATTTTAGGTAAACACACTCACTAAAAAAATATTTATACATCCTTTTACCACTTTATTTAACACAATAGTACATTTACAATTTTCATAATACAAACCCAAGGGGTATAACTATGTTTTGCACACAACCCATTTCAAAACCCTCTTTAAAATCCAAAATCACACCAATACCAATCCAAAACAGAATTTTAAGCCCTAGAAATATTTATTAAACCACTCTCAAGTATTATAAACCACCTAGAATAATACCACAAAAGATGCACATGAAAAACACACATTTTCATAAAACACTTTCAAGAGGCATAAAATGGTTTTACACATAAAACCCATTCAAAAACCCTCTTTTAAACCCAAAGACACACCAAGACCCTTCCAAAGTATAATTGGAATCCAAAAAAAACATTTATTAAACCACTTTAATATGTTATAAAATACACCTAAATACTACCCCAAGAGTTACACATGAAAAACACACAATTTTAAACTAAAGTGCAACTATAAAATTAAACGTTTAACCAAATACATCAAAAACAGTTTTCACACCACATACAGCATATGATGAACATGAAAATAAATAAATCAAGCAAGATAACTCATCAATAATTACTTACACATGGAACCACCTACCTTTTTGTGTCTAAACCCTCAAAACCTGGTGTGAAACATCAACTGCACCACCATCACACCACAAGTGGGTAAAAACTAACCCTAAACCACAATATTTGACCAAAAATACAACAAAACAAACTCTAGGTTCGAACCCTAACTTCTGGACATTTAAGTACTTCATGAATGAGGGAGGAAACCCTAAGGAAAATGGAAGAAATCAAGAAGGAATCAGTTACCTTGAACAATCTTGATGAAATCACCCCAAATTTACCAAAGGTTTAATCTTCAAGAAATAAAAACTAATAGGTATAATCTAATGAGGATAAGTAGGTTAAGTGGGGACTGAAATAGGAGATAAATGATGAAAATTTAATGGTTTATGAAAGAATAAAATTGCCTTCTCAAATCAAGACGATTTGATAAACCCTGATAATTTTCTCCCTAAGCTATGATCCAAATGATCTCCAAAGCAGAAAAATAGATAATTAGAGTGATCCTAGGATTATTTTATTGGGTTGGGAGGTTAAATCACCAAAAAAAGTAAAAAATTAATTAGATATTAAAATATTAAAAAACTAATTTAAAGTAGGAAATGGGCTTATGGACTCGCCCAAAACCTTAATAAAAAATCCAAATCTATCATTATTATGGATTCTATGGGGTAAAATTTGATATGGTGGTTTTAATATACCAGGAGATACAAATTGGAAAGTGGAATGTGTTTAAAATTTTGAAAAATAAAGGAGTTAGAAAAGAAAAAAATTATTTTTAAATCTGGAAATGGGATCACGGTTTGGCCCAAATTTTGAAAACTCATCATTTCCACCAAAGTGCATGGGAAACCCCCAAATCAAAGTAAGAATGGAAATTAAATGAAAAATACCTTTAAAATAATTAATGGATATGACAATTATCCCTAGCATAAATCTTTCTTCCCTTATAAATCCATAGCAAGGCTTAATGAAAATACTAAACCCAACAAAAAGGCCGAAATGGACTCCTTTTCCAAGTTTCGTCACCATCAAAAAGGCTATGATATCTCCAGTTGATCAATCAGGAAGGAATAATCTCCCAATACAAAACTTACACCAAATTCCTATAATTATAAATCACATTCCAAATTCATCCCAAAAAAACACCTCAAACACCATCTGAACAAGACTCAAGAATTTTACCCAAACGGACAACAACATCAAACAGGGTTACACTAACCTTACATTAAATAAACTATTTGGAGATATCCAATCCCAATATTTACCCAAGGAGGATTTTGGTAGTCAGATAACTCTGAATGAGACTACCTACCTCCAAGCCAATACCAAGGAAAAAACAGAGTTACCGATACAAGGAGAAACAAATGGGCTCCCCACCGTAACAGACAACTTAAATTTTACCGAGACAGAATAGGGACACTAACAGGGGGAGGCCTGAACGAACTCCCCAGCATAAGGGGTATAATATCATTATATTTTCTCAAAATAACTTACATGAGACCAATAGTGGGTCTCCCCACCATAATAATCAACCATCTAAATCGACTATCACCGTCCAACATGAAAATACCCCAAAACATAAAGAGTTGGTGCAGCCGAATGGTTAGTCCGCACAGTTTGGGAAACTATGAGATAATCATATGAGGCATTCTATCCAAAGGAAAAACTTAACATGGTTACATGGACTAAGGGACATGACTGTGTGGTAGTTACTATCTCTTATCGCATGGTTCCCTAGGTTGGTGCACGGTTACAACTAATTGTGCACAAACCGTGAGCTTTAATTTGCCTAGCCCAAATTTCCAACTTTTCTCTAAAAACATGAAGGAAACCTAATGGGTAAAGTATGTACTTAGGATACAACATGGAAACGAGGTCCTCCCACCTATACCACTGAATGAGAACAAATGGAACAAGATAATGATACCATAGGTTTAAACTATTCCCATCTTTCATACTGAGGATAAGAATTTTTACAAGGGTTTGAACAACCCTATGATTTCCCTTGGATATGAGCTAGCTTCACTCCTAGACCTATGGTTGGAGCTCAAATGATTGAATCAACTTCTCCCTCATAGTTAGGCTTTGGAAACCCACATAACAAAACCTCTGCTTTTGGTGCTACAAAAAAACTACACCGCAACCCCTGATGGGTTTACCAAGACATTACACAATCTAAAACTCACTTTACCAAAACCCGACATTTAACTAAATAAAGTGATTCCAAGATGCACACACATCACCCCTTGTTTCCTTGTATGTGAAATGGACAGAGGAAAGGGTATATAGAAACACCTTTCTCTAAAAAAGGATGTCAAGATCTCCCGAAAGGGGACACACTTATGACAAAACAAAGACTCACAACAAAAGATTGTACAACTTCACCTTTACAATCAAATGAGGACGTGACATCACAGCATGTAATGCCCTGACCCTATTTACCCAGATTCGGTGCATTATTACATAACATTGGCATGATCACAAGAGATCAAGTCTCGAAAGACCGATTAGTTTAGTAGCCTTGGAAGTACTAGATACATACATAAGTTTTACATTACATCATGAAATAAAAAAACATTGTGTACCCTTTTAACACACACATATCCTTTTACCTTTCCCTGTAGGTTAATCATAATATACTTCTTCACATCTTGGTAAAAATAAAATATAATAAAGGGGTGATATCATATGCTCAGTAAGAATAACAATATATCATAAACTATCATAATTAAGAATAATCATTTAAGATAATGTATAAGACTAAAACAAAATCCTTTTAAACTTAAACTTCAGCATAATATGGAAAATATAATTCAAATAATTCCATTTACTTATTCACGTGGATATTCTTCTAGTCAAATAATCACATGTAATATCAATAACTAATTTCATAATGATGGAATGCATAATGTCGGACATCATAACCACATAGTCAAGGCCTCGTGCCAGGACTACAAATAATATTTTTTCAAGGCCTTGTGCCAAGACACTAGTTTGTCTCAGGAGACCTACCAATGCATTGAGGAGCTATATCAGGCTCCACCCGTCACATACTAAGTCCAATGAATTCCTCATATAAAAAGGTTGAAACATAACATAAACATTTGTATTAAAACTAACATATGAAATGTTAATAATTTAACCATAAACCATGAATGGTATAAAAATAACACATTCATAGTCAAACATATCAAAAAACCATCAATAAAAAACGGACGATTGTTTCATAATAAATCAACTTCAAACAAGTGTAAAATCCATTAAAGGATATTGACATAGATTAAATCAAAACTATTTGAGAGAAATATCTCTTTCTATTTTGAAACCGTTTAAAAGTCACATAATTATAAAAGAAAACATTTTTTTTTTGAAAATATTATTATATGCTTGTAAGGGAATCTTTGAAGGTGTTATAGCAGCGGAAAATAGTCGTACCCACCGTATAAGTTAAAATAACATTCTTACCTTAATTTTTCAAAAAGGTTATAAAGTTTGTTATTTGGAAAGAGATGAAAAGATTCCTTTCAAAAAAAATTATTAAAATTCAACTAGGGGTTTAAATGAATTTAAACCATATTCTAGTTGAAATTAAAAAAAAAATTAAATACATTTTTAAGAAACACGAATGTGGATGATAAAGTGGTCTCATTAGATACTCACGTATAAACAACCCCATATAATAAAGAGACTATAAAATTAAACCTTACCTTGTACTTTTCCTTGGTAAAGGGTATGTTAACATCCTGTATAGTAGTTAAATAATTGTTATTAAATTATAAAATAACCATATACATAAATATTATTTCATATATGATCTTCTAATATTGCTTTGTTAATAATATTTTAGTAGTATCATTGTTTTGGGTATTAACTGATTTGTTTTACTTTATATATTTTTTTATGTAATTAATGTTTGTTATGGATAGGATGTATTTTATTCATATCCATAATTATATTAAGTTATTAAAAATTAATTTTAATCATAAAATTAAAATTATTCTAGAATTGTTACGATGGGGAATGAATCTCATCACATTTGTGGAGACGGTAATCCTTACGTACGCACGACCGACAATACCATTATTTTGATAGTGAAATCATGTGTAATTGGATGTAATATCATATATAAAGAATCATTAATATGTTATATTTATTATCTACATAAATTATACTCATTATTATACCTATCCAAATAATTAATGGTTGAATAAAAAACTACACCACGATGTGGAGACGGTAAGCCGTACGTACGTATGTATGGTGGCTTTGTCATTCATAGGATGGATAGAATAATAAATATGGTTGTACCATATTTATAATAACATAACAGTATTTATAAGGTATTGGAGTTATTATTTTGGTATGGAAACAACAATGAAAGAAGAAGTGTAAGAAGAAAAGAACTTTGAAAGAGGTGATGAAATTTTTTACCTCTTCTTCAGGTGCTTCCTTTTGATTTGATAAAAAGGGCTCCTTAGGTTGGATTTATGATAAACTTAAGGCCTATAGGTTGAATTGAGGGTAGTTGGGAGGATATTTCAGCAGGATTTGGCCGATAAAAATGTCTTTGGATGTGTGAATTTGAGCGAAGGGGAAGTGCCATTTTATAAGAGAGGTGGGGGGAATTTTAGGAAAAGATTGAAATATAATTTTATTATAAAATAATTTTAGGTTTATAATGGCTCCAAAATGGATTTATTTCGAGGGTAATGTAATTATGGGTATAAATCTTCTCAATTAATTGGTTTTAGACAAGTTTAGGTAACCATATTAACCTTATCTTCTAGATTTATCTCTTAGTTAAATAGTTTAACTTTTACAATGCCTTCTTGTATTTTTATATTACATGGTTAATAAACATACTATAAAATTCCAAGAGAACCTCATGTGGTTCATTAATGACATATATATTATTATATAAGTTCTTTTCCCAATCGATATATTTTTAGGAATATTATATCATTTAATAATATAGTATTTGTTTTAAAAACTCATTTATGTCAATTTTGACACTATTTAGTATTTGGTTTTTATGAAAGTCATAACAACATTTTCACTTTGAAAAAAAAATTAATCAACCCTAAAATGTCATATTAACCTATAAAATTATTGGAATGCATCAAAAGTCTCAAGTAACATTTATTTAGATATTTACAATATCAATTATTTTAATCTTTCACTAATAAGGTAATTACAGCATCATCAGTGTGTAATAAATAAATTTAATTATTTAATGTCTAAAAATTAAAAATAAAAAACATGATATATGAATGATTTTTATATTTCTAGTGAATAATTATAGTCAAATTTATCTTATGTATAAACCTATGTTAAAAAAAATTAGTTATTAAAATTTGAATTTAACACTTTTAACTCTTCTTTAAATAAAATAATAATAAATGTCCTAATCTAATCCAAGTGGATCAAATAGGATCATATTTTATTCCTAAGGTTGATTTTGGTCGAAAAAAACTTATCCAATAGAATTAGGACATGTGTTAGGGTAATTATAATATCATTTTTACCTTTAATAACCCTATTTACTTTTAACGGTGGTAAATAAAATCCAAAAGTTACTATTCACCAAAAATTATTTTCATCATATTGAACCATATTTTACTTAATAATATCAACGGTGACTCTCGGATTTTTGAAATTCAATTCACAGAAGTGTTAAAATTTTGTTTTATGAAAATTTGCAAATGTGCCTAGAAAGTGGGTAAAAGACGTTAAAAAATTCAATAAAATTTTATATATCTAATCTTATTATAAAAAAGACTCCAATGAATTAAATTGGACTAAAATGGGTATTATTTATCTATTTTGAATTTAAAATAAATAAAAATTATAATTATTTGAATAAAAGTTTATTTTAAACAATAAAGCAGTGTTTTTCACTATTCATCAAAAATTAAAAGTTTTCAAAAATTTACCCAAAGCTAATTTTGATATTCCAAATTAAAAAATGATCTTTATTTTAAAAAATTCAAAATATGGGAGTTTCATTAACTAATTTAAAATTAATTCCCATTGTCAAAACCAGAAAGCGGGTTTTTGAGAAGTAAAAACTATCAAAATATTGATATGTGTTTATGTCCAATTTAAATGTGAAGTTACTTATAATGACCAATATTGGATTAAATGATAAAAATATAATCTAATTATTATTCAAAACCATTAAAATGTATAATTTAACACTATAAATTATTTTTATTTAAAAATTTTCTTTCAATTAAAATTTAGTATCTTTTACTATTTTCCAAAATGTAAAAGTTATCAGAAAAACACAAAAAATTCATCCAAACTAAATTTTTATGTCCCAATTATAAAGAAGAAGTTTATTTTGTCAAATTGAATATATAAATGTGTCAAATATTGGATTTAAAAAGTGTTCTCCATTAAAAGGTGGTAAATTTTCATTTTTCAAAAAATACTTATTTTATCTGAAAAATTGAATTTGTTCTAATATTATGTCTAAGAAACACATAATATGGATGTTAAAATTATATAGAGTATATAAAATTCAAAATACAGTTAATACTATTTATAACTTCTTTTTGAACGGCTAGTTTGGTAAGTCATGGTCTATTCGAACTCATTGTTGTGTGTAACACAAACTATTGAATTACTTTAAAGAGATAACATACTTTGAAATACAGGTTTGTTACACAATGTGTCACCGAACTTGACCAATGTGACTGATAAAAATAATACATGGAAGGGTCCTTATACAATGTCCCCTAACATCATAGAATTACAGAAGGTGTCTATAATAGCCTCTCCTAGATAGATTTACCACACTGGTGGTTTAACATGAACCTCTTCTTCGAAGAGACTACAATGGACCCAGAGGCCCTCTTAAGTACCATCTAGGAACTCAACCACACTAACAACCCTAGACCACTTCCACCTTTGGTGAATCAGGTAACTTAAGATACTAAGGTTTATTTCAACCTTCCACGAGCACTCTCCCACTACAAGAGGATCTGCAAAACCATGAAAGTAAAAGGGTGTAGAATCAATCTATAAATGTCGAGAAAAAGATTCATTATATTGATCAACTAGATGATTTTACAATGGCGAAACAATACGGGTTGCACTTCAATTGTGAACTTACCCATAATGGGGGCGTACCTTATCCAACGAAAGAACCCAAGGATCAAACGAAGAAGGTCCATTAGTCAAAACAAGCCACAAACTAGAACCAAACATGTGAGGGGAACTACATTAAAGGCTTCCTGAATATTTCTTAGAAGAGAACTACTAACCAACCCTTCAACCCAGCTTACCAACCAAACACAAACCCAAAACACGGTTCCAATAGGAGGGGTTCGTGGACAAAAACATCTCAAAATATCAACATTTTCAAAAACACATAATACACACCCTTCCAAACCAGTCATCAAGACATCAAGTTTTCCTTTAAAAACATTTCTTTGAAAAAAAATGGTTCAGCAGTTATAATATCAACCAATGGTACCCCATGGGCCTCACACATACATGTTTCCATGCCACACTGGGCACCCTCTTCATATCGATCCCATCACTCATCCAGTCATACCATTAACCATCCATCATCCCATATAACCCCATGAATTTGGTCACTCACAGAGATACCATGGGTTAAAACAAAAAAAAATTCCACTTTTCAAAACCAAAACAGTCAACCAACACATCCTTTTTCTCAAGACCACTAACCATGAGATCAGAATCCCAGTTTACAGCTTACAAAACTTTTCAGAAAGTCATAACCATTCAGATAAGAACTCACTTTCAAATCATTCACATCAATTTCAAAACATCTCATCCCATTAAAACACCTTTCAATAGTTTATAAAACTCTATTGGAAACACTTTTTCAAACCCAACTTTAACATAGTTCATGTTTTCAAAAGAGGTGTAAACAAACCATTTTCCATTTAAATTTTTTTTTGAAAATTCAGGTCCAAAATTTTGCAAATCTAACCATTCCCTTTTTATTATAAAATAATTTCACCAAAACATTACGTTTCTTAAAACTAAGTTATTTTTTCTTTAAAACCGAACTTCCAAGATTTCAAAACTAAATGACACAAGAAAATGTGAGGGGAAACTAGTTTTGGTTATTGACTTGGAAATATGGTTGGAGTCCATATTCCAACCACTTAACCATCACAGGGAGTGTACTATGGAAATATCCCTAGCTCCACATGTCTTTCCAGGCCCTACGAGCTCACTGAGACCATTAACCCAACTCTCTTTTCATTTCCTTTAATCATCATCAAACCAAGAAAACCAAAAGACTCTGATGAATCCCAACTTCCCATGGGGACTCGAATCTCATAATGAGGTGTGCTGGTTGGGAACACTACACATAATCATAACCTCAAGTCCCAACAATCCTAACTCTGCTCTATCCCAACTGTTCCCCATATAACATGACCCAAAGAGTTAACATCCTTTGATACCATTTTGTCACAAACCAGATCTGGTCACCATCAAAACTAGCACCAAAACCAAAATTTGGTAAGACCCGAAGGGCATTCCTGATCCCCATGGGCTGGAACAAGTTCTCAAGCATCATAAAATGATAATTGGGAATGATTTACCTGAGTTTATAAACATACAACGACAAAAAAATCCAATAAAACAAATATTTATTTTTCAAACAAAACGTTCTTTTACAAAACTTTAGAACTAAATTACATAATTTAAAAAAATGTATAAATACCATTACAAAGGAATAAATCCAAAAAGGACAGCCTAATAACCCCCAAATTGTAAGAGGGAACACCCTCATGCCATCTTCACAACACCGCATCACGATGGACCGCTAAAAACATGAACCATTGGCACAAAAGTTATAATCAAACCTGCGACAAAAATAACCAAGTCTACTTACACCCTAGGGTGTAAGTAGGGTGTGAGAAAAATCCCAGTATGATACCACCACTAATAGATTCCATGTTATAAACATTCAAATATGAAAATCTTGCAAGTTTTCATAAACATGCAATGCTAGTTATAGTTTATAAAAGATGAAACTTTAAATAAAAACAGTTTTCAAGTGGGATATTTTAAAGAATAAATACTTTTAAATAAAATACCAAAGATACTTAATTTTCTATCCAATCATACCATATGCCGATGGTAAGCACAAAGTATCTAATGAGCACAATAAATGGTAAAATAACCCCTAATCACTAGCTCGTTGTGGGTCACATGTACCACGTATATCGGTGAGAGTAACAATCACAATATCTGCTCTCATGTACGAGCCACTAGTAGGGAACCTATCCATAACCTAGTGGTCTCAAATAATCATCATCATCATATTTTAGTTATTTTTTTCATCTTCAATCTTTCTACGTGAAACTGAGGCCAAACCTCACAAGATCACTAGCATACTAGTACACGTCCACCCACCTAGATAATCGGGTTTCCCTCTTATGCTAAAACAAGTTCAACAAGTCATGAAATACAATTTTCACATGAAAATACCACTTCCAAGTCACACATTCACAAAACATCCCACATGTACATCACACAAGTTGCATCATCCCTCTTTTCATTAAAATTGATTTTGAAATCAAACTCACTCCAAAATATCCCACAACACATTTTTCATATCTTTCACAATTAAACAAATCCTTTAATAATTTTATAAAATATTTCCCACGATTTTAAAAATCACATAAAATCCCACTCACATGTTACATAATACCCTTTTCATACAAAAAAAATCCATTTTTCACATCACACTCACACAAAACATCCCACAAACATGTTCCGCACCCACATCATAATTTCATAAATCACCTCAACAAATTAAAAAACATTATCAAAACATTTTACATAAAAACTGACCACTTTATATTTAAAAACACATTTTAGGTGAACAAACTCACTAAAACAGTATATATACATCCTTTTCCCACTTACTTTAACACGATAAAACATTTACAATTTTCATAAAACAAACCCAAGGGGTATAACTATGTTTTGCATACAATCCATTTAAAACCCCTCTTTCAAAGACAAAATCACACCAATACCAATAAAAACATAATTGGAAGCCCTATAAATTTTTATTAAACCACTCTCAAGTATTATAAAATCACCTCGAATAATAGAAAAAAAGATGCACTTGAGAAACACACATTTTCATAAAACACTTTCAAGAGGCATAACATGGTTTTACACATAAAACCCATTAAAACCCATCTTTTAAACCCAAAGTCACAACAAGACCATACCAAATAATAATTTTAATCCCAAAAAAACATTTATTAAACCACTTTAATATGTTATAAAATACACCTGAATACTACCCCAAGAGTTACACATAAAAAAAACCCAATTTAAAACTAAAGTCAAACTATAAAATTAAACGTTTAACCAAATCCATCAAAAACAGTTTTTATACCACATAAAGCGTATGAGGAACATGAAAATAAGCAAATCAAGAAATATAAATCATCAATAATTTCTTAGACAAGGAACCACTAACCTTTTTATGTCAAAACCCTCAAAACTTGGTTCAAAACATCAACTGCACCACCATCTCACCACAAGGGGTTTAAAAACAATACTAAACCACAAGATTTGACCAAAAATACAAAAAATCAAACCCTAGGTTATAACCCTAAATTTTGGACATTTTATAACTTCATGAAAGAGGGAGGAAACCATAAAAAGATGGAAGAAACCAAGAAGGAAGCACTTACCTTGAACAATCTTGAAGAAATCACCCCAAATCCACCAAAGGTTAAATCTACAAGAGACTAAAACTGATCGGTAGGCTTGAATGAGGATGATCTGGTTAATTGGGGACTAAAATGGGGTAGAAAGAGTGAAAATTGAGAGATTTTTGAAATAATCAAATTACCTTTTCAAATCTGGAGGATTTGAGAAACCTTGATAGGTTTTTCGCTAATATATGATACAAATGAGATCCAAAGTGGTGAAATAGATAATGAGAGTTAGCCTCGGGGTTGTGTCTTTGGGTGTAAGGTGGAATCACAAAAAATAGTAAAAATGAATGAGATATTGAAAAATTAAAAAAACTAATTCAAATAAGGAAATAAGCTTATGGGCTGGCTCAAAACCTTAATAAAAACCCAAATACATCATTATTATGGATTCCTATGGGGTCAAAATTGATATGGTGGTTTGAATATACCGGTTTATGCCAATTGGGAAGTGGAATTTGTGTTAAATTATGAAATATTAAAGAGTTATAAAAGAAACAAAATTTATATTTAAATCTGGAAATGAGCTCATGGTTTGGACCAAATTTTGAAAACCCACTATTTCCACCAAAATTCATGGGAAACCCCCAAATAAAATTAATAATATAAATTACATAAAGAATAAATATAAAATAAGTCAGGTATTTGACATAACCTATTATATTACCTTGTGAAATCATAATATTTCTGTGAAAACCCAAAGAAATAAATGATAAATCATATTGGTAACATGAGAAATAATTTTCATATCACTCTTAAAATCAATCTTAAAAATAGAATAACCTACCTGATAAATTCCAATAATATATTAGGAGAAACCAATCCATATAACTCTTTCTATTTACCCAATGCATTGGAGATCTATATCAGATTCACCGATCATCATAAGCAATATCAGGCTCACCTGTTATAATAACTAATTTCCAAGGACCATATCATGAATAAAACATTTTAATATTTCACATTTTCAACATAAATCCCTTTAAAATATTTTTTGAACCCATAAGCAAAGCACTTTTGAATATTTAAACATCCTTTTCTTTTAGAAACCCATTTTTAAAAACTAAAATACCCAGAATAAAGGGAATTATGTTTTTTCTTGGAAGAAAAAATGGAAGCTTATAAAGGATGATAAATATCAAATAATAGTTTCAGTGATTGGAAAATTATTTGATGTTGTATATGTTAAAATATAACCTTCCTTTCTATATTAGTATAGAAAGTCAAAAAAATCTATATAAAATATATAAAAATATTCCTTTTGAAAACCTTTTAAAGAAAGTCAAAAGTGACGTGTGTTTTATTTTATAATTAATTTATGTCCATATAAATATATCTATAAAATTATTCTAATAATATGAACATGGAATAAAAATATTTATAAAATAAATCCTTAAAACATTTAAAATGAGGTTTTAAAGGTAAATTATCTCTTACCTCGAGTCTGAATCATCATGCATATACTTTATCTTCCTAAATAATAAACTAATTTTAATTATTTACTTATTTAATAACTTTTTTAATGTTTATTATTCCTTTTATTTTATTTAATACCATGTTATAAACAATTAAATACTAAATTAAGTTCTTGTCATACATTTTTTTGATATTCATCTCATATCTCCAAAATCACTTTGGTAAGTTGAATATGGTCAAAGATTTCATTATTTCATCATATCTGGATTAATAATCATTATATATTTATCATTTTATACATTAATTATACTTTTAAAGTGAATGAAGGAAATAAGATAAAATGATAAGTGAAAAAAGATAAAATTATTATTATATTATAAATATCATATTATTATTTTTAAATGCACTTATATATAGTATCCATGTGATGTGGTCATGAGAAAAAATCACATTGCTTCATGGAGGTGGTAATCCAAACGTACACACGAATGACATTATCATTTTTAAATGGATGGAAAGGTAAGAAATAAGATGATATATTAACTTTATATAATGTTAAATATTTCATAAATATCATATATATACATTAAATCCATCATTATAACCATTCATGAGAGGTGGTAATGGAAAATTAATTACATCGATTCGTGAGGCGGTAGTGTGTCGTACAAACAGATGATGGTTTTGTTTCCCATTTAACAGAATTGGGAGAAGGATATAGGTTATACCATTAACATAATAATATATCGATATATAGAATATATTTTTCTTATTATTTTATCATGTTTTAATAATATTTGAAGTAGTTATAAGAATAAATAAAATGAAAATGCTTAGTTAAGAACTATACAACTTCTTCAGACAACCTCTCTAGGTTTTTACCTAAAGCCTTATTAGGTTGGTTTCCTCATAAAACAGAGGATTATAGGACATTTTTAGGGATGTAAGTAATGTATTTTGGTAGTTATTTCCCAAATTAAAAGTATCATGAAGTGTGGATCTAAGATTAGATGGGGTGTCCCTTTACAAGTGGGGGGAGGACACACTTGGAATGTTTAAAAATAATAAAATATATTAATGTATTACTCAAGAAAAATGGATCCAAATGGACTATTATATAAAATTATATGATATATAGTCTAAATATTTCCATAAAATTTAATTTAGAAAAGTTTCTAGTTTATTTTAACCCTTATCACTTAAGGTTAACCCCCCAGTAAACTTGTTTTAACTTTATCTGTGGAAACAGATTTTTTCAATTTTTTACAATTAATTATAACCAAAAATTAATTTAAACTTATTAAATAATATTAATAATGATTATTCTAAATATTTAATCTATTTTATCAAATTAAATTCAAATAATTATTATAATTTATTTTAAAATTAAACCTGAAAAACATGATGAAAAACTGTTTTTCAAAAAAAAGTCATTTTAAGTATAAAACTTTTTTACACCAAATTAAAGGATAAAAATCATTCAAAAGAACAATAATTTCAATATTAATAATATAATAAAACTAATTACTATTTGAAACTATTTTAAAACAAAATTTATCTTTTAGAATTCTTAAAATAAAAAGACAAATTTCAATAAAAATTAATATTCTTCACTATTCATTAAAAAAACTTTTGAAAAAAATATCAAAAAGTAATCCTAAGATAATTTTGACATGATAACTTAAAAAATTAAGTTATTTTATTCAAATTAAAAATATATTATTTTAAAATAAATATTTTAAAAAATCTATATAATGCTTGAAAACCCAATTGTGTGAGAAATAATTTTTTTCCCTTTTGATATAAAAATTACCTAATATTATTATAATTAATATAAATTTCACATTTGTGGTTCCACATTGAGTTATTTTTATCTATTATTTTTTTACTTATCTTTTAATCTTGGTTTTCTAATTGTTTTTGAAGAAAATCATAGTTTTTGGTCAGATGATAGGTAGCGCACGGTTGGCGCATGGTTATGGGAGGTCGTGCACCAGCCTAGTGGAAATTGTGTGCCCTAGACTGAGGCACTATCTAGGTCACATGTCCGACCACATGGGAATTCAGGATAATTGTGCACAAATGATATTGGATCTATCTAAGTTTCATAGTTAGGCACACTTGAGTACACCACCCTTCAGGAAACCATGCGACCCCTTTTCTCTTTAGATAGATATGCCACACAATTGGCACACAGTTTGGAAAACTATGCATCCTTCCATATCATTAAAAATATTAAAATTCCTATTCTACCATTCCCTGATTTTAACCCCAAATCCTACATGTCTTGACTCATTTAAGCTCCCCAGCCCTAAGTGTACCTTCCCCTTCCTCTTCTCTTCCTTGGGCTTCAATCCCATGGTGATTTTGTGTGGATTCGTCAAATAATCATCAAGAAAGTCTCTCCCCATCTATTTTCTTCCTTATTAGTTTCCTCTTATTTAATTCTTGGGATAAACTTTGATGGTTGTGGTATATTATTTCCTTTATAATGTCTCCTTATGGTGTGTTTATTTTTTTTGACCAGTTTTTCAAAGTTTCCAAAAAGAGGTATGCGGTTCCATGCTTTAACATTATTTGATGATTTTAGTATGCTAGATATGGTTTTTAAATGGGTTTTATGGATTGTGTCATGTTTTAAAATGTATCTTGGTGTGTGTTAGGGTTAAATGATAATTTTACAAATTAAATAGGTTATTTTTTATGTGTATTTATAATGTTTCAAGTGTGTGTGAGTGTGAGGTTGTTCTTGTGATATAGGATATGAAATTGATCATAATGGAATCCTAGGCATCTTTGTTGGTAGACTAAATCTATTACACTAGTACATCCATTAGGGCCAAGGTTGGGTTCCCCTATAAGTATTGACGCTACAACACTAACTAAAAAATGATTATTATAGTTGGAGACCACTATACCTTGGGATGTGATTAACCTCTACTGTCTCATGAATAAGTATGCTTGTGGGTTTTGTATGTATCTATCACCAAAGTATGAAGATCCTAGGACAATGCTAACCATAGTTCATTAGGGATTTCCCATGGTTCTGATTTGATTCTATTCTTACCATTTAGTTTGTTATCATCTTTATTTGTCTTTTCAATTCCGAATCTAGTTTTCTTTTAAAATTATACCTTTCTTTTTCTTAAAAACATGCATTTTAATTAGTCTCAAGATGTTAATTCTTGGGATCTCTCATGCTGGTATCTAACTGGGTATATGGATCACACCCTACATACACCCTCGAGTATATGTATACCTTGTTATGTTTTACATAGATAAAGGCAATACATTTAGTGCTAGTGATGGTGGATCTCGTTTCTAATGGTTCCTCATTTCATAGGTGCTGATGGTGGTGGAATGAGGGTGTTGTCCCTCTTTTTTCATGGAGGCCTGGTTGTATAGTTGGTTCCCCTCCCCATTTTTGTATTTTGGTTTTGGGATAAAAATGTAGAATGTTTAACTCTTATTAGTTGTGATTTTGGTTATAATGGTTGATTGTTATGTGATGTATTATTCTTTTGGGTTATTTATGGATGATTATTATGGGATAAATTGTTCCTACATGTGATTTTTGATGCTTTGATACTAGTTTCTAGATCATGGGGATCAATAACATCCTTTGATATATGCCACAGGCCAGGTTGAGTGTTAGGTTGGATGGAATCCCATCTTGGTTTGTGAAAAAATGGTATCAGAGCTTGGTTTTTTCCTATCTTTGGGTTGTGTTATTTGGTATAATCTTGATAGACTGAAGCTAGGACTATTAGGGCTTGAGGTTATGGTTTTGAGTGGGGTGTCTAGCCAACACACCTCACGATAGGCCTTAGGTAACCATGGGGTGTTCAAGATTTGATTTGACTTCTCCTCCAGGTGGGATGTATAGGCTGCAGACTATTCATGGATACCGAGTGGGGTGGAGTTGTTTGATTTGTGATTATTTTTTTTAAAATTTCATATTGATTTATGAAAGTGTTTAGAGTTTTTTTCTTCTGTGATTTTATGGGATAATTTATTGTTGGTTTCTTTTATTTGTTAAATGGTGTATCATTATTCCTCCTCGAAGAAATCCTATGAAACCGTGGGAAGAGGCCGAAGAGAGTTCTCCCATACCATTTGATCAGAGATTAATGGAGGCAGTGGTTTGGGTTGTCTAATCATTGGATCAAGGAGAAGGATCTGGACCTGCTTAGGTGAAGTAAGCTAAACTAGTTCTAGAAAAGGATAAGGATCAATATTTCCTCAATAATAAACCACTATACTTCAGGGGTATCACAGATCCTTAGCATGTAGAGGATTGGATTGAAAAGATCAAAAGTAATTTTGGGTTTCTTGATACTCTTGAGGTAGTTAAAGTGAAATGTATTTCATTCTTGTTGGGAGGTCCCAGTAGGAGGTGGTGGGACTCAGTGGCCCAAGTAAGGAAAAATGAGAAAATGGTTTGGAAGGATTTCAAAGTACTCTTTAATGAGATATATTTCCTTGAGACCTTAGTCTTTTCCAAGACCCGAGAGTTTCTAGATCTCCACCAAGGGGATCAGACTATGTTGGATTATGACAACTACTTTGTAGAGTTATTTCGGTATGAACCCATGGTAGTTTCTAATAAGAAGGTAAAGGGCCAATAGTTTGAAATGGGGTTGTGGATGAACATTCTATCCTAGTTCTTATTTTTTAAGCTAAAGACATATGATAAGTTAGTGGATTGAGCCCTGATGTTGGAGATAGATTATGCCAGAAATTCAGGTTCCTCTTGGATAATTTCAACAGTGGGTCAGGGTAGTAGTGGTTTGTCTGAAAGGAATAGAAAGTCATATGAGAATTAGATAAAGGGATGTTGTATCTCAGTCTATAATTCTTAGCCATATTTATCTAAGTCTTCAGATGTTGGTTCAGTCCTATGCCATCAGTGTAGAAGTTTAGTGTATGTGTTGTATGTATGTACGATCCCACCAAGACCTTTCCATCGGTGCGGACTTATGGATAATTTGCAGCATTTTTTCAAAGTTGCATGCCCATATTAGAGTTTTCCAAGTTTTATGGCCTCTAGGAGAATTAAAGTCTTTTCCAAACCATCTAGGATAGTGGATTCTCAGTTTGGCGGTCATGGAGGTAGGGTTGGATCTACTACTGGACAGAGTCATCTTAGGGTCTAGCCATAGGTCAATAGTCATTCTTAGTCCCAAACAGATATGAGGAACCTTCAAGCTATAGACCAGGAAACAGTATAATTAGATGTAGGACCTATGACTATACAAGGTACTGTTTTTATTACATCTTCCATAGTTTTTTTCTTATTTGATACAGTAGCTTCTAACTCCTTTGTTTCTTCTCGTCTTGTAGATATGTTCAAATTTTCTACAGATCCCATTTTGTTTGAAATGGAGCTAGTTAAACCACTTGGAAAGAATATAGAGAAAGGTTTCAGGTGTCTATCTTTCATTCTCACTCAATCATGGGTCATGCTGAAATGGTATTTCTAGGTTCTATAAATTGACCTCTTTGATGTGATCCTTGGTATGGATTGGATGGTTTATTTCAAGATGCACATCAATTTTTATTATCATTGAGTGAGTTTTGTGGAACATGATGGGATTACCCATGTTTTTCAAGGTGAATGGGATCCTTAGTTAGGGCATGTTGTACCTCCACTTCCAGAGTTGGTCAATCTCATTTTTCATATCTCATCACTTGTATCATAGGATAATGATAGAGGATTTAAGGGAAGATTACCCCATGTGGTGGATGACTTCCCAGTGGTGTTTTTAGATGACTTCTCGGGTTTTCCTCTGGGGAAGGATGTGGATTTCACCGTTGATTTGGTGTCTTGAACATAGCCGATATATATTCCCTCATATCGTATGGCCCACACCAAATTTAGTTAATTAAAGATATACCTAGAAAATTTGGAATCCATAGGATTCATTTTCCCAAGTGTCTCACCTTTGGAAACCCCTATATTATTTTATAATAAGGCTGATAGAAATCTCCAGATATGTATTGATTACCAGAATTTGAATAAGGTAACATTCAATAAAATACCCCTTTCCCTATATTGATTCCCTCTTTGATCAGATCAAGGAGGGAAATTGGTTCTCCAAGATCTACCTTTGTTTTGAGTATCACCAAGTCAGAGTCAAATATACGGATGTTCCCAAGATAGTGTTCCAAATTAGGTATGACCACTTTGAGTATTTGGTCATGCTGTTTGGGTTGAATAATTACCTAGTAGTCTTTAAGAATCTTATAAAAAGTCTATTTCATCAATACCTCAACTACTTTATCATGGTGTTTTTTCATGACTTACTATTTTACTTTGGGACCAAGAAAGACCACGAGAAGTACATGAGGGTTGTGTTAGGCACTCTTTGAGATCACCGTATATATGATAAGTTCTCTAAGTGTACCTTCTAGATTAGGGAGGTGAAGTTTATGGGACATGTGATTTTGAAAAGTGGGGTTTTAGTGGATCCCAATAAGATCAGTTCAGTGATGTCATAGGAGAGATAAGATGATTTTTTGTCCTCACTAGGTATTACAGAAATTTTTTTATAGATTTCTCTCAGTATGCTTCTCCCATGACCACACATAACTATAAAGGGGTAAGGTTTTAATGGATCTTATAATTTCAATAATCCTTTGAGAATCTTAAGTGGTGGTTGACCACATCTCCTGTTTTGATCTTACGGGAATTGGTGAAGGGATATGTGGTCTTTTTTATGCCTCGAGTATGAGTCTTGGGTGTTTGTTGATATAAGATGACCATGTGAGGGCATATGGTTCTCACTAACTCTAACCACATGAAAATAATTATCCAACCCATGACCTGGAATTAGAAGTGGTAATGCATGTCGTCAAGACTTGGCATCACCATATCTTTAGGGATAAGTTTTTAGTCTACTCAAATCATAAGATCTTGCCCAACATTTTCTCCTAGAAGGATCTGAATTTGAGGCAGCACTGATGGGTTGAGTACCTATATGATTTTTAATTTGATATTATCTACACCTTAGGAAAAGGTAATGTGGTAGAAGATGATTTGATCATGAAAGTGCCAGTGAAATTAGTGAAAGATTCTAGTGATGAGTAGACTTTAATGGGGATTTTTTTCAAGATTCACCTAGAAAATAATGAGCATTGTAGTGACATGTTATTGGATAGTGTTTGGTTGATTCCCTCCCCTCTGGAATTTATTTTTGAATATTATCCTAGTGATGATTTGTTTCAGTTTTCTTGGAAGATTCTTCATGGTGGGTAGGTGCCCAACGAGTGGTCATTTTTATCCAAGGGAGTTATCTGTTTCAAGGGTCACTTCTTGGTGTCGTTGTCCTTGTGGAACGTGGTGATTTAGGATAACCACCCATATTAGTGGTCCATTTATCCTAGAACCACCAATATATTTTATGACCTGCTTTGATGTTTTTGGTGTCCAAGTATGAGGTGAGATATATCTGACTTTGTATCCAGGTTTTATACATTTCAGTAGGTTAAAGTAGATCAAAAGAGGCCCTTAGGTATACTTCAGAAACTACCCTTCCCTACCTAGAAATAAGATGAGTTCTCCATGTTCTTCATCATTTTCTTACCTCATACACCCCAGGGAAGGAATTCTTTATGGGTGTAAATTGACCTTCTGACCAAATCAGCCCGTTTCATTCCAATCAATGGCTCGAATAAGGTGGACTAGTAAGAATAGCTATATGTTCAGAAGATAGCGAGGCTTCATGGTGTTATGTTATATATTTTTTTAGATAGGGAACCCTATTTTAACTCTCAATTTTAGGATGTCCTTCAGAAGGAAATGCGGTCCTAGTTCATACTTAGTATAGAATGCCATCCTCAAAGACATGGTCAAATAGAGTGAGTGAATCAAAACATGGAAGACATGCTCTATGCATGAATATTGGATTTTAGTGTCTCATGGGATAACCATTTGGGATTTTTTGAGTTTTCATATAAGAATGGATCCCTTTGAGGTACTTTATGGGTGTCCATTTTGATAACCTTTATGCTAGAAAGAGTTGGGTGAGACCTCATTTTTAGGAGTTATTCATGTGCACAAGACATCTATAAAAGTATGGTTGATAAGGTTGTGTCAGTTGATAGCACAGAGTCACCACAAGTTTTATACTGATCAACAAAACCAAGCATTGGAAATTTTATTGGGTGATCAGGTGTTTCTTAAGGTGTCCCCTCTCTTAGTTCAACGTCATTTTGGTAAGTAATGGGAGATAACTTTGAGATATGTAAGACCTTTCTAGATTATTGAAAGAATTAGTAAGTTGGAATACTAGTGATCTTTTACATATTAGTTGATGTAAATCCATGATTTTTTCTATGCCTCTCAATTAAATAAGTATAATCTAGATCTATCTCATATACTGAATTGAAAAAGATTTCGAGCTAGAGCTATATTTTTTTTTATGTTTGAGTGATTGGTATGGATTGGGGATTCCCAAGAAAAAGTGCTTATGGGGAATTCTATACCATTGGTTTGGATTATTTTGGCAGTATGGGAATGATGATCATGAACCATGAGAGTGAAATTCTTGGGTTGAGAGGAGTGTCTACATTTTTTCTCAGATCAGAATTTGGTTTGACTTTCTAAGGGTTGAAATTTTTCATGGTGAGGAGAATTGTCACATTAGTGGTTTCCCATTGTGGTATTTTTCTATTTTATTTTTGGTCTTATCTTTTTCTCTTGGTTTTCTTGGGTGATTTTAGATAAAATGGTTGTTTTGGGGTCAAACAACAGGCGGCAGATGGTTAGGGGAAACTATTCCCCATCCCAGTTGAAACTATGTGCCCTAGAAAGAGGAACTGTCTTGGTTGCATGGTCTATCACATGGGCATGCATGCTAATTGTGAACCTATGATATTGGCTCTATCTAAGGTGCATGTTTAGGTGCATGGGTATGCACCCCATTTAAGAAATCATGTGGCCTCTTTTCCCTTTGGACAGAGGTACCGCATGGTTGGTTTATAGTTTTGAAAACCATGCGTCCAAACTATGCGGCCATCCAAATCATAAAAAAATGTCGTAATTCCTATTATACCCTTACCTAATTTTAACCTCAAATCCCACTTGGATTAACCCATTTATCCTCTAAACCCCTAGCTGTTCCCCCTTCCTCTCCCCTCCCTAGGTATTTAATATCTTTTTGGTTTTAGTGTGGATCCTTCAAGAAATCATTGAGAAAGTCACTCATCTTCTCTTTTATTCCTTATTTTTATTTATTTATTAGGTTAAACCTTAATGGTTGTGGTATAATATTTCCTTTATATGGCCTCCATGTGGTACGATTGAGGTTTTTGACTGGTTTCCAGAAGTTTCCAAGCAATAGGTAGGTGGTTACATGCTTTAACATTTTTTGATTATTTTATTTGGATTTATATGGTTTTTAAATGGGTTTTATGGATTGTGTGGGTGGTGAAAATCATGTTTTAAAATGGATTTTGGTGTGTGAGAGGGTTAAATGATAATTTTCCAATTGAGAGAGGTTTTTTTCATGTGTATTTATAAGGTTGGAAGTGTGTGTGGGTATGAGGTGGTTCATGTGAAATAAGACATAAAATTGATCACAATGGAATTCTACGTATCTAGCTGGGAAGACTAGGTCTAGTATGATAGGCGGTCTGGCAGGGCCGAGGCCCGGTTCACCTAGTAGGATTGAGGCTACAATGCTAACTAAACAGATGATGATGGTTGGAGACCACTAGACCTTTGGTTGGGATTCCCCTCTAATGGATCATGCATAAGGATTCTTATGGGTTTTTTATGTATCTATCATCGATGTTAAAGGATCCTAGGATCCCTATAACCCTCGTTCCTTAGGGATTTACTCTGGTTATTATGTCATGTTATGCTTACCATTATGTTTTTTATCATCTTTGTTTTACTTTTCAATTCCAAAGCATGTCTTATTTTGAAATGGTATCTTTTTTTTAAACTTACATGTTAATTTGTATCATGATGTTAATGTTTGGTGTAAGAACCTAGTTTTCCACTCAGGTATGGATCCTTTAAATTTTAGTCTAAATCATTAATTTGGACCTAATATGGATGCCTAATGAGTTAGAAAAGGTCTCAAGGGTGTTCGGGGAAAGTTCAGAGCCTGGAACCCATCTTTTTGGGGAAACTGGCCATGTTGAATGGTGATCACATGGTTGGCCCATGGTTTAGCTAACTGTGTGGATGGAAATTTTTAGAAAAAACCAAATATAACAGTTTTCACACAACTATGTAGCTTAAATGTTCATGTTCCCCTTCTACCTAGTTAAATGTTCATAGTTTGCGCAGAGTTTGTCAAACCATGTTGGAAAACCCTGCACATGCTGTTTTTATGGGTAAATTTTCCTTTTTCCCCTTAATGATCTAATTAGATCCCTCCTTATTTACTAGTCTTAGAACCAACTAGATTAACCTATTTATATCTCAATTTGGATATTTTCAAAGACCTAAGGTAGGAATTAAGATATATCCTTCATCTAAAATTATTTCATGCTTCTATTCATCACATTGGATGTGCAATGGTAAGTACTCATGTCTATTTAACCGTTTCTTATCCTCTCTTACTCTCAACCTAGTTATCGAGGTGTGAGCATTTTTTCCTTTTTCTCAGATCTAATCTATTATAAGCCAAATCAAGGGATGATAATAGAGGAGGAGATTCATACAACCCTAAGTTGGGTGGTCTATTTATCATCCCTTAAGTTCATTGATTTTAGATTTGTCATGTGGGGCCCACTGATTTCACCGTCTGTCATTAATTGAATTTATATTCCATGCTTATAATCATTATAACTATATGTATATTCTCTTTCCATATATGTGATTAATTATTGGTGGTTATTCCCATAACTCCATCCATTACATGTAGGATATTATTCCATAATTAGTTTTTAGTATTTGACATGTTTGAACCCCCATTCAGGTGTGACTTTGATTGACCCTTATAAGGGTAAGATTTTTTTATATTAAATGGATTGATTTATATTGTGAATTTCATTATTTAAAGTACCATGTATGCTCATCACTTGACCCACTTAAGGTAAGTTCTTCAATTGATAATTAAATGGGAAATGGAAATTAGAAAGTATACTAAGTATATGACTTGACCAGGTTAAATATGAATCAATAATAGGTTGCATGGATATAACACAAAATAACACATTAATGGAAGGTAGTGGAATGAACATTAATTATTGAATAGGCTTGGATATAATCAATAAAGGTTGCATGCTACTTGGAATTTTCACACTAATGAAAGGAAAGGTTTAAATAAAATGGACTTATTGATTAATTATGTCTTGATTAAAAGGTTCCATGTTACATGTCCTTATCACCCTAATGAAAGTAAAGTATTGAACCAAATGAAATATTACATGACTTCATAATCAAATAGGAATGGACTAACTCGATCTCTCCTTGGATTCTGATCGGAGAATTCCATGAGCACTTGGGAACCCCATTCTGATTCAAGGATATGGATTTCTTAGGTTGAGACCCAACTAGATTTTGATCCTTGTCTATTATTTGGATGCCCAGTATGACACTATAGGATCCATTAAATATCATTACAGGATACATTGGATACACTCCTTGGATCCAGCATTAACAAGTAGGTTCCATGGTTAATTCACATTGGTCTCAGTCATTGCTTAGCTCGATTTTACCTTGGATGAACTCTTTCGACTCGGTAGCCTCCCCATTATTGAATTACTTGGACTATGCTCTTTGGATTACACTCTTACCCCATGCCAGAATATAGTTATTACTGAGTTGGGGACCCTTGAGGTCTACATCACCTTGGTTATTACCTTGGGACTTCCCTATGAAATATCATTATAGGTTTCCTTGTCATAAATTAGAACCTTCACTATTTCTAACATGTTACTTATTTATAAACTGGTAATAATAAAATAATTAATTTTTTACATGTTCAGATGCCATATGAGGGATGAAGTAGGTACTTTGGTATTTAGTTACATTGTACTGATTTACATTATATATGCATGTTTGCACACTGTTGAATTTCTATTACATGGGCCATAAGTTATAGACAACATTGGTGGTGGCCCATTAATATTTATCTCACATCCTCTTCGAGTGTTGTTTGGTACCCATATTAGATTACATGGTTGCAGGTGTTGAAAAAGGGAAGCATACAGCTTCAAACACTTTATTGTTTGCTATTTAGTATGGATATTTATAGTAGATGACCAAGTCAAATATTAGGATGTTGCGGATAGTCTTTTATTTTCTTTATACTTATGTGGAACATGTTAAGTCTTATATCTTGTATCCATGTTTTAAAATTTTCTAGTGACATGACATATCATTATTTGTTGAATGTTATTATAGTTGTTTCAATTATTCTTACCATTGTCTCTCAATTTTCTATTGTGCCTTTTGTTTACATATATTTCTTCTTCTATTTACCACTATTTATAATCATTTATAGCGCTAGACTTTGGTAATTAGTTCATATTCTCTCCACATACACACCCTAGGCCCTCGCTTCTAGTTAGAATCCTCTTGCGTTCGGGGAGATGCGCTTAAGGCCATGTAGCCCACCGGGTTTAGGGCACTCATTGAGTGGAATATGGGTTAGGGACGTCACACTTGGGATACCTCATGATGGTATCCTAATGGGAATATGGATCACACCCTAAATAAACCCTCTAGTTTATGTAGACCTTGTTATGTTTGACCCAAGTAAAGGAAATAAGTTCCTCGATGGTGATGCTCAATCTAGTTTCTAGTGGTTCCATATTTGGCAGGTGTTGGTGGTAGTGTCATGAGGGTGTTGTCCCTATTGTTTCATGGAGGCTTGGTTGTATAGTTGGTTCCCCGCCTTGTTTTTGTATTTTGGTTTTTGGATAAAATTGTATAATGTTTTACTCTTTTTAGTTATCATTTTGGTTACGATGGTTGATTTTTATGTGATGTATTAATCTTATAGGATTTTTATGGTTTCTTCTTATGGGAGAAATAATTCCCACATGTTATACTTGATGACCAGGCACTAGTTTCCAACCTGTATTGATTAGAAACTCCATTCGATCCATGCCACAGGTTGGGTCAGGTGTCAGGTTGGATGGTAGCCTAGCTTGGATCAGGAATATAAATCTATAAAATATAATTAATGAATATTAATAAGACATGAAAATTATTTATCTTAACATTTCCTAGGTTGTTACAAATTGACCCACCCAATTCCCCCAACATTTACCACATAAGTCACACCTATGGATGAAAGCATACTAAGATAAATTCAAATAGTACCAAAAGAAATATAAAAGGTATGTGATAAAGTTTTCCCTATATAATAGTAGTATAATGGTTATCTAGTACTATTGGTGTACTCTATATAGTAAGATAAAAATGTCTATCTGGTACTATTAAGAAACTAACATCTCTAAACCTCTTCAAGGATGACATTGTGACAAAAAATATCAATATAACAAGTAATTTAATTAAACCTACATTTCATTAAGAAATATTTTAATTTATATTTATTTAATTAAAATAAAAAAATAGATCACATATTTTCTATTATAATAAATTCAACTAAACATCTTATTCTATTTATATAAATAAAACATGAAATAGTTACAAATATTTTCATTTGTATTTATGAAATTAAATATCAAAAAGTACTTTATATATCTTAAAATATATTTATTATTGGCTATTAATTTTTTTATCATCTTTCATAATTAATATTACTTATTCTTATTCTTATTTACCCTCCCTTTAAAGACCAATATTTTTAATATCATCAAGGAGAAACAATTCAGTGTGATATTGTCGATGGGGTTCACTATTAAAATTTTTTCAACTTATTCACCCATATCAATAATTTATTTGGGTTTCATGTGGAAAAAAACACTCCACCCATACTAAATTATATCATCAATAAAATATACTATTTTTCCTTGGGTGGGAAAAATATATATATATTGTTCTTCATTATCACTAGTATCAATCAACTGAGGAATGTTGACATAAGTAAGTTTTAATAAATATTTCCTTGTATCACTATTCATATTGTCCTAGTTGCATTTGAATAATGTAACTAAAAATTTTCCATGATAATTTAACTCAATAATATCAACCAACTTTTGATAGTAACCCCAATATACAACTATAAATATATCATTGTTTTCTATTTTCAATCCTTATTCACGATCAATAATGTGAAACTTGAAACCGCCAATATTTTAACCATAAAATATACAAGAAATATTTAGAGGACTCCAAAATATATAATTTAAGTATTATGATAGTTTAATTTGATTATCAACATTGGTTATCTATAAAAATTGATTTAAAATATTGTTAGTTACAAAAAAATAATTAACAATGTCACTCTATATCTCTATATTTATTTTATTTTATTTATTTCTTGGTCCTTTCTTTTGTTCTTGGCTCCCAAGTTGAGTTCTAGGTGTTTTTTTTCTCAGAATAGGTAAATTTTAGAGGGATAGACGATGGATCATAGTTATTTCATGGGTAGGGGAAACTGTGTGCCAACCTAGGGAAAACCATGTGGCCTAGAAAATGGCTTTTTTCATGCCACATAGTTAGGTGAACAGTCATGTGCCAAACCCTTACTACCTATGTGGCTTCCACTTGAGGGGGATATAATCCCCCACATAGTTGGTGCATGGTCTGGAAGACCGGGCAACCTTACCATGATTTATAAAAAAATATTTTTTAATAATAATAATAATACTATTATTGTTAATATTATTATTATTATTATTATTATTATTATTATTATTATTATTTCTACTACTACTATTTAATATCCCTCTCCCCCTCAACCCCCTCCCATTCATGAACCATCCCATGGGGGGATTCCCCCTCATTCCCACCATCCCTTCCTATGGACACCTCTCTACATCATTTTTTACAATTGATTCTAGGTGTGATCTTTCTATGTATGGGTTTTCCCTCCTTTGTTCTATGCTTCTTTTATTTTTTTTGTATTGTTTCCCCTCCCCCTTGTGGTTTGTGCACCATGGATGAACCCTAACCTAATTTTTGGGCGTTTATTTTGTTGTTTATGGGTGATTAGGGTTATTGATCCCTGATTAAGGATATTTCTTATCACATTCATTGAAGGCAGCATGTTCTCCACCAAGTCCAGGTGGGGTTTCATTAAAATTACTTTATAGCTTTATTTTTTTAATTAGGGATTTTGTTATTTTTAGTTTCCTCTTTGTGAATAAGGGTTTATTATGAATCTTTGAAGGTGAATTACATTTATATGAAAATATGGATATATATATATATATCCCACTTGTATACATTCACTTATGTTAATGTGAATATATACACTAGGGTAGGTGTGCTTGTCTGTATGTGAAGGTTCATATGTGTATAAGAATAAAAGGGTAGATTCAAGTTGTCATCATCAAAGGTGGCATGTTTTGAGTTAGGTTCCCTATTTCTAGGCCATTAAATTGAATTACTTGATTGTTTTTGTATTTCTAACAGTTGTTTTTATATTTATATAATATGTATATACCATATAAAATGGTTTTTTCCTTAGAAAATTATTTTTTCTTGCTTTATATATTTTTCCTAAGACTCTAGCATTATTTTTCTTTATTTAGACATATTTTCAACATTTTTTGTAATTTAAATAATTTTAAATGTACAATTAGTTTTCTCAACAATTTCTATCATAAAATGGAAATTCCTAAATGTTTTTTTTAAAATAAATGTATTTCTTTTTAAATGGTGAGTCTTTCTTGTCACTTTGAAATGTTTTACTGAAATTAAAACCCATATTATAAAATGTCCCTTGTATTAGAAACATGGTGTGTGTTAAAAGTGTGATATGTATATAATCTCGATGAAGGGGATTGTGAATTATTATGTATTTGGAATGATAAAAAGGGTTTCACTTAAGATGGGAGTTCATAGGTAGGAAGTGACTGGTTTATTTCGATTAAATAATGTGATATGTATATGTATATTCTAACTTGATAAAAACTCACCTCCATTTGGGCATGGAATATAAAAATCCTAGGTACCTAAGAGGTGGACTAAGGACTAGTAAACTGGATGAGTTTGTAGGGCCTTGATTCGAGCTCCTTGGAAGGTTTATGCTAAAAAACTTACTAAACATATGATATACTATGGTTACTTAAAGAAATTTGGATTTTTCTTCTCTAGCAACCCATGCATGAGGATGCTTATTCTTGATCGATCACTGAGAGTAAAAGGATCATAGAGACCCAAATAACCTAGATATATAGGAACTTCCCAGGGTGCTTGCTATAATTTGCTCTTATTTTCCAAGGTACTATATTTTAAATGATCTTCTTTATAGTTTCCATTTCTTGGTTAAAATTATAAAAATAAATTTTCACATTCCTCTATTTTTGGGTTTATTTATAAAGTGAAATCTCTATTTTTTTTTATATTAACACACCTGTTTTAGAATTAGTTACCTTTTATGAAAAATTTACTAAAAGGTATTCAATTATTTTGAAACTATTTTGAAAATATGATGGAAATTAGTTTATTTTAAAAATGGAATCTTGTTACTTATTTTCACTAAAATAGTAGAAAAACTTATTTTTTAGGTTTTATTTTTAAACTATCATGATTGGATTTATTTTTAAATGTAATGCATGGGGTTTGGTTTATATTTTGTAATTCCTAATAATACTTTTTATTCCCAATAATATTTTCTCTATCATTTTTTTGTTTCGTTTTCTATCAAACTATGGTTCTCTCATGGATTGATTGTGGTTTTTTGGTTGGAGGTGACATATGATGTCACATGGAGGTACGTTTAGTAGTTCTTTATTTCTTTTCTTTTACTATTGCTTTTTGTTCTATTTCTATTTATTTATTTTTATAGAATTTAAGGGCTAAATCAGTCCCAAATGGGTTATATTTGATGCCTAACACTAGTTTCCAAACTATGAGGATCGAGAATAACACTCTGGACATGTCATGGACCAGTTTAGATACCTGGATTGGGGTTAAACTAGGTTGGTTTGTGATAGCCAACATATTCAAAATATACATTATAATAATAATTATAATGACATTAAAACAATTCAATAACTTATTTGTTAATAAATTTCATTATCCCTGCCTCATTTTGAGTTTGAATCCTTAATAGTATTTTCATTTTTGTCCTAAACTATTTAATATATGGATTAAAAAATATTATTATTGAGTAACACATATCTATGTGTTTATCTAAACCACAAAAAAATCAATGAAAATTTGGAGACTTTCCAAACTTATTGACCTGAAATTAGAAATATTGATGATTTTTTGTTGACGTGAGAATGAATTATATTACCATAAATAGATCCCACTTGATTTAATATTATCTCTATATAATATAAATACCTTAAAAATAAGGCCATACACTCTTGTTATAGGTAACCATCAACACTAAAACCTTCTAGTTGAGATTTATTTTTCACATAATACTTTAAATAACTTACATTCCTAATGAAGAAGAGTAAGAATTTAATAAATAAACCTTATAATTATTTAATTTTTGAATAATAATCATTAATGAAAAGATAATTAAATTAAATTACCTCTCAATGAAATACAACCATTGATAATGTATGGATCCTCAAAAGTTTTCTTCCTTGACCAAATTCACCATCAAATGAAACATTACAATGAAAAATGAGGGGGGAATCATCTTTAAGTGACTAATAGTATATAAAAATATTTCATAAAGTTTATCTAGTTTAATTAGTTTTATGGTTTTCTCATAGATCTATATAATGAATGTGAAAAGGTCTATTCTAATTTTATTTATTTTATTAGGTAAAAAATTTGGGATTACCAAATATAACAACTACAATAGAAATATATGTGAGTTATGAATTTCTAATACATGTTATTTATGATGATTAAAATCTTTTCATATGGAAATTTAAGTTGAATATCCATCAATTACTTGAAGATGGTACAAGGGGGGAATGATGGAGAGGGTTAACCCTCTCTCTCTCTAAACCGCGGAAGAACATGGTCTTCCATGCGGCGGCGCAGCCCTACTTCCACAGGCGGCTTTCTTCAAATCATCTTCGGCGTTTGTAGATAATAGCGATGATGGTGTCTTCCTTCATCTAGAACTTGAAAGATCTGGGTTTCGGAGCAACTGCGCTTTCATACGCAGGTCTTTTCTTTTTCCTGTCATCTCCAAACACGACGCACTTAGGGATATGGTGTGGCAGCATTGCGCTCCTCCACAAGTTGAATTTACTTCAAATCAGCTCCCAAATAGGTGTTCACAGTGGGTTTCGGTGTGGCTGTGATTCACATGTCAAACTTCCTTTTCCTGTCATCCCCAAACACTAATTCTATTGAACTGAGCGATGATGGATGGTGAATTTATCCTCCCTCACCATTTTGATAGCTACAAACTGGAAGCGACATATGTTGGGTGAGGCAAGAGCGTTGTGAAACCAACGGCTGTGCCCGACCCAGATGGAAAAGAGAACACAGTTGTGGAGGTAAAGAATAGCACAGAGGACCCATGGCCAGTAGGGAAGGTTGTTGTTAAGGTTCATTCAGGAACAGTGGTGGCTGCTTGTGACCACACAGAAGAAGCTGCAGTTGCAGAGATTACAGATGAAGTGTGAAAGGAGGCCAAAAGTTCTCACTCATTTGCGTGTCTCAAAGGAGGTATTTACTCTTCCAGTCGAAGAAAAGGAAATATTTCTCACATCAAAGAAGATCCTGTGGCGATCTATGAACAACATAAAATGGGTGAGTTATCAATCATTGCTAGGATTTTCCTTCCTAAAGGTGCACAGCCCATTAAAATTGATGAGTTCAAGGAACGTATTTATCTGATTTGGGGCTTCTCTCACCATAGAGGAACTAAAAGTTCGAACTTGGGGCTTTGGATCCATTGCCCTCAAACCTGGGATTATCCACTTGCGAGAATGGGACAAAAACTTTAATCCCTTCGAGGTTGGTAATACAACAACACAAACATGGGTAAGAGTCTATGGAATAAACTGGATTCTCAGGCATCCTAAAATTTTGTATGATATTGCCTTTCCCATTGAAATTCCAATAGAAATTGATAAGGAAAAATAAAATGTCCATTTTGGTCACTTTTCTAGGTTCATAGTTGAGGTTGAATTGGGATCGACTCTTGGGGGAAAATTAATGCTTGCAACTGATGATGATATCATTGAGCTTAATATTATCTATGAAAAACTGCCCAAATTTTGCAAACACTGCAATGTTATTGGTCATGACACTTCTTCTTGTCGGCAAAATTTGTTATACAGCTTCTGTGCTTTGCGTACTCATGATGTGATTGATTTTTTCAAGAAGAGTAAGACCAAAATCCAGAAGACAAATACACATTTGTTGTAGGGATTCAAGGATGTGTGTGGGAACATGAAGGATCACTATACAATAGCAGACCCTAATGGGAAAGTGGAGCATGACACTCATAAAGAAGCTGCTGACATAATTCAATGTGTTCCCACATATGAAAACAAGAAGAAATATTGGTTGGATGTTTGTATGGAAGAGGAAAAAGTTCACCATTCTAATGCTCCTATCAAAGTAAAAGAGAAAATCAGAGAAGAAAAAATACAGCTCGAGACTGCTCACCAAGGGTTGGTCAGCACAGAGAATGGAAAAGGTAAGAAACTCATTGTTCCTGAGCCTATGGTTATCTCAAAGGTTGGTCATGCGAAACCAACTGTGGAAAATAAAGGATTTCATCTGGTGTCTTACAAAAAGACACAACCCATGATAGATACTCAGGTGATGGTTGAGCTAGACAAAAGTAAGACCTTTGAGGAAAAAGATGTTTCTACTGACCAAGGAAATGATGGAAAAGAGACCAGCTCTGATTCTGGACAGCCAAGCAGGGAGATGAACTGTGGCATGCAGACAAAACAGACCACTTTCAATGTAAGAGAAGTGGCTAAACAGGGTAGCTCTCAAACTCTTCATGTTGGACAGCTGATTATCAATGATATGCAGGCTGAAAAAATCTACTCTATTGGGAAGCAGCGGGCAGAACAAGAGGCAGTAAGGATGGAGGCATGCCATCCTATCGTAGAGGAGGAAGTATAGAAAGATATGAAATGTGGTAGGAATAAAAATGATCGTGGGAAGGGGAATGACAGGGCTGAGTCTGAGGAATATGAAACTTCCTAATCATATACAAACATTGAAACTCTTCTATAGCAATCAAGAGAGCTGGAAGAGCTTCAAAGGAAAGGGCGCGGATGTGGGCCTGGCTATGGAAGTAGGATCAACTAGGATGATCTGCATGAAAAGGATCGTGAGATTGGCATAAAGATCAGGAAGAGGCTTGGATGATAATTGTATGTTTTTCTTTATGTCTCTCCCTCTTTCTCTATCTTTGTACCTTTTTTATTTAAATAATAGGGGTCATGAATCCTCACCTTTTTAAAAAAATCAATTACTTGAACATTTTTTGATATTTGAAGAAAAAACTATTTTCATTTATTTTTTAATGAAAAAATTGTTTCATGATACTTCCGTTTCTTATTTTCCCATAGATCATACAGGAAATTTATTTTTTATAAGTCCTTATGATCATTTAGATGATCTTTTTATTTAACTGGATCATTAAGAAATGTAAAAAATCAATTTATCAAATGAATTATTTTCAATGTGCATAACATAAATATTATGATGTAAAAAATTAAAATGTTAATATAGATGTTTGAAAAATATGTTCTTTCTCTTCCATTGTTGTGTTATAGTTCTATCTTATAGGGATCAAACTATTTTCCTACCTTCATTCAATTGAAAATATTTTTCAAAATTTATAGAAACATTTTAAAACTTTTTCAAGATATATGGTCTATATAATGATTTTGATAGAGGAATCAAATATATTTTTCCATTGAAATATAAATTTTTATATCGAAATTTATGACATGTATCAAGGAATAAATTATGGCACATGAAACAAAAATTTCTTATATAAGGTATTCATTTAGCCTCAAAATAAAATTTGTAAATTGGAAAATATAGACTAATGTGTGTATTCTAATTATATAAATTTCTTAGAAAATGAAATTCGGTCACAATCAACAATAGGGTAGCTTGCATTTTGAATATTTTCACGATTGATATATCATTTTTTTACACCACCATTCTATAATTGCTATAATTCTTTGATAAGTGGATGAAGGTATACATCAATGTCATTTATGGGAATATTCTTTCTAATAATAATCATCAATGGTGTTAGAGAGGTTTTTTGCATTAAAATCTATAGAGGTAGATTAAAAGAGATCAAAATAATTGTTTATAAGTTATACTTACTGATTAAAGTCTCAAAAGGTTTGAACTCATCATAGTTATTATAAAAATAATGATGAAAGACATAAATAGTCCTTGAAATCATAGTTTTGAAGTAAAATAATGAAAAATATTTATAGGAGTTTTCTTTTTCAATTTATTTATTGTAGTACATTGATTGAAATTAGTATCATTATTTGTTAACTTCTATCTCTAAGTATAACATATTTTTTTCTCATCTCTATTCAAATATTCTCCACAATATAACATAAAATCATTAGGAAATGTGTGTATATTTATATAATTGAGAAAAATATTGATAATAACCTTATTTATCATATAAAATGATATAGGTATCTTAGATTCAAAAAATACATCATAGAAAAAATTCCAATATCTTGGAAATTTAATTATTTTTAATTCTATAAAGAAGACAGTTTTGGTATAACGTGTCATGACTCGGCCCAAACTATGACTTCCCCAAGCCCACATCCAATAGGCTAGGGGATGGAGACCAGCGTCGGGTAGGCCTACCACACACATGGGAGTAATTATCCTAAAGTATCTATACATACACACACATCTCTAATCCCACATAATGTTGAAATGTAAAACAACAGAAATGAATGCATGTATACATCTACAATCCCACAACCCATAGTATGACAATAATGTTCTGAAAGTGATAAAAGGGTCCAAACAAAAGCCCAACCAAAAACTGAAGAGAATCTAACCTACTCTAAGGGTGAGAACTAATATCAAATGCAACCAACAATAAAAAACCTTGTTATTTCAACCTCCACTAGTTCCATGTCCTATCAGGACATCGTTAAAAGGGTCATCATCTACATAAGACATGAAACATGGGGGAAAGATCCCATATAGGGTTGAGTATAACAATACCTAGTAGGAAACCCTAAAAACACTAAACACATAGCAGTAATAATGGTTTTATCATAACAAATATATAGAAATAAATTCATAAAAAACCTAATATACTATGGAAGGACACCACACCTCTTGGAGTTCAGAACTAAACTATCATCAATAGGATTTTTTCGAAGTAATTATTGTTCCGATAGAATCCACTCCAAAATATATGCCATCATCAGAGAAACTAATCCAAGGGGTCATGATCATTAGGCCCCACCCAAGAAATCTCATTGGTCTCATAAAAACTTGATACTCATATATTCGATCACACCTAGGACCACTAGGTGACACCTAATACACGCCTCTAATGGGGTGTGGATAAAAGCAATTATATTTTTTCAAGTGCAGCATAGTGTCTGGATAGGGTCATCTCTCTTGAGGATCCTTCTCAATGTAGTTCAATTACTTTATCTAGTTCTGTCTCTTTTTGTGGTTTTTTTAGATGAATGTGATGAAAATATTTTTTGGTTTTTGATTATTTAAAATAATGACCTATAAAATGATAATTTAAACTATCATGTAAATCTAAAAAGAATGAGTTAATAAGAAATAAATTGGTTTTGGGGGTTGGTTTAATGTTCAATCATTATTCTCCTTTATGTGTTTTATTTCAGTTTGATAATCCAAACTTGAAATCTCATTTTTAAAACTACTATTATTTATTTAGAAATTGTGTATTATCATTGAATGTCTGAGAACTCTCAATTCAACCTCCTCCTTTAATCCATGTTGATGACACACCTTTGTTTGGGATGTGTCATCTTCTAGGACTCATTTCAATCGAAGTCGTTTCATCCATTAATTATATCAACTCCAACATGTGAATAACTAAACAATGGAGAGTGTGAAATGGTTAAATAAAATAATAGAGATAGGTTGATTTTCATGTCATCAGAGTTAGTCACAACATTAGGGACATTCACCTTCCCTGTGCATGCTACTCAATTCTATCTACAAACTTAAAATTAAACATTAATGAAAATTCATGGTCACCTCTACCTCCCCCCAGGCCAAGTATCAAGATAAAACTCTCATTTTCTAGATTAAGAGATTACTTTGTGGAGTGGGTGGAAGAGGAGAGAGAGAGGGGGGAAAGAAATGAAAAAATTGGATGGAGAAACACAATTGCATGGATTAATAAATCTAAAATTTGAATTACAATTGAAATTAAACTAAAATAAATAAAAGTAATAAAATTAAAAGGATTTATTGGGGGATTATTTTGGTTGGCCTCCCTCAGTGGAGATCTCCTTCTTTGTGCCTTGGATGGAATGGGGTGGAAAATGGGATGAGAGGGAATTCTTTGAGAGGTAGGATCTCCTCTCCTTTTATAGGCAGAATTATTCTTCAACAGTTGATGTGTTTTGGCCCCCATAAATGAATTCTTTTATCACTTCCTCTAGTAATGATGTTCATAAATTTTTTGGTTGTCTCCCCTAAAAATTTCAGCAAATTTGGACATATTTATAGGTATTTATGGCCATTCCACTCTCAAATTTTATTCTATCTGATCAGCTTCTCCATATTTCCAAAACCTCTAGATTAGAATGATTAAATGGCCATGAAAACGACCTCTTAACTCATCATTTCCTTCTCTAATGTTTTTCCAAAACTTCTTGTTTAGAAACCCTCAAAATTTCATCTTCTTTGGACCCCATATTCAGGATGTATGAATTTTTTATTGAGTGTTGATTTTTTGGATGAAGGTTCTAGGAATCTTCCTTCAAAAGTATAACATCCAATAGAAACCTTGTTGACTTAAAAACTCTCTCAAATAAACTGAAGAAACGATCCTATGTTTCCTATGACTTTTCTAGGTGGAATCACCCCAATTGGAGGTGTGTAGGCTGAGATGTTCTTCTGTTAGGGTGGTGGGGTCCATACTGTCCTCCCAGAAAATTCTTTAACTTCATTGATTTTTTAAGTCTTCTAGATACTCGAATCATACCCTTTTCCAGAATTTAAAGTTGAAGGAAATAAACTAAGGATTTAAAAAAATTCACCCAATTTGGAATTACATTTTTTTATGAAATGACCAAAATACCCTTGATGTAAAAATCTGTCAAAAATATAGAATTATTCACTTTTCAAAAAAATTATCATTTTCATTCTAAAATTCAAATCAACCATTATTTTAATAAAATATTTAAATACCATGGTTTTATCATGGAAAAAATATCAAAAAAAAATTCATTCTTTGATTAAAAACATGCACATAAATTTGCTCTATCAACACCACAACCCCAATCTGGATCAGCACAGTATGTAGGTGATCATTGTAACATCTTGACCCAACTGACCACTAAATTGGTAGTCAGACCAGTGGTTCACATGACCTTAATCATGCCTCCCCATACATCGAGGCTTCTGAATAGAAGCAAGGATCTAAAGAGGTGATAGTGGGGATAATATAACCTCATGATCAGAGCAGAACAATAGTATATTAGATAATAAATAATAGACAACATTGGAAGAGGTAATAAATGAATGACATAGTAGTGGAATAATAATATAAACTAAAAACAAAATATGGACAATGAAAATGTACAATAATTCTTGCATGCCCAAATGATAATACATAACTAAAATAGTATACATATATTAGGAAACAATATATAGTATAGTACCTAAATAAAGAAAATAATTAAAATCCCCAAGGGTTAGCTCCAAAAGCATCATGAGCTCATACTCAGACCTGTGCTCCTAACTCGCAGGTATAAGCAAGACAGATCATGAAATAGTCTATAGTCCTGCAAACATGAGACCTACTCGAGTACCACAGTCCAATGGAAGCTCAAGTAGGGTGAGAAATATAAATCCTTGTAGATTACCATCCATGGTGTCTATAGATAAAACCTATACTTGAATATAAAGTAAAGTAGTGGGTAGTGTAAATAAACTATTAATCAATACTGAAGTAATAAATAAGTACCAGTAAAATCATGTTCCAATAGGAAACCTAGCTGACTCTACCTGCTTCATCTCACGTCCAGAATGAGTGTACAATCGATAAATATATATATAGTAATATATATACATAGTGTAGTTTTGTATTTCATCTACCTATATGAACCAAGTACATACAGATGTAAGTGTCCATATACCTAGAATACTGAGTGATGGATGGACTAGGGCATAACTCAGTCCTCCATAACCAATCTAAATGTTCCTATAAGCTCAATCCTAAGGGTACATGCACTACATCTCATAATGAGTGGGAGACATCATGCTCATAACTTGAAATGATGATTGTGTCGTCAGGTCAACACTCGTATAGTAGTGAGTGTTCTATCATGTCAACACTCACAAGGGACTTTGTGCGTCATGTCCACCATCCACACAATATCAATGGTGTGATATGTCATGTTCAACGCCCAATGTAAGGGAACATGATACCCTCATGATCAATGGAATCCTTTTCATCATTCCATAGCCTATATCAAGGTGTCATCATATTATAATAAATATCCATGAGGCATTAAATTTCATGCTTTACATTTATCATTCCATTACAAACAAGGCACAACATTTCAATTTAATAATTTAACAAAACATGTATAAACAACTTGGTCATGACACCCTCTCATAATTCAATTCATTTAAATAATTCAACTCATCCAAGGAAGGAAAACCTTAATGAACATGATCTTCCATTTAATATAATTAACATAATACATGCTTATTTATATATAGAAAGTGGTGTGTTCATGATACCCATTTCAATTCCATTTCAATTTAAACCATTTATTACATTCATAGAATACATGCCTTCATGAGAAATATATTCAAATTATTACATTACATGTACTTAAACAAAACATGAAAATTAAATTATAAATCTCCAATATGCACATATAAGGTACCCTAATCAAAGGGAAATTACCAATATAGGAAATACCATTTATTAATAAATACAAGCACTTATAAGGTTATTGATTCATTAGACATTATTGCAGATGGAGGGAAATTCCATTTTAGGGTAACAAGGGATTCCATGTCTTAAACATAACACATAAATATAAATAAAAAAAATCATAGGGAACCATCAATTCCATAAGTCTATGAAATATTAAATTCATTAAAAATCACATTGTAATTTAAAGATAGTTCACCTCATCTGAGGATTTTTATTATAAAAACATGACATTACTTACCAAATAATTAATTTCTTATAACTAAACATAATTTCAAGAGTCATAACTCAATTCACATTAATGAATAATTTTATAAAAAACAACACAAAATGGAAATTCAATTTATAAAGGTTCAATGTGGAACTTAGGAGGTTCCATTATCTCTTGGTAAAGGGTATAAAAAGGTAAATTTCATTTAAAAACAAACTCAAATTCTTATAAAGATTTCTAGGAATTAAATCAATTAATTAAAATAATGAAATTCAATCCGACACACCCAAGGGGTTTTTGTGATCATGGTTAGCATATTAAATTTATTAAACAAGTCTCAAAGGTAGTAATAATATATGTGTGTACCAATTTAGAATGAATAAAAAAATTAATGAAATGCATGGAAAAGCCTGGAGTTCAGCACAACAGCGTTATTTATAAAATTATAGAAACTTAAGGAAAAATCTATAGACCACCAACCTTTTTCTTAGGAAACTTTACTCATCCAATATCATGGTCGGATTCGGCCCAATTTGGAATAAAATGATAAAATGGACATTTTCCCAAAAACTATGGAAAATGAGCTTTCACCCTGATAAATTGGTTGATAGAATATTAAATGAAGAAATATTTAAAAGGAATCAAGATCAAATCATTACAGATCCATAGAGACCAACAACTTTCAATTCTAGCTTCAGATGGATGAGATCTTGTAAATCCTAGAGTAGGCTTTATGAGAAACCCATAGTGCCAATGGAGTGGCTCATGTGGTTGTAGGAAGAAGAAATAAATGGGAAAAAGAAAACTTATAATCAATAAGGTAATTTTAGTAATTTCATCCTTAAAAATTGGGTTATAGGGTTTGGGTAAATGGTTTCTAAACTATGCACCAACCATGTGGCACCCTCTACCTAAGAAACCCACCTCACATAGTTTACCCACATAGTTTTCCTAACCATACTCTAACCATATGATGAATAGTGCGAGGTTATTTCCTAAGTGGAATTAATAGTGTGGGACAGGTTCACTATTTGGTTAAACCATGAACAGATCATGCAACACCTACTACACCTCAGGTATAAGCCACACAGTTTGCTACTAGGGGCCTCATGGTTTTAGAAAAACTATGTGTCCTGTTCAGACCACCCAAAATTTTTATTTTCAGGCCCCGACACTCTCAAAAATCAATGAGAAACTCGAGGGACTGCTCGAGCCTTTACCCAAGTCTAAAAACAAAACTTTGAAGTGTTATAACTCTCAGAATTACTTTCTAAAGCCCGATTCAAAAAACATCCCATCCAGTAAATGCCAAAAATTAAAATGCCTTTGGAATTTTACCTTGTATCAAAACACCGTTCATTACAACCTCCCCACCTTAGAACTTATCATCCATGAAAAGCCTTCAGGAAAAATAAAAACGCCACTTGACCTATAAGGGTCATAAATTATCATTCAAATGGTCATGTTTCATTTAAAAATTCCCAACGCACATGTAAATATTACTTAAGTATACGACACTTAAGCCATGAAAACCAGAGACAATTCTTGTTTTCTGACAGCAACACTAAAAAGGTGCTTACCCAAGACCACTTAGCTAGATACATGATCACATCATCTTATTTTAAACATCATACCTATGGTTCTCTACACCATATGTTTTAACAAAAAAAATGGGCCAATTTCGATCCACTGTACCTCCACTATCAGAATTTCCAAAAAATCACACCTCTTAGAGTTCTAGTGATTCTACCGACGTGATTTCTTTAACTGGGTGAACCAAATTAAATATAAGGTCATAATTGGAACCTCGTCGTAATGGAACAATCAAATTTATATCGACCAAATAGAAATGTTTCATCTAATATTTCCTTGAAAGACATAGTCGACCATTACAACACATCCACCTTAACCTAACAGCATGCTTAAAATAGGTTTCTTTCGATCGTACACATACAACAAGGATAGAAGACAAGTCGAGCCACTCTTGATTAATTATTTTGAAAATATGTCATCTTATATAGCTAACATACTACGACATAACTGTAATTATTTCTTCCAAGGAATCTAGTGTTTACCCAAAGCATATTCACTGGAGTCCATACCTAACTCCCAGTGATGTTTCTTGGTCAAATAACCTAACTATTTAAACTATCATGACTCATCATGAATAAGGGTTCAACCTAAATCTAGGATACTAGAAAATAATAACACCTTTTTAAACTTCACCTCCAATCCCAACAACAAGTCTGGGATAACCTCTGAATCAAAAAAAAGACTGTATTCAATGGAACTAACCCTAGGTAGTACAAACACCATGATTACCCATGAGATGTTAGAACAAGGCCAACACATTCAAATCATAACTTTAACTGAGCCTAGAGAGGCATCCTCTTAATAGTCAATTCATAGGAAGAGGGATAATGTCTAGGATTATATCCAAGATATTCTTACTTAGGAACCCAATTATACCTCAAGACTGACCAAGACTTGATACAACCTTGCTTTTGGAGAGCACTCTGATAGAGACCACTACCAAGACCAAAATCTTTTAAAAATTTAGCATGGTGTGAGATATAATCTCTCTTATTGTATCAAGGATGATGTAAATATAAGGGATATCCCATCTCTTAAATAATAGTACACTAAGAGGATACCATGGATTACCAAGAAGATCAGTCGAACCACTACAGGCCCCACTTCCCTTGAAATAAGATCATATTAACCTATTGACATGTCATAACTAATTGATCGCAAATCCCATTCCACATGAGGCATACCGTGGTATCTCAAAATTAAACACTAAATTATATCCCTGACTAACAGTGTTTCTAAATGTTTTTGTATGTAGCCAACCACATTATCGTTGAGCTTCAGAGAAATCATTGACATGTACACCAGAACAAGCATGATGATCCACACCTTAGGAGTGTTCTAGTCATTAAAAGAAGATAAATAGACTATCCATTAATTATAATTCTAGGTCAAATTCCACATAAACACATGTGTGATGCTCCTCCAAGTTACACTCAAAATGTCAATTCATTTCGAATGAAATCTAAACCAAACCTAACCATCTTTTCAAAACACCCCACCGTCTTGAAAAGTAATCCCGAGCATTGGGAAGAACTTTATTTATTTAAAACCCAGGTCACTCTACTATGGATATGACCCAAGAACATATTAAATAGATTAAGGATCAATGATTCCACCAAATACAATTTGTTCGTTACACCATTTATCAACTCGATGGGTACTGCATGTATGCATGCACACCACCCTGAGGTTTCAAAAGTGAGATGGAACATCCTTGATACTATCCATAGGATATCCACCCTATGTATCCAATAATCAGGTGGTCCAAAAAAAGTATTTAAGACAAAGTCATACTACCCCATATGACCATTATCCTAGACAAAGACATACCAATTCATCCATCACTATGGAAGAATAAAGGTCCATGAGACCTACTAAGTGGACAACCTTTCCCTAGGAATGTCTAACCAACTAAAATAGAGAATTACTTGTTACTCACACCCATAACAAGGATCAAGAATACCATGACCACCCATCCAAACAAGGGTTTCATTTAGAATCTAAGATTCCTACTAGGGATAATGGCACCTGAACAACACCCAACATTAGAAAACTCATAGTATTATCAAGGCATTAAATCTATAAGGGAGATACCTACCTCGGGCCAGCCCCTTACCAAAGAATTAGCATCAAACCTATCACTAGGTCATGGAAAATGTATTTCACTAGACCCTACACCTATCATTTAAGTCTGTGATAAAAATAATAAAGGACAACATAAAATGATCATGTGTCCCTTCCAAGGAAACTCAAGGAGAAGTTTAAACTACCATTACATGAGATTAAACTAAGGATAAAACCTATGGATCCATTTTAAGTCATTAAATTGATTCAAATTAAATATTTAAACATTTAAAATATTTAAAACATAACATTAAGTACCAATTCTAAAATAAATGAACTTGGTAAAATAAAAGGAAACCTATGAAGGTCCCATTAAGCCAACCTGGGCTCATCAAAATGCAACCCAATAGCAGTTTCTTTATTATTAAATTTTAAAAAAAAAACGAGTTATCTCATAAGAAACATACCCTAACTAACTTACTTGGGTTTAGTTGTTCATTTAAGAAGGTATTCATATAGATCTTCATGCTCGTGTGATAGAGTTATAGGCCTTTATAGAGGCAACCAATACATTTTAGTTCAAAATTAAACAGATTTTACATTCATAACCATATCAAGATACATCATGATCTTAAAATAATAGTTCGATTATATGGGTTTCCATCTCTAAATTTATAAAGTGACCATACACTTTATAAACCATAGACTAGCTCCCATTTAATAAAAAAATAATTCACATTAAAAATTGGAACTTAACAGCATTTACATTTTAAAAAAAAGTATATAGATATATATACAAAGATCAAAAGATGGTATGAATACACGAGTTACCTTTTCCAAATTATAAGGCACCCATACACCTTAAAACTGAAAAAATATTCCTTTTTAATCACAGCCAATAAATTCAACCCATAAAATCAATTTTATAAACTCATAATTAGGCATGTTATCATAAGTAGTAAACACAGAAATCATGCTGATAATAAAAAAAAATAATCATACATTGAAAAAACTTGTTAAAAAATAGGCATAATGGCATATAACAGGAATACTAATGAACAAAATCATGGCATAACACTGAAGGTGCACAATTCAAATCAAGAGTCACCCTAAAAATGAAAATACATGCCATGGAATATACATGGAATGTGAATATCTATGTGCCTATAATGATGCATGTAATGCTACTTCCTTTCCATACTAGGCCAAGGTTAAAATATCTTTAACTTTATAAATCAATAATCAGTGGAAAGTACACCAGTCACTCTAGGTGAAATCATAATCAACTGTAATAGAAAATAGCATGAACAATATTCTCATCTCTATCCACCTATACTTTTCCCCATGGGTGGGGGGATCAATCTCATATATTGTTATTTACCAAAAACTGAAACATTCCAAGTCTCCTATTTACCAACCCAAAACCGTAAGACAAAGGAAAATAAAGCATTAATACCACTTTTTAATGTCATGGCCGGACTGACCACTAATCTGGCCACCATATCAGTGGGTCACATAGCCTTAAGTGCACCTCCCCATATGTCAGAGGCTGCTGACTAGTAGCGAGGGTCTAAGGTGGTGATAGTGGGGATACTATACACACATGGTTAGAGTATCATATTGGTATATCATATAATAAATAATAAACAATGGTGGAATCGGTAATAAATAAAAGACAGAGTAGTGGAAGAATAATCTAAACTGAAAACAAAATATGGCCAATGCTAATGTACAACAGTGCATGCATGTCCAAATGATATTACAAAACTAAAATAGTATAAAAATAACCAGAAACAATATACAGTATAGTACATGAATAGAGAAAAAAGTAAAATCCATGAGGTTGAACTCCATGATAATCTTGAGATCCTACCCATACATGTGCTCCTAACCCCCAGGTACAAGCAAAAAAGCTCAAGTAATAGTCCATGGTCCATCAAACATGAGATCTACTCAAGTACCCTAGTGCAATGCCAGCCCGATTAGGGTGTGAGAAATAAATCCCAATAGGTTACCACCCATGGTGTCTATAGCAAAAACCACTCTATGAATATAAAATAAAGTAGTGTGAAGGTATAAATGGACTAATAAACAATGTTAAAATAATAAATAAGTACTGGTCGAATTTAGTTCCAATAGGAGACCTATCCAACTCTACCTTTTTTGGCTCATGTTCGGAATGAGTGTCTGATCGATAACTATATATATATATATAGTAATATATATAGTATAGTATAGTTATATATTTCATCCACCTATATGAACCAAGTACATGAAAACATAAATGATCATATACTTATAATACTAGGTGCTAGTTGGACTAGGGCGTAACTCAGTCATCCATAACCAGTCTGAATGAGCCTATAAGCTCAAACCAAAGGGTACATGCCCTACATCTCATAATTAGTGGTAGATTTCATTCTCATCACTTGATATTATGAGTGTGTCATCATGTCAACACTCATATAGTAGTGATTTCATCATCATGTCAACACTCACAAGGGACATGGTGCATCATGCCCACCATTCACATAATATTAATAGTGCGAGACGTCATGATCAACACCTGATATAAGGGAGCTTGATATTTCCATGCTCAAAAGAACCCTTTCCATCATTCCATAGCCTATATCAAGGTGTAATCATATTATAATAAGCATCCATGATTCAGTACCTCTCGTGATTTACATTATCAAGCCATTGAAAAAATGTACAACATTTCAATTTAAGCATTTTAAAAAACATGTATAAATGGAGTGTTCATGCTACCCCCTCATAATTCATTTCATTTAAAACATTAAACTCATCCAAAGAAGGAAAACCTATATGAACATGTTTTTACATTTATTATAATTAACCTAATACATGATTATTTAGATATAGCAAGTATCATGGTCATGCCACCCATTTCAATTCCATTTCAATTTGAACCATTTATTAAATTCAAGTAATACAAACCATCATCAACAATCTATTCAAATTAATAAATTCCATGTACTTAAAAAACATGAAAATTAAATTACAAGGCTCCAAGAGGCACTTAGAAGGTTCCCTTGTCCCAGAGAATTTACCTACATAGTAAATCCCATTTATTAAGAAATAAAATATCTTAGAAGGTTCTAGGTTCATTAGACATTATTATAGATGTAGGAAAACTACATTTAATGGAAATAGGAGAGGACATGTCTTAAACATGCCATTAACATATAAATAAAAAAAGAATAATGAATCATAAATGCAATAAGGATAATAAATATACAATTAGCTAAAAATAACTTTGTAATTTGGAGATAACACACCTCATCTAATGGATTTTATTAAAAAAAACGTGACATTTTTTTAAGAAAAAAAATTATTTATTATAATTAAAAATCATTTAATGATTCATAACTCAATTCGCATTAATGACTAATTTTTGAAAAAAACTACCCAACATGGAAATTAAATTTATAAAGTTTCAATATGGAACTTAGGAGGTGTCATTATCTCTTGTTAAAGGGTTTACAAAGTGAAATTTCATTTAAAAACCAACTCAAGTGGTTAAAAATCATTATAGACATTAAATAAATTAATTAAATGAAGTAAATTCAAGTCAGAGCACCAAAGGGGTGTCTATGATCAAGGTTATAATCTTCAATTTATTAAATAAGGCTTAACAATAGTAATACTAGGTACATGTACCAATTTAGAATGAAGAAAACATTTTTAAGGCAACACTTGGAAAAGGTCATTGTGCGGTGAGACGACGTTATTTATAAAATAATGATAACTTAGTGAAAAATACCTAGACCACCTACCTTATGATTATAATGATTTAATTTTCAAATATCAAGGTCTGGTTTAGTCCGTTTTGGAAGAAAATGAAAAAATGGACATTTTCCTTGAAAATAGGTAAAATGAGCTTACACCATGATAACTTGGTCGAGGGAATATTAAACAAAGAAAAAATTAAAAGGAATTGAGATCTTACATATATGGATCCATAGAGACTAATAGTGTTCAATTCCATATTTAGATAGAGAATATCTTATAAAGCCTAGAGTAAGATTAAGGAGAAACCCATGACGCCAAATGAGAGGGCTCACATGGCTGGAGGAAGAAGAAAAAAGGGGGAAAAAAGAAAACTTAAACTCATTAAAGGAATTTCAGTAATTTCCCCCTTAAAACCGGGTCACACCGTTTCCAAAAATATTCACCAACCATACGGTACCCACTTCCTAAGGAACCCACCTCGCACGGTTTACCCACATGATTTGTCTAACTGTGCGCCAACCATGTGATGAACAATGTAATTTTATTTCCTAAGTGGAACTAACCATATTGGATAGGCACATGATTTGGGTAAAATATGTGTAGGACATGATACACCTATTTCACCTTAGGTTTAAGACACTGAATTTAATGATATGGGTCACATAGTGTTAGAAAAACCATGCTACCTATTTAGGCCACACAAAATTGTAATTTTCTCAGCTTGGTGCTCCCAAAACTGAACAATACACCCAAGGGACCCCTTAGTCCTTTACCCAATTCTAAAAACAACAATTTAAAGTGTTACAACTCTCAGAATTATTTTTTGAATACCTGTTCAGATAATGTCTCATCCAGTAAATGCCAAAAATTAAAAATCTCTTGGAATTTTTCCTTGACTCAAAACATGGGTCGTTACAATCAAACTCCAATGATACCAAAAACCCAACTAAAATAGCCTTCTATATGGATATTAACATCCTGATTAAGTATGTCAAGCTAATTACACAAACCCCACCTAGGGTATAAAATGATATAAGATAACACTCTCTTCTCATGGAGGGACACCACAAAATCTATTTAAGACTCAACCTCCATATGTCATCATAATCTTGATATTTGGATGTAATTTCACATTATACCCCTGAGGAGATGGACCAAGGGAACACTCTCAACTAATACTAGTCCAAAATGAAGAAATGAAGGGATATAAACAACCTTAAAGGAGGTACATCACATGTACTAGTGGTACACGGTGTGTCTAACCAACCCCTAGTCTTCCCATGTGTCTTTGACTCACACCACATGTAAAATCACACATACTTGGTAAAATAAATGAAATAAAACATTAAAGGATCAACTACTATCATCAATCCATTCCTTATTCCCTATCTTTCATACCCATCTAAGTTATACTGCTCAATCGGCTACACCAAGCCTCTACCCAACCTAAAATTATGATCAATGAGATATGATTAGGTACCTAAGTGTAATGGTCACCCAAGAAGGGTGATTATAACTCAGTAAGGAAACACCAATGAATTCATGTACATAACTAGAAAATTCAATGTATGGGCATGTGATATTCTCAAAATAAATAAATAAACTACCAAATCATAAATAAATTACCATCATCAATCCTTAGGTTCTAACATGGACCTCAAGATTTACTATACCCGCTTTGGCTAGTTTTGGGGTGTCTATAATCATATCACATGACTATTCCAACCAATACCCAGAAAAACAACCATATAGTAGTAGTATTTGAAAACATTGATTCCTAGAATCAAGTTCTAGGAAAACCAATAGTATCAGGCCCACAACCAATTCCTAGGATCACATCCTATGTAGTTAGGGTATCATTCATCATCATTTATTCCTAGGAGAAAGTCCAAGGAAATCATGTAGATCCATAGGCTAAATCTCAATGGATTTCCCAAGTAATTCATATAGGCCCTTAGACCGATTCTAAGGAGAAATTATAAGAAAATCACATATTATTAGCCTCAATGTCCAACTATTAGGAGAAATTTCAAGGAAATAAAAGTAACAAGATTCATAATTGATTCCTAAAGGGTTAACCTAGGCAATCAAAGTATCAAAATAAATAGTAAAATCCTAGGTGATCTATACTAGGAATTCCATTTAGACCAAAAGAGTGAATCTTAGGTAACCACATGGGAAATCCATTTAAAAGTCTTGAGGTTAGTACATCCCTCCTATAATATCTCAAATAAAACATCTTATAAGGGTTAAACATCTCACATAATCATGGTATACCTCTCAAAATCATGGAATAACATCATCATTAATGCCATGTCAAGCTCACATAAAATGATTTAGGTTTGAATTTGACACCTATTATCATCACTAACCATTCCTACTTGTACCCACTCTACGTTCAACATATTACTAGGGATCCCCCTAGGTCCCCCTAGTCACATCATATCACAGACACCCTAAATGGGTTCCCTTATTTAAATATCATCCCATGGGAAAAGCCCATCACTTAGAGGGAACAACGTCCCTTGGTATCATTTCCTTCACATAATGGCCTTACTAGCCACATAGGACACACCTCACTGACATCGATATCAAGAGATGTCACAATTCCCATCTTGTTTCTCAAGCCATCATAGGCCAATCCTCTCATACCTAACCTATATGTGTGTGCATATCCTACCCATATAATACTACCCAAGTGATCACATCTTTGAGGGGAAGGAATAGAAACCCCAAATTTATTCCAACTAGCCTAAAGGCTTCAAGGTGTCATAAGGTTCTCACATGTCCTACAAAGTACAATCATCGTAATTCATCCCTCTCTTCTATGAGGCGGTGTCTAAGTCTCTAACATGAGGTCCACTACATTACATTCACTTTGTTTAATTTTTACCCCTCAGGGTCTAAGTATCAAATTGTATCTATTTATAATCAAGTCATTATCCATCAGAGGTCAAGGAAATCAAGCTAGTTCACAATGGTCTATCATATCCTTTGGCACTTTGTTTAGACCATACATTTCATTTAATAAAAAATTATCTTTTAAAAAAAGGGATCAATCGCTACAGTGTTGAGACGGAAAATTTAAGGAAGGGGGTCAAAAAAGAAGAAAATTTATTTTAATGGGTTTATGTGGAGATTATTTAGGAATATGGGTGCCTTTAGCACCACTTGAAGTGGCGTTATACAATTCTTCGAATAGCGCCACTTCAAGTGGCGCTATAGTTTTTTGAAAAAAAAATTAATATATTTATTATTTTACATTTAATATAATTAGATAATTTTTATATTTATTACAATTATTAAATTTATATTTATATATACATTATAATATTATAATTATCATAAATAGAAATATATAATTACCATAAATTTGTACTTATAAATATAAAAATTATAGTAAATATATAATTATAATAAATGTAATAAATATAATAGGAAATATTCTTCATTGTATATTTTGATTATTATAGTTATATATTTATTATAATTATTATATTTATAATTATATTTCGATTATTCTATATTCATTATAATATTAGAATTATTATAATTATAAATAGAGAATTATAATAAATTTATAATTATAAATATAATAATTATGATAACTATATAAAAATAATAAATATATAAATATAGTAAAAACAAAAAATATAATAATTATATAATTATAAATATATTAAATAAAAAAATAAAAAAATTATAGAATTAGAATAAAAATAATAAATGTAATAAATATAATAAATGTTGTAAATGTAATTATATATTTATGTATACAATATATATTTTTTTTTCTTTGTAAATATGCAATTCTATTTTTATATAATGTATATATAATGTATATATAGATATATAATTACATAATGAAAATATATAATTCTAGATATATACATTATATATATTTTTACATTAAAAATATGTAATTATAATAAATATATTCCTATATTAATAATTTATTTTAATTATATATTTATTATATTTAGAGTTGTAATTAGATATTTATTATATTTATAATTATAATTATATGTTTATTATAGTTATATATATATTATAATTATATAAATATAAATAGAATAATTATAGAATGTATACATAAAGATATAATATTTTGTAATAATCATATATTAGTAAAAAATAATTTGTAATTTAATTAATGACAATTAATTATTTATAATTAATTTTCAATTATAATAACTTATTATTATATTAATTTGTAATAAATTATAATTTAATTTACTATTATAATTAATTTACAAATATAATTATTTATAATTATAATAATTTGTAATAATTATATTTTAAATATATAACAAAGAGTTGAAAACAAAAGATATTTCATAAAAAATGTTGATGAAAAATAATTTTTAAGCAATTAAAACCACCTATTTGAAACGTAAAAATGTTTCAAATACGTGTTTTTGAAAGAATATGATAGATAAAGTATAACACCGATATAAATGCAACTTTAAACATTGATTAAACATATAATAAATATTTGAAAACAAAATGAATTTAATGAAAAATATCAATGTAAAATAATTTATAAGCTTTCAAAACCAGTTATTTGAAACTTACAAATGTTTCATGTACGTCAATTTGAAAGACTATAAAACATAAATTATAGAACAGATATAAATAAAACCTTAAACATTGACTAAAAATATAATAAATATTTGAAAACAAAAGGAATTTCATAAAAAATGTTGATGAAAAATAATTTACAAGATTTCAAAACCACCAATTGAAAATTACAAATGTTTCATGTATGTGAATTTAAAAGACTATAAAATAAAAACTATTACACGGATATAAATTAAACTTGAAACATTGATTAAAAATATAAAAAATAGTTTAAAAGAAAAGTAATTTAATCAAAAATGTTGAAGAAAAATAATCTATAAGCTTTCAAAACCAGTAACCTAAAACTTAAAAATGTTTTAAGTGTGCGACTTTGAAAGACTATAAAACGTAAACTGTAAGACCAATATAAATGAAACTTGAAACATTGATTAAAAATATAAGAGATACTCGAAGAAAAAAATAATTTCATTAAAAATAATGACCAAAATTAATTTATAAGCTTTCAAAACCACCTACTTGAAACTTAAAAATGTTTCAAGTACGCGACTTTGAAAGACTATAAAACGTAAACTGGATATTAAGAAAGGTTGAAGCTGCCATTCGTTAAGGGCATCCTTGTCACATGGGTTTTCTAAAATTTTGACATTCAATTCACTACAAGAAAGGCCAGAAGGTCCATATAAACACACCATGTTTGGACCTTCTGGCCTTTCTTGTAGTGAATTGGATGTCAACATTTATACTGGATATAAAGAAAGGCTGAAGCCTCCCTTCATTTTGGGGGGAACACCACCACAGCTTCCTACATCTCACTTAATCGTTCAATTCAGTTTCATTAAATTTGGAAAACCCCTCATTTTTAATGAAATTCTTTTTGTCTTTGAGTATTTCTTTTATGTTTAATCAATGTTTCAAGTTTTGTTTAAATTATTTTGTATATAATATATATTTTATTTTCTAATTATTTGTCTAAATAACAATCATTTATCTAAATAAATACGGTTTTTAACATATAAATCATGACATCTAAAAAAATCAACGTCGATGTCCCCCGGTACCACAACGTGGCATCTGAATCTTACGTCCTCCCCGCGTCCGACGTATGCATCGCTCCGGTGTCCTAACAGTGGGATCCTCCGCTTTGGGTGCATCTGGTGCCTCCTCATGATGTTGTGTAGAGGGATGACTAAAATCATGTGTGGATGATGGCCCAAAATCATATGTGGATGACGACCCAAAATCATACGTGGAGCCAGATGTTCCTGGGGCTCCTAAAAATGTTAGAAAGGGCATACTGAAGAAGTCCTCGCTGGGAGGAGAGGGGGCTGCCACAAGCTATGTCGCCTGATCCAGCTCGTAGTCCATAGTAGTCATTGGAGATGACAGATGTGGTATATAAGTGTCTCGTTGCTGTGCAAGCTCATCAATAAGCTGGGCAGGATCATCTCTATGTGGAGCTACCATATCTGCAGGAGGTGCTCTCGGATGTCTATCTCGCCGCCTCTGCCCCTCCCGAGATACTTGTCTCCATCTCCCAGTTGGCGGTAGTGGTGGAGGTGCATCGTCATCAGCAGGCATAGCAGGGACATCATCACCCTCAGGAGCCACAGCTGTAGGATATGGATCAGGATATTCTTTTGGCTCCTCATCATAACAAATGTCCAGTATCATCCAGAGATCGTCGTAGAGAGCCAACACATCTCGATGAACTACATCTCGTCTAATATATGCCTCCTCCTCAGGATGTGTGATATGTGAAAGATGATAAATGTTGTCTGTCTGTAAATTAAATGACATTCATATTAATACCACAAAAGAGTTAAACAAATATAATATACCTTAATAAACATACCATCCGTTGAATTCCAATCCCCTGACATGTAAGATGCATGATGGTATGACTTCGATACCAGTCTGCATAATCCCCCTGGGTAGATAACTGATACTGTGTTGTGGGATATCCATATCGAGAAACACCATATCGGGCACGCGCGTCCCACATCTCAATATGATATGCATGAAACTGCCGCTAGTCTGTCGATTGTCTACCTGTAAGTATAATAGAATGCAACCCATCAGGTTGTCCTGGTGCCATCGGGATATGTGGTATATAACTGAATTGGTGCATGACCTGGTCTGGCTGGTTTCACTCAATGATATGGAAGTGGATGAGTGGCACCACTGCAGCACGATCTCCAATCATAGATGTGCAGTACGGTGGAAGTGATGCATAGACATAACCTGTCTATGGAGTCCATGAAACCTGAAATGTAAAATCAAAAAGTAAGTGACGTATTTTCAAGATAATTTTAATAAGATTACATTGAAATAAATTAAAAAAGTGATAACAAAATATATTGTTCTATAAAAAAGTATTGCTTTACTTACATCAACTGGCACTAATGCATCAAATATCTGTCAAAAATTGTGCACACTATGTCTCGGTGTGTGTGCATGCTTCTGAGACTGACTCCACCTGGTTAAAAAAGAGTAATATACAGTAAGTTTACAAATAACAAAAACAAAAGTACTAAATGAATGAAAGTAATGAAGTAAACATACCACCGTCCCCAAGGACAATCCTAAAATAGCTCTGTTGTAAGTGGTGTGATAGCTCGAGGAGCGATGTGTGGAAAATGCTCCCAAGCCCACATCTGTACTAAAAACATACAACCTGTAATCTTTTGTGCATATGCCTGACAACTAGTACAAAGGGATCAATACATATGTTCTAATACAGCGGATCCCCAACTGTATGTAGCTGTCTGATCAAGATCCTCAAGTAATGGGAGGTACATCATGTGTACCAAAATGGTGGAGTAGTCGATGCATAACATGCCTCTAAGTAGTCGCAGAATATATGCACGTGTGTGCCTAATAAGTGTCTCCTCGTCTACGTCATCAAGAATGACAGTGAAATGCTCATCAAGCCATGTCATGCGCAATCGAGAACCCACAAGGACACCTCGTACGCCAACGACATCAATGCCTAATAGTCATTATATGATGGCAGACCAGTTTCCACTAGTGGCACCCATAACTACCTGTCCATGGATGGGAAAACCAAGAATGTAGATGAAGTCCTCTAAAGTAATGGTCATCTCCCCCTCTGGGAGATGAAAATTGTGTGTCTCTGGCCGCCATCTCTCAACCAATGCCGCAATCAAATGATGATAAATAGTCTTGAAGTCACACATAGTGACTCTATAAAATCATGCACGTCTAAGGTATGGAGAAATAGCTACCGGGGGCGCATCGTGATGAAAATGATGTTCTCTCCGAACAACAAGTTGTCGAACAGGTCGTCGCACCAACACAAGACGCGACACATGTGTCTCCTATCCAGATAATAGTGGCCGCTCCATCTGATTGTACAAATAGTAAAACAATGATTTTATGTTAGTCATCACATTTATCATTTAAGGTATGAAATTTATCATATAATGTATGAAAGAAGTGTGTAATGAGTTAAATAAATTAATTTAGGATATGTTCAATATATAAAATAATTTATGATATGTTCAACATATAAAGTTGATGATATATTCACTTTGAATGCTTTCAAAATTCAATGATGACATTGGAATTTGAAAGATGTCGACGTCTCAATAATTGGCCAAAATTATTAAAGGAATTAATGATATGTTAAACATATAAAGTTTTGTATTGATTCTCCAAACTATTATATCTATTAAATACTGATGATGTTATTATAGGAAATACTCTTCATTGTATATTTTGTGTTCATACATGTCACAAATGACTCATGGATCATTTTCCTAAAGCATTTGAACATATTTTAAGTGCGTTTTTCTTCCTAGAAATCACTGCACCCTTGCCTCTAAAACCTAAAATAGAGAGTTGGCTAACTCAATATGCTCAATCAACATCGTTTATAAGGAATATGGAAAAACCTTTGATCCTTGTACGGTTGACATGAAAAAACATCCTCCTTCTGCATCGCAGCTTTACTCGACCTAGTAAAGAACCAACTGTCACATATTCATGACCTCAGAATGAATATATGACAGTTGGTTCTTCACTGAGTTGACTAAAGAGGGGAATTTCCAATGTTGCAGAATGAATCAATGTTTTTTTGTGGAGAAAACCCATTCTCGTGGTTGAAAATGAGGGGCATAATGTTTTAATCATTTTCAAGAATATAAATTATTTATGTTCATCACTCTATTTAACACTTTTAAAGAAAAGGATAAGAGGGGAATAATGTTTGAAATAGGTTGATTTCTCACCTTCTCCTAAAATATAGCTTTGTTCTTGCCTTTTTTTTATCTATTCTCACTTAATTTTCCTTAGATCTTTTGATTTTTTAGGTGTGGTTTCATCACGCTTTTCAGGTTGAACCTTGAAGTACTGATTTCTTTATTTGTCATTTTCTAGGCGTAGTCTCAGATTCTGTTATATCCTCAATTTATTCTTCACTAGTATTCACTCTAACTGATTATCAGATTCTGTTAAATGCTCGATCTTACATTTTATATATTTTAAAATTTCTTGTTATTTTTATAAAACATCAACCAATTATTAAAATGATGATGATATATTAACTATGAATGGTTTCAAAACTCATCGATGGACAAATATTGATTACATGTACAATGTGTTTACAGTAACTGATAAAGTACAAAAATCATTTTAACCATTATATGATTTCCCTATGTGTCTAGGGCAACGTGTCTTTGTATGACTCGTTTGGCGGAGTATGCTGCACCTTCGTCCAGGTGCCTGTTCACTAGGCCAATCCATCTCATTTCGAATACGAGTTGACTTTGGACTCCCTTTAGGGAGAAGTATACTATTGTTTGTTAGAAGTGTGGGTGTGTCATCAGAGAGCTGAAAATTTTTATATTCTCCGATCGGCATCCATAGAGTATTGTAGCAGGAGTTAATACTGTCGATTCGATAAACTGGATCAACAAACTGCTCCCAAGATACTTGTACGTAAGCACATGTTGTAATCACATGGACACAAGGATATCTCAGTGCTTGGAACTTTCCACATTCTCAGTAACGCTTCTCAAATAAAATAACTCGGATATGACCATTACTGCAAGCCACAGCATCACAGGGATCAGCGACCTCAAATCGTTGCTCTGGATGATTAAATGCGGTGACACGATAAGTTGCAACTTTCTAAAGAACGACATCTAGATCGCGCTGTAAATGGTGTCCATAGCACATCCCTCTATTCAATCCCTCTTCAGCTTGCTTTCCTCATTCCAAAAAATTCTTGAAACTACGATAGAAGGTCTCTTGTACCAAACCTATAATTTAGATTTAAGTCATTATACTAATAGTATATTATAATTTTTCTTTTCTGAGCAACATATAATCAAATATTCATATTTACCTGTGATTGGTAATGTTTGAACGCCCTTGAAAACTCCATTTATGCATTCTACGATGTTGGTTTTCATATGACCATATATCCTCCCATTATCATATGTCAACGACCATTTTTGTTTTGGAATTTTCATCATGTAATCATAAACTTCTGGATTAACTCTATGAATATCTTGAATATGATCCTCCATTCTTTGTTGTTGAGTCTCATATGCTATCATACAAGAAATAATCTGAACATATAGGATCATAAATATGACAGAATTTTTTAATAGAAAAAAGGATATTCATACCAATTTTTAAGATTGCTTTCTTCATCGACTCATTCTTGAATCTATTTCGTAAATTGCTAGCAATGTGTCGAATATAGTATCGATGATAGGCATATGGTTCTCTCCATGAAAGTCCCTTAGACTGTACTGCCTCCTTGATTGCACGGTGATGATCTGAGATAAGAAAAATCCCTTCTGCACCCGTAACAAACTCTCGAAGACATGCTAGAAACCAACTCCATGATGAGAAGTTCTCTTTATCCACAATTGAAAATGCCAAAGGTAGAGGGGATCAATTTCCATATTTTGTGGCAGCAATCAATAAAGTTCTTGTATACTTTCCATACAGAAATGTGTCAACTATTTGTATAAATTGCTTGCAATGCCTGAAAGCCGCCACACATGGTAAAAATGCCCAAAATAATCTATCAAAAACAACCATTGACTGGTCAACTTAGTTGTATTGGTTAACATATTCAGTAGTATGTAACCGATAGATCACTTGATTATTGTGGCATAAAAGCTCCAAAATTTGTGGTAAAACTCAATAAGAATCGTCCCAATCACCGTACACTTTCACAATAGCCTTTTGTCGTGTTTCCCATGCCTTCCAGTAAGAAACATGATACCCAAAAAGTTGTTTGATTTGATCTTTCACTAGAACAATAAGAACATCTTGACATGGTCTAATCATTATAACAATAACTGATGAAACAAATTCAACATCAAATGAAGAGTGTTCATGTAACAAGCTTGGATTCACACATGTGTGTGGAGTAAATCTTGTGACGCGCTAGTTGTAAAAATTGTTATCAATTATAGCTCACAGACACATTTGACAGTTCAAATAATATTTGTCATAACAAATCAAATAATAAAATCTTTTTGAATCTTCTACAACATAAGAGTAATGTATTTCAATGTGATATTGTTTTATCAAATTTTTCCTTGCATCTTTACTCTCAAACTCTCTTCCAATATACAGAACGCCTTCCTTTGTCACTTGATCTGTGCCCCCAATGATTCCTGGAAATTCTGAAGTAGGAGTAATAACTGACCAATCAAATTCTGGAAAGCGATTCATGCCTTCCGTCGACCATTAACTCAATGGTGGGGGATAGTTCAACTGTCGGTTAAACCTCACATGAGTGGGAACTGACTATTCTTCCGCATTCACTTCCTCTTCATCTTCATCTTTCTCTTCATCTTCTAAATTGTCATCATCCTCAAAATCATCGACCAACGCATCTACAGTATGCGGGGGACTATCCATTGAAATTGTAACTAAGGGAAATGATGGTACCATTGCAGATGGAACTTCTTGATGTGTTCTAACAGGAGCATATGACATTGTCTCATGACATTGTGATGACCCAGGTTCCAATGTCGATGGAACCTCCATTTTAGTTATGGTCACATACAAATCCATCATTTGATTGGGAGGTAGAAACTTGACCAATGACAGTACGTATTCCCATTCTTCATCATCAGTTATTGGATAAGCCACATGCCAAAACCTATCAATATATTGTAGATTCCTGTATGTGATAGATTCTATCGCTTGGTTTCTCCTCAATTTCAACTTTAAATGAATTTTCCTTTGAAGAGTTCCCAAAGTTTTACACCCTCTAAGCATTACAATAGATTCTGGTTGTATACTATAACTACATCCTTGTTCTGTCTCAATTATTTGTTCGTTGCAATAAATATAAGCAGTCATCTTTTTCATCTAAAATAAACCCTCGTTAATAATCACATATGATCAAACAGTCAATTTATGTCTGCATGATTCTAGAATTTATGTTGTAATCCTAGTCCCTCCACCAAATCAATATGTTCAAACCATATTGATGTGTAACTCTCTTTACACAACCCACAAGTTTGTGTTATTTACCCAAAAATAGTAAGTCAAACATATTCATACATATCCACATGCATCATATGCATGAGGTACATGAACACGTCATCTAAATTCATAGAGTTATATGAACTTGAAAAACTCAACATGAATAATCCCGGAGCGACAGATAGTCAACCCCATTCACTTTCCTAGACAAGGCAAGCCTCCAAGAAAGTAGGTGGTCCAACCCAAAGCCCCTCTATCCGGGGATACTTTACTCAAGTAATCATTTCAGTTCATGAAAACTCTAACACTTAATATGTAACATATATATTGAACTACTAAATTCAAGTTCATAACTACAATTACAAACTGACATCAAGGTAGATGAAAAACTAAATTCATTATCATACTTAGAATGTAATGAAAATATATATTATATAAACAATTCATAATATAACTACTTCGCTAATTAGTGTAACTACTTCGCTAATTAGTGTAACTACTTCTCTAATTACTGTAACTACTTCGCTAATTACTGTAACTACTTCGCTAATTAATTGACTAATTATAATTAATTAATTAACTAATTGAATTAGATTCATTAATTGGCTAATTAGATTCATTAATTGACTAATTAGATTCATTAATTGACTAATTAGATTTAATTAATTGAATAATTAGATTTAATTAATTGACTAATTAGATTCATTAATTGACTAATTAGATTCATTAATTGACTAATTATATTTCATTAATTGACTAATTAGATTTAATTAAATGACTAATTAGATTTAATTAATTGACTAATTATATTTTATTAATTAACTAATTAGATTTTATTAATTGACTAATTAGATTTAATTAATTGACTAATTAGATTTAATTAATTGACTAATTAGATTTAATTAATTGACTAATTAGATTTAATTAATTGACTAATTAGATTTAATTAATTGACTAATTAGATTTAATTAATTGGCTAATTAGATTTAATTAATTGGCTAATTAGATTTAATTAATTGACTAATTGGATTTAATTAATTTACTAATTAGATTTAATTAATTGACTAATTAGATTTAATTAATTGACTAATTATAATTAATTAATTGACTAATTATAATTAATTAATTGACTAATTATAATTAATTAATTGAATAATTAAAATTAATTAATTGACTAATTATAATTAATTAATTGACTAATTAGATTTAATTAATTTACTAATTATAATTAATTAATTGACTAATTAGATTTAATTAATTGACTAATTAGATTTAATTAATTGACTAATTAGATTTAATTAATTGACTAATTATAATTAACTAATTGACTAATTATAATTAACTAATTGGATAATTATAATTAACTAATTGACTAATTATAATTAACTAATTGACTAGTTATAATTAACTAATTGACTAATTATAATTAACTAATTAACTAATTATAATTAACTAATTGACTAATTATAATTAACTAATTGACTAATTATAATTAACTAATTGACTAATTATAATTAACTAATTGACTAATTATAATTAACTAATTGACTAATTATAATTAACTAATTATAATTTATTAATTGACTAATTATACATAATTAGGTACCAAATTATGCTTAATTAACCAAATTAAATTAACTATTTAACTACTTACAATTTATTATTTTTTAAACTAATTCAATAAACTAAACAAATAAATTAATAAACAAATTCTATAATCTAATTACATTAACTAAACAATTAAATATACAATTTAAAATATTAAAGAAATGTAAATGAAAACTTACCTTAAATTTGCGGAACGGTCGGCGGACAACCAGAATTCTATTCTCCAAATTGAGAGAAATGGAGGAGGTTGAAGGGTTGAGGTGATGAATGAGGAGGGGTGAGGGGTGATGGGGTTTTATAGGGGGCGGGGGAGATCGGCACCACTTGAAGTCGCGGTGATCCGTGTAATGGTAAGGGATCAGCGCCACTTCAAGTGGTGCTGATCAATTACCCTGAAACGGATCAGCACCACTTGAAGTGGTGCTGATGAATAGTGTGCTGAATTCCTCCTAGCGCCACTTGAAGTGGCCCTATGGTGTTTTTTGCCATTAGCTCCAATTGAAGTGGTGCTAGGGTTCCCCATTTCCTAAATAAAGAAAATAGGGAACCCATTTTCATAAAAAAAAAATTGCCCCTCCACCCAAAATTTCTGTGTTGAGACCACACATCACATTCATATATCAAATTAATAAACAAGGAGAAAATATTAAGGACCACCTACCTCATTTACAGATTTATTCTCCTTAAAGAAGCTCAACCATTGTCACTCATTCTCACCTAAAAATCACATCATCACCTAGTATCCTATCTTAATACAAAACATTTGATTTTAATAATATTTTATTAATTTTAAATTTAATTTAGATATTAATAAGATTATATATATCATTGGGTCATTCTTCAAGGTCTAATCCCTAGGAAAAGGGGTTTTCACCACCCTTGAAATCCATTTATACCTTTATCACAAAAAATCCCTAATTTATAATCAAAATAAATCCAACCATTTCACCAAAAATTCCCAAAACCCTAAATAATACCGTATAAGCGACAAAACTCAATAAATATAAATATAAAATAGTGTGATATTCCTACTAGAACCTATTTTAAAAAATCATAGAAAATACCTCTCATCGCAAGACAATTATACCATGCTCTAGTGGAATCATCGCCAATGCCCTAGTTGGGCCCTAAAAAATAATATGTAAGATTGCAATGGGGAAGAAATTGAAAATAAATCAATGTGAAATGATATAATTAACTCAAGTTATCCTATAGAAAAAATGAAACTTGATTTTGGAAAGATATTTAGAATATCTCCCTATTAGAAGATAGAATATTGATCTCCCTTTAAGCTTATCATGTTTAGGTTAAAGGACACCCCAAATACCCTTTTAAAAAAATTAAGCATTTGTTTTATTTTAATTATTTATCATTTTATTTTATTTTACCTTTATTTTATTTTATTCTTTTCTTTCCTTAATATTATTCCTTTATACATGATCCATTTCTTCCCTAAGTAAGGGTCATGTGGCCCAACCCTAAATCATTATAATATTCCCTGGCCATTACGTTGATCCACCCTTACACCTAGCATAATTGTATTTTCCATGAGGTGGTCCTTTGCCAATTTTTTGGAAAATTCCATCTGTTTAAGGAGGTCCCATGCATAAACTCCTACTACACCTTCATCCCTACTCCATGGGATTATACTACTAAAATTTATAGCTAACCAACCCTCAATGTTTGGTCCCTGACCAACACCAACACTCCAAACACCTCAACTGAATTCCATTGCATAAGGAAAAAATATGAATCATTTTAAAATACATCTCCTAAGTACTCGAGTCACCACTAGGGACTCAAACCATGTTGAAAAACATTACCTAGGGTTGTCCCAACTCTCATGTTCTCAATTATAATCTTGGTTATCAAAACAATCCCCCCACCATAATCAAAAATCAAAATTTCCCTATAAATTCATAATATATAAAGGTGTGGGTCTATAAAACCTCTCAACCATAACACTTCTCATCCCTGAGAAGACTTAGTGTGACTATAACCGTAAATTTTGACCTATCCTAGTCATCTATTCATGTTCAATTTGTTGTCTTCTACCCCAAAATGTCTAATGATATTTTGTTGTGCAACTCCAAACATAAGGTGAACAATTCATCAAAAACCGATCCACCACTTGTTACCACCACTGAATCATTAAGATGGTGCTTAACCATACCCATATATCCCAAGGCATGATATTTTTATCAATTAGTTCATCTTCTATCCAATGGTGTTCCCCACCATAAGGCTTTACTCTTACAGGATATTTCTAAGATATGGTGCTCCCCATTATAGAGAATGTCTATCAAAAACACATTTCCAATAGTCCATATACCAAATCAATGTGGTTTCCACATCACCACAACTAATCCTACAAAAGGAAACCTACAGTTCCTCCCCTAGATAACCTCTCCCAAAAATAGTTGGCTACGCCCACTAACGCATCATCACACTAATCGATCATAATGTCTTAATTCCCAAAGGCATACCAAGATTTTGTAACACCCACCCCTAAATTTTTACAAAACTCTCAGTGTAATTCTATAGTTGGGACACCAAACACCCACATCGTTTGTCATATTCTCTCCCTTATCACTGACATATCAAGGATTAAAAACACCCTATGATCTCATCAAATCAACTTTGATCATGGAAACACCAAATGAACTCAACCCAAAACTACTTCCACATCCACATCTTGAATCTTATATTTCCCAAGGAACTAGATATTAGTAGATCATACCACACACTATCATCTCAATTCCATATGGACCAAAAACTAATCAGTTTCATTACATCAATGACCCTTTAAACATGAGGGTTGTACCACCATAATCAATATGACCATCCCTTTCATAGGATTTCCCTTATAATCACTATACTGAACCAAAATACCCATATCAAAGTCTCAAGCTCCATCCATTACTCCACAAAATGACTATACATGGTATTCTCACTCATAATTGGGTGTTAATTAAAAATACTGATTACTCAGAACATCACCCTCAACATTCAAAATTTTCCATTCATAGTGAGGTTTACACCCTCCAACATCCAATGGTGAACTCCCCACTATATGACCTCCCTTAAAATAATCCTCGAGAGAAACCTAAATTTGATCCCCCAATCCATTCTCCTCTTCTATCAACTCCTGACACCACACCATCCATAGTTTCATCATCATCATCAAAGAAATAATGTTTATCCTAATCCAACATCTTGGAACACCATGACCACAATAGTTACATTCACATGTCTTTATGATAATATGTTCTAAGGAACCCACTCCTGACAACCACATCATGGCACCACAATCTATCTATGATGTCACCTCTCACCACATAGGCACAATAATTATTCTTATTAAAGATTCAGGAAATTAATCCCAAAAAAGAGTATCCTCAAACATGTTAGTCCTTTGCCTGTATATAGCTGCTCACTTTTCCAAAACTCAAATAAAACCATGAATAATTAGTGTGTACTACCTCGATCTCATCCAAAACCAATATGTGTATACTCTAACGTAGTCCAATCACAAAAAAATAGACTCATTAACTCGTGAGTTTCACATCATCAAACCAAATATCACAGACCTAAATCACTAACCATGATCATATCGGAATAATATCATAAAAATTAAAGCATCATGGTGCTTCCTTTCCAAAATAGAGTCATTTCTCTCATGCCATATACAATTACATGATCACTCACCAACTAGTAATTGTCACTAAACTAGAAGACTCTACCCATGATCTATCCATTTTATATCCAATAATCTAGGATCCCAATCCATAACCTCCATAGGAACCATGATCGAAAACAGTAGGTTTAGAAATCATATTTATCTTTCCCTCAAAAACCTAACCTCAATACAAAAAATGCAATGACCTAAACTTTTATCAATGGAAATTACTCTTGATCTAATTAAATTTAAAATTATGTAAAATGTTTATATAAAATATATACTTACTTGGTTTTAGGTTTTTGGATTTAAAAATACCGTTAATAATGGTTATCGTTGCTAATATAGTCGTTGAACAGTGATCGTATGATTATTATAAATATAGGGCTTTAACAAATCCAATTTTCTCAAAAAAAGGAAGTGATGGCCTCATCCAGTTGAATTGGCCCATTTTTTGGAGCTCAAAATTGAGGATGTTTCACTGAGATTCATTCTTGACCAAGCCCAAGACAAGATTTTGTGTGTTAATCTTGAATGGAACCGTCTATGGGGGGAAGTGGAAGTTAATAGAGATTACCACTCGAGCAGTGTTATCTGAGCCACCCCAAAAGTCTGTCACCATCACACAACTTACCCATAGGTCTTATATGAGTGTTATAAGGGGTTATGTAATAAGACCCTAGCACTATGATTATGTTCATTATTTTTGTATAAAATAAAGAATATACATTCATTTTATTATTGTTACTTTTTAAATAGTTTTTAAAGCACAAATAGTATTTTTAGTTAATATTCAATTAAGAAATCTATTTTGATTAATTAATGGATTTTTAGATTAAATAATATTTTAAAAAATATTATTATTAAATTTATTATTATTAAATATAAATTATCGTATAATTTTTATGAATACAATTGTAATTTTTATTAAGGTTTGAAAGTTGTTTTTGTCAAAACCCATGAATTTTTTATAAATGTCGGTTTTTATTTTGAAAGTAAAAATTCACATATTTATAAATTTATTTAGATAAAATGAATATTATTTTTGGAATAATGACTTTGAAATTATCCAATGGTTAATTGTTCATAATTTTCTGAGATAGTCAAATTTTTGGGTAAAAATTAAGTATCGTTTAAATATATAATGTGTTTTATGAAATAATAATGACCCAATAGTGATGTAATAAAATACTATAAATGGGATGTTCAGAAAATATATGTTTTACCTTTAAAATAATTGGATTTTAGTTTTGTTTGATTTATTTTACAAAGCCTTAGTGGACCCTCCAAGACTTATAAAACATTTTAACATTTTAAAATGATTTCCTTGAGAGTGTGACTCACCTCCACATAATAAAGCCTAATATTTTAACAATTTCAGCCAATATACTTATAATATAAATTTTTCCACTCCCCTTTGGAAAGACCCATGGGAAAAAACCATGGGTTGGATTGTGGTTTTTATTAGTTTAATGTGTGGTGTCCAAAACCTAAATAATAAATAATTCCCTCTGCTTTCCTATATAAACCCACCCAAGATCCCACTTCTCTTCACTAAAAACCCTTTTATAACGTCCCTAACCTTTCCTAATCTGTCTAAAATCCTCACAAGGTGCCCCAATATCCCAATAAGCCTCTCTCAAGACTCTCCCAAGCCTTTGGGATCACACTTCCAAGTAAGGGATTTCTTCCTTTCTAATTTTTGTCCAAATTTATTCATGTGGTTATACCCTTTTATTTTCAATTAAAAATGTTGGGAAATGATTTTTCACCTCCCCATTACTTCCCTACTTGTGTTTAGGTGATGAGAGACCTATTTATCTCTCATTAATGCCTCCCATGAACACATGTTACCATGCCGAAATTCTGTAAGGAATTTCTCTCTTCTCATTTACATTTAAGAAATTATTTTCTATTATGCATATAAATTCCATTAAATATGTTGGGATATTATGTTACATGACCAAATTACTATCCATTCCATGAATAAATGATGATATACCTCTTTCTCTCTCATCAACCCATTTTACGATTTCTATTTGATGTCATTATGCTGCCAAGGTTACACCAAAATTTCCCACACCAAAATCATCATGTAAGTGAATACCATACCCATTTCTCTATCAAGAGTATTAACCTTTATGGACATGTAATTTTTGATTGAGGACTTAAATTTATGTATTCCAAATCTCTTATTCATGGAATAAATTATTATGTTTAATGAATCCATGATGTATGATTCATGTGGCACACTTATGCATGAAATGAAATGTTTATAAAGGGTGCACCCTGATAGCGCTCCAATGAATTGGGTAAAGAATAGTATCATGATAAACCATGTGAAATGAGGGTTTACTCATGAAAATTCAGGTTCAATGAGGGTTTACTCATGATCCATGTGAAATGATCCTTGACTCATGCTAATATCATGTTAAATGTTATTGCCACATTTCCATGTTTTGATAATCCTACTATATCATGCCTTTATGGTCTTGTTTCTATTATGCTCCATTGATATACCAATTTCATAACATGTATTGTATTTTTCATGTTATTCCTTGTTTACTCCCTTACTGGGATTTATAGCTTACCCTTTTCACGTGTATTTCCTCAGGTTATCCCATGCAATGCTAAGTACGAGGGAATGTTGTGGTCATGTAAAGAAAGTTTTCAATAAAGATATTTTATTTTTATGTCTTAAGTTGTCATATAATTTCCCTAATTTCCCAAGACACTAGACTTATTGATACTCAGAGTTGTCTTAAATGCAAGTTTATGTAATAAATCATGTTTAAATGTGTAATAAAGAGCAGGGTTGTTATAAAAATCACTTCAAGTTCTTTATGTCACAAAAACACATGGAATTTTCATGCTTATACCACATACTTGGTAATACATCACATGAGTCAATCTAAAACTTGAATCATATACCCATGCTTCTTTATATAAGGGAACTCATAATCCTGGGATAATCCCCTCTCTCAAGTTTCCCTCGTATGTATCAACTTATCTAAGAGTAGTAGGAAAATGTCCTACTACTGAATTATGGAACTAAACTCACTAACATCCAGAGCTACCTATCAAGGTCACTAGGTTCTACCACCTAGCCCATAATCCGGGTCTCACAAAAGTCATAAATCACAAAAGAAAACCCTTATCTCATGTCAATATCACATATTAACTCACATGATGATACCCTCTCTAGGATTCTCACATATATATAATTGGTATCACATATCAAACCATGACCCATTCTAGGGAACCAATCCTTATCAAGAATCTGTATACGATACTATCCCCATGAAAACCATGATCTCATCCACACATATAATGTAATTATTCCACGTCAAATTGTATCATGTATACCAAATTCATATAGTTTAGTTAAGTTGACCTCCACCAATAAGTTATATAGAAAAACACTATATAAGTTTTTATTAACACCATAAGTAACCAAGACAATGTAATAATAACCCAAAATGGTTTTATCATGAAGGAATAAAGTGATAATTCTAACATAATATGAGTCTTTATACATCCATTACTAGGGGAAATCCATAGCTTTCATTGGGTATTATCTTACCACAAGACCCACATGACCTGTCGTTAGAAGGAAATACATCATTGTTCAAGTGAGTAGAATTCCACCAACAATTTATATTGTAAATCACCATATAAGTTTTTTATTACACTTTAAACATATAAAAACTCACTAAAAATTATATAAATTGTAACACCCCAAGCTTCCACGGTACGCTTCTCTTTCAATAATACAATAGCTTGCATTGTACGCAAGTTCGAGATTCTAACACACCGCGACCAATCAAAGTAGTCGTTATGAATAGTAATGCCCAATTTTTAAAATTATATAAATTTTATAATTCAAAATGGACTTCATTTTTGTATTCTTAATATCAAAATTATACTAAGTTGAATTTTTTGTAATTTTCTGAGAACTTCCAATTTTCTATGAATAGGAAAAAATACTTAAAAACAAATTTTTTAATCAAAATAATTTATAGTGATAAATTATAATATTTAGTGGTTTTGATGTATAATTAGAATATATTTTTACCATTTTATCCAATGTTGGTCATTATAATTAATTTCACTTTGAAATTGGACATAAACAAATGTCAATCTTTTGATATATATTGTTTCTTAAAAACACGCTATTTGTTGTGACAGCGTGAATTAATTATTAAATTAATTAATTCAACTTATATGTTTTGAATTTTTTAAAATAGACATCATTTTTGAATTAGTAATACCAAATATAGCTTAGGCTGAATTTTTGGTATTTTTCTGAAAAACTTCAATTTTTGATGAATAGTGAAACCACTAAGTGGTAGTTCAAAAACTAATTTTTCGTTTAAATGAAACTTTACCACTTCTGTGAATTGAATTTTAAAAATCCGACATAAATGTTTGTCATTATTAAGTAAAATGTGGTTTAATGAGATGAAAATAATTTTTGGTGAATAGTAACTTTTGAGTTTTATTAACCGCAATTAGAGGTAATTAGAGTAATTTAAGGTAAAAATAATGTTATAATAATATGAAATTACCTTGACACATGTCCTACTCTTATTGGATGAGTCATGGTCGACCAATACAATACATGGGTCAACTTGGGGACCCCATGGAGCCACTTGGGTAAGAAAATGACATTAATAACTTTTTATTTAAAGTAAAAATAAAATTGTCACAAACATGTGTTGTTATAATAAAACAATTATTACATGTGGTTATAAAAGTTAAATTTTTGACTATAAATATTCATTGGAAATCTAAAAATATTTCCTACATCATGGTATTTTTTTTATAATTTTTATAGATTAAATAAATTACGTTTTTTATAACACCATGATGATGCAGCGATTACCTCATTAATTAACGATTTAAATAAAATCAAAAGATAATGTAAAATCTAAGACTTACACTTGTCAAAAACTTATTGTATGAGTAGATTTAGAACCGTTATCACCTTATCCTCTAAATATATAATTGTGGTACCTTTGAAATCCGAAAAGCACTTCAAAATAATGTAACATTTCATGACTTTCCAAGAGTGCCCCTCCTCTCCTCTTATAAAAGGCCCCCACCTCTACCACCTTATTCACACCATCAAAGCCATTTGTCTCAGCAAAACTCTGCCCAAATACTCTCTCAACTTCACTATCTTACTTCTAGAATCCTCACTTTGGGCAGAAGTCTTCCCAAGGAATCCTTTGGCTCAAATCAAAAAGAGTCACCTGATTTTAAGGTAATGTCTTCTCTTATGTTCTTTTGTTTTGTTTTGATTCTCTAACCACTTAACTATTTTTATTCCTTTATTTTGTAACAAAACCAGTATATTAAATATACTAGGATGGTTTTATGAGAATTATTTGATTTACACTTACACACACCTTCATCTAATTGTTAAAGAACATACTGTTTCTGTGGGTGGTGAATTACTGCCTCACGAAACGATGATTGTTCAATATTCTTTTAACACCTCTCATGGTGTCCATTAAGATGTCGCTATATTTATATATATGATATATATTATGTTTATGTTTTCCTTATTCTTATGTATTTTTCATTTATGTCGTACCTTTATGATTTCCATTATGGGTAAACGCGATAATTTCATTTTAGGAAGTGCGAACTACCGCCCCCTCAAAGTGATTTGAATCATTAATGCCATATGTGGGATGTATAAAGGACGGAGTAAATGATATTATATATGATATTATACTGTAATTATAATATACCTTTATATCATTATGATTTCATTCCATTAAATACGAAATAGAAATGAAAGTAGCATTCATGCGTACGTACGACTTACGGTCTCCATGAACGGTGCATTTCATTTCTTACCTCTAAATGTTATGTAATATTATAAATGCATTTATATACTCGATATATATGATATATATGATATCTAGATCATGAATATAATTCTGGATATAATGGATATTTTACCACATGAACAACTTGTAATTATAAGAAGTTTATTTTTGACTCAAGTACCAAAGATCGACAAAACGACCGTTATTAACTTAAATAATTACATAATATTCATAACATGGTAATAAGTGATATAAAAGGAATAATGAACTTGAAAAATATTCTTAAGCAAGTAGAAATTAACTCTAGTTTATTATTCAGAAGATTAAATAACGATCGAGTCAAGTCGGACACGAGGTAAGGGACTTGTCTCAATCTCCTTTCATTGAGGCATATTTTGTTTTATACACAACTTTCTTTTATATAGTGTATAAACCCCTTTTACTTTTACTTTTATTCAAAAGGAATATTTTTATACTAAGTTTTTTACTAAATGAAAAAAAGGAATTTTTTTTTTGTCGTACGTATGCAGCGACAACAACTTCTCCGCCACTGTGACCATTATTTGAGTTTCAGCTTCCTCTACAAGCCATAACTTTTTTTAAAATGAAAAATAAATACCAAGTTTTACTTTTCTTTTATTTTGGTATTGAAAATGTTTTTATCATATCAATGTGTTGTATTTATATATTTTTATTGAAATGTGGAAATGTTATGCTTCCATTATGCATGTTTTATGTGATATGATTATGTTATGGTTTATGATATGTTTAAACCTTTTCATATAAGGAATTCATTGAACTTAGTATGTGACGGGTGGAGCCTGCTATAGCTCCTCGATGCATCGGTAGGTCTCATGGGATAAACTAGTGTCTTGGCACGAGGCCTTGACTATGTGGTTATGATAGTATGGCATTATGCATTCCATTATTATGAAAGTGGTTGTTGATATTGCATGTGATTATTAGACTAGTAGAATATCCATGTGAATAAGTAAATGGCATTATTTCATTTTATTTTTTCCATATTATTCTGAAGATCAAATTTAAAATGCTTTGTTTTAGTTATACATTGCCTTAAATGCTTATGTTTATTTATGAATGTTTCCGCTATATTGTTATCCTTATTGAGCATCTGATCTCACCCCTTTCTATGTTTTATTTTTCCCAGGATGTGAAGAAATATTTTATGACTGACCTACAGGGATAGTCTGAAGGGTATATGAGTGTGGAATATAGAGATCATGTTATTGTAGTTTTTCACTTTATGATGTAATGTAACATTTATGAATGTATCAAGTGTTTCCAAAGCTACTAAACTAATCGGTCATTCGAGACTTGATATTTTATGATCATGCCAATGTTACGTAATAATGCACCGAATCTGGGTAACTGGGGTCGGGGTGCTACATAAATCACTCAAGAACATGCATTTCATTTGAATCCTACATGCAGAAAATGATGCATGTATATAGGCCACTTGTCAATGGAAGAACATCCAAAATAAATAAAATATATATTTCCAATAAATAACATGAGCATCAATTTTGGAAAAAAAACTCAACTATAACAAAAAAAACTAATAACAAAAACCCCATATCCACAATAACTTGGACTTCCCCTCGTGAAATTATTTTGTGAATGTAATCAACCAACCCAATTTAACTAGACAAGTCACCCAAGGAGGGTGCTCTATATGTTGAGGCACACAAAAACATCCAAAATGTCTCATATATAACCAAAATAAATCAAAAAATCCATGTAAAACACAAAACAAAAAGTTAAAACCATGATACATACAACATCAATCCAAATGGATAAACCTGACAACAACTAAGATAAGGTGAAAATGAGCATCCATGTGACCATCCTTCATCACAAAACCATCCCACTACCAATATACAATAACTAAGAGAATCTGGTGAACTACATGACACCCTTCCCTTTAATTTTATCCTGTAAAACCACATATACAAATTCCAAAAGTAAAAAAGTAGGGTTTAAGAATAAATATAAGTTGTACTTCACCAAAGAATATGTATAATGTCTAATATCATGAAACCTTTATCTCTATATTTAAAAAAAATCATTTTATAAATAATTTTCATAAGATAAAACATTTTTGTAAAATATCCTTTGGTTTTTCATAAAATCATTTCATATTCACATAATAAAGGAATATAAAAAGTACATAAGAAAAATTATGAGAGCATAAGTAAAACCATCCATGGATACACCATAAGATAAGCCAGTAAGAAATCAACTATGAAATATACCATCATGTGTAAAACCAACCAGAAATGAAGAAAAAAAATATTTGGCCTCTAGACTATTGAAATATGTACTTAGATATATAAATAAAACACTATATAGGAATCATTTTAATCCAAAGGATATTGATTCACATCATAATCAGTCAATATGAAACTTCTAATGGTATAACACACACAAAAAGTGACAAGTCCATTTACAGATGCACCCAAGGTTCCTAATTTTCTAAGCTTATCAAAAATAATTTGAAAACCATACTCAAAATTTATAAAAAAATCCCAATTAAACCTTACCACTTTCATGCTTTAAAATCCATTTTATAACCAAAACTACCTTAAAGGATTTCATCAAATCACATAGTGTGTGTAAAACCAATTATAAATAAATACCACTTTAAAACATGTAACTCTTTTCAAAAATCCACTTTGATATAAAATACATCCATTTAATCAAACAAAACAAAGTAATTTACAATAAATTCAAGTAATTCATGAGTTAGAACCATTGTATAGAGACACATAACTCAATAATGGAGATAAATTTCCAAGAATAAATATCCCAAAGCCTAGGGTTAAAACAGACAAAAAAGGGGATTTAAGGCCTTCAAAAACTACTCTTCGGCACCTAAGGTTTGAGGGTGAAAGTTAGAATAAGAAGTCATTCACAGTGAGTTCCTAGTATTTATAGGCAGTCTATAAAATAAAATATCATGATGATACCCACAACACCATGATGTAGGATAGACATACTACATCAAAGCCTCCAGACCATGGATCAAAAGGGGGTTGACATGGGAGGGGCTATAGATCAATTATAGGGACCATGAAATAACCCATACAGTGAAACCCATATCCAAGAACCACATTATAGATCCAATTTTCTAGGATATGGAACTACATTGCAGCCAAGACTACCACATCATAGATCCCTACGACCAAATGAAAGGCTACATCGTAGCCAACCTCCACACCATAGGGGTACCGATTTTGGAATAATTGACCAAACTCACCCTTGAAAGGATCAATGTCACAACCTCTTTCTCCACTCCATATATATCAACAAAAAAAATTCTTAGTTTGTAGCCCCTTCTCCACAATAAAACTGTGCTAAATATGGATTTGGCACCAAAAATATATCCTCTCAAGACCCCACACCATATCCAGCTTTTCTACATTACAACAAGTATCTCCATGCCCCAACCAACCCCTTCATAGTATAGTCCCCTATAAAAATTATAGAAAATTTCCAAAAACTCAAGATCACCTCCAAAACCCCAGGAACTTGAACTACCGACTCCTAAACATTAAAGGATAGCATACTAAAACCCATAGGTTATTAAAATTATCCCCATAATAAAACTTTTTTGTTTTTGGAAATTGATCATGATTCCAAACTGATAAGGATAGAAGGCCATTTTCCATCACTAATAATTCCCACTCCCATGTCTCATGGTTATCCTGTCCCCATTTCCATAGTACATGGGGGGATATTTTTACCATGCAATGCCTTATCCCAGTGATACCTAATCTAGAAATATTTCTCAACCATGGTGTTGTTAGTCTCAAGATCAAAATCCTTCCATTTAATTTCATGGGAAGGATCTGGATAATACCACCTTAGTTGGGAAACATGAAACATGTTTTGAATCAATGTCAATCATGATGGAAATTCCAACTGTTATGTCACCTTTCTAATTCATTCAATGATCTCAAAGGGGTAAACATGCCTAGGTTCCAACTTACCCTAATTTCCCAACTGATAGAGTCCTAAGAGAGGTGAAACTTGAATAAATATCTGATAACCAACCTCAAACTCTAGTATCCAATGAAAATGGAATTCATAGGGTTTCTGGTTATTTTTTGTCATGAATAATCTATTTTATATCAACTGCACATTTTCCATCATTTCCTGAACAAGGTATGGTCTAACGAAGGACCTCTCTCTCAACTTTTCCCAACTTATTTGTGATCTACATGGCTACCCATACAAAACTTAAAAGGTTGTCATATTAATATAATCCTGATAACTATTTTTATAGGAAAATTTTACCAAAGAAAGTTTTTTTTCCTATGAACCACCTAAATCAAGCACACATGATCAAAGTATTTCCTCAAGAATATGAATAGCTCTCTATGTTTACATATCCATGTATGGATAATAAATCATCCATAATTTCAATTGGGAACCCATCACCTCTTGAAAAACCTTATAAAACTTGGATTTGAACCTCAAGTACCTATCAAAAACAATCAAAAAGGGAACCCCATGAAGCCTCATAACCTCTCAAACATACAAGTGCTCGACCTATTCCATCTTCATCGTCTCCTTGATAGGTAGGAAATGAGATAATTTCATAAGCCAGTAAATGATAATCCAAATTTAATCCCTCCCAGTAGAAGTCCATGGAAAAACAATGACGAATTCCATGGAAATATCATCCCACTTCTATTCCAAAATGGACAAAGGTTACAACAAAATAGTAGGTCTTGGGTGTTCTGTCTTAATTCTTTGACAAGTGGGGAATTGTGACAAGAAATATATAATTGAACACCTCATTCCTAGACATCAATATTGATGTATCATATCATAATACATCCTAGTGACCCTTGATTTAATAGACCATCAAGATCAGCGTCCACTGTCCATTAAATCCTACCTTAGAGAAACTAGAATGACCAATCTGATCTATAAAAACATAGTGTTGATGGGAGACTGAGACCACTCACCCGAGGTCTCCCGCCATTTAGTATTTCACTAAAGCATCAACAATCAGTGTATGAAACTTTCTCAAGACAACCCCTCTCATCAAATGATTATTCAACCCTTACCGAAGCTAAGAACACCTTTCCACCAGCCTCTTCCACTCCTAAGATCATGTTAGTGAACAAACTCATCACATACCATTCTTCCACTGATTCTTTTAAGGATTAAGGTGGTAGTTTATTGATCAATTCATCAATGACCAAATTCCATTTTCTAAGATTATAATAAATATAAAAAACAAAAGTTTGGAGATACTCAACCCAACATCTTTATCACAAGGTCAGAACCCACTGAGTAAAAATATACTTCAGGATCTTATGATCATAATATAGCATAAACCACTTCCTAGAGAGATAGTAACACCATTTTTTGAGTTCATTCATAACCAATAATAACTCAAGATCATGGGTAGGGTAGTTCATCTCATGAGGGTGTAATTGGTGACATCCATAGTCCACCACCTGCTTCCCTTGTACTAAGAAACACCCCAATCTCATACCTAAAGCATAGAAAAAACAAAGTAACCCTAACAAATTTTTGGGAGAATCAAAACTAGATCTGAAGCCATATTTACTTTCAATTCCTAAAAATATCTCTGATATTTTTTGACTCCACTCAAACTTTAAACCCTTGTGGTTCAAAGCTGTCATCTGAGATGCAATCTTAGAAAATTCTTGAAAAAACACTTGCAGTAACCAGCCAAACCTAAGAAAATTTAGATCTTAAACAAATCTATGATCTACTCCTAGTAAATTACCACATATATCCTTTTAGGATCTACTGAAATACCTCTATCAAATATAACACGCCCTAGAATCATAACTTCATGGATATAAAATTCATACTTAGAAATCTTATCATACAAGTGATGTTCTCTCAGGTTTCTAAGGATGATATATAAATGATCCATATGATCCTCTATTAACTTGTAGTACACCAAAATTTCATCCATGAACATGAGTACAAAAAAAATTATGATCTAATGAAATATATGGTTTATAAATTCCATAAACACCATAGGAGAATTAGTGATACTAAATGACATAACCTAAAACTATAAATTCCTATACATACTCATAAATGCTATCTTAGGCATATGCTCTTCTCAAACTCTTAACTGGTGGTACCATGACCATAGGTTCATCTTATAAAGACAACTAGATCCTCTAGGTTGATCAAAGAGATCATCCATCCTTGGAAAATGATACTTGTTATTAATAGTCACTTGATTTAACTTTCGACGACCCATGCATAGTATGAGGCTTCCGTTTACTTTCTTGGAAAATAGAATAGGCGAAGCCTAAGGTGACACACTATGATGAATAAATCCAATGGAATTAAGTTTTTTAAGGTAATCCTTAAGTTCTTCTAACATAGACGATTATATGTGAAATGACGTCATGGAAATGGGAATCATACCAGGAAGTATGTCAATAATAAACTCAACCTCTCTCTATGGTGATAACCTAAAAATTCATCTGGGAAGTCCTTGGGGTATGAACTCACCACTGTAGTAATAGGAATAATCAACTGAGAGTCAAAAACATCAAGTAAAATCTTTAATAACTAACATTATATTATTCCAATATAAAGAACAACATGCCTCTCCCTCCTAGATCTAGAATCCCACTACCCTTAAAGAAATGAGACACCATTAAGAGATTAAAACTAAAATCAATGTCGATAACAGTTGATATGAGCCTTAAATTTTATCTACCAATTCATGCCAATTATTTGGACAAAGATATCAAGATCAAGAACAAAGAAACCCCACACCACTTCAAAGTAATATATTATCACCCAACACATGGGACATCTAAAACCTTATTTAGACCTATTTCCCACAGGCATAGAAAGATCTAGTAATAACGACATATGTTCTGAACACAATCCCAATGGTTCAACTAAATTTTATAACATAAAAGAGTTATTAGTACAAGTATCAAATAAATCTATCACCATAGAGGATGAAATAAGCACCATACCTCTAACAGTAGTTGGCCCCACCTCAGATTCCTCTAGTGCATAATCCACTATATTAAGATATCTAGTCTCATCTCCTCCTTAATATTTCTTAGCCACATGAACATCTCCCTTGGAAATAAGGTATGACCCACCACCCTTGGAAGCATCATAATTAACCTTTGAACCCATAATGAGAGTGGATCTAGCCTTACTACCTTGGTAAATCCTTCCACAAAAATGCTTAAGATGGCTAGATTTTCCATAATGATGAAAATTTCAGGGTGATTCCATATAGTTAGGCTACTAATTACCAAGAATTATACACTAATAAAAAACAACATGTTGTTTTCTGAATAAATACCATAAAACTAGTCCCAAAGAAAATTGAGCACCCTTAAATTTCCTTTTCTAGCTAGAAGACACACCCCAGCTTACATTTACACCAATCTAAGATCCACCCAAACCTTTTCTCCAAGATATGTCTTCCTAAAATTTAGTCACTTTTTAAACCAACTTCACAAATATTGGAAGGAATAAGAGAATTAGTATTGATCGAATATCATCCCTCAAACCCATCTCAAACCTCTGGAACTTAAGATAATCATTTGCAACATGCTAGGGTTCTATGTTCACTAACTCAGTGAAACAGATGGAATAATCAAAAACTATATGCTCCCCTTGATATAAGGTCATAAATTCATAGGTATTATCCACATGAAACATTTCAGGATAAAAATAATAATTAAATATTTTCTTGAAATAAGTTCAGGTAAGATCCTTGTGCAACTTAGCATGCATGATGGAGTCCCACCATATACTTCTTATATCTTCAAGCATATACATGGAAATTACACCTTATAGTCCTAAATAGTTATCATAAAATGGAAGATATTGTTAGATCCACTAGGTTGAATACCCTGAGAGGGGGTGAATCAGGGTATGGTAGATTAAAACTTTCTCTCTTTTAGATCTTGTTTCATTGTTAAAAAAACTCCAATCTCTCTTCTTCCCATGAAAATATATAGAAATATATGAAATCAAGCATGGGAAACATCGATTTTTACTTGTTTCACCCTCATTGGGCTACGTCCAAGGAGTATAAAATGGAAATGTGCCAATGTACCAAATTCACTAAGGCTCACGGCCAATAATGAGTACAAAGTTTGGGCGAGATCTTCTATACCTAGGCTCACATCCTTTACAAGGTTTATGTTCTACTCACTGTATTCCCAAGGTTCACACCTTATACCTCTTTATCTGACTCACTACCAGTGTAAAGGGTCACTTTCTTCCTCTTTCATCGATCACTGCTCTTATAAAGGAATCCACTCACAGTTTATGGACATGTAGGTCAAACATAGTTTATAGACATGTAGGTCCCTTCATTTGCATTAATTACTGCATTCTCAACTATAGGTAGATGCTCTATTGAAGTTCCTTTTTCACCCGTAAATGAATTCCACCTTCCCAGGTACTTCTAGGTACTGAGAAATACTTTTTCAAACTGATTTAAAGCTTTTGCAAGCTTCCTTGTGCAAATCGAAAACCACCTTCCTCTTCTCGTGTACTGTGTACCAGGTTTGGTATGCGGAACACCGCCTCTGCATACTGTCTCCAATGTTTCAAACCACTCTTCATCCATAGACTCCATCCACCTTTGCGATCATGTACCGCTACTTCTTACCAACTCATTGAACCTCTTCTATGAAATACCCTCTGTCTGTAAATTGTTCACTATTCACGGACTACCTTTGCTTCCACATATCAGAGCTCTCCCTCCGCATACCGCTTATGGAATTCACTCTCTCACGTATCATAGATTCATATTCCACGTACCAAAGTCTTAAGCAGATACATATTTCTTCTTAAATCCTTCATCATAATTTCTTCTGCATGAACCACTTTAGCCTTTGCGGGATTATCCCTCACAAACTTCCTTCATTCGGACTTCGCCAAATTACCAGAGAAAAAACGTGTTCTCTAATGATACTCAATATCAACAGTAATCAGTGGGGTTAGTGATTCTTATATAGGAAAAGATATTTTCTTAATCCACTAAACCAAGATTTACTGAATCTTCAACCCACCGCTTACCGATACTCATGCCACTGTGAACCTCAATCCGGCCATGAACCGTTCTTCCATGTCATCTGTGTACTGCAATTGCTCTAACATAGTTGATTTTCTCCACTGAAGACAATCCATCTGTGTACCTGTAAGAACCCAGTTTTTGGCTGTAAAATACTTTGGAATATTTTTGATGTTATTCCAAAGCAGCGCCTTCAGACGGCGTGCGATTCCGAGCCCTGAAGTGGCCGGAATTAAATTTCCAGTGCGTTCACACTGGAAATGCAAAATAAATGGGATAACTCCTAAACAGTGATTCATATCAGATATCTGAGTGTACGGATGGGTCCAGAATGAGGTGTTTACCCTAGGAACGACATAAAACATGTCGGTGCGGGATGTTTGGACCCCTCGCTCGCTTTCGGAACGTTAAACGGATAAATTAATTAATTAATTTATTCGTTTAAGGGTGAAACTCAAGTATCTTTTAAATGGTGGCTCAGATTGTAAAATTGAGGGCACTGTTGAGTCCTTAATGTTCCGTTTAACCTAGGAGGGGTGTAAGTTTTGCGGGCGCGGGCCGTCTGTGAAAAATGGCCCCAGGGGCGTTTTCGTAATTTAGCGGCCTCGGGCACTAAGTTTAATAACTTTTTAAAGGGGCCTCAGATTAAAATTCTAAGATCGCCATTACGCTCAGAGCATGGTTTTTATCCTAGGGGAGGGTTAATCCCGACCCCATTAGGAGTTCGGGTACGGGGCCGCAGAAGGGTGTTTAAGTTAATTTATTTATTTAATTAACCTAACCTCCCCCCCCCCTTCTCTTCTCTCTCATTTCCCCCTCCCCTGGAGAGCTCCTCTCATACTTCCTCCTCCTACAATACGGCAACGATGGATCGGAGGTAGTTTTGGCCGCGACGGAGCTCGGATCGAGCATAGAAGCGTCGGTGTTCCGCCCGCAGGTAGGCGGATTTGAGCTTTACACCCCTTTCTCCGCATTAATTTCCATTTATGCTCAATCATGCCATTGGATCGTCGAACAAAGCCCATAATTGCGTAGATCATATCCTGAGATTTCTGAAATGCTAACCGGATCAAATTTTCGACCACCGGATCATTTCCGGTGGTCCTCTGAAGTTTTCCGGCCACGAGGCCAGTTTCCGGCAAGGGTTTGAGGGCGGCAGACGGCGGCTCGGTGTTCAGCGGAGGAGGTGGACGCGGGGCATCACGGTGGTGCGGAGGTGGTTCTTTAGCATGGTGTTCGGGCGGAGCGGCTCCGGCAGGAAGCCGGCGTGGACGGCGGCGAGGCGGGGTCCCAGGCGACGGGTGCTGGCGTAGGGCACAAGGGAGAGGGGGCCGCGAGGAGCACGGCCCCGTGCGGCGCGACCACGACCTGCATAACGTGGGTCACTGCAGGGAACAAGACCGGCCGCGAGGGCCGGTCAGTGGGGACAATGACATGGCCCGCGGAGAGCCGTGGGACCCACGGGCCACGGAGGGCCGGGCCAGCCCAAAGTGGTTTTTCCCCTTGAAAAAAAAATTCGAACGCCCGTATTTTTCGCCATGGGTGTCCATTTTGCGCGTCATATATAGAAGCGCGGAGCTCGCGTCGAGGAAGACTTTTTGAGGTGGTTTCAAGAGTTTTAAATTTTGAGACGAGGGGATCAGGGGCATGACACGTGCTTAAAGCAGCTTAGCGGGCTTCTCGGGAATTCTTGTTTTGGACGGCGCGGACGCGTCTGATGTCCGATTTAAGCGTTTTCAGTAGCATTGGGACCCTCGCACCGAGGTGGAGTTTTCCAGGGTGGTTTCAGGTGTTGAGGCCGAAGTTGAGGCACCGGACCCACGGCCCGTCTTTTGAGCTGCGTGCAGCATTTCACGACTTTTTCATCGGACGTCCGTTCGGGGCGTGCGAGCAGTCGTTTCTGGATGTTTTTTCAAGGGGATTGCAATGGTGCAATCTATCCGCTCTAGTTTGGCATGATGGTGCAGGCCCCACGTGGTTCATTTGGGCGTTGACGGTGATTTTCCATCTCTATCACCAGGCGACCGTTTTGGACAAGTGAATAGTCCATTTCGTGTACTTTTTCGAGAGGATCGCAACAGTGCGATCCGTTCGTTGTGTTTCGGGACTGGGATGTGGGTCCTATGAAGCACCGCTCATGTGCGGTGCGCCGGAATGCATCTCTTTCTCCGGATATCCATTGCGCTTAAGTGAGCAGTCCTTTTGACGTGTTTTCCTGAGGGGATCGCAATGGTGCGATGCGCCCGACTGTTTTTGGGGCTGAGGCTCGGGATCATAGGACGCCATTCGGGCGTGAGGCGATGTTGGTGAATTTTCTGTAGGATATCCGTTTGAGGCGAGTAAGTAGTCTATCTCGCATGTTTTTCCACGAGGATTACAAAGGAGTAATATGTTCAGGCGAGCGGAGCCTCTTACGTGATCTTATTAGATGTGGAATGTGAAGGTGCCCCGATGGTGGTTCTTCCTGCGGTGTTTGCAGAGAACCCTTGGTGTGTGATCGCATGCACTCTCGTGTGAGTGAATTTATTTTTAACGAGATGTGGTTGGCTGTGCCTTAGCTGTTGAGGTGGAAGGTTGGAGTTGTTACATCACGCCTTCGCATTGACGTTGGGTGTCGGGTGCACGTTAGCCTTTGGGTTGGAGACGTGGTATACTCTAGGAGTATATGAGAGTGATGGGAGGTACATGTGGATGTTGGTACCTGAGAATGTTTGTGCGCTTGGTTGGGGTTGACTTGGGGCCACACGTCGTGTGGGCCCCATATGCGTGTCGTGTTCTGCTTTACGTACTTTTGACCTCTCGTGACGTAGAGGGTCCCTTTGTTCCCGTTTTTTGACCAGCATGGTTGAGTTTTCCCCTGGTCCTGTTCTCATTTGGCTGACAGAGATGGTTTGGTTCCTCGGTTTCTTCAGTTGTGAGGGGTTTCAGTACCGTGCCCCTTCCACCGGATTGTGGCACCGTTTATGACTACGTGTGCTCGTATAGCGTGGGTGTTATCCCACTTTATGGGATGAGTTGTCTCGGTCCACTTCAACAATGAATCAGCGGATTGGAGCGTGATCGCCTTGAGAGGCCTGGGGAGTTTCTCCTGTTGCTTTGTGTTCCCTAGTAGAGTTCTTGTGGATTCGGTGTGACCAACACTTTACGCGGGCACCGATCCTCTACCCAGGAGGTTGTTTCCAGAAGGGATGAGGTTGTTTCTAGCAGGTCTGAGGTTGTTACTAGCAGGGCTGAGGTTGTTTCGAGCATGGATCTCCAATTGTACCATTCAGCAGGGATGGCCAGAGCAGTTCTGAGTTTACCTCCAGTGGGACTGGGCAGTGGTCCCCGATGCCGGGCATACCTCCAGCTGGGGTGGGCAGTGGTACCTGATGTCGGGCTTACCTCCAGCTAGGCTGGGCAGTGGTCCCCGATGTCGGGTTAACTCCATCTGGGCTGGGCATTGGTCCCATCACCGACTTTATCCGGGTCGCCCTCTAGTGGATTACCCTTTTACGGGACTGGGCAGTGTGGCACCCGTTGACTCTTGTCGGGTCTCCCTATGGTGGGAACCCATCGACTTCCAGGGACCCTCCAGCGGGGATGGGCAGGGGGTCACCTGTCGACTTTGAGGAGACCTCTCGATTGCGGGGCAGTGACGAGTTGTGGTTTGACGTTCCCCCAGAACTCTCAAGTACGAGGAGGGCTTTCCCCACTGAGATGTGTCCTTATGACACGACCTAAAATCATGCGGGCAAGTCAGTGCCGACCAAAGTGGATAGTGTCGAGGTGCTGTGATTGAGCCATTGACTTGTAGTTCGGGGCAGACGTGCGGGATGCTGGGCATCGATGGTGTTTACTTCTGGTACTTTTGGTGACTCACTTTTCTTGGTCTGAGCTACGGGGTGGAGATCCCCTTACGATCTTGTTCGGGCTTCTTGATTGAGCATATGGTTATGTATATACCTTGTTCTGGTACCCACTTCTTGGGTTTGGTTACTCTCCTTCCAGGAGAGGCGAAGACACGCGGAGTATGCCACGTGCTTTCCGTGTCTAGCTTCTCGTGGTTGGACGAGTCTACTCTCCTGCTATAGGTAGTGAAGACTCGACGAAAATTTCATCTTCTCACTGTTTCCAGCTCCTTGTATCTGGATGAGTCTACCTTTTTTCCTCTTGTTGGGTTGAGCTGGACTCTCTACGGTTACTCTTACTACACTCTTGGTTGCACTCCTCTACTTTCCCTATTCGATCTACCTCTCACCCTTCGGTACCTCCTTTGTTGCTCCCTCGAGCCTTCGGGGTATCCTACTGAGTATTTTTATACTCACCCCTGCTTGGGATTTTCCCGCACTTGGTGTGCCCATGCAGATGATGAACAGGTTGGTTATGACATCAGAGGATCTTAGGATCTGGGAGCTTGGACCGCACGCGGTGGTCAGATTCGGGTTCCAGGTGGGGGACCCTTCCAGCTATTTTCCTTTTTGGTTACCTGTTGTCGGGTTGTGGCACTTTTCCTGGTTGGGCGCGTGTTTTTTCCCTTTTCTTTTTAGTTTAATTTTAGCACTCGCTTTGTACTGTTAGAGGTCGATGAACTTGTGGTTTATTTATAGCAGTTTCCCTTTTACTTTACTTGTCTTTTATCTTTTACTCTGCACTTTTTCATTGATTGTGTCGTGTGTGTGTGTGTATAGGTACTTAGGCAAAGTCCTCCCCAAGTTATTGTGCCTTCGGCACTGGTCACCAACCCCTGGCCTATGGAGTCGGGCTTGGGGTAGTTGCGGCTCAAGCCCGAGTAGGGTCGGGTCGTAACAAAATGGTATCAGAGCTGGTTCATTCCTTGGGATGCTGTTCGGACTTCCCTAAAATAAAAGGAATTGGTTGGGTTTTCGGGAACAGTGTTAACGTGTCTCGAGAGCAGCTCTCGGGCCAGGGAGTCCAGTGGTGGTGCAGCAGCCGATGTATCCATTCACCAGGACCTTGATAACCCACTTGTCGACTCGGCATGCTGAGACACTTGTTGCTGGGAAAATTGGTTTGTGCATGACATAGGATTGATTCTTTTACTGTCCTTCTTAAGTCAGCTCCCCATCGTTGTTATTGGTATATACATATATGCTCATCTGACTGCGGAACTCCTTGATAATATTCAGTATGTCTCCGCGAAGACATCCAACCAAGATACCAACTTTGGTGCGTGACGATGACCCTGTGAGCTACGAGGCCTCGGTCGAGGACCCATCATGCGAGCCCCTTTCTCCGGGTGGGCCGGTAGTAGCACCCCCACCTATTGAGCATTAGAAAGCTTCAGTAGAGTAGACTGAGTTTGAGCGCAGGTTGAGCGCGCTCCGTGAGTTCCAGCGGCAGAGACCGCTGAGGTTCAGTGGTGAGCCAGACCCTCAGGCAGCAGAGGTTTGGCTAGAGACAGTGGTTCGCCTTTTCAGGCTTGTGCAGACACCGAAAGATCAGAGAGTGGCCTTGGAAGCCAAACTTTTTCATGGAGCAGCTTGGCGTTGTTGGATTCTGGTGACTCAGTTTCTTGACGAGTCATCGCTTTCGTGGGGTGAATTTCAGTTGTTGTTTCGTGAGGAGTTTTTCCCCTCCGGCTTGCGCTCCATTTGGATTCAGGAGCTCCTGCAGTTTCAGCAGGGAGGGATGATGGTGGCCGAGTACGCGGCTAGTTTCAGAGACCGTGCACGCTTTTACCCAGACTTGGTCCATGACGACAACATCTGAGCACGGAAGTTTGAGCAGGGTCTCTGACGAGAGAATCGTGTTGTCATAGTACCCATGGGCATTTCCACATATGCTGGGGTGCTAGAAAAGGCGCTGGTGATAGAGAGCTTCTTGTCATGTACTAGAGTTGGTGGTGGCAGCAGGAACGTTGGAGCCGAGACGTCTGCCGGAACTAGTGGGTGTCGGCAAGCAGAACCTCAACGCAGGTGGCTTTCTGACAACCGGACTCAGGGCAGTGGTCGTACACCACAGTGGCGCCAGAGGGCACCAGTGCGGCCTGAAGAGAGTCAGTGCTATGTTTGTGATGGGTGAGGTCACCTGGCATGAGACTGCCTGACCTGGCATGCAGAGAGCTTCGGGCAGGCAGCGGGTGCACCACCACGACAGAGGCAGCACCATGATCAGAGTAGCACCTAGAGAGGTGGTGTTAGCAAAGGAGCAGGAGGAACTGGTAGCGGAGGACAACCTTACGAGGTCTTCCCATCACCACTAGGCGGTCCACGTCAGGCTCCGGGAGCTGACAGTTGGGATCGTGGAAAGCCACGAGCTTTGGATGTCTACGATCCTGCAGAGCATGAGGTGATAAGAGGTACGCTCTATAGCTCTTCTACTTTTTGCAGTAGAATTGTTAGAATCTGTGTGTGAATTTCTTTTCCTTGTTCTCCTTTCTAGGGTTGTTACCAGGGTGATGTGGGGCATCGGTGTAACCCTGTGTTGGTAAGGAAAAGGCATTTGACCTTTTTCTCTAGTCGATGGTGTCGAATCGTTCACCTTTCGAGTGTGTAAGAGAGTCTTGGTTGTGGTACATCGACTGTGAAATATTGTGTGAATAGATATCCTTGAGTGTTTCACCGTATGGATATTCTGAAGGAGGGAATCACCGCGCCTTGTTCCAGGTGTGGGTGGTGATTCCAGTCGCAGCGTGCGACGTAAGGGTTCGGTCGGGGAGGTGAGATACCCCCGAGAGCATTTGGGCCGATTGAGACCATGTAAAGGGATGGCGAGGTTCCCTACCGCCTTTCCTTAACCCCAAGGTCTCGGGTGGGTGCACGACGTCTCCCGCGTGGTTTACTTGAAGAGATGTGTGCATGATCCTATGAACATCGTCGGCAAGTTCCGACCTCGCGTAAACATATCTAATCCTTCGGTCTGTGTGCGGTGACTTGGGACTATGTATAAGTTCTTCTGGGTACGGAAGAGCCAGGTGCAGGCTTAGTACCCTGAGTTTCCCTGGTTTTGCTTTTCGGGGACGAAAATCTTGGAGGAGGGAATGAGGTAAGAACCCAGTTTTTGGCTTTAAAAGACTTTGTAATATTATTGATGTTATTCCAGAGTAGCGCCTTCAGACGGCATGCGATTCTGAGCTCCGGAGTGGCCGGAATTAAATTTTCAGTGCGTTCACACTGGAAACACCAAATAAATGGTATAACTCCTAAACAATGCTTTAGATCAAGGATCTGATTGTACGGATGGGTCCATAATGAGGTTTTTACCCTAGGAACGACATAAAACATGTCGGCACGGGATGTTTGGACCCCTCACTCGCTTTCAGAATGTTAAACGGATAAATTAATTTATTTATTTATTCATTTAATGGTGAAACTCAAGTTTCTATTAAACGATGGCTCGGATTGGAAAACCGAGGGCACCGTTTAGTCCATAATGTGCCTTTTACCCTATTAGGGGTATAAGTTTCGCGGGCGCGGGCCATATGTGAAAAATGGCCCCAGGGTCGTTTTCGTAATTTGGCGGCCTCGGGCGTTAATTTTAATAACTTTTTAACGGGGCCTCAGATTAAAATTCCGAGACCGCCGTTGCGCTCAGAGCATGGTTTTTATCCTAGGGGAGTCTTAATCCCGACCCCGTCAGGAGTTCGGGTATGGGGCTGCGGAAGGGTGTTTAAGTTAATTAATTTATTTAATTAACCTAACCCCCCCCCCTTCTCTTCTCTCTCATTTCCCCCTCCCCTGGAGAGCTCCTCTCCACCTTCCTCCTCCTCCAAGATGGAAACGAAGGATCAGAGGCAGTTTTGGCCGCGACGGAGCTCGGATCGAGCATAGAAGCGTCGGCATTCCGCCCGCAGGTAGGCGGATTTGAGCTTTACACCCCTTTCCCTGTATTAATTTCCATTTATTCTCAATCGCGCCATTGGATCATCTAACGAATCCCATAATTGCGTAGATCCTATTCTGAGCTTTCCGGAATGCTAACCGGATCTAATTTTTGACCACCGGATCGTTTTCGGTGGTCCTCAGAAGTTTTCCAGCCACGAGGCCGGTTTCCGGCGAGGGTTTGAGGGCGGCGGACGGCGGCTCGGGGTTCAGTGGAGGAGGCGGCCGCGAGGCGTCGTGGTGGTGCAGAGGCCGGTGAAGGAGGGTCTTCAGCGCGGTGGCTGGGTGGAGTGGCTCCGGCAAGCAGCCGTCACTGACGGCGGTGAGGCGGGGTCCTAGGCGGCGGGCGCTGGCGTAGGGCACAAGGGAGAGGAGGCCGCGAGGCGCGTGACCCCGTGCGGCGCGACCGCGACCCGCGTAACGCGGGTCTCTGTGGGGAACAAGACCGGCCACGAGGGCCGGTCGGTGGGGCCAGCTACGTGGCCCGCGGAGAGCCATGGGAGCCACGGTCCACGAAGGGCCGGGCCGGCCGGCGCGGGCCGGCCCGAGCGGGGTGGACCGGCCGGACCGGGCCGGTCCGGCCCAAAGGGGTTTTTCCCCTTGAAAGAAAATTCAGACGCCCGTATTTTCTGCCACGGGTGTCCATTTGGCGCACCGTCTGCGGCAGCACAGAGCTCACGTCGAGGCGGACTTTTTGAGGTGGTCTCGGGAGTTTTAACTTCCGAGACGATGGGATCAAGGGAACGACACGTGCGTAAAGCAGCTTAGCAGGCTTCCCGGGAATTCTTGTTTTGGACGGCGCAAACGCGTCCGACATCCAATTTAAGCACCGTTAGTGGCTTTGGGACCCTGGCACTGAGGCGGAGTTTTCTAGGATAGTTTTAGGCATTAAGGCCGAAGTTGAGGCACGGTCCCCACGGCCCGTCTTTTGTGTTGCGTGCAGCGTTTCACAACTTTTTCATCAGACGTCCATTCGGGGCATGCGAGCAGTTGTTTTTGGATGTTTTTCCAAGGGGATTGCAATGGTGCAATCCTCCCACTCTAGTTCGGCACGATGGTGTGGGCACCACAAGGTTCATTTGGGTGTTGACTTTGATTTTCCATCTCTATCCCCGGGTGACCGTTTTAGACAAGTGAATAGTCCATTTCGTGTACTTTTTGAGAGGATCGCAATGGTGCGATCCATTCGTTGTGTTTCAGGACCGAGATGTGGGTCCCACGAAGCACCGCTCGTGTGCGGTGCGCCGAAATGCATCTTTTTATCCGGATATCCGTTGCGCTCAAGTGAGTAGTCCTTTGACGTGTTTTCCCAAGGGGATCGCAATGGTGCGATGCGCCCGACTGTTTTCGGGGCCGAGGCTCGGGATCACGGGACGCTGTTTGGGCGTGAGGCGGTGTTGGTGACTTTTCCATTGGATATCCATTTGAGGTGAGTAAGTAGTCTATCTCGCATGTTTTTTCGTGAGGATTACAATGTACTAATCTATTCAGGAGAGCGGAGCCTCTTATGTGATCTTATTAGATGTGGAATGTGAAGGTGCCCCGGTGGTGGTTCTTCCTACGGTGTTTCCAGAGAACCCTTGGCGTGTGATCGCATGCACTCTCATGTGAGTGAAGTTATGTTTAACGAGATGTGGTTGGTTGTGCCTCAGTCGTTGAGGTGGCAGGTTGTAGTTGTTACGTCACGCCTTCGCATTGACGTTGGGTGTCAGGTGCATGTTAGCCTTTGGGCTGGAGACGTGGTATACTCTGGGAGTATACGGCAGCGTTGGGAGGTACATGTGGATGTTGGTACCTGAGAATGTTTGTGCACTTGGTCGGGGTTGACTTGGGTCCACACATCGTGTGGGCCCCATGTGCGTAATGTGTTCTTCTTTACGTACTTTTGACCTCTCGTGATGTATAGGGTCCCTTTGTTCTCGTTTGTTGACCAGCAGGGTTGAGTTTTCCCCTGGTCCTGTTCTCATTTGACTGACAGAGATGGTTTGGTTCCTCTGTTTCTTCAGCTGTGAGGGGTTTCAGTACCGTGCCCCTTCCACCGGACTGCGGCACCATTTACAACTATGTGTCCTCATACAGCGTGGGTGTTCTCCCACTTTCTGGTATGATTTGTCTCGTTCCGCTTCGACAGTGACTCAGCGGATTGGAGCGTGATCGACTTGAGAGGCCTGGGGAGTTTCTCCCATTTCTTTGTGTTCCCTGGTAGAGTTATTGTGGGTTCAGTGTAACCAACACTTTACGCGGGCACCGATCCTCTACCCAGGAGGTTGTTTCCAGCAGGTCTGAGGTTTTTTCTAGCATTCCTGAGGTTGTTTCGAGCAGGGCTTGCCAGTTGTACCATCCAGCAGGGATGGCCAGAGCAGTTCCGGGTTTACCTCCAGCGGGGCTGGGCAGTGGTCCCTGATGCTGGGCATACCTCCAGCTGGGCTGGGCAGTGGTCCCCGATGTCGGGCTTACCTCCAGCTCAGTTGGGCAGTGGTCCCCGATTCCGGGTTACCTATAGTTGGGCTGGGCAGTGGTCCCGTCACCGACTTTAGTCGGGTCGCCCTCCAGTGGATTACCCTTTTACGGGACTAGGCAGTGTGGCACCCATTGACTCTTTCTGGGTCTCCTTATGGTGGGAACCCGTCGACTTCTAGGGACCCTCTAGTGGGGCTAGGCAGGGGGGTCACCTGTCAACTTTGAGGAGACCTCTCGACTGCGGGGCAGTGGCGAGTTGTGGTTTGACGTTCCCCCAGAACTCTCAAGTACGAGGAGAACTTTCCCCACCGACATGTGTCCTTGTGACACGACCTAAAACCATGCGGGAAAGTCAGTGCCGCCCAAAGCGGATAGTGTCGTGGTGCGGTGATTGAGCCCTTGACTTGTAGTTCGGGGCAGACGTGCGGGATACTGGGCATCGATGGTGTTTACTTCTGGGACTGTTGGTGACTCACTTTTCTTAGGCTGAGCTACGGGATGGAGATCCCCTTACGATCTTGTTCGGGCTTCTTGATTGAGCATATGGTTATGTATATACCTTGTTCTAGTACCCACTTCTTGGGTTTGGTTACTCTCCTTCCAGGAGAGGTAAAGACGCACGGGGTATGCCACGTGCTTTCTGTGTCTAGCTTCTCGTGGTTGGACGAGTATACTCTCCTGCTATAGGTAGTGAATACTCGACGGGAAGTTTATCTTCTCACCGTTTCCAGCTCCTTGTGTCTGGACGAGTCTACCTTCTTTCCTCTTGTTGGGTTTATCTGGACTCTCTACGGTTACTCTTACTGCACTCTTGGTTGTACTCATCTACTTTCCCTGTTCGATCTACTGCTCACCCTTCGATACCTTCTTTTTTGCTCCCTCGATCCTTCTGGGTGTCCTACTGAGTATTTTTATACTCACCCCTGCTTGGTCTTTGCCCGCACTTGGTGTGCCCTTGCAGACGACAGACAGGTTGGTCGTGACGTCAGAGAAGCTTAGGAGCCAGGAGCTTGGACCGCGTGCGCTGGTCGGAGTCGGGTTCCAGGTGGGGGACCCTTCCATCTGTTTTCCATTTTGGTTACATATTGCTGGGTTGTGGCACTTTTCCTGGTTGGGTGAGTGTTTTACCCCTTTTCTTTTCAGTTTACTTTTAGCACTCGCTTTGTACTGTAAGAGGTTGATTCACTTGTGGTTTATTTATAGTAGTTTCCCTTTTACTTTACTTGTCTTTTTTCTTTTACTCTGCACTTTTTCATTGAGTGTGATGTGTGTATGTGTACAGTTACTTAGGCAAAGGCCTCCCCGAGTTATTGTGCCTTCGGCGCTGGTCCCCAACCCCTGGCCTATGGAGGCAGGCTTGGGGTAGTTGCGGCCCGAGCCCGGGTAGGGTCGGGTCGTGACAGTACCGCACCGCCGCTCCACCACGAACCATTTTTGGTTTCACAAACCTCACTCGCGTACCATTTCTTCCACTCCGCGTACCATTACCGAAACATGGTACGCGGCCCATGAATTATGGTACACAGTTCTCACCCTTTTCCAATTTTCTTTAATGTTATTCTCAACATTCACTCCTATTAATAAATCCTTCCTTTACTGACATCAAACTCCCGATTTTGAGGACCTAAAATTTGGAAAAATTTGGAAAACTACACCACCTTAAAAACCTATCTTCAACAAATAGCAACGATTCTCATTTTTCATCATCTGGCTTTGTCAAAAAACACAAACACACCCAAAACATCCCAAGGGATTTTATTGAGGTATTTTTTTCAAATAGATACTTTCAATCCTCTCAATCCATTCCTCATTTTCTTAGGGTCCTTTTCCCTATGAAATGTGGGTGGATTCTGCATAGTAAATTCATATCCATGATCCACCACTCATCCCGGATGTCCAATACCCACCTAACTTTGAGTCTGGATAGTTTGGATTATAGTTTCCACCAAATAATGTTCTATTAGAGGATATTATTTTGGAACTTGTCTCGTAGCTTCCTCCCTATGATTTGGAAGAGATATTCTAGGAGGAATTATCTAATAAACTTAAGACAATAACCAATCATCTTAAGAGGAAATTCCAAAATCATAAGACCAGTTTCTAGAATCCATATTAATGCCTTAAAACAATAAGAATTTAAATAAATTATAGATCTTATAAACAAAATAAACATATTAAAAAGGAACATGTCCATTTAAATAAACCCCAAATCTAGTTTACTCAAATAACCTCGAATTTCAAGTCAAAGGATTGGAAAAAACACCCTAACAACCCATGGTAACTTGAGTTTCAACAGAAAAGTGAGCTGGTCATGCACCTTTTTTCACTTACTACCCAAATTATGATGGTCCTAACTCCTATCTACCAAAGACTATAAACAAAAACTAGGAAATTTAATAATACTTTAGGTTGGTTAAAGGATCAGAAGCCATTTTTTAATGACCAAACCTAGGTTAACTAGATAATTCACCCAAATATGGTTTGACACAACTTGAGGTGTAACAAATAATCCAAGAAGACTTATGTATAACCAAATTAAGTCAAAGTACATTTCGGAATAAAAATATACAACCATGAGATATAAAACATCAAGATAGATGGATATCCCTAAAAACAATCAAAATAAGACTAAAACAATCCTTCATCTAACCATATATCAACAACAAACTACCCCACTATGAATATTAAGGAAACCAAGAGAATCAAAATAACTACATGTTGCCCTTCCCTTTACCTTCATATTGCAAAACCACATATAAAAATTCTTAAATGAAAAATTAGGGTGTGAGAAAAAATCCTAGTAGGATTTCACTAAAGAATCATTACAATGTAAAATATCATTAAAATGTTAGCTCTATCTTTAAAACAAATCTAGTTTATAAGGCATTTTCAAAAGATAAAACGTTTTTTTAAAAAATCCTGTGGTTTTTTAAAAAATCCTTTCATATTTTCACAAGAAATGAATATAACAAGTACATGTGATCAATCAAGATAGCATAAGTAAAACAATCCATGGATACACCATAAAATAAGAAAGTTATCAATAAACCATGGAATCTACCATCATGTTTTAAACCAATAATAATTGAAAAATCAAGATATTTGGGATCTATCCTATGGGAATATGTAATTAGATATATAAATAAAGTGATATACATGCATCATGTAAATCCAACTGATATCAAGTGACATCATATTCTATAGATAGTAACCATATGTATCTCATCATATCAAGAATACACACACACAGATACAATCTTAAGGGTCGAAAGAAGAGGGAACCTATAGAGGTTCCAACTAGTAAAGAGAACATACTTGATTTTATTTTAAAGGAAGTCGGAACCTGGCTTGTATTTTTTCTACCCAAGGAGTATTAGAGGATATCCAGGGTGGTATTGTGGATACCCCCACTTTTTAGATGCAGCTTAGGGATTTGGGGCCTCCCTAAGGTGGAAAGGGTGTTCCTCTTAGGGGAATCTATGATAGGGGAGTAGGTGATTAAAAAGTAGATATGGTGGATTACACTTTGATACACTTATAAACCCACCACCTAAAAGAAACCCAAATTAGGCACAAGGTATAAGTGGACAATTTTGTGGATAGATACAGGTTATAGAGGTATCTTATTGAGTGGCTCTGGATGTTGTTCATGGTATAATCTTTGAATTATCTACTTTGATTCTCATACATATTGATAGCAGCATGAGCCGTTATTTTTTTTACTCCAATAATTTCTTGGGAGTTAGATATTCCAATAGATCCTCTCATCCATCATCTTTGTATAAAGACTCTTACTGGGGTAAATCACCCTCTCATCCATATCCTCTATCAATGTGAGCCAGCTCTTGGCATAGATAGGTTTTCTTGGGATCTCATCATGGAAAATATGAGACCCTAATACATTATCATTGGTATATACTAGTTGTCTATAGTATAGGATTGGGTGGGTTGGTATCATTACGGGGTGATACTACATCAAGTATATGGGTTGAGATTCACTTTCACTGGTGAGTGGGACCCCTAAGAAGGATGATTGGGTCTAACTCATAGGAAGTTGCAACAGATTACCCATCGGTTAATATTAAAAGATTTTCATGTCATGGATATTATAAAGGATAAGTTACTTTTAATGGTAAAGGGATAAATGAAATTTTACTAATGAATTTTTCAGGTTTCCCCTCGATAATAGGTTTATTTCAGCATTTATTTTCACCCCAAGACCACACTGATTTCATCTATAGCTTATCAGATGACCCCGAATGAGTTTAAATAGCTAAAGGTGTGGTTGGTATAACTTTTAAATAATAGATTCGTTAGATATATCCCTCTTGGAAGATACTAATATATTTATTAATAATTCATATGGGAACTTGAGTCTTTGTATTGACTATCACCACCTAAATTATGTGATAGTTATGAAAAAATACCCTCTTTAAAGGATCAATTATCTTTTTGACTAGCTAAAAGGAGAAAAGTGGTTCTTAAATATAGATCTTAGGTATTGATATCACCAAATTTGGGTTCATGATGATTATATCCCAAAGTAGAATTCAAGTATTACTATGGTCATTATGAGTTCTTTAGTGATACCATTCAAAGTAAAGAATACACCCATTATGTTCATGAGACTCATAAAATTTATATTTCAAGCATTCCTGGACTAGTTTTTTGTGGTTTTCATTGATGAAATACTTATTTATTATAGGATAGTGGATAGCCATGTGGAAGATTTTAGTATTATATTATACTTACTTAATGATCAATAATAGTATGGTAATCTATCTAAGTACAAGTTCTAGATTCATAAAATTCCTTTTCTAGGGAATATAAATATAGAGGGGAGAGTATCCATTGATATAATAGTGATTGGGGTTTTTATGGATTGGTATACACCCAATATGATGCTTTAGGGGTATAATTTAATTGGAATAATGAGATATTACAATAGGTTCATAGTGTACTGCTCCAAGATTGCAACTCCCATGATTGTCCTTACCTAAAAAGGGAATCTTTTAATCTTATTTGGCCATTATTAGATATCCTTTGAGGATATGAATCAAAGGTTCAATAGTTCTCATGTTATATGATTTTTAGAGGAAGGATTCGATTACATGGTGTTCTTGATAACACCCAATCACACCATACATATATAATAAATTATTTGACATGATTATTCATTACATCTCACAATAAATCACACTCTAGAATCTATAGGTTTAGTGACTTTGGTGATTAGATACATAACCAACTTATTTTACAACAACTTCAACATCTCCCACAAATAGTATTATCACATGATACCCTTTTAGACATATCATACTTAATATTCTTCTTCATAACCTAAGGAATGGAAATATGACAAAGGGTGAGTTTAAATGCTTATTAAGTGTAAACATTATTGTGCATGTGCATGTGCTTTATTCTTTTTATGTTTTGTTTGATTACATTGATTATAATTTCTCACATGTTTTATGTTGTAGAATTTCTCATTTTCATTATATTATTTTAATTTATTTAATGTTAATGTTCTTTTATTTTGTTAATAATTTTTTTAATTATTTTTTAATGTTTTATATCATTTTTATTTATTTTATATATCTTGAATATATATTATTATATATATATACGCTCTTATTCATCCCCACACTCAAAAATACTTCCTCCACCTATATAGAATGTTGGCATATTCTTCATTTTACCATGCAACTTCAGAGTCCCTCACAGTATCTAACCCTTAGCACTTCATGGTAGAAGAAGTGACTGCCCTTCATGGAAGCAATTTAGATTCTCATAGTAGCACTAGTGTCTAATCTACCTTAATAGAAATATTTTTTCATGGTAGTATAATATATTCATGGAATAGGGTCTAGTCCATGAATGATAGCATTGGGTTTTCATGTTAGCATAAGCTTCCTTCACATAGTAGTAGATCAGGTTCATCATCTTCATCTGATACTACTCAAAGTATCACCTTGTGTTCACAGTAACATGGAGGAAATTTGTTGTCTTCATATATATATATATATATATATAATAATTCAATATACAACACTACAGATAAGTGGTACTCAATTATGGTGTCGTACCCAGGCATATGGGGTTTGAATCTTGTCCATAAGAACTTCACCCCCATTTGTGGGGGTGTTTGATTTTCTCTCATGTGTATGCGCATAGAACAACAGAAGTCGCAATAGAGTGGGTGAGGAAAAAGTGAGTTGAGGGAGACATAGTAGACACTGGAGATGTGATTCACAGAGGGAGTTGTGGGTAGCACTGGTGATGTGGGCCAAGTAGGTTCAGTGTGATGGTCACAAGTAGAGCAGCATGAAAAGGGAGATGCGGACAACATAGGTGATACAGGCCAAAAAAATCTAGAAAGGGTGGAACAGGAAGTGAAGGAGTTGCAAACCCAGTGAGTCTGGTGGTATGGGCATAGGAATAGTATCCTGGGAAGGTTTGGCATAGTAAATTCCAAAGGCCATGGGCCTTTGGGATAGTTCTTATGCCTATAGGCTAAGGCCTTAAGACCATCTTCTGGTCCTACAATCCATGGGTCCTTTGGACTACTTATGGGCCTTCGGGTTAGGTATCCCTTAATCCTTTATGCCACTAGGCTTATGGTCCATGTAATGGGTTCCCTATCAACCCATTTAAAAAGGTGTATTTATTTCATTAATAAAATGGGATAGACCATAACTAGTTTGTAAATATATAATCCTTCATCTATTAAATTATAACTACAACTATTTCACGGTTTCATGATGACTTCATGATAGCATGGGTTCACAGTAATATGTCATGGTTGCATCTACAACAATGAGTGATGAAATTTATGATCATGAATAAATATTTGACCATGAATTGTGTAACTATGAACCTTGATCTTTGACTGTGACTTCTTCATAGTAATTCACTATACTAAGATATATCTTTTCTTCTACCATATCTAAAATTTATTTTTTAAATTTTATATACTATGTTTTTTGTTATTTATTTAGTATTTTATTTGATAATAGTTTATACATCTTAATTTAAAAAAATTATTGGTTTCTAGATTAATAATACATTATATTGAGTCTATGTGAATTTATTTCATATTATAGAAAATATTATTAGTGATTTTTTTATTCCCATTATTTATCTTCATATAATTATTTAGCATGTATCTCATACAATTGAATAAAATTAATATTATATGATTTTTTTTAATTTAAATGTTCTATAATTAATATTAAATGTATTTAATATGTTCAAAGTGTTTTAAAAATCATATTTACACTATTTCCATATTTGATGCATGAATTTATAAATTTGTTTATATAATCAACTTTCTTGTTATATTCATGGATTTATTTGTCCAAGTTTTATGGAGTTTGTTTCTTGAACAACTAAATTTAAATTGTTTACCTGTTTCATTGCATTCAAAAAATATATTCAAATTAGTATGAAAAAATTTAATTTTATGTAATATGTTTTATCTCTATGAGATTTCTAGTTGACATGGTTTTAATTTTTTTTTTGTATTGTTCAAATGGTTTACTCAAGTGTGTAGCATAAATAGTTTTCTATATAAAGGACTAAAGGATTATTGGAAGAGATATGATGATACACATTTTACTCAAAGTGATACAAAGCTCTCATACTTTTTGAACCTCTAATGGATCATGTGCATATTATTTACCATTATTTACAATCTCTCAAGGATTGTACATAAACTAGTTTGACTATTACTGCCTTGATAAGATGATTCGATCCAATACTCAAGAACTAGTACTTAAACTTCTTTATTTTATCTATCTATTTCATCCTAGTTTTTTGTGTATGTAACACTACATCTCGTCTCTCACACATGATTTCACTTTTTTTTATGTTTTTTTATATAAAATCATTCACTTTATTCAGGTTGTGAATCTCGGATTGTAAATTCAGGATCATTTTGGGTTATAACTCCCATAGTCTAAGTTCAGTATTATAGTTGGGTTATGCCTCCCCATGCAAAATTTAGGTTTCATGGTTATACTTCCACTAGAAAAATTAAGTTCTAATCAGGTTATTATTCCCCTTTAAAAATAAATATAGTGCAAAACATATATCTTACGGAGTAGGGAGGTACAATAATAGAGTAGGTCCACTTTGGACCAAACTACTATAAAAATTCCCTATGTTCATTATTTTATTTTCAATTTATAATTAACTTTATTAGTTAATTTTGATTATTTATCCATATATTTATAATTTTAGAAGATCTATTCACCCCCCCCCTGTAGACCTTAATTAATCACCATTACAACTTAACAACTGGTATCAAAGGTTGGATCATCTTAGGGATAGTTTTTATCTATTATTCGTTTTCTTGGTAGCTAACACCTGGTATAAGTGTAAGTTTATTTTGTAAATTTTCAATCCTTATAGAGTCTCGGATAGTCCTCATTTTTAATCTCAATTAATTTTTTGTGATAAAAAATTCTTAGACCTTACAATATAAGGATAAATATTCTCTAATGTGGAAGGAATAGATCCTAATTATGGGTGAACTCCTCAAAAACCTCCTCATTTTGATGGTAATGATTATTGTTACTAGAAAACCATAAGATAAGTTTATCTAAAACAATTTATAATTTATCACTAGAAAAAAAACATTAAGACATTACAAATTTATTGATTCTAATCCTAAAGAACTTATAAGAAACAACACAGCTAAATATGTTTTGAATTTTAATATTATGAATATTTTATACTATGTTATTAATAGAAGTGTTTTTAGTCATGTATCGACTTTTAATATAACTCATGTGATCTAGAAGATTTTTCAAGTAACACACTTTGGATATGAAAAATTTATTAAAACCAAAAATGGAATGTTTTGAGAAGAATACCAATATTTCAAGATGGTTAAAGATGAGATCATATACCAGATGTTCTACTGGTTCACTAGAATAGTAAATGGAATGACTGCACTTATAGAAATAATAGATAACCTTGTACTTGTTTAAATAATTCTATGATCACAACAAAGGAAGTTTCATGAAAATAAGGTTTCTATAGATGAAAGTAAGGTCTTCAACAAGTACAAAAAAGATGAAATCATTGGATAATTACGACAATTCATACTTAAATTGGAGAATATTGAAGAAATAGAAACTTTGAAAAAGAAAGGAATTTCTTTAAAATCTCATATAAATTCTTCTTCTAACTCTTGTAAATTTGAGGTGTAGGAAAGTGATAATGGAGTAATCCCAAATATAAAAAAATAGATTTATAACATTATGAAGAGGAAGAAAATTTACAAGAATCAACCAAGTACATATCAAAATAATGATTGAAAAGAAAAAAGGGTATTGCATATTAACTAGATTTAACCTATTATAAATGTATAAATAAGGGTCAAATTAAACTAGGATATCAAAAGTTGAATAAAAATGGAGATATAAAAAATAAAAGAAGTAAATGAAGCATTCTTATCATTATGGATGGATTTATACAGAAGAATCTGATTCAATTTATGAATCCATAAGTGAGAAAGAGTCACCAACCTATTTTTTATGGTGGAAAATAAAATGGTGTATCTAATGATTCTGATTATAGTTATAATTTTGTTAGTAATGGTTATATATTTGATGAGTGGTATGGAAAAAATGAAAAACTTCAAAAATAAATTCTGATAGTTATTTAGTTTTACACAAAATTTTAAGAAGAAAATAAAAGGATTATCAAGGAAAGTAAGAAAGTTAATAAGGAGAATGATTCTCTTAATGAGGAAAAGATAAATTATAATTTATTTTCTAAAGATATATGATGATTTTGAGTCAGTTCTATAGTATAATAATAATATTAAAAATGAAGTTGTTAGTTTAAAAGAAACATTATCTACTTTTATTCATGGGAGATAAAAATATGAAAATATAGTGTCTATGATGAAACAAAATAAATACAAAATTGGTTTTGGGTATAATCTACATATTCCTAAGTTTTAAAAGATCGTTTTTTAAATTTATACTAGATAATTTTCTTATATTACATTATTTAAGTTTAATTTGGATAGAAATTATGATAATTAATGTTCTATTAGATTTACTCAATCTCTTGACTATAATAGATCTTTTATTTTGAATAATTTATCTTCTATAATAACTTAAAATAAATGTTTTAAATCTTTTTAGGAATCAAAGAATTATATTTCTAACATATTTGAACCCAAAATAGCATGAGTTTCAAAAACTTTCTCTTCATAATTTATCTTTTCAAAATAACTTCCTTAAGATTCTCAAGGACATATGGTACATGGAAATCAAATGTTCCTAAAACATGACTGATGACTTATTGAATTTCCTCACCAATAACAAATATGATAGAGGCTCTATCACTTTTGGAGTTAATTATAAAGGCAAGGTTAAGGGTTTCAGTTAAGTATGTATGTTAAGTTTCAAGATAAGTAGGTAATCAGAACTAAATGTATCTTTAGAAAGAAGATAGATGAAACTGAACATATTTTCAAAAAAAATATAGACTTTTTCCCAAGGATATTCTCAAAAAGCATGTATAGATTTTGAGGATTCATTTTTTTCATATTTCCAGGTTAGAGGTTATTAGAATCTTGTAATATTTTTCTTATTTTTAAGGTTTTAAGTTGTATAAATTGGATTTTAAAATTTATTTCTTAAATGGATTTATATTTGAAAAAGTTTATGTTAGTTAACCCACTGGTTTTGATAATGACATATTTCCTAATAATTTTTATAGGTTATATAAATCTATGTATGGTCTCAAACAAGTACCCCATGCTTGGCATGTGAGCCTTTGTTTTTTTCTATTGAATAATGGTTTTAGGAAAGGTAATGTTCATCCTACACTATTTATTAAGATAGATTCTAATGATATTTTAATTTTTCAAATATATGTTTATGATGTAGTTTTTGGTTATTCTAGTGAATTACTTTGTAATTATTTATTTTTTTTGATGTCATATGAGTTTGAAATTAGCGTAATGGGAGAATTAAAGTTCTTTTTGTACTTAAAATTTCTCAAAGGAAATGTAGAATATTTCTTAATCAATCCAATTATGCTAAAGAGTTGGTTAAAATTTTTGGTCTTGATTCTTGTAAATATTTGAAAACTCTCATAAGTACTAGTTGTAAATTACATGTTGATTCTATTGGTAAATCTATTGATATTAGAGTTTATAGAGGCATAACATGTAGTTTTATTTATTAAACTACATCTATACCCGATATCAAGTTTAGTTGTTGTTTATGTGAAAGGTTTCAAGATTATCCTGAAGAGATTCATATTAAATTTATGAAAAGAATAATTATATATGTTAAAGTAATTTTTAACTCTAATTTTTTTCATAATAAGAATAATTTTTTTATTTAATATCATATTCTGAATTTGATTTTAGAGGTTTTAGAATTGATAGAAAAATCACATTAATTTTTTTGTCATTTTATTGGAAAATTTTAATTTCGTAGTCTTCTGAGAAGTAATTATATATTAATTTATATAATGATGAATCTCAGTATATTTATTCTTCTAGTTGTTGTGATCAAAGTTTATGGATTAAGTAAAATTTATGTTATTTTAGTATTTATTTTAATAAATTTCCTATTTAGTTTGATAATTGATCTATAATTTCTATTTCTAAAAATCCTTTACAATATTATAAAACACATCATATCGATGTTGGATTTTTTTATTTGAGATCATGTTAATAAGGCTGATGTTATTTTAGAATTTATCCATATATAAAATCACCTTGAATATATTTACTAAGCCTTTAGAATTTTGTCAGTTTGAAAAAAATTAAATTTGAGATTGTAATGTAAGAAGATTAATTATTTAATCTATGTATATGTATAGGGAAATTTTCTTTTTAATATTTTTTTACTTATAAAGAAGGGGGAGAATGTTTTTTTTACTTGTTTATTTTGAAATCAAATAAGAATGGGGAGATTGTTGTTCATGTGCATGTGATTTTTTTGTTTATGTTTTGTTTGATTACATTGATTATAATTTCTCACATGTTTTAAGTTGTTTAATTTCTCATTTTATTTAAGGTATATTAATTTATATAATGTTTAAGTTTTTTTATTTTCTTTAGTATATTTTTTTAATTATTTTTTAATGTTTTATATCATGTTTATTTATTTTATATATCATGAATATATATATAATGGTATATATATATATACTCTTATTAATCACCATGATCAATGAGAATTAATTCAACTCTCTAGCACACTAGAATCTTCTTTTTTTGATTGTGAAACTTTGGAGTCCCTCATGGTAGATATCCCTCGACCCGTCACAATAGAAGTAGCAACTATGCTTCACATAATAACTTAGGCTTCTCACAGCAGCACTGGAAGCTCATCTACCTCAGTAGAACTCTCCTTTAATGGTAGCATAATATATTCATATAAGTGGGTCTTTTTAGGCATGGTATCATTGGGTTTTCATGGTATCACAAGTGTCCTTCGCACTGTAGTAGCTCGGGTTCATCAGCTTTATCTGCTACAGCTCACAGTAGCACTTTTTTTCACAATATCATGGATGGTGTTTGTGGTCCTTCATATGAGTGTATATATATATATATTCACACAACTATGTATGTATTATTTTTATATATACATATAATCTATCATTTTTTAAAGTCTGACGGAAACTGTTTCACGACAGGATCACACTGTTTCATCTGTTTGATTTAGTGCCCTAGAATCAATTTTTTTAATACTTGATTACATGATTTCATTTATTAATGAGGTTTTATTATCACATTATTATTATTCATTTTTATGGAATTTTTATGTGATATTATCCTAAGGATATATGTCATGTTGAAAGGTCATAGTAGTTACCCACTATGATAAGAACCTAGAGGTTCCACAACATTATTCTTGAATTTTTTTCTATAGCGGGATGATATTGTCTAATAGAACATATAAAATATAATATATCAAGGTTAGGAGGCTTATAAGACATTGATACACCTTCTCATGGTGTTCACCTTTGGTAATCTCCATGATAGAAGGTTATAAGAATAGACCCATTGAATAGGAAATCCATATTTCTATGTGTCATTGGATGTCCCTATATGTGGAAATGTGTATTGATACTTAGACTTTACTATTATCACTAATGGATATCATGACTCTTGTACTTTTATCACTATAAAAAAACACTAATTATTGATGTTTTTTTTTCATTGGCAATATTTTAAAACGCCGCTAATTCATTTACTGATGTTTTTGAAAAACGTCGATAAATGAGGTGTCACTAATTTAGCAACATTTATAAAGTCACTATTTAGAAATACATCATTTACCAACATTTTTTAGAAATGTAACTAAATAAAATTCACTAAATTAGCAAAGTTTATAAATGTTTATATTTAGTGACACCTCATTTACTCACGTTTCCAAAAAAACATTGGTAATTTTTTTTTGAAATTTATAATTTTTTGTGCCCCCACCCCTGTCTCACCATCCCATATTCTTGCCTCATCTCTATTCCCCCCCCCCCCACACACACCCACTTCTTGTACCCATCATTTATGCCTACGTTGTGCCACACACTTTACCCTCTCCTCTCCCCTACCCCACCACCACCTCCAGTACCCATCCCATATAATGACTCATGCTCTGCCTGACCCAACCACCCTCCCCCCTCCAGTACAACTCACAACCACATCCTAAAGAAAAAAGCCTACGCTTGAAGTTGATCATTGCACCTCCATAATCACAACAAAGAAGCAGACCAACTCAGCTATTAGGATTTTGATTATATAAGTGTATTGTGTTATATTTATATATATATTGGTATTTAAAAAATTAATATTATATATATAATATACATATATTAATATATATATATATGTGTGTGTGTGTGTGTGTGTTTATATTATATTATATATATATATATATGTTTATATTTTACATATTTGCCTATATTTTATATTATATATTTGTGTGTGTGTTTATGTTTTATGATTATATATATTTTATATTTTATATTTATATTTTATTTTTATATTTTGTGTTTTATGTTTATTTATATATTTATATTATATTTATATATATGTCTGTATATATATATTATATATTATATCTTTATATATTTGTGTGTGTGTGTTTATATGTGTGTGTGTGTGTATAAATATATGTATATACATACATACATACATACATACACACATACATACGTATATGTATATAACTAGCCACATTTTAAAACGTCGGTAACAATGTCACTAAAATAGTCACATTTTCTAAAAAACATGACTAAATTTAAAATATGTAATTTCATTATGTTATATTTATATATATTTATAAATACATTTTAAAATTTAAAATTTAATATCACATATATATTTATATATATATTAATATGTGTGTGTGTGTTTATATTTTATATTTTATATTTTATGTTTATTTATATTTATATATGTATATATTACATTATATATGTGTGTGTGTGTGTGTGTTTATATTTTACATATATGTTATATTTTATATAATATATATTTTTGTTTATATTATATTTTACATATATGTTTATATTTTATATCATATATATTTTTTGTTTATATTATATATATGTGTGTGTGTTTATAGTTTATAGTTTATATATATGTGTGTGTGTGTGTTTGTGTGTGTTTATATTATACATGTAAGAACCTGATTTTTGGCTATAAAAGACTTTGAAATATTCTTGATATTATTGCAGAGCAGCACCTTCAGATGGCGTGCAATTCTGAGCCTCGGTGTGGCCAGAATTAAATTTTCAGTGCGTTCACACTGGGCATGCCAAATAAATGGGATAAATCCTAAACGGAGATCCGGATCAGAAATATGAGTGGACGGATGGGTCCGAAATGGGGTTTTTATGCCAGGAACGACATAAATCATATCGGCACAGGACGTTGGGACCCCTCACCCGTTAACAGAACGTTAAACGGATAAATAAAATAATTAATTTATTCGTTTAATGGTTAAACTCAAGTATCTCTTAAACAGTAGATTCTATGGAAAAACCTAGGGCACCATTGGGTCCGGAGCGTGCCGTTTACCCTAGGAGGGGTGTAATTTTTGTGGGCGCGGCCCTTCTGTGAAGAATGCAATTGGGGGCATTTTCATAATTTAGCGGCCTCGAGTGTTAAGTTTTATAACTTTTGAACAGGGCCTCAGATTAAAATTATGAGACTGTCGTTGTGCTCGGGAGGTGGTTTTTACTGTAGGTGAGGCTTAACCTCGACCCATTCGAGAGTTTTGGATGCAGGTTAAATTGGGGGTTTAAATTAATTAAACTTTTAATTAATTTTTCTTTATTTAAACCAACCCACCCCTCTCTTCCCCCCCTTGGAAATCCTCTGGAGAATGCTCCCAATCAAGTAGATCTCCTCCTCAAGCCCTCCTCCTCCCTCTCCAATCAAGGAGACCTTGGCTACGGCGACGGCGAATCGACGACAAAGCGTCGGGCTACGCACAAAGAGGTAGGATCGTGCGTTTACATTTTTTTAATTCCTGCACCAACTTTGATCTCAATTTATGGCATCTAATTTTTGTTTAATTTCTGAGAGAATCCCATGGTTGTGTAGTATGTTTTTTTATCTTTCCAATGCATGTTTCGGATTGAAAATCCGAGTTCGGAGACGATCGCAGTCGTCCGCCAAAATCCGCGGGTTTTGGTGTTTACCGGCGGTTCTGGCCGGTCGGGCGGGTGGTCCAGCCCTCCCAGGCGGCGGCGCGGCGCTGTGGACAGTGGCTCGGAGTGGGGCGGCGCCAGCTTCAGTGGAGTCGGTCGGGGGCGGCTCGCGGTCGAGTGGAGCGGGCGAGGCGGTGTCGGCGCGAACGGGGAGCGGCATGCCAGAAGGAGGCTGGGGCGGTGTCTGCCGGCCATCGCGGTCGAAGGGAGCCTGAGGCCTGGCCTCGAGCGTACGGGGGAATCCAGGACCTGCGCCACATGGTTCCTGGCAGTGTGTCAAAAAGGACCGACCAAACGGTCGGTCGGCTGGGAGACGAGGACCCGCGAAGCGTGGGTCCTACTGGGCGACACGCGGAGACCGGCCACTTGGCCGGTCGAGTTTAAAAAAATAATAATAATAATAAATAATAAGTTTATAATAATAACAATAATATCATTATTATTATTATTATGAAAATGATTTATAAATAATAAATCATCTGCAGGCCGTTCGATTTGGGCACCGTCTGCAGCCGCAAAATCCTTGAATCGAGACTGAGTTTCTAAGATGGTTTTGGGGGTTTTTAATTCCCGAAACGAAGGGCCTCGGAGGCGCGACACGCCTTTAAGTGAATTGGTGTTTGTCCGGGGGGGTTTTGGATGGCGTGGACACATCCGATGTCCGTTTTGAGAGTCATCAACAGCGTTACGACCCTGGCGTCGAGGCGGAGTTTTCCAGAGCGTTTTCGGGCATCGAAGCTGGAGTTGAGATGTGGGCCCCATGGCCCATCTTTTAAGATGCGAGCTTCATTTCAAAACTTTTTCATCGGACGCCCATTCGGGGCGTGTGGGCAGTCGTTTATGGGCATTTTTCTGAGGGCGTTACAATGGCGCAATCTGCCCGCTTTAATTCTGCACGAGGGTGCGGGCCCCATGAGTGTCGTTTTGGGAGTTGGCTGTGTTTTCTAACTTGATCATCGGGTGTCCGTTTCGGACAAGTGGATAGTAAATCTTGTGTACTTTTCCGAGAGGATCGCAACAGTGTGATCCGCTCGTAGCGCTTCAGGACCAGGATGCGGGTCCCACGTAGCACCGCTCATATGCGGTATGGTGAAATGCATCTTTTTCTCCGGATATTCGTTCCACGCAAGTGAGCAGTCAATTTGACGTGTTTTCCCGAGGGGATCAAAATAGTTCAATGCACCCGACTGTTTTTGGGACTGAGGCTCGGGGCCACGGGACGCCGTTCGGGCGTAAAGCGTTGTTGGCAACTTTTCCGTCGGATATCCGTTTGAGGCGTGTAAATAGTTGATCTCGCATGTTTTTCCACGAGGATTACAATGGTATGATCTGTTTGGATGTTTAGAGATTCATTCGAGATCTTATTAAATGAGGAAGCATGAAAGGTTCTCCGGTGGCGGTCCTTCTTGCTGTGTTTAGAAGCGAACCCTTGGCGTGTAATCGTGTTCACTCCCATGTGAGTGGAGTTGATGTTTAGAGAGATGTGGTTGGCCGTGCTAGGGTCGTGGAGGAATCATCTTGGAGAAACTGTGTTTTCACCCTTCTTGTTGATGTTGGGTGTCGTGTGTACGATAGCCTTGGGCTAGCAATGTGGCATGCTCTGGGAGTATACGAGAATTCTTAGAGGTACATGTTGTAGTTTGTACCTGAGAATGTTTGTGCGCTTGGTTTAGAGATGATATAGGGCTACACGTTGTGTGGTCCCCTTGTGCGTGCTGTGTTTTGCTTTACGTACCTTTGATCTCTCGCAACGTAGAGGATCCCTCTATTTACAACGGTTTATACCAGCAAGGTTTAGTGGTTTCCCCTGGTTTTTCTCATCGACTTCTTTGGGTTTACCCTCCAGCGAGGTTGGGCAGTGGTTTTCTCATCAACTTCTTCAGGTTTACCCTCCAGCGAGGTTGGGAAATGGGTTGCTCATCGACTTCTTTGGGTTTACCCTCCAGTGATACTGGGTAGTGTGTTGTGCATTGACTTCCTAGGGTTTACCCTCCAGCAGAGACTGGGCAGTGGGTTACCTGACGACCTCTTAGGGTTTACCCTCTAGGAGAGACTGGGCAGTGGGTTACCCGACGACCTCTTAGGGTTTACCCTCCAGCAGAGACTGGGCAGTGGGTTACCCGATGACCTCTTAGGGTGTACCCTCCAGCACAGACTGGGCAGTGGGTTACCCAATGACCTCTTAGGGTTTACCCTCTAGCGGGGCTGGGCAGTGGGTTACCCGATGACTTCTTTCATACTCATTCCTTTCTACTAGGCTGGTCTGTGGCTTTTCTCCGTGACTACCAGAGCGGGACCCTTGGTTGTACGGGTCAGTGTTGTGACAACTTTGACTTTGAGAAGACCTTTTGACTATGTGACATTGACGAGGTGTGGTTTGACCTTTCCGTAGAACTCTCAAGTATGAGGGGAACTTTCCCCACCAAGACGTGTCCTTGTGATTCGACCTAAAACTGGGCGGGCAAGTCAGTTCCGCCCAAAGTGGATAGTGTCGAGGTGCGGTGATTTGAGCCCCGTGACTTGCAGTTCGGGGCAGACATGCGGGATGCTGGGCATCGATGGTGTTTACTTTTGGGACTGTTGGCTACTCACTTTCTTGGAATGAGCTATGGGACGGATATCCCCTTACGATCTTGTTTGTGCTTCTTGTTTGACCATATGGATATGTATATACCTTGTCCCAGTACCCCCCTCCTTGGGTTTTGGTTACTCTACTTCCAGGAGAGGTGAAGACGTGCAGGGTATGCCACATGCTTTCCATATCTAGCTTATCGTGGTTGGACGAGTCTACTCTACTACTATAGGTATCAAAGACTCGATGAGAAGTTCATATTCTCACCGCTTCTAGCTCCTTGTGTTTGGACGAGTCTACTTCCTTCCTCTTGTTGGGTTGATTTGTACTCTTTACTACACTCTAGATGGTACTCCTTTAATTTTACCTATTCGATCTACTGCTCACCGCTTCAGTACCTCATTTTTTTCTCCCTAGAGAATTCAGGGCATCCTACTGAGTATTTTTATACTCACCCCTGCTTGGGCTTTTCCCGCACTTGGTGTGCCCATGCAGACAACAGAAAGGTTGGTCGTGACGTAAGAAGAGCTTAGGAGTTCAAAAGCTTGGACCACGTGTGGTGGTCGTAGTCGGGTTCTAGGTGTGGGACTCTACCAGCTGTTTTAATTTTGTTTACCTGTTGTCGGTTTGTGACACTTTTCTGGTTGGGCGCGTGTTTTTTCCTTTTCTTTTCAGTTTACCTTCAGCACTTTATTTGTACTGTTTAGGGGTCGATGCACTTTTGTGGCTGTTTATAGCAGTTAGTACTTTATTTTTCCTTTTACTCTGCACTTCTGCATTGAGTGGGTTGTGTGTGTGTGTACAGGTACTCAGGAAAAGGCCTCTCCGAGTTGTTTAGCCTTTGGCACTTGTCACGATCCCCTGGCCTATAGAGGCGGGATTGGGGTAGTTGCGGCCCAAGCCTGGGCAGGGTCAGGTCGTGAAGAAGTGGTATCAGAGGTGGTTCATTCTTTGGGACATTGTTCGGATGTCCCTAAAAAGGAATTGGTTGGGATTTAGGGAAACAGTGTCGACGTTTCTCGAGAGCAGCTCTCAGGCCAGGGAGTCCATTGATGGTGCGGCGGCCGACGTATCCATTCACCAGGACCCTGATAACCCGCTTGTCGACTCAGCATACTGAGACACTCGTTTTAGGAAAAATTGGTTTGTGCATCACATAGGATTGAGTCTTTACTATCCTTCTTGAGTCAGTTCCCCATTGTTGTTACTGTTATATACACATATGCTCATCTGACTGCGACACTCCTTGATAATATTTAGGATGTTTCTGCGAAGATAGATAGCCAGGATACCAGCTTTGGTTCGTGAGGACGACCCTGTGAGCTACGAGGCCTTAGTCTATGACCCATCAAGAAAGTCCCTTTCTTCGGGTGGGACGGTAGTAGCACCCCAACCTGGTGAGAAGCAGATAGATTTAGTAGAGCGGACTGAGCTTGAACGAAGGTTAAGCGTGCTCTGTGAGTTCCAGCAACAAAGACTGTTGAGGTTCAGTGGTGAGACAAACCCTCAGGCAGCAGAGGTTTGGCTCGAGACAGTGGTTCGCCTCTTGAGGCTTGTGAAGATATTGGCAGATCTGATGGTGGCTTTGGCCGCCAGCCTTTTCTGCTGAGCAGCGGGGCATTGGTGGAGCCTAGTGACTCAGTTTCTTGATGATTCATCACTTTCGTGGGGCGACTTTCAACTGCTATTCCATGAGATGTTTTACCCCTCCTGCTTACGCTCTGTTTGGATCCAGGAGATCCTGCAGTTTCAAAAGGGAGGGATGACGGTGACTGAGTACGCGACTAGCTTCGCAGACCATGCATGCTTTTTCCCAGACTTGGTCCATGACGGCATCTTCCGAGCACGGAAGTTCGAGCAGGGTCTCCGCAGAGAGATTCATGTTGTTATAGTACCCTTGTGCATTCCCACTTATTTCGAGGTTCTAGATCAGGCGCTGGTGACAGAGAGATTCCTATCGCGTTCTACATTTGGTGGTTGCAACAGGCTCGACAGAGCCGAGACGTCTACCACAGCTATCAGGCGTCGGTAGACAGAACCTCGACGCAGGTGGCTTTCCAATAACCGGACTCAGGGGTGTGTTCGTACACCACAGTGGCACCAGAGTGCACCGGTGCATCTCGAAGAGAGTCGTTGTTATGCTTGCAATGGGCGAGGTCACCTGTAACGAGACTGCCCGACCAGGAGTGCTGAGAATATCGGGCAGGCAGCAGGTGCACCACCGCGGTAGAGGCAGCACCGTGATCGGAGTAGTGGCCAGAGAGGTGGTGCTAGCCGAGGAGAGGGAGGAGCTGGCAGTGGGTGACGACTTTACGAGGTCTTCCCATCACCACCAGGCATTCCACGTCAGGCTCTATGAGCTGACAGTTGGGATTGTGGACAACCACGATCTTTGGATGTCTATGATCCTGCAGAGCATGAGGTGGCAAGAGGCACGCTCTACAGCTCTTCTACTTTTTTCAAGTAGAATTGTTAGACTCTGTATGTGAAATGTTTTTTCTCCCTTCTCCTTGTTTGAGGTGTTACCAGGGTGACGTGGGGCATCGGTGTAACCCTGTGTCAGTAGAGTAGAAGGCATAGAACTTTTTCCGTTAGTCAATGGTGTCGACTCCATCGCTTTCCAAGCATGTGAGAGAGTATTGGTTGCGAGACATTGACTGTGAAACCTTGCGTTATCGGATATCCTTGGGTGTTTCACCATATGGATATTCTGAAGGAGGGAATCACCGGGCTTTATCCCAGGTCCAAATGGTGGTTCCAGTTATGGCGTGCGACGAAGGAGTTCGTTCGGGGAGGTGAGCTACCCCTAAGGGCCTTCGGGTCGTTTGAGACCGTGCGAAGGGATGAAGAGGTTCCCTACCGCCTTACCCTAACCCCAAAGGCTGGTTTGGGTGCATAGAATCTCCCATGTTACTCACCCAAGAAGAGGTGTGTGTTCTCCTATGAACATCATCGGCAAGGGCATACCTTGCATGAATAGATCAAATCTTTTGGTCTGTGAGCAGTGACGTGGTACTGTGCAAGAGTTCTTCTGGGTACGGGAGAGCCAGGTGAGGGCTTAGTAACCTAAGTTATTCCCTGGTTTTTCTTTTCGGGGACGAAAATCATGAAGTAGGTAAGGATGTAAGAACCTGGTTTTTGGCTATAAAAAACTTTTAAATATTATTGATATTATTACAGAGCAGCGCCTTCAGACGGCGTGCAATTCCACTCCCCGGTGTGTCCGGAATTAAATTTTCAGTGCGTTCACACTGGGCACACCAAATAAATGGTATAACTCTCAAACGGAGATTCGGATCAGAAATCTGAGTGGACGGATCGGTCCGAAATGGGGTGTTTACCCTAGGAACTACATAAAGCATGTCGGCACAGGACGTTGGGACCCCTCGCCCATTAACAGGATGTTAAACGGATAAATAAAATAATTAATTTATTGGTTTAATGGTTAAACTCAAGTATCTCTTAAAAGGTAGCTCAGATGGGAAAACTAAGGGCACCATTGGGTCTGGAGCATGTCGTTTACCCTAGGAGGGGTGTAATTTTCGCGGGCACAGCCCTTCTGTGAAAAATGCCATCGGGGGCGTTTTTGTAATTTAGCAGCCTCAAGCGTTAAGTATTATAACTTTTGAATGGGGGCTCAGATTAAAATTCTGAGACCTCTGTTGTGCTTGGGAGGTGGTTTTTACCCTAGGGGAGGCTTAACCTCAACCTCGTCGAGAGTTTCGTATGTAGGTTAAATTGGGGGTTTAAATTAATTAAACTTTTAATTAATTTTTCTTTATTTAAACCAACCCATCCCTCTCTTCTCCCCCTTGGAAATCCTCTGGAGAATTCTCCCAATCAAGTAGAGATCCTCCTCAAGCCCTCCTCCACCCTATCCAATCAAGGATACCTCGACTACGGTGAACGTGAATCGATGACAAAGCATCGGGCTAATCCCAAAGAGGTAGGATCGTGCGTTTACATTTTTTTAATTCCCGCACCAACTTTGATCTCAATTTATGGCATCGAATTTCTGTTTAATTTCTGATCGAATCCCATGGTTTTATAGTATGTTTTCTGATATTTCCAACGCATGTTTCGGATTACAAATCTGAGTTCGGAGGCAATCGCAGTCGTCCGCCGAAATCCACGGGTTTTGCTTTTTACCGGCAGTTTTGACCGCTCCGGTGGGTGGTCCAGCCCTCCAAGGCGGAGGCACGGTGCTATGGACGATGGCTCGGAGTGGGGCGGCGCCGGCTTCAGCAGAGTTGATCGGGGGCAGCTCGCGGTCGAGCAGAGCGGGCGAGGCGGCGTCGGCGCGATCATGGAGTGGCCGGCCAGCAGGAGGCCAGGGCGGCGTCTGCCGGCCGTCGCGGTCGAAGGGAGCCCAAGGCCTAGCCTCGGGCCTATGGGGGAAGCCAGGACCCTCTCCGCGTGGGTCCTAGTGGTGTGTCAATGAGGACCGTCCAAACGGCTGGTCGGCTGGGAGATGAGGACCCACGAAGCATGGGTCCTGCTGGGCGACGCACGGAGACCGACTAGTTGGCCGGTCTAGTTTAAAAATAATAATAATAATAATAAAATAATAATAAGTTTATAATAATAATAATATTATTATTATTATTATTATTATGAAAATGATTTATAAATAATAAATCATCCGCAGTGTGTCCGATTTGGGCACCGTCTGCAGCCGCGAACTCCTTGAATCGAGACTGAGTTTCTAACATGGTTTCGGGGGGTTTTAATTCCCAAAATAAAGGGCCTTGGAGGCACGACACACCTTTAAGTGAATTGGAGTTTGTCTGGGGGTTTTTGTTTTGGATGGAATGGACACATCCGATGTCCGTTTTGAGCACCGTCAGCGGCGTTGCAACCCTGGTGTCGAGGTGGAGTTTTCCAGAGGGTTTTTGGGCATTGAAGCCGGAGTTGAGATGTGGGCCCCAGGGCCCGTCTTTTAAGCTGTGAGCTATGTTTCACAACTTTTTCATCGGACGTCCGTTCGGGGCGTGCGGGCAGTCATTTCTAGGCATTTTTCTGAGGGCGTTACAATGGCGCAATCCACCCACTATAATTCTGCACGAGGGTGTCGGCCCCATGAGGGTCGTTTTGGGAGTTGGCGGTGTTTTCTAACTTTATCACCAGGTGTCTGTTTCAGACAAGTGGATAGTCAATCTTGTGTACTTTTCTAAGAGGATCGCAATGGTGTGATCCACTCGTAGTGCTTCGGGGCTGGGATTCGGGTCCCATGTAGCACCGCTCGTGTGCGGTATGGAAAAATGCATCTTTTTCTCCGGATATCCATTCCACAGAAGTGAGCAGTCAATTTGACATGTTTTCCAGAGAGGATCGCGATGGTATGATGCGCTCGACTATTTTTGGGACCGAGGCTCGGGTCCACGGGACGCTGTTCGGACGTAAAGCGGTGTTGGAAAATTTTCCATCGGATATCCATTTTAGGCGTGTAAATAGTCGATCTTGTGTGTTTTTTCGTGAGGATTACAATGGTTCGATGCGTTTGGATGTGCAGAGACTCATTCAAGATCTTATTAAATGAGGAAGCATGAAAGGTGCTCCGGTGGTGGTTCTTCTTGTTGTGTTCGGAAGCGAACCATTGGCGTGTAATCGTGTTCACTCCCGTGTGAGTGAAGATGATGTTTAGAGAGATGTGGTTGGTCGTGATAGGGCCGTGGAGGAAGCAGGTTTGTGAAACTGCATTTTCGCCTTTCGCGTTGACGTTGGGTGTCGTCTACATGATAGCCTTGGGCTGGCAATGTGGCATGCTCTGAGAGTATACGAGAATGCTTGGAGGTACATGTTGTAGTTTGTACCTGAGAATGTTTGTGTGATTGGTTTAGAGATTAGATAGGTCCACACATCGTGTGGGCACCTTGTGTGTGTCGTGTTCTGCTTTACGTACCTTTGATCTCTCATGACGTAGAGGATCCCTCTATTTACGGCGGTTTAGACCAGTAGGGTTGAGTGGTTTCCCCGGGTTTTGCTCATTGACTTCTTCGGTTTTACCCTCCAGCGAGGTTGGACAGTGGGTTTCTCATCGACTTCTTCGGTTTTACCCTCCAGCGAGGCTGGGCAGTGGGTTTCTCATCGACTTCTTCGGGTTTACCCTCCATCAAGACTGGGCAATGGGTTTCTCATTGACTTCCTAGGGTTTACCCTCCAGCAGAGACTGGGCAGTAGGTTACCCAACGACCTCTTAGGGTTTACCCTCCAGCAGAGATTGGGAAGTGGGTTACCCGACAACCTATTAGGGTTTACCCTCCAACAGAGACTGGGTAGTGTGTTACCCGAAATCCTCTTAGGGTTTACCCTCCATCAAAGACTGGGCAGTGGATTATCGGATGACCTCTTAGGGTTTACCCTCCAGCAGAGACTGGGCAGTGGGTTACCCAATGACCTCTTAGGGTTTACCCTCCAGCGGGGCTGGGCAGTGGGTTACCCGATGACTTCTTTCAGACTCAGTCCTTTCTACTAGTCTGTTCTGTGGCTTTTCTCCATGACTACCGGAGCAGGACCCTTAGTTGTACGGGTCAGTGTTATGAGATCTTTGACTTTGACAAGACCTATCGACTATGTTACAGTGACGAGGTGTGGTTTGACCTTTCTGTAGAACTCTCAAGTACGAGGGGCACTTTCCCCACCAAGATGTGTCCTTGTGACGCGACCTAAAACCATGCGGGCGAGTCAGTGCCGCCCAAAGAGGATAGTGTCAAGGTGTGGTGATTTGAGCCCCTTGACTTGCAATTTGGGGAAAACGTGCGGGATACTAGGAATCGATGGTGTTTACTTTTGGGACTGTTGGCTAATCACTTTCTTAGGCTGAGCTACAGGATGAATATCCCCTTACGATCTTGTTTGAGCTTCTTGATTGAGCATATGAATATGTATATACCTTGTCCCAGTACCCCCCTCCTTGGGTTTTGGTTACTCTACTTCCAGGAGAGGTGAATACGCGTGGGGTATGCCACATGCTTTCTGTGTCTAGCTTCTCGTGGTTGGATGAGTCTACTCTCCTGCTATAGGTAGAAAATACTCGACAAGAAGTTCATCTTCTCACCGCTTCTAGCTCCTTGTGTTTGGACGAGTCTACTTCCTTCCTCTTGTTGGGTTGAGTTGTACTCTTTACTGCACTCTCGGTGGTACTCCTTTACTTTTCCTTGTTCGATCTACTACTAACCTCTTCAGTACCTCCTTTGTTGCTCCCTCGATCCTTCGAGGCATCCTACTGAGTATTTTTATACTCACCCCTACTTGGGCTTTGCCCGCACTTGGTGTGCCCTTGCAGACGACAGACAGGTTGGTCATGACGTCAGAGGATCTTAGAAGTTCGAGATCTTGGACCGTGTGTGGTGGTCATAGTCGGGTTCCACGTGTGGGACTCTCCCAGTTGTTTTACTTTTGTTTACCTGTTGCCGGATTATGGCACTTTTCTGGTTGGGTGTGTGTTTTTTCCTTTTCTTTTCAGTTTACCTTCAGCACTTGCTTTGTACTTTTTAGAGGTCGATGCACTTTTATGGATGTTTATAGCAGTTAGTACTTTACGTTTCCTTTTACTCTGCACTTCTGCATTGAGTAGGCTGCGTGTGTGTGTACAAGTACTCAGGCAAAGGCCTCCCCGAGTTGTTTAGCCTTGGGCTCTTATTGCCATCCCCTGGCATATGGAGGCGGGCTTGGGGTAGTTGCGGCCCAAGCCTGAGTAGGGTCGGGTCATGACAATACATATATATGTGTGTGTGAGTGTTTATATTTTGTGTGTGTGTGTGTGTGAATTTATGTGTGTGTTTATATTTTATATTATATATATATACATGTTTATATTTTATGTTTATATTATATATATATATTTATTTATTTATATTTATATTTTATATATATTATATGTTTATATTGATATATATATATATATATATATGTATATATACGCACGTGTGTGTGTGTGTGAATATATATGTGTATGTATATGTATATATAATTATAAATAAATATATATATATATATATATATATTAGCAATGTTTTAAAACACTAGTACAAATTTCACTAAAATAGCCACGTTTTCTTAAAGACATGACTAAATTTAAAATATATTTTTGTTTTTATATATAAATATACATATATTTATAAATTTATATATTTATATGTGTGTGTGTGGGTTAATATAAATATATGTGTGTGTGTGTGTGTTTATATATATGTTTATATATATGTGTTTGCATTTATATATATTAATATATATATCTAATTATATATTTACATCGATGTGGGGAAATGGGATATGTAAATATATATATATTTAGCAACGTTTCCTGAAAAAATGTCACCAAATTAGCGACATTTCCTTAAAAATGAGGCTAAATTTGCAATGTTTCCTAAAAACATCACTAAATTAATGACATTTCCTAAAAACATCGCTAAATTGGTGGTGTTTCCTACAAATGTGGCTAAATTTGTGATGTTTTTTCTAGAAATATCCCTAATTTGGCCACCTTTTTAAGAAAAAGTTGTTAATTTATCCATGTTTCCTAAAAAATGTTGCTAAATTATCGACGTTTCCTGGAAAACATTGTTAAATTCTAATTTTTGTGTAGTGGATGTATTGAAAAAAATGATGACATATGCTCACAATGAAGTCAGATATGTTGGGTGTATCAAGAGTGATATTTCATAAATATATACTATGAGAAATCATTTATCCATTGTGTCCCATGACAGAAGTCGATATCTCAAGCCCTTTTATGAAAATGGAACTACTTACATAAAACCATGGCCATGGTGTTTGGTGGGAGGGTTCATTTCTAAAAATTAAAATAAAGAGACATCGTGCATAATGGTTGATCACACTAGAATGAAACCAGCTTTATTAGAGATATCACAATAAAGATATTGTATTACATGATAAGCATTCTTAGGAGGTTGGATGTCGTTGCGACATTTACTTCTTTCTCTATGGATGCCTTAGCATGTTTATAGATTCTAACCTTGGACACTAGGTAGTTATGCCAGATTCTATTGAAAAATAGGTATAGATGGTCACACACTAAGTGTATCCATGGTCTTAGTTAAATTCTAGTATTGAATTTAACAAGTTCGGATAAAAAATATTTATTCAGGTTTGGTTTAGTACTATAATTTAATCACGCATTATTTGAAATAATAAGTGAGTTAAATGATAATAATAAATATTTGTTTTCAATATTGGTGATTATAATATTAATAATATTTATTGAAGAATAATGTAATAATATTTATTAAATAAATAGTCATTATTCGAGGATCAATAAATGTTGATGAGGGAGAGCGGGCCGAGTTTAATGGTATGATTGGAAATAATATAAATGATATTTATTTGTAAATTCTTAATGGTGTTTCACATTTAAAGTGATTAATAATAATATTATCATTATTATTATTAGACATGGGGTTATTTAAGAATTAAAAATATGGGAAGGGTTTGGTGTGTAATTAGACATCCCTAAACCTTCAATAATAAATATATAATTATATCTAATTCCTAAAACAATATTAATGTGCACAAAAAATAGAGTGAGACTATATCAATCCCTAAAGAGAGACCAAGAGATATAGATTAATCTATTCTATACCCTCTCAGTACAATAAGAGATCATCAATAGTAAGTCCTATCCTAAGAAGAATTCGGGTGCAATCAACTATGAAAAACATAAGAAATCTGGATCACCCGTGATAGCACCTGATGATTCTATAGCATTGTTCAGAGATTGTGGTGAATGTGTGAATCATCACTAGAGAGATTCCACACTTGGATCCTACAGAACAATGATGGTGAAATGATATTTATTCTACCATGTCATCAATGAAAGTGGAATTACATGTTAGTGGTAATTCCATATCTACTCATAAATTAATTATAAATTACATGTGAAGATCCTTTAATTTTGGTTCAAGTGTTTTAGTCTAGTCAAGTAATATATTATTCTTGTTTGACATGGTAGTTTGATCATGTAAAGCAATATTAATCATGATTTATAACTAAAATCCATGTTGGTCATACTAGAAAAGGACGCTTCCACTGCCCCTGGAACTTACAAGTGGTATCAAAGTGAACACATGATTAATTAATTATTATTTATTATTCATTGATTGATTTCATATGTCTGCATTTTATTTTACTTAAATTGATTCATTTTAATGTCTAACTTTGTCATCTATTCCCTTTGTTCATTATCGATAATATAACCAGTAATTGATTAATGATTAAATATGAAGAATCATATGAAGTATACCATCTAGAGGTGCCAAAGGTTCTTCCTAAACAAAACTATAATACATGGTATGTACTTCCCACATACACATCATGTAATTTAGTTTTTACATCTGTATCTTTCTTTATGGGGTCAGATCTGACAAAATCGGATCTAAGATCCTGAAATATCTGATTGGTGTGTAGATCCAGACAGACTAGCACATGACATGTAGAACTACACACAGTTTAAGTACCTTACATGCCATATAGTCCATGTTTTCTCACGGATGAGAACACAAGGTGTCCTAGAAAGTCATTTATCATATACACAACACGAGGATAGAAATTCCATATAAATCTAAGGTTACACTGCATGTAAGTTGCAATAAAATTTGTGTACCTCAAGGTCATCTACGGTGTGGAACACGTCCACAACCAAGGTGCGTGTTGTGGACATAGGAACGAGACAAGTACACACTGGGTGGTTTTATATTGGCAGTGTTATCAGATTTTCCGGGAAATAATAATTAAATATATAATTAAAACTATTGATTATGTGTTTTTTTGTAATTCATTAAACAGTACACTCTATGTCATAGTATTGACAATTATATATTAAATTAATTTTGTGTTAAAATTTTTGATCAACATAAGAGGTTGCCTCCAAGTAAATTTGTGTACTACATTAATTTTAAAGTAATGTTAATTTGTTTAAAATTATAGATGATGGTAAGTTAATGATGGTTGGATAGAATTAAGATTAATTGGATTAATTTGTGGTTCATTATCTTAATTAAAGAATTATTAAAAATAATTGATAACTAGATTGAGAATTTATTCTCATTACTTGATGTGTGTATGATCATGTGATTAGACTATCCCTTTTATGTGATTGTTTTCTTTTAATTTATTTCGGTTATGTTATTGTTGATGGATTGTGAGTCATCCCCTCCTTCTTATAATGTAAGGTCCTGTAAGTACATGGTTTCTTTTATGTAAACCCCCTTTATCTAATACATTGTATCCCCTCACCTAAGTGTTAGTTAAAGCTTATGCAAGGAAGTATCTCCCATGTGAGTGGTGGTGGCCCAATCCAAGGAGCTAAGGAAAAACCAATCAATTTGATACAAAGGAACCAGAGGTAGAATGCTGCAACACAAGCCAAGATATGGATCAAGGTGTTTTCTCTTAGGGTCGGGGGTTTGTTTATCATATACTATATTAAATAACCACTAGAATAATCTCATGATCATGAAACTTATATTTTATTTTTTTCAGTTTCAGGGTTTTTTATCTATGTTTATGAATGTTACATGATCACCTACTAAATTAATTAACAGTAATGCAATATGAAATAAAATATAGTTAGATTATGCGTAAATATTTTATTGTACACGGTTAATCACTTAAGTAAAATCCAACTAATATTAACAATTCATGTGATAAAAAATAGACTTTACACATAAGGATAAAAATCTCTCAATGAAAATAGTAAGTTGGTATAGTCTTCTACTACTTTAGTTAGAATCATCCTCATAGTTCAAGGTTCCGGACCAACCCAAGTTGGGGTGATTTCAATTATCGTATAACTTTTAACTTGAAGTTTTAGGTTGACTTAACTTAGTTCACATCAAGGGTTGACTTCCAAAGCAGGACTTGGTGTAACTAAGAGTAAAAGTTTGAGGAAATATTTTAAAATACGATTTTAGGATTGGGGAGTCCACTCAATGAATCAAGGAACTATAATTTAATGTAATTGGAAAGTTATAATAACCTAAAACCACTTCAAATAACTTGTCATGCCCATGTTTGGGTTATGAGAAGGGGAATATGGATCCTTAACACTAAGAATATATAAGAGACAAGATATTACAAAACTAATGGTGAGGGATATCAGGTTTCAAAAAATAGTTGGATATTAATGGAATTTAATTACTTTTAAATTTATTAATCTGGATTTTTTAATCAAAGAAAATTGCTAATTATCTTCTCTTAGTTTTTAGAAATGGAAAATCAAACGACATCAACAATATCACTGAAATTCATACTAGAGGAGGATAACCTTCTCAACAGTGTGAATTTCCAAGAATGGTATAGGAACTTGATCATTATACTAAGCCATGAAATGAAATTGTATGTGTTGGAAACCCCACTTCTTGAGTTTATCTCCAAAGAGGCTAATGAGGAAAAAGTATCACTCTATTTGAATCATTTTGATGATGAAATTGATCTCCAATGTTTCATGATATCCTCGATGTCCAATGATATTTTAAGGAAATGTGAGGATATGCATGTGTATAGAATCATTTCTCACCTTAGGTATCTCTATCAAGAGAAAGAGAGGTCAGAGATATATGAGATATCTAATGAACTATTCAAAAACAAGCTTGGAGATTCAGCTGCAACTGGGGAATATGTAGTCAAGATGATTGGCAACATTGAGAACCTGAACACCTTGGGTTTTAAGATCCCTGATGAGGTTTTCATAGATCCCATTCTATCCTCGCTACCCAAAATCTTCTATGGTTTTTTTATGAATTATATTATGAAAAATAGTGAGAAGACACTTTTGAAATGTCTTATAGTTATTCGCTAAGTTTATGAAGACATGGGGCATGACAAACCCATTGTCATTATGGTAAATAAGAATAGGAAGAATAAGTAAAAGGCGTTTAAGACTCATTCTAAGTCTAAATATCTAGGTCAACATCATTCCAAGAAGAAGAAGACTCATAGTCAAGGAAAGGAACAAGATGCGGTATATTTTTCATGTGGCAAATAGGGCCACTGGAAGAGAAATTTCACCTATCCAAAGTAGCAAGGGGAAGATTCAGGTGAATTTTTTATCAAGTGAAATCTCTCTATATCTACAAGTTTAGTATTAGATAATGCATGTGGTTCTCACGTTGTTATCCAAATACAGGAATCAAGTATATTTTGGAAGGTTGCAAGAGATGAGGTAGAGATTCGGGCTTCTAATAGAGTGAGGTTGGTTGCTCTATCTATTGGAGACTATCATCTCATGTTTCCAATAAGATTGATTTTGGTTTTAAAGAACTGTTATTATGTGCATAGTGTTACCAATTGCATTATTTCTCTTTCTTGATTAGATATAGATGGAATTATTTTTATATTTCTAAATAAAGGTTGCTACTTTTATAAATATAGAATATGTTGTGGTATGTAACAATTGAATAATGGTATTTATATTAAATTAACAAAAGTAAATATTAGAAATTGATAATGAAACTAATACACATGACTCAAATGACATCAATTTGTAGAATCATCATCTTGTTCATGTAAATGAGAATAATTTGACAAACCTATATAAAGTTGGTTATTTAGAATCTTTTGAACTAAAACCACTTTAAATATTTCATTCTTGTTTATAAGGAAAGATGGACAAAACACCATTTAGTGGTCATAGTGAAAGGTACATAGATCTTCTAGAATTTGAATACACTAATGTGTGTGGACTTTAATAAGTAGAATCTAGAGGTAGATTCTCATACTTTATTAAATTTACTGATGACTTGAGTAGGTATGGTTATATCTACTTGATAAGGTATAAGTATGAATCCTTTGATAAGTTCAAAGAGTTTAAGAATGAGGTTGATAATATTCTTTGTAAGAAGATAAAGAAACTTTTATTAGAACAAGGTGGTGAATATCTTAACCAAGACATTATAAACTTTTTATGAGAGTATTGGATTATATCTCAACTCACTCTACCTTTTACACCATAGTGGAATGGTGTTAGTGAAAGGAGTAATCGTACCTTGTTGGACATGGTAAGGTCAATTATGAGTCACACAAGCCTTCCATTATCATTTTTGGGATATTTATTATATAAATAATTATACTTAATAAACCAATCGACAACTAAAGTATAGAATGGAATTCCCTTCGTGTTATGGAGTGGAAAGAAACTTGTTTTGTCACATGTTTGTGCATGGGGTTGTGAGGCATATATTAAAGCTAGATCAAGAAAAAAAAATAACCTATAGGCATGAAGTGTATCTTTATAGGGTATCCTAAGGAAAATAGGGGATACTAACTATATAACCCTTCATAAAAGAAAGTTAATGTTTCAATATTGACCATATTCATTGAGAGGGAGCACATACTCAAGGTGGATAGTGGGAGAAATATTATATTTGATGAATTTCATGACTAAGATACATAAGAGTTAGTACAGAAACCAATTACACAGATCCCCATGGAATATGTTGTTCCTAAAACACAAGTATTGCATAGGAGTGCTAGAGAGGTAAGAGAACCAAATAGATATGGTTTTATGGTCACTAATGATGTTGAATCATTATTGGTTAAAAATGATGATATTCTCTCCTAAAAGGTGGAAGTCGAGAGATTAAAAGTTACAATATGGAAAAAAAGACATGAATTATAATATGGATTCCATGTATTAAAACATAGTCTGGGTTTTGATCAATCTTCTAGTTGATGTAAAACCAGTTGGGTGTAAATGTGTATTCAAGATAAAAATAGACATGGAAGGTAAATTATATACCTATAAATCATGGATAATGGTCAAAGGGTTTAGAAAACATCAAATCAATGATTATGATGAAACCTTTTCTTTAGTTTCCATATTTAAACCCATTTGAATTTTACTTTCCATAACATCTTACCGTGACTATAAGTTTGTCAAATGGATATCAAAATAGATTTCTTGAATGGTAACCTTCATGGGGATGTGTATATGAAGCAACCATAAGGTTTTATGACTCTAGTAAGTTATAAAAAGGTATTAAAGTTGTAGGTATCCTTTTATGTATTAAAACAAGCATCTAGGTCATGAAACATTCAGTTTGATAAAGCCATAAAAGAATTTGGTTTCATTAAGAATGAATGTGATCCATGGGTTTAAAAATGGTTTAGTGGGAGTAAAATTATTTTCATAGTATCATATATTGATGACATATTACTAGTTGAAAATGATATACCAGCCTTATAAGAGGTTAAGTCATAGTTGAGAAAGTTCTTCTCTATGAAATACTTAAGTGAAACGACCTACATTCTAGGGATAAAGATCACGTGTGATAGATCCAAGAGGTTGCTTATGATATGTAAAAGTGCATAAATTTACTAGATACTAAAGAGGTTTAATATTGAAAAATACAATATGGGATTTGTTCCAGTGTCACAAGGTATAAATATTTCCAATAAAATGTTTCCTCATACGTTAGAGGATAGAGAGAGAGAATGAGTAAGATCACATATACTTATGTGACAGGATCCATAATTTATTCCATGTTATGTGTGATTCCTGATGTCTCCTATACTTTTATCATGGTAGTAACATATCAAGAAAATCCAAGTGAATAGCATTGGACTACTATCAAGGCCATTATTTAAGTATCTAATGTGAACTATGGATATGTTCCTAGTGTATTGAGGATATGAGGAGCTAGTCATTAGGAGTTATGTAGATACTTGTTTTTATATAGATCAAAATTATATTAATCTATAGTCTTGATATGTATTTTTTTTCAAAGAAGGTATTGTGAGCTGGAAGAGTTCTAAGTATCAGGTTTTCATCGATTCTATAATAGATTCTAATTATATTGGGGCTTCCAATGTATCCATGGAAGCAATGTGGATTTGAAAAAATTTCCAAGAGCTTGATGTGGTTCCTATTAATAAATATCCCATCATTGTTTATTGTGATAACACTACCATGGTGGATCTATCTAAGGATCCATGGTCACACCAAAGGATAAAGCACATACTTAACAAGTTTCATCTCTTGAGGTATTTTTCTTAATGAGGTGAAATTATAGTGAAAAGAGTATCCACAGAGTAAAACATGGTAAACCCCTAGACCAACTATTTATCTTAGTAGAGGAATGAGTATCATGTAAGAGATGGTGTTCTAAAATTTATTATAAGTTGGCTTTAGTGCAAGTGAGATCCTGTTGAAGTTGGTTTCCTAGATCTAACTTTTATAGTACTTTATTACATGTTTTAATTGATTAATGAAGTTTTCTTATCCAATTATTATTGTTCCTATTCATTAAATGTTTACGTGATAATTTCTTAAAGATATATTTCATGATAAAAGTCCATAGTAGTTCCCCACTATGATGAGAACCTAGAGGTAGAATAACATTATTCTTGAACCTTGTTCTATAGCCAGATGATATTATTTGAAGGGACATATACAATAATGGCTATTAGGGGTAGGAGGCTCATAATACATTAAGAAAAATTCTCATGGTGTTCATATTCATTAATCTCCAAGATAGGAGGTTATGAGAATGAATCCATTGAATACGATATCCACATTTTCATGTGTCATTGGATGTTCCTATATGAGGACATGTGTATTGATCCTTAGAATTTAAGATTTTCGCTAATGGATATCATGAATCGTGCACATTTATGTATTGATTCAATCCATGATGACGTATGCACACAGTGAATTAGGATATGTTGAGTGCACCAGGAGTGTTATTGCATTAATGGATAATGCAAGAAATGATTTATACCTTCTATCCCTTGATGGAAGTCGATATCTTAGGCCCTTTGATGAAAATATAACTACCTACATAAAATCATGTCTATAGTGTTTAGTGGGTGAGTTAATTTATGGAAATACAGAGAAATATAAATCGAGCATAAAGGTTGATGGCACTGACATGCAACCTTCTTGATTATAGATATAACTATAAAGTGATTATATTACATGGTAAGTGTTCATAGGAGGTTGGATGTCATTATGACATTAAATTATTTCTCTATGGTTGTCTCTCCATGTTGTTAGATGTTAAACTTGGAATTATGTGGCTTTTCCAAATTCCACTGAGAAAGTAACATGGAGGGTCACACACTAAGTGTATCTTAAATCTTAGTTAAATTATAATATTTAATTTTACAAGTTATAATAAATAATATTTATTCAGGTTTCGTTGATCGCCATAATTTAAGCATAATTTATTAGAAATAATAATTGATTTAAATGATAATAATAAATATTTTTTACAGTACCAGTGAGTATAATATTTATTTTATTTATCATAAAATAATGCAGTGACATTTCTTAAATAAATATTAATTATTCAAGGATAAATAAATATTGATGAGTTAGAGTGAAATGAGTTTAATGGTCCAATTAGAAATAATATAAATGATATTTATTTTTATATTCTTAATGGTGTTTCACATGTCAAGTGATTAATAATAATATAATTATTATTATTACTATTAGAGATGAGGTGATTTAAGAATTATAAATATGGGAAGGGTTTAATGTGAAATTAACCAACCCAAAACCTGCCGTAATAAATATATAATTATATATCATTCCTAAAACACTTAGAATGAAAAACAGATAAAGTGAGACTCAATCAATACCCAGAGATAGATTAAGAGATCTAGAGTGATCTCCTCCCTCTTAACTTAGGATAGTGATAGATCATCAAAAGTTCTTCCTCTCTCAATAAGAATTCTATTTTGATTAACCACGAATAACACAAGTGATCAGGATCTCCCATGCTAGCAACCGATGATTCTAAAAAATTGTTATTGTGGTGCACGTTTGGATTATCACTAGAGGGATTATACACTTTTATACTATAGCACAACGATGGTGCAAAGAGATTTATTCTATCGGATCATCAATGAAAGAAAAATTACAAGTTAGTGGTAATTTCATATCTACTCATAAATTAATTATAAATTACATCTGAAGATCCTTTATTTTTTGTTCCAGCGTTTTATTCTAATCAAGTAATCTACTATTTTCATTGGAACTGAAATTTTTTTCCTGTGAAGTAATGATTACAAGTGATTTATGACTAAAATATGAGTTGTCCATACTAGAAAAGGGAACTTCCACCGCTCTCAGAACCTACAACATATGTGAATTTGAGTGATGAAATCTATGACTATGAGTAAATCTATGACCATAAATTTTGTGACCATGAGTCTTGATCTTTGACCATGACTTCTTAATTTTATCACACCATACCAGGTTCTATCTTTTCTACTACTATGTCTAATTTTTTTTATATAATATATTTTTCTTAGTTATTCAATATTCTATTTACTGACTATTAATAAATCTTAATTTTAATGTATTTTTGGTTTCTAAATTAATTATAAATTATTTTGATTCTATGTGAATTTATTTTAGATTATAGAAAAGATTATAGTTGATGTTTTGATTCCCATTATTTATCTTATTATAATTACATATCATGTTTCCTACACATTTGAAAATTTTTTACTTGATTTTTTTGTTTTAAATGTTCTAGAATTAATATTAAATGTATTGAACATTTTCAAAGTGTTTTAAAAATATTATTTACACTCTTTCCATATTTGATGCATGAATTTAGAAAGTATGTTTACATAGTTAAATTGCTTGTGATATTCATGGATTCATTTGATTGAGTTTTATGGATTTTTTTTCTTAAACAGTTGAATTTAAATTTGTTGACCTATTTCAAAGTATTCAAACAATATATTAAAATTATTATGAACAATTTTTATTTTTTAGGAATCTAGTTTATCTCTGTGATATTTCTAGTTGACTCAGTTTTTATTTTTTATTTTTTTGAATTTATCTAATGGTTTACTCAAGTGTGTAGCATAAATAGCTTTCAATACAAAGGACTTGATGATTCTTGGAAGAGATATGATGATACACATTTTAATCAAAGTAATAAAAAGTTATCATAATCTTTGAACTTTTAAGTGATCCTATGTACATTTTTACCATTGCTAATGATATCTCAAGGAATGTAACAGAACTACTTTAACTACTACTTCCTTGATGATACAAGTTGATACAGTACTCGAGAATCAATATTTGTTATTTCTTTATTTTTTTATCTATTTCTTCCTAGTTTTTTATGTATCTAACAGTACTTCCCATATATCACATTTTATTTTACTATCTATTTATACTTTTTCATACAAAATAATTCTCTTTCTTTGAGTTGTGACTCACATATTCTGAAATTAGGACCATTCAGGTTATGACTCTCATGGTATAAAATTAGTATTTTAATTAGGTTATGAATCCCCATACAAAAGTCAGGTGTCTTAGTTTTACTTATATTAGAAATGTTAGTTCATGATAGGTTTATGATTCCCCTTTAAAAATCATCATAGTGAACAACATATATCTCATAGAGTAAAAAGGTATAAGAGTATAGTAGGTCCACTTTGGACTAAACTACTATAAAAATTACCTGTGTTAATTCTTTTATTTTTCTCTACTTATTAACTTTTATAATTAACTTTGTTAATTAATTTATATTATTTTTAGCAGTTCTATCCCCCCAGACCATATTTCATCACCATTTTGACCTAACAATGAGATAAAATAGTAAAATATCATAAGTAGGCATAAGATGAGCATATAGGTATGAGAATATAATCTATGTTTTTGAAAATAACATAAGAAAATATTACCCAATAAAACATATATTATAAATCATGAGTCATTGCATCAAGTTTTTGGCATAAATTAAGACATGAGTAATATGAGTTCAGAAACATGAGTCAATAATCATGATCCATGAAAAAATTATGTAGGAATAAGAATTTTTCACATTAATAAGCATAGAAAATAATTTCTTATGTAAATTATTTATTCTAATACCATCATATCATAGAAGAAAAAATCATATAGTGGATTGGGTTCACTCCTCATTCACATAAACATAGTGGAATGAGTCTCATAGTGGATTAATTTTTCTTCCTAGTCCCATACATGTTATATCATGAGATATAAATATTTACCCAATAAATTTAAGGTATATATAATTTTTTTATAACCCATAAAATAATGAAAAACCATATATATGTGTGATACTTAAATATTAAAACATTCTTAATTCCATTGAAGCTTAATGAACATGTGAAAAAGAAATATGTGTCATGAATATTTCAATAAGATACAGTCATAATTCAACCAAAGATTGAAGGTAGATGGTATCATTAGATAATATACCTAATGAATCATAAGCAACATTATAGGATAGTTAAATATATAAAAAACAATTTATAAGAATATTAGAAAATTACTTTGAGAAATAAGAATAAATAACCATTACATTTTTTATCAATTTTATTTTAAAGGAGGATTATTTATAAAAAAAATAGGTATAGAAATTAATTTATAAATATTTAAAAACTTAAAGAGAAATATTTTTTAAGAAAAATAAAGTATACATTAGGAAAATTTAATCATGAAAAAAACATGTAAAAAATATATTCTTTTCACACTTTTATAAGGAAGGTCAAAGTTAGGAGAAAACAGTCATACAAAAAACATTAAAAGAAGATTAATTTTGTAAATAATTCAAGTAAATAGAAAATCCTTAATAAATTATATAATATATTAAAAATATATCCATAAAATACTAAAAAAATATGGATATGGAGGAAAAATATTCTGGACCAAAAGAATTGATAATGTTAGTTCCACTTATAGTCATCCTTTCAGTTGAATTGTGAACCAAAGAGAAGTGAAATGGTAATATGATATTAAAAACCCATAAAAAACCAAATAATAATAAAATATTAGGGATTTTATAGAAAAATAACATGAAATTTTACCAAATAGGATTTTTAACATAGTCAGTCTCGATTTCAAAGTGAGATTAGAAAAAAAACCTTACCTTAACTCTTTATTCCCATAAAGGGTCTTTAACCACCTATAATATATATATATATATCCACATTAATCACTTAATTTATAACCTTATTCATATATATTACCCTTTTATACTCTTCATTTATAATCATTTTTTTCATATAAATTAGTTATTGTTTATTTTCATTATCAGATTTTAGTAATTTTATTATTTCGTACAAGTTTCATAATAGAGATGTCGATCCTCATTCTTTAATAAAAATTTCATCATTCATAGGTTATTAAATTTAGTGGAATCATTTTTTCTATAATAATTTATTTATTCCCATGTTAATTTTATGGAAATTATGGGTATAGTTCATGAGAATGAAATCCATAATAAGCATGTTTCGGGTAATTAACTGATAAAAATATATTACTTTATAATGATCATTAATTATTTTCTCTAAAACTTAAAAATAAATATTCTGGAAATAAATTATTATTTGATATCATATATAACCATTATTAATGTCTTGATACTTATTTGAGATGAAAATGATGATTTTTGGTATAACAACGTTCATGTAGGTGTATGAAATAGCCTAAATAAGAACATGTTATACTGGTGAATAAGTTAGAGTTGGGAGTAATATAATAGTTGTTAAATTTTATCAGAATCATAAATATGTTAATATAACATAGTTATAGTGTAGAATTATATTTATAAAGTGTGTAAATTAGAATTAAATTGAAAATGATGGTGAATGACTAGGAACATACTTTGATAAATTTGCTCCTTCTCCACACAAGTTCCTTCATAATGAAGGATTTAAACCTCATTCTTGAAACCATAAGGTACCCAATATCTAAGAAGGATTTGGGAGAGTAAAAATTGGTAGTTATTCAAAAGATAAAAAAGGTGATGATTTTTTTTATGGGTCGAGGATAGGTCCTTTTATAGGTGAGTTTTCAGTGTCATTTCCAAAAATACACTTTCCTAAGGTGTAAGGTTTTCATTTTAAAAGGTAAGTAGATAAAAAGTGGGAAAATAATGAAAATTATTATTTAATACCCTCATTCTCACAATTTAGATATATTTTTTCATGATATTTTAAATCTTACCCACTTAGTTTAACCCTTTTTATCTCATTTTACCTTTACTATGGTAACCCAATTTTTACCTCAGTAGCTTATTTTTATACCAAAAAATGAAATTAAACATCTTATATAATTTAAAAAATATGATTGAAAATTTGGATTCCATTTAATCTAATTCAATTTATAAATATGATAAATTTAACTTTGAAATAAAAACATTAAATATATAGAAAAAAATATAGATAAATGAATTTTTATACATTAAGGGTTCTTTATCATATTTAATATCAATTACTAATTAAATTAACATTAATATATTTTCTTATTAATTGAAACATTTTATTATAATTATCATAAAAAATGGATCATATTAATTTATTAAGATAAAAATTCACAACACTTAAAAAACAATTCTTTGATAAGAAATATATTTTTTTGTATTAAATGATTTTAATCACATCCCACTAAAATTAATTATTTATCCTATAACCACTTAATTTTTATAAATACATCAGTATATTAATGTTTCTTTTAATTTGATAAACATGTCAAATAATTATTTTTGAAAATAATATATATATATATATATAAATATTTTTTTATAAAATATTTGTATTATTTATTTTTATTTCATTATAGAATTATTTATTAAATTATATTAATTTTAATTTATTACTAAAAATTAAAAAACTAAAATATACCTATTTGATATTGGTATATAAAACGACCATATATCCAATATCCATATGTCCAACAATCATATATATAATGCTCATATCACATTCCTATATATATTCTTACATATGTCCCTAAAATCATTCATCCTATTAATTTAATTCATTATCAAAATTTATATTTTATGTTTAATGTTTTATCTAATTTCCATAATTATAATTGAAGGTATGATATTCAATATAAAACATGAATAGAGGGATTTTTTGTTCACAGACTTTTTATTTTCTTATGGTTTTATTCCTCTTTTAATTTTATTAATGATATTTCATAATGCATTAATGTTTATATTGTATTTTAATATTTTATCTTAATAAAATATATCATGGTTCCACTACTGGAATTCTTGGTAATTGCGACGGACTATTTGTGATGGGATCCCATCACAAATAGGCTTTATCGATGGGGTCCCATCGCAAATAGCCCGTTGCAGAAAACGCTATCGAAATACAAGTATTTGCGACGGGCCCGTCGCAAAAAAAGTTATTTGCGATGGGAAACATCTCCATCGCAAATAAGCTTCTGATTATATGTATTATATATACATAAACGCATTCGCGATGGGCCCTTCGAAAAAACTATTTGCGATGGGATCTCGTTCCGTCGTAAAAAATATATATATAACACTTTCTGCGATGGGCCCGTCGCAACAAATCATTTGCGACGGTACTACTTTACCATTGCAAATATGTTTTTCAAAATATTTAGTTAGACTATTTATGACAGGACCCCATCGCAAAAGGTCCCATCACAAATAATAAATTAATTTTAAAAAAATAAAATTTAATAAAATTACGATTAATAAAAAAATAATATTACTATTATTAAAACAATAAAAAAATAAAAAAATATTAAAATTATCAATATTCACAAAAAAAAATATTAAAAATTAAATTATGTAATATTTGTACCGATATAAAAGATAGAAAATGTAAATAATTCATATTACAATGTTAAATTCAAATGTTTGTAACATAAAAAAAATTACTTGGGGTCGTCTTCTGGAGGAGGTGGAGGAGCTGAAGGAGCTGGTGGAGGAAACTCCATCTCTAAACTACAAGTCAGACGGTGCATGTACTCCATCTTCTCATGATTCTGTTGCTGCCATCGACGCATCTGCTCCTCGTAATGTTTCTCCTGCTGCTGCTGCCACCGACACATCTCTTCTTGCTGCTTCTACAAAGTCTCTATATGCTCAGCCTAATCTCGTAACTTCTCCTGATACTGTGAGCCAGAAGATGATGTCTCTCTACAAGATCCTCTTGATCTAGACGTCGACATCGTAGCATTACAATAATAAGTAATAGGAGTCAAATGAGAGCTGATGCCAACTACTCTTCCCTTCTCAAAGCTATACTGAGTTGCCTGCATCCATGTCACCTCATCGAAATGGTGAGCACTGGTCTACTCAGCCGTCTCGTCCTGACCCTCAGCCTGTGTCTGAGAGGTCACAGCCTTATATTACTCCTTCAATTCCAATTTAAAATTAGAATTGTCAAAATATTATATGAAGTTAATTGTTAAACTGAAAAAAATAATACTAATCACAATCTGACGTTGGCGATCACCTCTAATCTCTCCAGTAGCTGGATCACTATACATCCTCCGGTAAACGTCGAACTCCATAATATCGGGATGCTCGACTGCCTACATAAATATAAAATAAACTATTTATATTTAAAGTTATATAAAATATTTAAAAAATATACTTACCATATGCTCTCTATGCGAACTGAATGTATGAATACCAGCTCGATGTGTCACCTCCTGTCTCCCCCGGTTCTGTCGTCCCACTGAAGATCTCCTCTGAAATCCACCACCCAACCAGTGTAAAAATAATCCATCCCAAACATGAGATGAAATGTACTCTGGTCGGTGGGCTCTACACGACTCATCAAATTCTGTCACCCCTGCTTTCTTAATGGCTGTCCTACTCAAATTGTGAAAAAACTGGTGAAAACGGTCACACATAGAAAACCGCAATGTCGTGTGGATAGCATCGTGCATGCTATCATTGATAGGATGCCATAAACCCTACAAATAATTTATAATATCAAGTTGTTAATAAAATAAATTTCAAAATAAATATTATTTATTTACGTACCAACCAATGTTGGAACATGTCGTGTCGCACATCAACGGGAATTTGTTCCTATGTGATCCACGGCTGAGAAAAATAATTGCGCAATATAGCGCTCCCCTATGCAATAGCTACATGCTGAAAACTGTGAAAATGGAATAAATAATCAAACAATTAGTATATATATAAATAAATTAATGAAATATAACTAAAATATACAGGTTACCATACCTCCATGTGCGTGAATCGAAACCAAGATGTGGATGTTGCTCGGGGATAGGGTCAGAAATCATCAGTCGCGCAAGACCACTCCCCCTCCACGTACCTCCTGAACCACCAGTAGGCTAAGGGTCAGCTGATCCCACATCCTCATCATCCAAAGGTAACTCAACATCCTCCAACTCACGTAATAGATCAGAGTCCATCTGAAACACAAAATTATTGTTGTTAGCAGATAGTTGAAAATAACTATTATATATAGATATATATTAGTTATGATTATAACCAGCATTTAATTGTGTCAATGTTCATTTTCATCCTATTATCCATAGCTGTCAATGTCAATGTCTTCATCTTCCTCCTCAATATCATTAATATCCATATGAGTTTCAGTTTCAACATCTCTTGTCATTTCAAATTCATTTGTAACATCATTAACATCTTCATCACCATCGATCCTTAATTGTTGGGTGTCATCGTTAATATTCACGTCTCTTTGTGAATCAGATGCATTTTGAGCCATCTCTTGAAAAATTTCAATTCCTTCCACTTCAGCGGAACCACATTCAATTTGATTAAACTAATTTTCCCAAGATTTCAGTTTTATTATGCTCCACCAATCGCTCAAGTCTCTTGAAGTAGCACAGTACTTTTCATAATAAATTTGATGTGCCTGTTGAGCCAGTAAAAATAGTTCATTTACTACAAGAAGAAATTTATATTTAATATCGACGATTCCATGAGTCGAATGAACACGCAAACCTCTCTCAGTATCCAACCACCAACATTTAAGAATTGTTATGTAATTCTGTCCTAGATAACACAGGTTAATAATTTCATCCAAAATTCCATAAAATTCAACTTCATTTTCTCTTTGATGTGATCCTCTTAAGAAAACTCCACTGTTCATTGTTTTTTTTTTGATTCCTTGTATACATGTGTATAAAATCGAAAACCATTCACCACATATGCATTATAATATTTAACCATTTTGGATGGTGGGTTACTCAATATACACAGTCGCTTATCAATTTTATTAGCATATTGAGTCACCTGAAAATTTGTAAAACAATTATCAATATAATAAATAATAAACGGAATTGATATTAAACCATCAATAATTTATGTTACCAGTTTTTTAAACCATTGAGAAAAAAAATTTGTCTGCGTTCTTCAAGAGAAGCTGCTGTAATTTGTGGAAGTTGTTTATTGATATGATTATCATATAATTTACAAATAAAATAAGTTTAAATACTGTAACATAAATTATAGAATAAGTGATAGAAGAAATCACAGGACAAATGATTTCATTTCTTCACAGTTGAGCAGAACATATGTATGATCTCTATGATGTTCATCATCTGAAATCCATCGTTCATGAAATCAACTGAAACCAATATTTGGCTGATTAAAAACTGTTAATTTATTATCCATTTCGTCATTAACATTCCCCTTGTTTCCCCCCATGCGATTCTGTTTTGAGGGATATTGGGATTCAAAATAATAAGAGCAGAAAAAAAAAGAAATTTCCTCTTGAAAATAAGCTTCAGCAATTGAGCCTTCAACTGATGCTTTGTTACATATTTTTTTCTTCAATTTCTACATGCATCTCTCAAATGGGTACATCCATCGAAACTGCACTGGACCTCCACATTTAGCTTCATGTGGCAAATGTAATATCAGATGTTCTATTGATTCAAAGAAAGTCAGCGGAAAGACCCAATCGTACAATGCATTTAACTCATCAATCAATGGTTTCAAATAAACATCAATATTCTTTTTCGGATGTCCTGGGATTAATAGAGTCAAAAATATATAAGGCTCATTCATCAATATCCATAGAGGCAAATTGTATAGAGTTATAAAGACTGGCCAACATGAATACTGACTACCATAAGAACCAAACGGACAAAAACTGTCAGTAGAAAGACCCAATCGCACGTTTCAGGCTTCTATAGCAAAAGATGTATCGATGCAGGCGGTCAAAATGTTTCCATGAATCACCATCAGATGGATGATTCAAGCTTTTATCAGTTGAAATCTTGGTTTTGTGCCATGACATCATTGACGCTGTGTTCTGAGACATAAATAAACCTGGGTGTAAGGGGGAAATATCTCAACTGTTTTACAAGAATCGATCTAGAGTTCCCTAGTTGAGCTTCTTTATACCTTGATTTTCCACATATGGGAAAAATATCCAATTGCTCATTTTTTCCAGAATATAAGATGCAATCATTTGGACATGCATGAATCTTCCGATAACTAAGACCCAAATTACGAATCAGCCTCTTGCTCTCATAGTAATTTGCAGACAACACATTTCCTTCAGGTAACAGTGTTTTAACCAAAGAAAATATCTGATCAAAACAGTTGTTTTACATTGCATTATCTGATTTAATATCCATAAATTTTGCAACCGCTTCTAATTTTCTTATCTTGCAACCAGGATATAATGCATCCTCAGTAGACCTCAACAACTCATAAAATTCTGATGGTTCCAACTTAGGAGTTAAATCAATATCATCGTGAGTTTCAGTTTGTTACACAGATGGATCTGCAACATCATGTACTAAATTTTGAAGTCGTGATAGATCCAGAATCAAGTTATTAAGATCTTCTCTGGAACTACTTTCACCGTATTGATACCAAAAAACATAATCTGGTTGAAAACCAAACTGCAAGAGATGTCCCCCAACCTTTTCAAATGTGTCAAACGTTTTTAGAGCACATTTTTTACAAGGACGCTTAATTGTGCCTTCTGAAACATATTCTGGTTTTGATGATGCAAATGCTAAGAAAGCTTCAATACCCTCAATATATACAGGATTTAAACCAGAACCATTGGGATTTCTGCGCTGATTTATCCAAGCTCGATCATCTAATAATGACTGATGTCGACTTCCTTGTTCCATATTTTTCTACATAAAATATAAAATCATTACTATTTTTTAATAGTTTGAAATTATAAAAACACTATCTGAAAAAGAAGATAAATAATTACAACTAATTAATAATTATCATTAATTAAGGATGAAACAATTTCCAGTGGATTGACGGATACTCTTTTGTCTGATAGCTCATTTAATTAAATCTTTCTCACACTTATTATTCCTAATTGTTCCTAATTATTCCTAATTATTGATAATTATTACTAATTATTACAATTTATTACTAATTGTTACTAATTATTACAATTTATTACTAATTATTACAATTTATTACTAATTTTGCAATACTTAGCAATACTTAGAAAAAGGAAAACTACTTGAATAATGAAAGGAAATTTGGTAATCATTGTTGTGGAGATGATTACAAATTTTCCCTTCATTATCCAAGTAGATTTCATTTACTAATTATTTGTAATAAAAAAATTATATTATCAATATTTACGAAAAAACAATATTAATATTATTAAAAAAATTATAAAATATTAAAATTATCAATATTCACAACAGAATTTGTTCTATTCTTAACATGTTCAAATCTCAAAGGGTCGTTAATTATGAAGTCATGCGCAATAAAAAGTTTGTGTCAGTCATGTCCAACGTAAACTCTATAATTGTACTTACATGGTTGATCACCTTGCAAGTAGTGTTGCAATATGACGACCAAATTAATGACGTTCTCGTCTCTAAGAATCATCTCACATGACACTTTACATAGATCATTCTTCCTTAAAAATTTTAGGAGATATCATTATTTTTCCCTTAAATTTTTAAGGAATAATGGTATATGTAAAGGTTCATGTGAGATAATTCTTATAGATAAGAAGGGCATGACTTGGTTTGTCCGATTGCAACATTACTTGCGAGGTGATCAACCATGCAAGGACAATTATAGAGTTTACATCAGACATGGCTGACACAAACTTTTTATTGTGCATGACCTAATAATTGGTGACACTTTAAGATTTGAACATGTTAATAATAGAGCAAAGCCTGTTGAAAATATTGATAATTTTAATATTTTATAAATTTTTTATTATTTTAATAATATTAATATTGTTTTTTTGTAAATATTGATAATATAATTTTTTTTCTAATTATTTCTAATTATTTCTAATTATTGCTAATTATTCCGAATTATTCCGAATTATTACTAATTATTACTAATTATTACTAATTATCACTAATTATTACTAATTATTACTAATTATTACTAATTATTCCTAGTTAATACTAATTATTCCTAATTATTCCTAATTATTCCTAATTATTTCTAATTATTCCTAAATATTCCTAATTATTCCTAATTATTCCTAATTATTCCTAATTAATCCTAATTATTCCTAATTATTCCTAATTATTCCTAATTAATCCTAATTATTTATAATTATTCCTAATTATTCCTAATTATTCCTAATTATTCCTAATTATTTCTAATTATTACTATTTATTACTAATTATTACTAATTATTCCTAATTATTACTAATTATACCTAATTATTACTAATTATTCCTAATTAATACTAATTATTCCTAATTAATACTAATTATTCCTAATTATTACTATTTATTCCTAATTATTACTATTTATTCCTAATTAATACTATTTATTCTTAATTATTACTATTTATTCCTAATTATTACTAATTATACCTAATTAATATTATTTATTCCTAATTATTACTAATTATACCTAATTATTACTAATTATTACTAATTATTACTAATTATTACTAATTATTACTAATTATTACTAATTATTACTAGTTATTACTAATTAGGAATAATTATAATTATTACTAATTATTACTAATTATTACTAATTATTCCTAATTATTTCTAATTATTCCTAATTATTCCTAATTATTCCTAATTATATCTAATTATTCCTAATTATATCTAATTATTCCTAATTATTACTAATTATTCCTAATTATTACTAATTATTACTAATTATTACTAATTATTACTAATTATTACTAATTATTCCTAATTATTCCTAATTATTCCTAATTATTCCTAATTATTCCTAATTATTCCTAATTATTCCTAATTATTCCTAATTATTCCTAATTATTACTAATTATTACTAATTATTCCTAATTATTCCTAATTATTCCTAATTATTACTAATTATTACTAATTATTACTAATTATTCCTAATTATTACTAATTATACCTAATTATTACTAATTATTCCTATTTATTCCTATTTATTCCTAATTATTACTAATTATTCCTAATTAATACAATTTATTCCTAATTATTACTATTTATTCCTAATTATTACTAATTATACCTAATTAATACTATTTATTCCTAATTATTACTAATTATACCTAATTATTACTAATTATTACTAATTATTACTAATTATTCCTAATTATTATAAATTATTCAAAATTATATCTAATTATTAATAATTATATCCAATTATTCCAATTAATTACTAATTATTCCTAATTTTTACTAATTATTACTAATTATTACTAATTATTTCTAATTATTACTAATTATTCCTAATTATTACTAATTATTCCTAATTATTACTAATTATTCCTAATTATTACTAATTATTCCTAATTATTACTAATTATTCCTAATTATTTCTAATTATTCCTAATTAATACTAATTATTCCTAATTATTACTAATTATTCCTAATTATTACTATTTATTCCTAATTGTTACTATTTATTCCTAATTATTATTAATTATACCTAATTAATACTATTTATTCTTAATTATTACTAATTATACCTAATTAATACTATTTATTCCTAATTATTCCTAATTATTCCTAATTAATACTAATTATACCTAATTATTACTAATTATACCTAATTATTACTAATTATTCCTAATTATTCTTAATTATTCCTAATTAATACTAATTATTCCTAATTAATACTATTTATTCCTAATTAATACTATTTATTCCTAATTAATACTATTTATTCCTAATTATATCTAATTATTCCTTGTTATATCTATTTGTTCCTAATTATTTCTAATTAATATTAATTATAACTAATTATTTATAATTATAACTAACAATATCAAATTCTTAGTCAAACTAAATATAAATAAAAATCAATAAAAATCAAATTAAATTCGAACTAATAAACAACAATTAAAAGTAACATAAAAACATAAAATAAAATAAACATAAAAAAATTAAATATAAATACCTTAAACTTTGATATTCTGAAGATATTGACGCCCTCCGATTGATCTCGTATAAAAAACTTCAACTAAAAAAATTCTCTTTAAAACTGAAGAATGAAAAGAGAGAGAAATCAAGATCTGAATGATTTGTGAAAAAAAACAGATGGGGGTATATATAGGTTAGATTAGTTGCGACGGAATTATTAGCGACGGGCTTCCCATCGCAAATTGTCGTATTTGCGACGGGCCCCGTCGCAATTACCCTCACCCGCATTAATTATAGTCGGCGGTTAAAAGGTTATTTGCGATGGGACCCGTCGCAAATAGTACCTGCCGACAGTCTTTTTGCGACGGGACGACATCCTGTCGCAAAAGGGTATTGACCGTCGTCGGGTATTTGCGACGGGTCTCGTCACAAATACACTGGCTCAGTTTGGCGCGCAAGCCGTGCGGGTTGGCGCGCAAGCCCCGCCAAACTATTTGCGATGGGAGACGAAATCCCGTCGCAAATACTTGGTTATTTGCGACAGGCTACTTTCCCCGTCGCAAATAGATTCTTGGACGGGTTATTTGCGACGGGAAGAGATCCCGTCACAAATAACCCATTGCAAATATTGATTTTTCTCGTAGTGTTCGTTTTATTTTAGTGTTTTGTGTATTACAAGCTATTTAACACACAATATTAATTTAAAGGGATATTTATACTAAAGTGTTGGGGTGTTACATTCCACCCTCATTAAAATAATTTTTACCTCAAAATTTCATTACTTAGACAAACAAATTAGGGTGATTCTACCTCATTAAATACTTATCTTCCCATTTATCTTCCACAAACTTATGATTCCTCCAATGAACATTAACTAAGTGAGTGGTCATGTTTCATAGTACTTTATCTCTAATATCCAAAATTTATACAAGTTGATCCTTGTAAGAGAGATCATATTCTAGTGGTACTACCTTAGAGTTTAGTACATGTAAAGGGCCAAGTATGTACTTCCTTAAAAATGATACATGGAATAAATAATTCACTTGGGAGAGGTTCGGTGAAAGTACAAGATGATAAGATAACATCCCAACATGATTAATGTAACTAGGGATTAACTTTACCTTTTCCCAAATCTAATAACCATCTTTATAAAAACCTCAAACCCTCACTCCAGGATCTAGTGCTGAAAACATAATATTTACATTTCTAGATTTGATATCGATAAATGTAACCAAATTTTATCCATAAAAAACAAAAAACAAAAAATATAAATATAATACCACTTATATGTCTAAGGACCTTTTGGGTTTAGAGAGAGAATTTGGGAAAACTCTTATATAACAAAGTGGAAATTTACACACATTATCCATTTTTCCCACATATAAAGTTCATTATAAAGTTAATCTTGCTTCATTTAAGGTAACTCCCGTATATAGAACTCTAAAATTATTAACATTTCTAATCACCCTTAATCCCTATGAAAAATCATTTGGAAACATGATATGTTAAAAACAAATCTCAGTAAGGTGCATATACAAAAAATAGACTCATTAGTCAATTTCAAAACCATGAGATCATATAAGAGTATTTGTCTTTAATATACTAAATTTTCACAACCCACCTTCTCCAAGATGAGGTAAAGGACGAAAAAATACCCTTCCCTTCTTTATTTTAGGTGAAGAGAGATAATGACACCCGAGTCCCACCTTCAATAGGAATTGAAGTGGCGACTATCACCAAGGGTATAAAACCTCACGTAATATGGAAGGCATTTCCCTTTTTATTTAATAGGATTGGGAGACAAGACAGTAAATCCCAAAAAACTCTAATGAATGAAATAGAAATAAATCCAAAATCCCTTTTTCCACAGGCATGTTCAAAATAAGGTGATACAAAGTACAAGAAACTCTAATGGAAAGTACCAAAAGAAATGAAAAGCATCAATGAAAACTTCTGATGCCTGAGCTAGTAAGGTCTAGCATAGTTCTCAAAGTCCTCCTAGAAACCTGAAAGTAGTTTTATATACATAGTGTGAGTATATAGGTATACTCGGTTGGGAAAACCAAAATCTCTCATGTACAAGTGGGGAGACATTCTAATGCCCCATGAGAAAAATAGAGATAACCAAAACACCTAGAAAGGAAACTATCCACCCAACCTCACCAAGGCACACACTCCAAATAATAAAAGTCAGGTAAAGTAATAATAATAGAACATAATATTTGGGTTCCCCACACCACATTCCCACTGGATATTTAGAAAATCCTACGCATCAAACCTCCCCCATAGGTTCCACTGTAGTCCCACTACCGCCCCAACAACAACCTTATGGGCCACCACAACCATGTATCGTGCCCGCAGACACCTGGGCCACCACAACGACGCATTCTACCCATAGACACCCGGGCCACCACAACCACACATAACCACGCCTGTGAACACCTGGTCCACAATAACCACCACCACGCCCGAAGACACTTAGTCCCAAACAATCAGTGCCACACCCAAAGACACCTAGGCCTCATCCCAAAGACACCTAGAAAACGAACTATCCCACACACACCTAGGCCAACCCACCATAACACACCCTACCCAAGGAGTCTTGCGCTATAATTAACCTAAGTTCATCACAGCCTGCCTGAAGATTCTTGGTCTACCTAGGAGAGGGAGTAGAAAGGAGCTAATAACCAGCCACTCTAGGAATGTTGGGAAAACATCCTCCCCTGTGAAATGGGGGTGTTTGGAACGATGTTCTCAACATGGGTAGGGTTCATATAAGAAACAAAAGAACTAGATTTTATACATATATGTAATCAATCCCTCATCATATCCCAAGGGTCCCGAAACCAACAACCATCCCGTACACAACCACTCTTACTGCTACCCCTACATGCACAAGTACGCAATAGCCCCAACCAGAGCACAACCCATTTTTAGAAAACAATTCCCCCTTTTTACCCATTCTCATTATTAGGTGAAAATTATTTTATTTAAATATTTCTTCACTATCGGGCACTAACTGGCATAACCACAAGCCAAAACAACAACTGAACGAAAACAGCCAAGAAAATATTTAAGCATTCACACCTAGTTCTCTTGTAAGTAACAACATCAAAAGGTATCCATGAGATCCCATGAAGTCCTGGAACCAAAACAAGCCCCAACATATTGGGTCTATAAAATTTACCCTAGGCTCCATAGAGCCTCATATTCACAAGCCAAGAACCTCTCAACCAGAAAATTTCATTCCCTTATACATCACCCACAAGGCATCAAACAGAACAACCATGTATATCACTAGAATAGAGAAAAAAAGTTTCTTAATTTAGGCAACACCATTCATTAAGTTATTTCTTTCTGTTTGGTTAAACAGTGTGAGAAAACAAGGATTATTATTCATAGGGAATCCATTTAATCAACAAAGTTTACATGATTAACTAGTTTTTATGTTATAGTCATTTAATATAAAGATTATTCCGGAAATAGATCTTCATTAGTGTGTCAGAAAGGACCACCAACAACCATGATTTTCAATGGACATAACCCCATACAATTCAAAACATAAAAATTAAGGTATAAAATAGAAATAATCATCAAATTTCCCACCCCTTCATTCTTAAAATTCCATTTATTATCTTTTTTAAAGTTGGTTTCATCTAACTCTCAAGGGGATATCATCATACCCACCCTGCATGATGCACAGTAAAGAGAGATTAAGGAAAAACTCCAACTTTGATGATAAAGGATTGAACATCTCTCTTTGTGCCAAGAAATAGGGATGGCATTATGTGCAGGAATAACTCCAAAGCTAAGTGGAAAGGGCTCCAGCACAGGTGCATGATTCATCTTCGGAAGAGGTACTCCAAGCGCACCAAAGAAAAGAAATAGGCCCAAGAAGAAGAAGATCTCGGTGTGATAAAAGGCATGATCCTAGAGTTATGGGATGTGAAATATCTAAGTGCTTAAAAAGTGGATCGTGATCAAACCATGCAGCTAGGAAGTTGCACACATTAGAATTAAATGATATTTAATAATTCTCCTCAGAAATGGTAACGAAAATGTTTTTGAGTTGAAAAAAAACTTTAAATGGAGAAAACATGTAACATGGCCGAAACTATAAACACAAAAAAGGTGTGATGCTGATAAAAATCCACCCATTTTGGTAAAATCAAGGGTTTACCTACTCTAAGGGGATTTAAGATACCATTTATGGGATTAAAAATGACCTTAAACCACATTAAAAGAGGTATTAAAACTTAAAAGATGTGTTATAAGAAAACTAGGTAAATCACCCTGGCACCCCTCTACGGCACCGTTCAGGTGTAGCACCGATCAGTGATCCACCGATCAGTGAGACAACGATCAAGGATGAATGGTGGAACTGATCAATGAGACACCAATTAGGGCTGATCGGTGGAACCAATTAGGGCTGATCGGTGGAACCGATTAAGGCCGATTGGTGAGACACCGATCGAGACCGATTTGTGGCACTGACAGGTGACACCACAGTGACACCCTACCACCGACACTAATGCCCTTATGACTCACTGATTGTGTCTAGGACACTCCAAACACCATAATTTGACAAATTAATTGATCAAGAAAGGTTCAGGTCATCACATTAGATACCTATCAAACTATTCTCTCCCTCGAGGATTTGAGAGTAAACCTGAAGAAAAGAGAAGGGTCCGAACAACCACCTAGTAAGATACCTCTTAGGGAAAAACCACCCAAGGTTTGTTCAAAATCCAAAATAAAACCTGAAATCTAGGAACAACTCTCTCATCTATCTTCTAAAAAACTATAGAAACACTTCTTCTATTCTCCTCCAAGTAACCACACAAACATAGAAAGATCACACCATCCAGACTTATGGATTAGAGAGTTCCTTTCTCCAAGTAAAGATATTATCCTCTATGGGTGGAAGTGACTCTCCCACACAAGTTTAATCACATACACCTTAATGTGTGTTGATTAGGGATCAGGTCCTCCCCTTTCCATAGTTAGGACTTTTCACACACATTCAAAGAACAAGGGAAACATCCCATATTATAGAAAACAAGGTCAAGCATTATATCATAGCATGTACCAAAAAAACACAAGATCAAATCTCAGAACATCTATGGGTAATGGGCACGCATCTATGCCTCCCATTCCTAGGTACTCTCCTTGAGGCCACCATGATTCCATGACACACCAACCAAGATAATGGTCTGTCCATGAAGCACCTTCTCCTTTCTATCCTCGATTCTCACTGATCTCTCCATGAAAGTTGCATTGTCCTCGATATCCAACTCTCCCCAGTCGAGGATGTGGGAGTCGTCGTGCAGATATCAATGGAGTTGTGATACATGGAAGATGTTTTGGATCCTCTCCAGTGGTAGTGGTAACGCTAGTTGGTATGCCACCTTACCAACTCGTCCCAACACATTGAAGAGTCTGATGAACCTGGGAGAAAGCTTACTCCCCATGCCAAACCTTTGCTTCCCACGTAGAGGGGAAACCTTTAAGAACACATGATCTCCAACCTCAAACTTCAAGGGTCTCCTCCTATGATTGGAATACAACTTCTTCCAGTCCTGATCCACCTTTATCCTCTCACGTACAAGCTTAACCTTCTCTATCGTGATCTTCACCACCTCTAGGACAAGAACACCTTCCTCCCCAACCTTTGTTTAGAACACGGGTGAACGACACCGTATCTCATACAAGGCTTATAATGGTGTCATGCCAATGGTAGAGTAATAGCTATTGTTGAAGGAAAACTCTACCAGAGGTAAGTGTTGTACCCAAGATCCTCCAAAGTCCATAACACATACCCGTATCATATCCTACAACGTATGGATGGTCCTCTCTGTCTCCCTATATTTTTTAGGGTGGAAAGTGGTGCTAAGGCATAGGTGGGTGCCAAAATCATGATGTAATACCTTCCAGACTCATGAATTAAAGTGTGTATCCCAATCTGAAATGATGATTTTGGGAACTTTGTGCATCCGCAAAACTTCACCCATGTTCTTCTATGCTAAGTCATCCACTGAACTCGACTCCTTAATCGCTAAGAAGTAAACTCATTTCGTCAAACATTTCACCACTACCCAGATGACATCACAACCTCCCTCAATTATGGGTATTCCTATGATGAAATCCATCAATAATTCATCCCACTTACACTCAAGAATATATAGGGGTTGCAACAGAACGCCAGGAAACTGGTACTCATCCTTCACCTGCTGACACATGAGGAATTTTTCCACAAACTCTTCCACTGATTGCTTCACTTCGGGCCACCGAAACTGACCTCTCAAGACCCAATAAATCTTGGAGACTCATGGGTGTACTACTAGGTATGATCTATGGAGCTCTCCGATAACCCCATCATGAATTTCCATCAGGACAAATAGCTTCCCATAAAACAACATCTGATTTTGACCATCCTCGGACCATCCTTCCGAAGAATCACCCTAACTAACATGATCACACATCACTTTAGTCTCTAAGTCTCCCCACTGTGACTCCTCCTCCTGTTGTACAAAGAAATACCACACTATCATCTGAAACAGACACCCTCTACCATCCTCCACTCTCATGCCCATATGTAAAGTAGCCAACTCCTCCATTGCTTTCCAAGGATCTGCTGAATCTCGAACCACATACTTATGTGAAATCCTACTCAAGGCGTCGGCCACAATATTCCCCCTTCCTGAGGTGTAGGAGATCTAAAAGTCGTAATCCTGAAGAAACTCCATCCACCTCCACTACTACAAGTTCAGGTCTCATTGTGAGAAGACATACCTCATGCTCTTGTGATCTGTGAAGACCACGAATCATTCCCCAATGAGGTAATGCCACCATATCTTCATCATGAACACAACTACTGCAATCACCAATTTGTTGGTGGGATAGTTACTTTTTTGAGGAAGTAACTGCTAGAACAATAAGATATCACTACCTAATACTACATCAGCACACACCCCAAGCCTAGACTAGAAGCATCGCATAACACTTCAAAAATTACCCCTTACTTTGGAAACCTTAGAACTAGGGCACTAAATATCTTCCCCTTTAGATAACTAAAAACTTACTGGAACTGCTCACTCCATATGAAAGCCTAGTCTTTTCTGGTCAAAGCTGTCAAAGGCTCTGCAACTCGAGATAAGTTGGGTATGAAACTTCGATAGTAACCTGCCAGTCCCAAGAAACTACTAACCTATGCCACATTCTTTGGTGTTTCCCAAGAAAAAACTTCTTCAACCTTCATAGGTTCCACTACTATTCCATGTTGGGAAACCACATGTCTAAAGAATTTCACTTCTCATGTCCAAAAATTTCTCTTGGACAACTTCCCATAGAGCTGGTGGTGTCGAAGGACCACCAAGACTGTCCTGAGATGCTCGGCATGATCCTCCTCTGATCTTGAGTAGATCTAGATGTTGATGGGTCTACCAATATTCCCTATTGGGACACCACATGTCCAAGGAAGTTCACCTCTCGTGTCTATAACTTGCACCTTAACATCTTCCAGTAGAGATGGTGGTATCGGAGGACCACCCGGACTATCTTGATATTCTTGGCATGATCCTCCTTTGATATTGAGTAGATCTAGATGTCATTGATGAACACAACTATGAATCGGTCCAGATACTCGGGGAAAATGGATTTCATGATCCCCATGAATATAGTTGGTCTTTTTGTAATGCCGAACGACATGGCCACAAACTCAATGGTTCCATATCTGCACCTAAAATCTGTCTTTGAGATTTCACCATCCTTCACCCTCAATTAGTGATATCTAGACCACAAGTTGATCTTAGAGAACCAACCTTCTCCATTCAACTGGTCAAAAAGGTCGTTAATCCTCGAGAGGGGGTAATTGTTCTTAACCATCACCTGATGCAGTCTTCGGTAGTCTATGAAAATCCTGAGACCATCATCTACCTTCTTTGAGAACAAAACTAGAGCACCCCATGGCGACATGATTTTTCGGATAAAACCCTTCCTAAATAAAACATCAACCTGAATCTATAACTCCCGCAACTTAGAAGGAACCATCTGATAGGGAGTCATCAAAATCAAATGGACATTGGGTTGTAAGTCTATCTCGAACTCAACATCACATCGAGGGGGTAGAGTCACGACCTATTCAGGGAATACATACAGGAACTCACCAAAAATCCCCGGAACTTCTACCATATCTGAGTATGTTGATTCCACTAACATCTCGGCTAACAAGGAAAGAAGGGTATCCACATGATGTCTGCCCTCCTAGAAACCCTACTCACCGAAAAAATCTACACACTGGTCACCCATATCTGAGAACACAACCCTTCTCCGGAAGTAGTCAATAATATCATGCATGAAAAATATCCAGTAGATTCCCAAGATGACATCATATAGCTACATTTTCAGCATAAAGAGATCCCCACTAGACTGATGCGGTCCCAACATCAGTCTGCATCCTCGACAAAAATCAAACAGGCTGGTCTAACCTCCAACTGGCGTTATCAACACCAGGGGCATGGAAAGTCTCTCTACATCTAGACCCAAGGTATAGGCTAGACTGGGTTCAAAAATGGAGTGAGAAGTTTTGGAATCAAACAAGGAATGGGAAAGAGTACTAAAAAAATGGATTGTACATCGAACGACCTCTGGCCCCACTGGAACTGCTGCCTATGTGGTGTGCAACTTCCCATGACCAGCTCATTTTCCCCTCAGATATCGATCACCTCCCTGACCAAGCCATGTTCAAGGTCCTTGAGGAATTCCCTGAGGTCGGCCTCCTCTAGCACCGTCCTCCCTTAGTGGAGCATAAGCTCACTGTCCCTGCTGCTTCTATTGAAAAGGTCTGACCGGCAACTGGTGCTGCTAAGGTGTGCACTAGACCTGCCCACCCCCACCGTATTGCACTTGGGCAGGGTACTAATTCTAAAGGTTCCCACAGCTGAAAAAAATAAACAACCTCGGTCCTAGGCTTATAGAGAAAGTGTGAGGACCGAGAGATTGGAACTTGAACTATTGAGGCATGTTTCCCATCGGTCGAAACCTAGAAGGTCATGGTGCTAGATGTCTTCTGCTAACATTCTTCCCCTTTAATGAGCTCAACTGGATCCCCTATCACAGCACACCTCCCAGATTGTGAATCCTCTCTACTAATTCAGCCTTCTTCTGAACCTCCACTTATGTCAGTAGAGTGAAGGGAGTAACAACATACTGAAGGGAAGGTTGGAGTGCCTCCTCTAAGCATCTTGACCATGACTCCTTATCCAAGAAGATGTATTGAGATAAATGAATGAGATCACTGAAATTGATCCCAAACTCTCTTACCATCATACTCCCTTGCTGAAGGGAGAGCAGATATTACCTCTTTTCAGCCTTTATCATGGAAGAAAGGAATTCTTCCCAGAACTCCTTCTCAAAGTCAGCCCACAGAACCTCAGTCTCCATCCTCTCTTCAAGGTAGAGCATACACCACTGAAACACCACTCCCTGCATCTGGCTCATAGCCAGAGGAACCTATTACTCTACCAAATCCTGTATCAAGCTGAAATCTATCACCAGCTCCTTGAGCCAGTTCTCTATCTCCATGTATGAGACGCTGCCCTCATACTTTCCAAGAGTCTACCGCTGGAAGGTACAAAGATTTTTCTTTCACTGGTCATCCTCCTCTTCTCGATCAGCCCTATGCTGATCAACCAAATCATCCTGGTGGGCCTCGATCGTCTGCACTACTCGTGGAAGTCGTTCGGGTTCCATAGGTGAAAGTAGAAACAAAGAATTACTAAGCTCGAGTAGTGTGAAATATCCCTTTTAAATTTTGTTTAAAATTTTTATTTATTTTAAATCCCCAAAATTCCCAAGAAATATAATAAAACAAGTCATTATGATGCATGTACCTTTCATAGGGTCTTTACCCTGCAATCGGTGTAGCCTCACCTATTCGTTTAGTAGGTCCAAAGTCCTTGCATCGGATTATGGGGGGCCTAAAATCCTATGACCTAATCAGTTTTCCTTGGACTATTTCACGCACTAATATTTACTAATAATGTTTCCCTACCATCCCATGCAACCCCCACTATGACTAACCCCAAAATCCATCATATCACTCAACCGTCACCTCTAATACCATTCTGTCACAACTTGCCTTCTCCAAGATGAGGGTAAGGATGGAAAAATTCCCTTCCATTCCTTCTTCAAGGTGAATGAGAGATAATGACCCCTGTGTCCCGCCTTCAATAGGCCTCAGAGTGGCAATTAGCACCAAGGGTATAAAATCTCACATAATATGGAAGGAATTACCCTTTTTATTTAATAAGATCAGAAGATAAGATGGTAAATCCCAAAAGACTCCAAAAACTGAAATAAAAGTAAATCCAAAAAATCTTTTCCGCATGCATGTTCAAAATAAGGTGATATAAAGTACAAGAAACTCTGATGGAAAGTACTAAAAGAAAGGAAAAGAAGCAAAGAAAACTCCCATCACATGAGCTCATAAGGTCCGACACAATCCTCAAAGTCCTACTGGAAACTTGAAATCATTTTAATATACATAGGGTGAGTATAAAGGTATAATCAGTAGGGAAAACCAAAATCTATTGTGCATAAGTGGGGAGACAATCTAATTCCCGATGATAAAAATAGAGATAACCAAAATACCTAGCAAAGGAAACTATCCACCCAGCCTCACCAAGGCACACTCCCTAAATAATGCAAGTCATTTAAAGTAATAATAATATCACATCGATATTTGGGTACCCCACACCACTTTTCCACTAGTTATTTAGGAAATTCTACGCATCATACCTCCCCCACATGTTCTACTATAGTCCCACTATCGCCCCAAAAACAACCTTATGGGACACTACAACCACACATCCCGCCCGAAAATACCTGGGCCACCATAACCACGCATCCCGCCCATAGACACCTGGGCTATCACAACCACGCATAACCACACCCACAGAAACTTGGGCCACAACAAACACTACCACGCCTAAAGACACCTAGACCCAAACAACCACTACCATGCCCGAAGACATCTGTGCCTCATCACGAAGACACCTAGGAAATGAACCTTTCCACACACACCTAGGCCAACACACCATAACACACCATGCCTGATGATTCTTGGTCCATAATGAACCTTTGGTCATCACAGCCTGCCCAAAAATTCTTGGGCTACTTGGGATACAGAGCATAAAGGAGCTAATAACCAGCCACTCATAGGAATGTTGGTAAAAACACCCTCCCCCATGAAATGGGGGTGTTTGGAACGATGCACTCAACATGGGTGGGGTTTGTATAAGAAAAACAAGAACTAAATTTTATACATATAGGTAATCAAGAAATCGTCTCATCCTAAGGATCCTGAAACCAACAACTATCCCATACACAACCACTATTACTACTACCCATACATGTATAAGTATACAACGGCCATAACCAGAGCACAACCCATTTCTGGAAAAAAATTCCCCCTTTGTACATGTTCTCATTAATAGGTTCAAATGATTTCATTTAAATATTACTTCACTACTGGGAACTAACTAGAATAACCACAAGCCAAAAAAACAACTGAATGAAAATGACCAAGCAAATTTTTAATCATTCACACCTGATTCTCTTGTAAGTAACAACATAAAAAGGGATCTATGAGATCCCTCTAAGTACTGGATCCAAACTAAGACCCAACATACTGGGTCCAGAACATTTACCCCAGGCTCCACACGGACTCATATTCACAATCCAGTAACCTCTTAACCAAAACATTCCATTCCCCTCTGCATCACCCCACAAGTCATCAAACAGAACAACCTTTCATATCACCATAATAGAGAAAATAAGTTTCTATATTTATCCAAAATTATTCATTAAGTTACTTATTTCCATTTGGTTAACCAAGGTGAGAACACAAGGATTCTTATTCATAGGGCATCCATTTAATGAACCAAGTTTACATGAGTAACCAGTTTCCATGTTAATGTCATTAAATAACATGAATATCCAGAAAACATGGCTTCATTAGTGCACAAGAAAGGACCACCAATGGCCACGATTTTTAATGGACATAAGCCCATAAAATTTACAACATAAAAATGAAGGTAGAACACAAAAAACATCATCAAATCTCCCACCCCTTCATTCTAAAAATTCAGTTTATTATCTTATTTAAAGTTGGTTTCATCTACCTTTGAAGGGTACATCATCATACCCAACCCACATGATGCACAGTAAAGAGAGACAGAGGAAAAAACCCTACTTGGATGATCAAGGATCAAAGTTCTCTCTTTTCACCAAGAATTGGGGATGGCACGACTTGTAGGAAGAACTCCAAGGATAAGAGGAAAGGGCTCCAGCACAGGCTCACAATTCATCTCTAGAAGACGGACCCAAGAGAACCAAGGAAAATAAAGAGATCTAGGAAGAAGAAGATCTTGGTGTGATAAAAGGCCCAATCTTGGAGTTACGACATGTGCAATCTCAAAGTTCTTAAAAAGAGGACCGTGATCAAACCACATGGTTGGGAAGTTTCACACATTAGAATTTTTAACAATTCTCCTAGGATATGGTGGAGATAACGATTATGAGCTGACAAATCAACATTAAACAGAGAAAACACATAACAAGGGTGAAACTAGAAATTTGGAAAAGGTTTGACAAGGATTAAAAGCCACCCATTTTGGTAAAATCAAGGGTCACCCCACTCTTAGGATATTTAAGATACCATTTATGGGATTAAAACGGCCTTAAACTACTTTAAAACAGGTATTAAAACTAAAAAAGAGGTGTTACAGGAAAAATGGGAAATCACCCCGACACCACTATGTGGCATCGTTCGGGTATAGCACTGATCGGTGTGACCACGATCGGGGCTGAACGGTGGTGCCGATCGGTGTAACTGATAGGTGAAACCATAATGACACCCTACCACTGACATTGACGCCCTTCTGACTCACTGATGGTGTCCAGGACAACCCAAACACCAAAATTTGACAAATTAATGTACTAGGAAGTGTCTGGGACATTACATAAACTTTGAACTCAAATAACCATTTACTTGCACTTGAAATAAGCTTTATTGCCCAAAGATTTTATTAAAAAACATTATAAGAAAACATAAAGGAAAAATCATAATCATGAGTATTTCTTAGAAAACATGAGAAATCAAGAAAAACATTTTCTTAAAAATATACCTTTTACCCTTAAAGGGAATAACCATTACTTTATAAAAATATCATTATGTTACCTTATAAAATGAAAATAATTCCATGAAAATACATTTTCAAGCATATAAAAGTAATGTAAGTGACTTGGGACATCATCTTAATACAACCCTTACAATGACCCTTATAAACGGAATAACCTACTCCATTAATTCCAACATAGTTCTCTAGAAAACATAATCATTACCCAATGTATTTGAGGGCTATATTGGGCGCACCCATCATTATGAAAAATTTATATTGAATATAACCTATATGAAACACATATAAACTTTCATTTTCATTATAAAATCTCTTAAAATACTCTACATAATACATATGAAAAAAATCTTTCAAGCTTCATGATAAAATAAGGATAAAAATCATTTTACGTTGAAAACTCTTTAAACAAAAAATACTAGAATAATGGGAAATAATATATATTTTTGAAAACCCATTAAAAATATTAGAGTAATCTTATTAAATAATAATATTCTTGATGTTGAGAAATTCCTCTCATGTGGTATATGTTCAAAAAATATTCATTTCATGTGTAGTGAACTAACACCAGTAGGCTCGGAGCAGGTTCATACAACCATTACATTGGCATAGATACAAAGAAATTACTTTCCAAAGTACCTAACAGTTTAGTAGTCTTATTAAACTAGATACATACATGATTCTTTTATTAAAAATTAATACAATAATTACGACATATTTTTTTAAATAACTTTATTCCATCTAGTATATCCTTTCATATCTTTCTTAGTATTCTTTATGTAATCTTGGGGAGCATAAAAAATAAGGTTAAGCTCAAATTCTTAGAAAGGGTTAAGTACAATGGAACCAATAATGAATCAATGAGCATAATAAGTATGGAAAGTTAAATAACTAAAAACACATGCCATGTAGTCAATAAAATGAGAAGGAAATACATAAATAGTATATAAAGGTAAATAAATGAAGGCACATTCCATTTAAAAAATAAACTAATATTGAAGTGAATCCATATATTTTTTCATAGTGATAATTCTATGGATGATAATAACTAAAATAAAGGGAATTATTAATTATTGAACATTGTGTTTCTTTGGAACATGAAACCTTTACCATAAATACATTTCACAATATGGTTTAAAACATATTGGTTAGGAACTATTTGTTGTACCTCTCGTATCCCTCGTGGTTTAATTTTCATGATCACAATCACTCTCTTATTTATCTAATATTGTTTTAAGTGTTTTTGGTTGATAGGCATAATTTAAGATTGCCAAGGAATTGGGGCAAGAAGGCTGAAAGCAAAAATGGACTGTTTTTCAGTCCACCGGCCAACCGGTGGAAGTCCACCGGCCAGCCGATGGCACCCAGACAGAAGGCTGAGTCACTGCCTCAGCACCGGCCAACCGGTGGCCTCAGCACCGGCCAGCCGGTGGCACCCAGCCAGAACAGTGTCAGCCACTGCCTCAGCACCGTCCAACAGGTGGCCTCCTCACCGGCCAGCCGGTGGCGCCTGGACAGAAGCCCTCCTCCATTTTGCAAGCACCGGCCAACCGGTGGCTCTGCATCGGTCAGCCGGTGGAGCCAGTCAAACTAGCCGTTGGGCTTTGACCAGACCTGTCCACTTGCCTCCCAACGACTCCGATGGCCTCTCCAACGGCTCCGAAGCCTCCCAAAGGCCATTTGAGGGTTCCCCCTCTATAAATAAAGGACTAGGAAGCCCTGGAATGATAACCAAGCCATAAGGAAGCCCACGGACACATTTTGATCATTTGGCGAACCTCCGGCGCATTCCTCCAAGGAACTCCCACTTTCTCCAACACACTTCCACATCCAAGGAGCACCACCAAAGAAGCTTGGGAGCGCTCTTCATCAACTCCTTCAATCCTTTGGCGCCCAATACTTCTCCCATTACAGTTTTTCATTGCTTTATTCATTTTGAGCTTTAAATTGAGTTTGTGCCTACAAACTCCCATTTCTCTCATCCTCCATTCTTTTGGTTTTTCACATCACCTTTAAGGTGTGAAGAGGTTAGTCAAGCCTTCCCTTTTAAAAGGCTTGAATCAAAGGTGAGATAGCCTTCACCTGTAAGAAGGCTAGTGGGTTCTTGCTCAACCAATAAAAGCAAGCTGTAATAGGTTCTAGACAAACCTTAAATTCTAGTGGGTTTCTTGCTAAAACCATTAAAAAGCAAGCGGTAGTAAATCTCTCAACGGTTGAGTTGGGAGCGGAGACGTAGGCTTGGGTTTAAGCCGAACTCCGTTATCAATTGTGTGTTTTGCCTCTTTTATTTCTGCTGCATTTATACTTTGATTTTAAATTGTTTATTTTTTTTTAAAAGGCAATTCACCCCCCCTCTTGCCATCACTCCTTTCTTCTCCGCCCAACACTATTTTGGTTTGTCAAACCATAACTCTACTGCTAAGACCTTTCACAAGATAGTTTAAAACATACTGGTTACAAATACATAGGGTTTGCCCAGCCTGATTTCATCTTATGAGATTATCAATGCATCGAGGGGGTTTCATTAACCGGTCCCAAACCCATGTTATACTAGTCAAAATAATTCCTTATATATCTAATAATTTATTTAATTCATGAATAATGTGCCTTATAAAATATCTATATAAAGTCAATGATATGTATTTTTCAATATTTCCCCAGTAAATCAAATAACTTTCAAAGAAAAAATCATGTGTAAAAATTGTATATTGTTTAGACGATAATCATATCCATGATAAATAATCTAGATATTTGGAAGAAATTTAATGTTCAATGGTCAGTTGAAAGTGAATAATTCAAGGGTATTATAAAAATTAATCAAGGAAGTAAATATCAATACCATTATTAGACAAATTAATCATAAATCAAATAAAGGAAGAATAAGGATAGTATCAATAAAATATATCCTAAGTGGAGTAAAAATAAATGGTTTTTGTTGTTGATAAATAGAAATACTATAAAAATATCTTTTAAAAAACATTCTTGAGTAAAACATCCTTTTCATTTTGAAAAACATTTTGAAAATAATTTTATTTTAAAACCACTTTTAATAATAATTTCTTTAAAAAACTTTGAAAATTTTTAATGGAAACTTTAAATCTTTGAGCACTCATGATAGTGGGAAATACTGTATATGTCATGCATGTTAAAAAAATAATAGATTCTTTTCATGATTTCAATAAAATCCAAATAAGAATTATTTTGAGAAAACATAATATTATTTTTATTTTTTAAAAAAACTCATTTAATAAATCATTTTTAATATTTTAAAAACATTTTTTAAAACATTTTTGGAAAACATGGTTTTAATGAAAAATAGATTTTCGATTGAAGAGAGAAATGAAGTTAGGTTTTCTTGAAACATTTTCTAAAAAATTTTAACTACCAAAGAGTGTAAAAATGGTTCTATTAATTGAAAAATATCATGAATAAATATAGGAGAGTAAAATTAACATGTTTATTTAACAATGATCAAACAATTTCCTTCAATGGAAATGGAAGTGTAAACAATCCCGAATAAAATGATATTGTGAAGTAAACCCTAGAAAAGATCATAAAGTTGAAGTGAGAATAAACTAGTGAATTGATTATGTATATCAAATTTAAATCCAAATAAAAAAGTGTAAATATAAAAATATATATCCAAAATTCATTACACACATAATCTTACAATATTAACGATAATGAAAAATTAATATAACATATTGAAAATGAATTGGGTTATGAAATTATTTTCCACTTGGTAACTTTTCATTAAAATACCCTTAAATGTAATAATTCAAAATGAAACATAAAATAATACAAATAATTAATTATTCATGATATTAAATTTCAAATGGTTAGTATATACTTTGTATAAAAGAAATTAGGTTCATAACATTACAATATGCCTCAATTTAATGAAATTGAGATGGAATCCATTACCTTATGTTTACCTTTGGTTAAACATTATTTAAAAACATGTATAATTATTTTAAGAATGTTAATAACTTATTATAAAACCACAATAATATTTATAATATCATATATTATCCTTTTATAACGTATTATTACTCGTTTGTTAATAATCTTTCATTTTTTTATCATTTTGGGTGTTAATTACCTTTTTTTCGAGTATGTTTTGACTTTTTTTTGTTCTTATTACTTAGATAATTATTTAATCATATAAATAATTTAAAAAAAGATTTAAATATTATATATATTCATTATATATGTACTTATAGTAATCCATAAAGTTTGGAGATAGGAAATGAAATACATTGTTCATGGAGATGGTGTGTCGTATGTACACATGAACGTTGTTTTCATTTTCTTGTTGTATTAAAAGAATGAGAAGAAAATTATATAGATGTATATTATAATTAAAGTTTCATATTTATTTCATATATATCACATATTTTTATTAAACTCGTCTTTAATACATTCCATGTAAAGCGTGAACGTATCACATCGTTTTGAAGAGGCGGTAGTCCATACATCCACAAATGATGTTATCATATTCCCACAAAATGGAATTCATGAAATTATGTGTTATATAATAATTAAAGAAACATAAAGAGATTATAAATATCATATATACTATATATAAACTATAAATCTATCATTATTTCAAACTTTGAAAGGTGGTAATGGGATAATGAACGACATCGATTTGTGAGGCGGTAGTCTGTCATACACATGAACGATGATTGTGTATCCCATTTGATGGAATTGTGATTAGACACTAAATAATGATAATGTTAATTTTTAATATATATAATATTCATGTTCTTTATTATTCATAAACTCCATTTTAGTGCATTTTACACTTTGAACAACATTTCACATTGTGATTGTAAGTCCTTCTTAAAATGCACTAATACATTGTACATTTTTGAACACCATATAAAATAACCAATGATATTGATTTTATTTTTATATTTAATTTTCAGTTTTATCATAAAATTGTGAACAATTAATTATTTTAGAGTACTTGAATATTTACATTGTAAGACCACCAAAATGGGATTTCATGGAAACACATTCTGGGAAAGTAAACTAAACAGCATCCCAAAAAAGGGACTGTAGCAGCCATAATTCAATCCCCATGATTCTAAAAATTTAAATGAATATATAGGTAATAATTTTGAACATTTCATACAATATTTACAAGAGATAATTCATATTTTTTAAGAGTGTTCTAGGAGGCCCAAGTTGGAGATAATTTCTGAGCCAGATTCTGCGGCCCAGAAAAACATCCCACTATATCGATAATATATCATGAAGAAAAATTCCATTTAGGCTGTAATTTTACATGTAGTTAGTAGAAATATAGGTATCCATTTTCTTATTCTATGGTCCACTCAAATTATTCCATATAGAAGTTCATTTCAATGCCTGTGTTTCGTGGAAGCAAGCTGGATTCCACTTCAGGTCAAGAGTGGACAAGTCTAAGTTCCACAAATGTTCTACCACCCTGAGCTAACCATACTCAAGTGGGATGACTTTAATTATTGGAGGCTCTAAACAAGGCTCCCAAAAGTCTTATTTAATGTAGTGTTGTTTTAGGATTTATTCATCTTGAGTGCTTTGTTTCATTTAAATGTTATGCTTCCCATTTGATGTTGTATTTTTCTTCTTCATTTGTAAGTTGTTCGAACCACATTAGTTTTCAATAAAAAATATTCATATTCTATTATTATATTCTTATTATTATCACATCGATACCATTGCTTCATGGTGTGAATTTATTCACGCAAAACCTTGTTAAATTATTCACACAATGGTGTAGTGATTGTTTTCTTTTTACTTTTTTTTATTCTTCAATTCATCCCTCATGAGTCTACTTCTTGTTTCCATTGAAACCATAGAATCAATGGAGTTTTAACCCTATTATGGGTTAATAAAATGGATTATAAAGGGGATGTATTGGATTTTATTTCTCACTATATTAATTTCGAATCAATTATTTTAATTGATAATTTCATTTGATGATTTTAAAACTTCTTCATCCTTTTTGAATTTAAGACCGAAAACTTCAAGTGCTAATACGAACCTTTACCTTGGATTGCCCAAAAATTTGATCCTAAAAGTGTATAGGTTATTAGTATTAGGATGTGTTGGTATTAAACCAGGAAGTGATGATGTTTTCTGATCTTATTAAATGAACCCATCTCAAATATAAGAAATCGAAATATTTGAAAAATGAATGCATCAAATCTACCCAGTGATAACATAGGATCAACTCATTCTCTTAATTTGAATTCAATTAAGTATATTAGAGTTCACTTAAACCCATATAAAATCAAACCAAGTTGGAAACTTTATATCCAAAAACAATCCATATAATATATGTGTCTGTATGTTACTTCTTAGTTCTTTGAGGATTCGACAACCCAAGATAAACTACAAGCAACCGCTTAACCCTAAAATCTTGGGTAAATTTGGGAGAGACCAAATTTTGGTGTCATTGATGGGGACCCAAGTAATTAATATTAACACCTATTCTATTATACTCAATTTCTTCTATTCTCATCCAAATTATTTTATCTTTTCCCTTTCTCATTTTTTTTCTTTTGGAGCATGTCCACTTACACCTGTAACCAATCAAACCGTCTAGTTAGGGTTGATAGTCCTAGGGTTGGGGAGAAAAGTACACAAAGGAAATTATTTCAATTAGATCCTAATATTCCTAATAATCCAAAGTCAGAAATTGAGCCCATTTCAATGGATGTTCTTCAAAGAAACCAACTCATAAATCTGGGTGGGAACCAAAATGGAAATCCAAATGAGGCAGGCCCAAACTTTGGGAATGTAGTCGATCAAACCATGAATGACTACCTCACACCTACCTGGACCAATGCACCCTCTTTCATTAGGAATGTTTCCCTAGGAGAAGTAGACTATATTTTCAAACCTTGTGTCCTAAACCACCTTCTTACCTTCCACAGTATGGAGTCATAAATTCCATACATTCATGTCAAAGAGTTCAACAACATTGTTCAAACCATGTTCCCACCACATCAACTAGATTCATCTAAGATGAGGATCTTTCCTTTCTCACTTAAGGATCAAGAAAATAATTGGTTAAACAATCTGATACCTGCAACAATCCACTCTTGGGACTAATTTCAAAGAGAATTATACAAAAAATACTTCCCCCATCACAAAACAATTTCACTTAAAAAGAGCATCCAAATTTTTTTTTGAAAAATAAGGGGATTCATTTTATGAAACATGGGAAATGTTCAAAGTCACACTCAACATGGTACCTCGCTATGGATTTTCAATCCCAGAACAAGTTTGAATTTTCTATGAAGGGTAGGGTCTGGGAAAAAAACAATTCATTGACATGATGTGTAATGGAACCTTCAAAAACAAAGCTCCAAATGATGCTTAAGAGTATCTAGAAGGACTGGCCGAAAAAACAAACATGGGGGAAATAACTTTACTATGATAATCCACCCAAATTTGGTAGAATTCACACACTTGGGGAGGAGGAAATCCTTAGGGCGAAACTTTCTGCACTCACTAGGAAGGTCGAGGATCTTGATATTAGGATGATCCATGAAATTCAAACTTTTGACCATGTTTGTACAATTTGTGACAAACATGACCACAATACTGAAAACTACTAAACCATCCCTTCCATTAAATATGTTCTTATAGGAGGACCACTAGCAGAGGTCAATTATCTGACCTTTCAGAATCAATAGTACCAAAACACTTTTAATCCAGGGTAAAATGACTATCCAAGATTCTGTTGGAAATATAACCAATAACCTAGCCATCCACAAGGACCACACCCCTACCCTCCACAAAACTTTAAAAACCATAACCAGTTCCAACCACAACCAATCCAATACTAACACTATCATATCCAATACCAACAACCCATCTAGAAACCCATGAAACAACCAATACGACAACCAAAGTATCCTGATGGGATAAACCAACCAACATAAGCTCCTATTCATTATGTCCCTCTTCCAATCCTCAAGCAGTTGTGTAAAAAAATAGAGAAAATGAACTCAGAAGTCTCATCCCTTAAACATGAACTACAAACCATTAAAATAGGGAAGGCACCCATTCCTACTCAGGCAGTACCATCCTCAACTTTAAGGGGAGAATCTAGTTACACACAAACCTCTCATGAACAACTCAAAGTAGTGACTATTTTAAGAAGTGGGAAATCTATTGATAAAATTGAAAAAACCATTACAGAACCATTAAAAGCTTCAAAAACGCATGAAAATAATGAAGAACCACCCACAGATTTTGAAAACCCCATCGAGAATGTGAAAGAATTACAACCACACCAAACAATAAAACAACCCTCTCCCTTCCCTCAATGCATGAGAGGAAAAACTAAACTAGAACTGAATGGAACTTTAAGGTAAATATTCTCCCAGGTTCAGTTGAACATTCCACTTCTCGATTCAATACAAACCATTCCTTCCTACTCAAATTACCTTAAGGACTTGTGCACTTTTAAAAGTAAATTTTCACATAAAACCCAAGTCCTTTTTGCTACTAATGTGAGTACCACCATTCAAAGGACCATTCCTCCAAAGTTGAAAGATCCAGGATGTCCGTACATAAATGTTGATATAGGGGAGAACAAAGTTTTCAAAGCCCTTTTTGATATGAGAACTAGTGTGAACCTCATTCCTTATGCCATGTATTTTCAGTTAGGGATCGAAGAACTCCAACCCAAATCTTTCACTCTTTAACTTGCTGATCGTAGTGTTCGAGTTCCTAAGGGGATATTAAAGTATGTTTTTATGAAAGTTGAAAATTTTATTTACCCAACTGACTTCATTGTTCTTGAAAATCACCCAAGATTAGGTCCTAGGGAGAAAAACCCAATTATCCTTGGTTGTCCCTTCCTTACAAATATCAATTCTATTATCTGAGTCCTAAATGGTAACATGATCATCACCTTTGGAAACATGATTCTAGACTTGAAAATCTACAATGATAACTCTAAAATTGGGGATGATGAAGATATCTATGAGGTTAATTGTATTGGAAGTTTTGATAGTGAACTTGAGGAACATCATGGGATTACCGAAGGATGTTTAATTCAATAATAGATTGATTTTATTTGTTCACATGAGGTAAATTTGTCTCCTTGGATTGATTCTCTTTCAGATATCTCTATTAATTATTTTCTCAAATCAGCAATCAATGATACCATTGGTGAAATAAATAACATTTATTCCATACCCATTCATGACACAGATATGTCCAATTTAGTGGATGAAAATTCTATTCACAAGGAACCAATTCTATCAAGAAATATGAACAAAGAAACTGAGTTCAATAAAAAGTCCCATCCTTTCTTAGAAAGTGATAACCAATCTGATCTCAAATTTAATTTCCTATATTCATCACACAAGTATGAATTCTTAGGGGATAATTGAGCCTTTCATGTTTTAATTTCTTCCTCTCTTGAATCCAATCAAGAGATTATTCTTCTAGATGTCCTAATAAATAATAATAAAGAAATTGGATGGACCCTTTCTGATATTCCTGGGATTATCCCACTCATTGGAACTCATAGAATTGTTCTTGAATCTGAATCCAAACCATGCCGTCAACCTTAGCAGAGAATCAATCCAAATCTTATGGATGTCGTAAAAAAAGAACTTCTTAAGTTTTTAAAAGTGGGTATCATCTACCCCATTGCTGAGAGTGAGTGGGTAAGCCCAATTCAAGTTATCCCAAAGAAATATGGAATCATTGTGATCACCAATGAGTATGGTGAAATTCTCCCCACAAGGGTCATTATTGGATGGAGAGTTGGTATTGACTATAGGAAGCTCAACTATTGTACTAAGAAAGATCATTTCCCCTTTCCCTTTATTGATCAAGTCCTTGAGTGAGTGGTGGGTAAACAATTATATTGCTTCCTAGATGGATTCTCAGGGTATAATAAAATTGAGTTCTACTTATAGGATCAAGGAAAAACAATTTTCACTTTCCTATTTGGAACTTTTTCCTTCAATTCCATGCCCTTTGGGTTATATAATTCCCCTGTTACCTTCCAGCAGTGCATAATGGGAATCTACTTGGACATGGTGTGGGATTGTTTGGAGGTCTTCATGGATGACTTATCCATCTTTGGGGATAATTTTTAGGGATTCCTTATGAATGTTGAAAGGGTTTTGTCAAGATGTGTGGATAATAATCTCATTCTAAATTGGGAAAAATTCCATTTCATGGTAAAGGAAGGACTTTTTTAGGCCATTTGGTAACTGGTAGAGGGATTTAAGTTGATAGAGCTAAGGTTGACATCATTCGTCACCTTCCCTCTACAAAAAATGTTAAGGAATTTAAGTCTTTCTTAGGACATACTAGTTTTTATATAAGGTTCATTAGAAATTTCAACTCTATTTCTCAACCACTTTGTACTGTATTGGTGAAAGATACTCTATTTTATGGATAGAAAACTGTGAAGAATCATTCTCTACTCTCAAGTCAGATCTTATCTCTCCACTTATCATGAAATATCCAAATTATAAACTTCTTTTTGAGATCATTTGTGATGCGAGTGACTTCGTTGTAGGAGCAGTCTTAGGATAATGGTGTGAGAAAACTCCATGTGTCATTGCTTATGCAAGAAAATTTTTAAATGATGTACAAATCAACTAAACCACTACTAAGAAAGAGTTAATTTTTGTTTTATTTTCCTTATATGAATTTAGTTCATATATCTTAGTATCACCCATGATTGTCTTCACCGACCATTCAGCCTTGAAATATCATTTCTAAAAACAGATGTCAATGATAGATTGATTAGGTGGGTCCTTATTCTTCAAGAGTTTGATTTAACCATTAAGTATAAAAATTGTGTTGAAAATGTTGTAGCTAATCACCTCTATAGTATGGAATTCAAAGACAAAATCACATCACCTTTATGTGTTTGATTCATTTCCCGATGAACACCTCTATTCTGTGAGTGATTAACCATGGTATGTGGATATAGAAAACCATTTGGTGATGGGCGACATTCCAAAATTCCTAAGGACCCAAGATAAGAGAAAATTCCTTTTTGATGTCAAACACTATGTGTTTGATGATCATTAACTCTTCAGGTTCTTTCCTAATAAAATCATTAGGAGATGTGTTTCCGAGTCTAAGAAAGAGCCCATTCTAAAATTTTGTCATGGAGAGGCATGTAGAGGCCACTTTTCCACAAATAAAACCACTAAAAAGGTCTTACAAAGTGGTTTCTACAAGACTAACCTCACTAAGGGTTCCTTCCAATTCTATAAAAGTTTTCCTTAGTGTCAAAAATTAGGATCCATTACCAAAAGGAATCAAATTCCCCTCACTCCCATTCTGGTCGTCAAAATCTTTGATTATTGGGGAATTAATTTCATGAGACCCTTCTTAAACTCTATAAGATACCTCTAAATCCTATTACCTATTTATTATGTCTATAAATGGGTTGATACCATTCCCACCAAGTCCAAGGACCATCATGTTGTGATCCAATTTCTAAAATAGCACATATTTTTTTGATTTGGAATTCCTAGGGCTATAATCAGTAATCAAGGAACCCATTTCTGCAACCTTCCATTATCTTAACTCATGTATAAGTATGGTACTTCTCATAAATTTTACACTTCATAAAATCCTCAAACCAATGGTCAAGATGAGTTAGCGAATATGGAGATTAAGCAAATTATTGAAAAACTGTCAATCCCTCTAGTAAAGATTGGTTCAAAAACTCTTGGATTCCCTTTGGGCATATCGTACAGCATTCAAAACCATCCTAGGAATTTCACCATATAGGTTGGTTTATTAAAAATCATGTCATTTACTTGTTTAAATTGAACATAAGGAATTTTGGGCAATCAAAAAAATGAATTTTGACATTTCTTTGGCTGAAGAAAAGAGGAAATTAGATCTTAATGAACTTGAGAAACTTAGGATGGAGGCTTATGAAAATTCAAGGATAAATAAAGCTATATTTAAAGCCTACCAATCTAGTAATCTAAAAGTTAAACACTTTAAACTGGGAAAATTTGTGCTCTTGTATAGTTCAAAATATAATTTACACCTAGGAAAGTTGTGTTCCATATGGTCAAGTCCATACATAGTGCATAAGTTGTACCCCCATGGGGAAGTTGAGATTTAAGATCCTACAAGTCGTCACATTTTCAAGGTCAATGGTCATAAGTTAAAACCATTCATTGAATAATTAAATAAATAGGAAACAAAGGTTGAGTTAACTGAGCCAACCTATGAACTATGAAAAAATTGATAGATTTAGGATCCATGTCAGGCTAATGACGTTAAACAAAAGCACTACATGGAAGGAAACCCGTGGTTTTCATGTTTCTAATAATTGTGAATCGTCTTTATTTTTCAAATAGGATTAATGAATTATTTTGATATTAAAAAAAACTTAACCAATAAACTCTGAATATGATAGTACCTTATACTTTTGACTTATTCTTCTATTATGAGTATGGATGGGTATGAAAGTGGAGCACCATATTCATCTGTGTCACGTGGTGTGATCCTTGAGTAATACCTTACCTAGAAATTTAAAAAGAATACAATGTATCATCCATTTATTTTATTTATTATGTGTTTTTAGGTTAAAATAATAATACAATAAATAATAATAATAATTAAAAAAAATAAAAGGACACGTCGTAGGTCATGGGGAAAACCCCATCACAACTGGCAAAGCCACGGGGACTCAAACTCGGGATCAAAGGGAGACAGGGGAGTGCACCTACCACTAACCTACGGATTATAGTGTTTCATTCTTCTATTTTATTTATATATATAATTATATTTTAAAATTTATATATCCGCATATATATATATATTATTCAAACTTTTACTTGTCCCTAGTATCGTTCTTTGGTATTCTTAAATAAACAAGTGTGTTTTTTTCATTTCCTTTTGTTTTTTTTACTTAAAGTAACATCAAGGGGTTCCCATTGTGTTATAATTATGTTGGTGTATAAGATTAAGGGGCTAATGAGATTGATGGATTTTTAATCAAGTAATATTTCCTCTAGGAGTAAAAACACAAACTTCCATCATTTACGAGGCTTCTCCGAGTGACACGGAGATCAAAGCCATAATCAAGAGTGTCATGAACTTCAAGTTCAAAAAACCAGGTGAATTGGTTACATATTTAATATTTCAAATTCCATTTAAAACTCCTCTCATATACCTCTACCCCCTTCTAAATTTTATTTTCTTTAAACACTAGGGACAATGTTATTCTAAGTTGGGGGGTTAAAATAATGAAAAAAAATTATTAATTTGTGTGTAAAAAAATGTGTGTAAGGAAAAATTTCTTTAACATTGAACATGATAATACACATTTCACACTTTGAAACTAAATATCAAATAATTTATCATGACCTGATTTTTATTTTAATCCATGTATAATTTCACGAGCTTAGATTTTGAAAAGTGTGGTTGTCTAATGTGATTTTTCACCATTTATATTTTCATCTATTTAATAACAAAATAACACAATGCACATCCTCTAGATTGTAGGGTATTAGTTTGAGTTCATGGGGTCCCATAAATAAATATCATAGGTTTGGTGATCATTTTAGTTTTAATATGAGTATTCAATAAAAAAATCTAAAAAATAATTAAAAAACAATAAATTTTGGCATAGAGCAATGAAATGACCTAATGTGTGGATTTCGGCACTTAGGGATCGGGAATCCATAGTTCACTCGGAGTTAGTAATTTTACCTCTATTTGTGGTAATTTGACTTTGTTTTGGATTGAGTTAACTAGAGATTATGCCCGAGTATGTGGACTTCACTTGGTTCCCTATGGTCTTTGAGCCTGGGAGTCATTGGTAAAGTCTTCCTACATGGGACGACTCTATTGAGTGCAATTTCGATTACCATGGAAAAAGTGAAAAAAACAAAAAAAAATTGAATGCTCATCTTAATATTGAAATGTAATTTCACCTAGCACTTATATCATTTCCCCCTTGAATAAAGATGAACCCCCATGTCTATTGTGATACACAACACACCATCATGCTTAATTGATATTGGATGAAATATGGAGATGAATTTGAAAAATGGATTGGGAATGGGAATGGGATATGCTTATGAAAATATCTTTTATTAAAATATTTTTATTTTTTTCATGATTTTTTGGTATAAAGGTTCTTGGTGATCATTGTGTTTTAAAATGTTTTGGAAAATGGAATTCGAATTTTACAATTTTTTAAATATATTTTGCTCGGGACTAGAAAAACTCAAGTTGGGGTGTGATTAGCCAATGAATGAGGCTAATATTAATAATTAATATATATATAATATTAATGTGCTTAATTATTCATAAACACCATTTTAGGGCATTTTACACTTTGAACATCATTTCACATTATGATTGTAAGTCCTTAAAATGCACTATTACATAGTACATTTTTTAACACCATATAAAATACCCAATGGTCTTGATTTTATTTTAATATTTAATTTTCATGTTTCTAATTACATTAGGAACAATACATAATTTTGGAGTACTTTAATATTCACATTGTAAGACACCAAAATGGGCTTTCATGGCAACACATTCTAGGCAAAGTAAACTGGACAGCAACCCAATAAAGAGATTGTAGAGGCCAGGATTCAAGCTCAATGATTCTAAAATTATAACTGAAAATATATTAAATCATTTTGAACATTTCATAAAATATTTAGAAGATTTAATTCATATTTTTTAAGAGACTTTCAGGCAGCCCAAGTTGGAGATAAAATTTTGGGCCAGATTCTGCGGCCCAGAAAAATAGACCACTTTTTTGATAATATCTCGCAAAGAGAAATTCCACATGGAATGAAATTTTACATGAGATTAGGAGAAATATATGGATCCATTTTCTTATTCTATGTACCAATATAATTAGGCCATCCATAAGGTCATTTTGATACCTCTATTCGGTGGATGAAAGATGGCTTCCACTTTGGGTCAAGAGTGGAAAAGTATAAGTTCCACAAGCTTTCCACCACCCTAATCCTACCATAATCAATTGAGATGAATTAAATTATTTTAGTCTCTACCCAAGGCTCCCAAAAGGACTATTTAATGTAGTGGTGTTGGAGGATTTATTCATCTTGAGTGCTTTGTTTCATTTAAATATTATTCTGCCCATTTGATGTTGTATTGTTCTTCTTCATTTGCAAGTTGTTCGAATCACCTTAGTTTTCAATAAAAATAATTAATCTTATCTTATTATGATATTATTATTATAACATTGATACCATTTCTTCATAGTGTGACTTTATTCACAACAAACCTTGTGAAATTATTCACACAACGGTGGAGTGATTTTTTTCTTTTTATTATTTTTTTACTTATTCAATTCCTCCCTCATGAGTCTACTTCTCACTTCCATTGAAACCATAGAATAAATGGAGGGATAACCCTATTATGGGTTGATACAAGGGATTATAAATAGTATGGATTGAATTTTATTTCTCACTATATTAATTTCTAATTAATTCATTTAATTAATAATTTCATTTGATGATTTTAAAACTTCTTCATCCATTTTGAATTTAAGACTTTACACTTCAAGTGTTAATACAAACCTTTACCTTAGAGTGATCAAATATTTGATCCTCCAAGTTTATAGGTGATTAATATTAGGGTTTTTAGGTATTAAACCAGGAAGTGATGATGTTTTTTGAATTTATTAAATGAACCCATCTTAAATATAAGAAATAAAAATAATTGAAAAAGGAAGGCATCAAATCCACCCCAAGTGATAACCTAGGATCAACGCATTCTCTTAATTTGAATTAAATTAAGTCTATTAGAGTTCACTTAAACCCATATAAAATAATAAAAATTTGGTCACTTCATATAAAAAAACAATCCATATAATTTTTGTGTTTATAGGTTACTTCTTAGTTCTATGAGGATTCGAAATCCCAAGCTAAACTACAAGCGACCGTTTAACCCTAAAATCTTGGGTAAATTGGAACGAGACCAAAGTGTGTGGATTTTTAGGTAATAATCTAATAATAACTACATATAAGTGTATTTAATATACTAATATTATTATATAAGCATGATATAATAAGAATTTAATGGGTATATAAAGAAATGAAACAAAAGTGCTTGAAGAATAATGTTACCTCTTTTTCAGGTAACTCCTTTTGGTTTATTCCAAAATACTTCCTTGGTTGGATTTCTGCCCAAATTGAGACTTATTTTGTTAAGTTAGGGATTTTGGGATCTTATTTGGGTAGGTTTTGTATTATACAAAAGGATTTAGAGGTGTGAATAAGTGAGGGTAGTGAGTGCCTTTTTATAGTGGAGGAGTGGTATTCTTGTAAATATAAAAAGGAAAACACTATTGGGAGGACTTCCTTGTATCGTATGCCTAAAAAATTGATGAATAATGTATTTTAGGTAAATTATAGTCGATTAAAACCTCCAAAACATAAAAATAATGGAATTTTTATAATTTTGTTCCTTAACTTTTAAATTTCCCCACTTTTACCATTTTTTTGTTTTTATTAAGGTAACTAGTTTTCTGACCTAAGTATTTTATCAATTAAGACTAAAATAAAATGATAATTTCTATATAATATTTAAAAAATGATTATAAATACAATATATAATTTATAAAATAAAAATAATAGGTTTTTTTAAAATTAATTTTATTACAAATGCAAGTAACGTGCAAAAACATTGCTTAAACTGTAACCACACTAATAGTAATTCTTTGACTATTATAAAGGTAAATATAGTAATTATAATGGAATAATTGTCCCATTAATGTAACATATTTTATATTAAATGAAATTTAAAAATAACTTTACATAGTATAGGATTTTTAGTAATTTTAAATAAATTAATAAAATATCATTTATTATAAAATAACATAAATATAAATTTTGACATTTGAATTTAAAAATATCAAGACAATTATGAAATTAAAATATATTAAATTAATATCTATTTAAAATGATATATTCATCTAATAAATTATGTAATAACAATAATTCACTCAATTTTCTTCACTTTTATTATTTTTAGTATCATTTATCTTAGTTGATTATTAACTAAATAGTTACTATGTTGGTATTTCTAAACCATTAAAAATAATTATATCATATCTAAAAATTAAATATAAATTATTATGATAAAAAACTAATTTATATTTCAAAATCATATGTATAAATGATAATATTAACTTTCTTTCTATATATCAAGGCTTTATAAATGTGAAAGTTAAAGAAGGTTTATTTTTGTATTTTTCCTTAATTAACTTATTATATAGGTTATTTTCATGTAATAGTGTCCCACTATCTCATAAAATTAGATCTAAGAGGTTATATTGTAAAAATATGTCCATAAAATTGTATTTTAACAATTTTATATGTCATTTTTACCCTTAATATTAAAATTTATCCACCAAGTAAACTCATTTTTACCTAAATCACTATAATAAATTTTAATTGCTTTAACTAATATTTTTCGTAAAAAACTAATATAAACCTATTAAAAATTAAAAATTATGTTGATTTAAAATAGGGAATTTTTTTTTCAAATTATAATCACATAGGTGGCATAAATTAATTTAAAATTAATTCCTCATACTGGACGAGATAGCGGGTTTTTAAAGTGAAAATGTTCAAAAATTCACTAAGTTTTTATATGTAAATAAAATATAAAAATGATTTAAATGACATAAATTATATTAATAGTGTAAATTTATCTAATATTACTTTAAAACCAATTAAAAATATAATTTAACAATATCAATTATTTATACGAAAAGTAAATTTCCGTTAAAATTCAATGTTTTTACTATTTATCAAAAAAAAGAAACTTTTCATAAAAATACCAAATGTTCACCCTAAGATAATATTGAAATTAAATTTTTAAAAAATAATTTTATTTTAAAATATAAAATTTCTAAAATTTCTAAAATTTAGTTTTAAAATAGGTGCTCCCTTAAAAGGCATTAAAACTACCTTTATGAAAATATAGCTTTTATGCAAAAAATTGGATTTGTTATTATATTATGTCAATCAAACCTATTGGATGAATGTAAAAACATGTGATTTAATATATAACATATCAATTTCATTAATATAATTCACTAATAGTGATTAATTTAATTTATTAAGATAAAACACCTTGGTGGGCATAAAATAGTTTTTCATAAAAACACATCCTTTATATTCAATTGGGTTCTATATTCACTTCTAAAACCAAATAGTTATATAAAAATATGTAAATAATATTTTCCAAATTTATTTAGTACTTTTTATAAAATTCATTATAATTTATATTTGATAATTATCCTATTAAATAATAATATTAGTAGTATATTATAGTTTGGTAAAACTCGGTGTTGCGTGTAACTCAAGCTAACTCAGTGTTTCATGCATTACAAGCTATATCATAGAATTAATTTTTGTTTTTAAATAGTAAATATATTGTAATGTATTGGGATGTTATATTCCCTTATATTCTTTATGTTACGTTTCATACATGATATCGAATAAAATATTGTTCTTTTTGAATTTTCAGGGTATTACATTCTCCCCACCTTAAATAAATTGTGTCCTCAGAATTTAAACTTGATCTTGGTAATCTAGGGTTTGAAATTTGAAAATTAATTTTTTGAAAAACCAACATTGTAAAATTATTAATAAAACATCCTCTTAATAAGAGATAATGTAAATTGTAACAGTCATATGAAATAAAAAAAACTAGGTTTTTATGAAGGAGAACATTAGTGCCAAGTGAAAATATGGACTTGGAGGAAAAGCGTAAATAATTAATGAGAGTGATTGAGGTAATTGATAAAAAAACAAGTGAATGATCAATGGAAAGATGAGAGCCTCAAAACCATAAATATTATATTATTTAAAAGGCCATGGTTTGATAAAAATTAAGGTATTAGGATAACATTTTATTTATAGATCATTTCCCTAATGTTGAGTAATGATTTTACTACCTAAGAATACAAGAAAATATAATTACCTAATATATTTATATAAACATAATTTCACCCTTTGGTTTTTCTTCAATCAATTTCCAATTAATCCATTAATTCAATAAATAAATATCCAAAAATTATTTTTTTATGCCTGAATCACAAAAATTTACTTTTAACAGAATGAAAGATAAATAAAAGAGTAAAAAGTATTTCTATCTATTTCTAACTATTTTTCAAATCCAATATCCTTAATATATTAATCTATAAACCTAAAAAGTAATACTATTGGTTTATCATTAATATTTATTCATCCAATTGTTTAAGTAAATACAATGACATATTAACTAGGACATTGTGTAGGTTATTGGTTGGTGTTAAACCCTTATCATCCTTCAGTTGTGGGTTTAAACTCTATAGCCTTATGGGATGTGATGGGTTTTCACCTCGTATATAGGTTTTCATTTTTATAAACTATATTAATATAATTACTATGATGTTACCAAAAATATTATGGGCCTCCTTGAAATGAAATTAATCATTTAATAACCTTTTTACTAGGGTTTTAAATGCAACATATTTTTTTACAAAATATAATAATCTTAATTATATATCAACCCAAAATTTTATCAATACCTTTAAACTTATTTCTATAAAATATAATGTAATTATTCCAAAAGTAATTTCTTCCACTAAAATATATATACTTGCACTAAATTTATCCCAAAATGTCCTCAATCTTGGTAGACTCTCATTACATAAATCCTAAAAGGGTGTTTAGGACATTAAAATCATAATTAACCTTAATCTCATAATCCTATGATGGTATCCATAACTCTTAAGTTAATAAAGACATATGTTCTTTTATGTTAATCCTCAAAGTATATATTAGGGTTATATTCCCTAAAATATATTTTCCTAAATATAGTTTCCAAGGTTTTTACTAAACATACTCTGATACCAACTTTAGAGACCCGAACCAAATCCATTTCCTACTACCATTACATTGGCATAGATACAAGGAAATAGTTTCCCAAAGAACCGAATAGTTTAGTATTCTTGGTAAACTAGGTACATACATGAGTCTCTTATTACAAATGAATAAAGGAATTACAATATATATTTTTCAAAAATAACCTTATTTCGTCTAGTATATCCTTGCATATCTTTCTTAGTACACTTCAGGGAATCCCGGGGAAAGGAAACTAAATAAGGGTTAGATGAAATGATTAGTAAGGGTTAAGTATAGTAGAATAAATAATAAATCAATGTGCATAATCAATATGGTAAGGTAAATAACTAAACACAAATGCTATGTAATCAATAAACTAAGAAGGAAATACATAAATAATATAGAAAGGTAAATAAATGAAGACACATTCCAATTAATCAATAAACATAGAATTAAGTGCATCCATAGATTTTGTCATAGCAAAAATCCTATGGATAATATCAACTAAAATGATGAAAATTCTTAATTATCAGATGTCATGTTTCCCAAAAACAGGAAACATTTACCATCAAGACCATTCATAAGATGGTTTAAAACATATTGGGTATATACTGATTTGGTTTGTATTACTATAACTCTACTATCAAGACCTTTCACAAGATGGTTTAAAACATATTAGTTATAAATGTATAAGGTTATACCAACCTGATTTCAACCCATGAGACTATCGATGCATCTAGGGGCCTACATTAACTAGTCCCCAACCCATGTTAAACCAGTCTAAAGTATTCTTTATATATTGAATAATTGATTTAATTCATGAACTATGTGCCTTATCAAATCTCTGTATATAGTCAAAGATATGAATTTATCTATATTTCCCCAGTTAACCAATAAATTTCAAAGTGAACACCATATATAAAAATGGAATATGTTTTAGGCAATAATCATATAAATGATAAATAATGTGAATATTTGGGGGAAATTTAATGTTCATTGGTCACTATAAAGTAAATAATTCAAGGGGACTAAAAAATGAATCAAGGAAGTAAATTTCAATACTATCATTGGAAAAATTTATCATAAACCATCCAAAGGAACAATTATGATGGAATCAATATAAAATATCCCAAGTGGAGTAAAAATATATGTATGTTGTTGTTGATGAATAGAAATACTATAAAAATATATTTAAAAAATTATTAAGGAAAATATACTTTTAATTTTGAAAATAATTTTGAAAATATTTATAATTGAAAATCACTTTTAAAAACATTTACTTTAAAAACAACTTTCAAAACTTATATGGGAATCTTTAAATCTTTGATTGATCATGACAACAGGAAATACTATACATGTCATGCATATTAAAAAAGGTATAGATTATTTTCATGTTTTCATTAAAATACAAAAGGGAGTTTTTTAAAAAACTAAATGAAATTATTTTGAATTTATTTTGTAAAAAATAATTTAATAAATCATTTTAAAGAGTTTAAAAACTTTTTTGAAAAAATGTTTAGAAAATAGATTTCCGACCAAAGAGAGAAATGAATTTGGGTTTTCTTAAAAAAATTATAAAACATTTTAAGTACCAAAGAGTGAAAAATAGTACTATTACTTGAAAAATAACAAGAATAATCATATTAGAATAAAATTAAAGGTTTAATTTAACAATTATATAATAATTTCCTTCAAAAAAAATCAAGTTTAAATAATGATAAATAAAATGTGATTGTGAAGTAAACCCTGCAAAAGATCATAATGTTGAAGTGAGAATAAACCAATGAATCAACTATGTGTATCAAATAAAAATCCATATAAAACAAGTTCAATAAAATAATAGATATCCAAAATTCAATACATGCATAATCTTAGAATATTAATTACAATGAGGAAGTAATATAACCCAATGAAAAGGAATCAGTTTATGAAATCATTTACCGCTTGGTAACTTTTAATTAAAATATCCTTAAATGAAATAATTCAAATTAAAACATAAAATACCAAGAATAAGGATTTATTAAAGATATTAAATTTAAAATTGGTATTATATATACCATATAAAAGAAACTTGGTGCATAACATTATAATATTCCTCAATGAAATGAAATTGAGACGGAATCCCTTACCTTATATTTCTCTTTGGTTGAACATTATTTAACCTCCTATATAATGTTTTTAAGAATTTTAATAACTTATTATGGAACCATTATCATGTTTATAATATCATATATTATCCTTTTATAACATATTATTACCCTCTCATTAATAATCTTTCATTATTTTCATCATTTCGGGGGTTAATTACCTTGTTTTTCGAGTCTGTTTTGACTTTTTTTATTGTTATTGTTACTTAGATCATGATTTCATCATCTTCATAATGTAAAATATGATTTAAATATTATATATATTCATTATATATGTATTTATATTAATCCATAAATTTGAGAGATAGGAAATTAAATACACCGTTCGTGGAGACGATAGGTCATACGTACGCATGAATGTTGTTTCCATTTTTTTGTTGTATTAAAAAAATGAAAAGTAAATAATGTATATGTATATTATAATTAATGTATAATATTTATTTTATATATGTCACATATGTTTATTTAATTAATATTTGAGTCATTTCATGTAAATCATGAATGTATTTCATCTCTTTGAGGTGGCGGTAGTCCAGAAGTCCACAAATGATGTTATTATATTCCCAAAAAATGGAATGCATGGATTTATGTCTTATATAATAATTACATAAAAATAAATAAATTATAAATATCATATATACCATATATAAACTATAAATCCCTTATTATTTTCAACCTTTAAAGGTGGTAATGGAAGAGCGAACGACATTGGTTCGCGAGGCGGTAGTCCGTCGTACACATGAATGATGATTGTACATCCCATGTGATGAAAGTGTGTGAGGTTTTAGGTTGTAATATTAGCATAAAAAATATAATTATATTTAATATTCTTATATTAATATATAATCATGATATAATAATAATTTAATTAGTAGATAATGAAATAAAACAAATGTGCTCAAAGGAGAATGTTACCTCTTTTTCAGGTAACTCCTTTTCGTTTATACCAAAAGACTTCCTTAGTTGGATTTATTCTCAAATTGATGATTTTAGGATTATGGGAGGGATTTTAGGATCTTATTTTGTCAGGTTTTTAATGGAAGAAAGGCTTTACAGTTGTGAATAAGTGAGGGGAGTGAGTGCCTTTTTATGGTGGAGGAGGAGTGTCATTCTTGTAAATATAAAAAAGAAAACACTATTGGGAGGTCATCCTTACATAATGTTCCATAAATATTTAAAAATAATTTATTTTTAGGGTAATTATGTTTTATAAAAACCTCCACCACACAAAAATAAGTTCATTTTTATAATTTTGTTCTTTAACTTCTAAGTTTCCCTACTTTTACCATTTTGGTTTTTATTAAGGTAACTAGTTTTCTAACCTAAGTATTTTTATCCATTAAGACCAAAATAAAATTATTATTTATATATAATAATGAATCAATGATTATAAATAATATATATAATTTATACAATTAAAATCCCAAGTGTTTTGGAAATTAAATTTAACACAAGCACAAGTAACGTGCAAAAACACTACTTAAACCATAATTGTGCTAACAGTGTTTCTTTTAGTATTTAACGGTAAATATTTTATTATAATGGAATATTTGTCCCATTAATGGAATATATTTTATATTTCATAAAATTTAAAAATAAATTTACAAAATATTGGTTTTTTAGGAATTTTAAATCAATTAATAAAATGTCATTTATTATAAAATAACATTAATGTCAATTTAGATATTATTAAATTAATTCTAATTTAAAAATATCAAGAAAATTTTGTAATTCAAATAAAATAAGTTAAAATATATGTAACATGATATATTAATCTAAAAAATTATGGAATCACAATAATTCACTCAATTTTATTCACTTTTAATATTTTTAGTATCATTTCTCTTAGTTAAGTATTAACTAAATAGTTACAACGTTGGAATTTCTAAAGCAGTAAAAATAATTACATAATCTATAAAAAATAAATATAAATTATTATGATAACAATAAATCATTTATTTTTCAAAAGTATATGTATAACCAAGAATATTATGTTTTTTCCATATCTTGGGGCTTTATAAATATTAATGGTAAGTAAAGTTCCTTTTTTCCTTACTTAACTTATTATATAGGTCACTTTCATGGAATAGTGCTCCAATAACTCATAAAAGTAAAAAAGAGAGGTGATATGGTATAAAAATGGTCATAAAATGGATTTTGGACAAGTCTCTAGGTCTTGTTTCCCCTTAATATTAAATTTTAACCATCAAGTAAACTTGTTTTTACTTTAATCGTTGTAATTTAATTTAATTTCTTTCAATGATATTTTTGGTAAAAAACTAAGTTGATCCTATTATAAATTATAAATTATTAGGATTAAAAATATGGACCCCATTTTTCTAAATTAAAATTACAGAATTGGTATAAATTAATTTAAAATAAATCTCTTGGATGGGATGAGACAGCGGGTTTTTAAAGTGAAAATGTTCAAAAGTTCACTAAGTTTTTATATCTAAATTAAATATAAAAATGATTCCAATTACCTGAATTTTATTAATATATTTTTTTTATCTAATAATACCTTAAAACTAATTAAAAATATAATTTAATACAATAAAATATTTAGATGAAAAGTCAGTTTTCAATTAAAATTTAGTATTTTTCACTATTTGTCAAAAAATGAAACTACTTATAAAAATACCAAAATTTCACCCTAATATAATTTTTAAATTCAAATTTTAAAAATTAAGTTTATTTTTACATATAAAATTTATAAAATTTAGTTTTAAAATAGGTACGTCATTAAAAGGCGTAAAAACAACCTTTAGAAAAATATAGTTTTTATACAAAAAATTAGATTTGTTCTTATCTTATGCCTATAAAACCTATTGGATGAATGTAAAAAAAATTGATTAAATATATAAAATTTAAATTTAATTAATATCATTCACTAATATTGATTAATTTAATTTATTAATATAAAACATCTTGGTGAGCATAAAATAGTTTTTCATAAAAACACATCGTTTATATTAAATTGGGTTCTACATTCATTTATAACACCAAATAATTATATAAAAATATGTAAAAAAAATATTTTAGATATTTATTTAATCCTTTTAAAACATTTAATTAAGACATCTAGTTGATAACTATCACATAAAATAGTAATATTAATTCTATATTATAGTTTGGTAAAACTCGTTATTGTGTGTAACACAAGCTAACTCAGTGTTGTGTACATTGAAAGCTATATCATGGATTTAATTTATGTTAAATAGTAAATATATTATAATGTATCAGGATATTATATTCCCTTATATTCTTTTTTTCATTTCATACGTGTTATCGAATAAAATGTTATTCTTTTAGAATTTTCAGGGTGTTACATTACGCTTTTGTAAAAATGTCAAAAATAACCCATTTGGAAGACATTTAAAAGTATTATTTTAAAACATTAATAAATAAATTAAAATGTGGTTTAAATTTAATGTTAACATAAATTTTATAATATTAATATCATACTTGAAACATTTTAAGGAACATAGATTTGGAGGGAAAATAGAATAAAAACTTTTAATCTTTTAAAATAAGGTTTTAAAGATAAATCCCTTACCTCATCTCCCAACTTCCCATGTACATTCAACTCCTATATAATGAAATTATATTAATTTTTTACTTTATTAATAAATTTTTTATGTTTTATTCCATTAGAAAAATCACTTTTATTTCATTGATTACTATGTCTTATATAGTTACTAAATCAATTAAGTTTATGTTGGACATTTTGAGGACGTTCGGTTCATAATCCCCAAAAAAACTTTGGTAGGTTGAGCCTAGTAAAAGGATTAATTATTTAATCATATAAATAATAATAATCATGTCATAATTACCATTTTCATACATAAAATATAATTTTATATTCATCCATGAAAATTGGTCATGAAAAAAAATATTATCTCGCAAGGTGGTTGATCGTACATACACATGAGCGATGTTTTAACTTTTTTTGATGAAAAATAAAGAAAAAATAAAATATTATATTTTCATAATTATTATAATTTCATAAAAATAAAATAACATCATTAATTACATCCTCGTGGTCATCCAAGAGAGGTAGTTTTTGAAGAACAAAGTGCATCGCTATGTGAAGACGATGGATCGTATGTACACAAAAATTAATTTATATTGATTTAATTTTTAAGTTCATTTAGAAAATAATTATATATTTATAATATATGGTAAATATAAGTATAAATAATCTCATATAATAAAATTTATAAAATTTTTGGTGGTGTTTTAACCCTTATATCTTAATTTTAACCTCTCATTAACCCTTTTGACAATTACCACAATATCAAAAAAAATTACACTTTAGGGGTAAATAAAGTAATAATAAAATTAAAAGTGAACCATAAGTGGATATTTTTTTATATTAATGACTGTATCTCATTAACATGGATAAATATAATATTTTTATTAATTTTATATCATTTAATAAAATTTTATTTAACATAAAATACCATTAAAGTTGTTTTTGAGACTATTCACATAATTTGACTTTAAAAAATATCAATATAATAATTTAATTAGAATAAAAAAAATTAAATCATCAAAAATAAATTATATTTATCTAAAAAATTATTTTAACACCATAACTTACCCCAAAAATGTAACACCCCAAGATTTCATAGTGTGTTATTTCTTCAAAATAATTCAATAACTTACACTACACGCAACACTGAGTTCAATCACACCATGACTTACAAAAAAAAATCCATTCAAAAGAGGTTATGAATAGTATTATCTAAATTTTAAACTTTATATAATCCTTATAATTTTAGAATCAATATTATGAGTTTCTTAGATATAATGCAAGAACAAATTCATTTTTAGTATTGCACTTTTATCAACTTTTAATAGTGAACCCTTTTTAAATACAATATTTTAAACTTTTTGACTAAATGGGGACATCAAAAATTTAAAATGAAACATCCCAAGCTTCCACGGTACACTTTCTTTGAATAATATAGTAGCGTGTGTTGTACGCAACCTTGAGTTTTAACACACACCACAACCAATCAAACTAGTCGTTATGAATAGTAATACCTACTTTTTAAAATTATATATATTTTATATTTTAAAATGGACTTCATATTTGGATTCGGAATATCGAATTTAGCCTAAGGTGAAATTTTGGTACATTTCGGATAACTTTCATATTTTGATGAATAGTGAAAATTACTAAATTTTAATTAAAAACAACTTTTTTAATCAAAATAATTAATAGTGATAAATTATGAATTTTAGTGGTTTTAAAGTATATTTAGAATATATTTTTACCATTTAATATAATGTTGGTCATTGGACATAATTTTACAATTAAACCGAACATAAACAAGTGTCAATCTTTTGATAGTTATTATCTCTTAAAAACACGCTTTTTGTTTTGACAGCGGGAATTAATTTTAAATTAATTTCTGCCACTTCTGTGTTTTGAATTTAGAAAAATGGATTCCATATTTGGAATCAGGATGTTCAAATTGTGTAAATAGGTAACTTTTATTTTTAGACATTTTGAATAATTACTGAGGTAAATATTTTATTTACCATGGTTAAGGGTAAATCCGGTAAATAAGGGTTAAAAAAATAATATTATAATAATACTAAATTACCCTAAAACGTGTCTTAACCCTATTGGTTGTTACATGGTCGACCATGGGCATCTTTGGGTCGATTTTGGGACCCCATGGATCCACTTGTAAGTGATAATGACACTTTATTTTAATTAAGTTAAAATGAATACAAAAATGACACAAGCATATATCTTTTATAAAAACAATTGTTACATAGGGTTATATATGTTGGATTTTAGATTATAAATATTCATTAGAAAGATAAAAATATTTCCTACATAATTCTATTTTATTTATAATTTTTAGACATTAAATAATTTATTTTATTTATGACACAATGATGATGCAGTAATTACTATAATAGTGAAAAATTAAAATAATTGATATTATAAATACCCAAATAAATATAATATGAAACTTTTAATGAATTAAACTAATTTTCTAGGATAATATGATATATTAGGATTTATTTAATTGACTTTTTTTGAAGTAATCAATCTGTTATGAGTTTCAAAAAAATCAACTATTGAATAGTGTCAAAATTGACATAAAAGAGTTCTTAAAACAAATATTATATTATTAATTGATATTAAATTCCTAAAAATCTAAGGTTCGGCCAAGAGACTTATATCATGATAGGTTCATCATTAATGTACCACTTGGGGGTCGCTTGGAAGTATATAGTAAGTTTATTAACCATATTATATAAAAATACAAAGAGACATTGTAAAAGTGAAACTAATTAACTTAGAGTTAATACTTAAAGATAAGGTTAATATAAGTACCCAAACCTGTCTAAATTATATTGGTTGAGTGTTTTTCGACCTATCCCCACCTTAACCTTTGAATAATCAACTTTGGAGCCATTAGAAACCGAATATGAATTTATTATAAATTAATATTTCTAGCTTTTCCAAAGGTGCCCCTCACCCCTCTTATAAAAGGTCACTCCTCCTTCTCATTTCTTCACAACTCTAAAGCCTTTTGGTTCGGCCAAACTCTGCCCAAATACTCTCCCAACATCCCTCACTACAACCTAGAGGCCTTAGTTTGATCAGAAAGCCAACCTAAGGATCCCTTTTGATCAAATCAAAAGGAAGAACCCGAAGAAGAGGTAATGATTTCACCACCCTTCTCCAAGTTCATTTCTTCTTCCACTTCTTCTTCCTTTGTTCTTACCATTCTAAAATAATAACTCCAGTATCTTACATATACTGTGATGTTATTATAAATATGGTACAACCATATTCATTATTCTATCCACCCTTTGAATAACATGTCACCATACGTGCGTACGTACGGACTACCGTCTCCACGTCGTGGTGTAATTGTTATTCAATATAATATTATTTGGATGGGTATAATAATGATGTGTAACTCATTTAAATAATAAATATAACATGTTAATGATTCTGTATATATGATATACCATCCATTTATATATTATTTTAATATCAAAAGAATGATATTGTCGCTCGTGCGTACGTACGGACTACCGTCTCCACGAACGCGATGAGATTCATTCTCCATCGTATCCATTCAAGTATAATTATCATTTGATGATTTAAAAATGATGTTTAAGGACTAGATATCATTCTGGATATGAATAAGATACAACAACCATGGTTTATGTAACAAAACATATAAAAGAAAATGAGTAAGTTAACTCCCGAAACGACGATAATTCTAAGATATTATTAACAAATCAATGTTAAAAGATCATATATGATATCATATTAATATATATGATTCTTGTATAATTTAATAACAACTATTTCACCATTATACAGGTGGTTAACCTACCCCAACCAAGGAAAAGTACAAGGTAAGGGGTTTTCATCTCACTCCTTATTCCCGTGAGATTCATGCCATATTGCCACCATCACCTTTTGTGTGGTGTATGTACTACCCATAATTATATTCTTTGTGTAATACACTCTAATTTATGTGTATTTACATATTCATTGTATGATACCTCTTTCATGGGTTGTATTTTTCATAAGTTACCAAATTGGTAAGGGTTTACTTTACAACCTCTTCATTATCCAAGGTTGTTTATACGTAATAATCTACTGGGATCTCTTTATCATCCACATCCATGTTTCTTAAAAATGCATTTCAAAACATTTTTACTATTTACTAGAATATGAGTTAAAGTCATTTATACCCTTTTTGACTTTTATAAGTGGTTTATAAAGGAATCTTTCGGTCGTTTTCAAAACAAGGTCCTTTTTAACCTTTTCGAAAGAATTAAGGTAAGAATGTTTTTTTTAACTTATACGGCGGGTGCGGCTATTTTCCGCCGTTATAAAATCTTCAAAGTTTCCCTTAAAATCTTATAAGAATATTTTCAAAGAAAATGTTTTATTTTATATGGATCTTAAATTATTTCAAAGGAGATATTTCTTTAAAAAGAATTTTGATTTCATCTATGTCAACATCCTTTGATGGATTTTAAGATTATTTGAAGTTGATTTATTATGATACAAAACTTCTATATTGTATTGAAGGTTTTGTGATATGTTTGACTATGGATGTGCTATTTTTATACCATTCATAGTTTATGGTGAAAGTATTGACATTTCGTATGCTAGTTTTAATACGAATGTTTATGTTATGTTTAAACCTTTTCATATGGGAATGCATTGGACTTAATATGTGACGGGTGGAGCCTGCTATAGCTCCTCGATGCATCGGTAGGTCTCATGAGACAAACTAGTGTCTTGGCACAAGGCCTTGACAAAATCTTATTTGTAGTCTTGGCACGAGGCCTTGACTATGTGGTTATGATAGTCTGGCATTATGCATTCCAACATTATGAAAGTGGTTATTGATTTTTGCATGTGATTATTCGATTAGTAGAATATCCATGTGAATAAGTAAATGGCATTATTTCATTTTACTTTTGTCATACTATGTTGAAGTTCAAGTTTAAAAGGCTTTTGTTTTAGTAATTCATTGCCTTAAATGTTTATTCTTATTTATGAAAGTTTCCGCTATATTGTTATCCTTACTGGGCATTTGAGCTCACCCCTTTTCTATGTTTTATTTTTCCCAGGAAGTGAAGAAGTAAATTATGAATGACCTACAGGGATATTATGTGGGGATATGAGTGTGGATTATGGAGACATTATGTTATTGTAGTAGTTTTTCATTTTATTATGTAATGTAAAACTTATGAATATATCTAGTGTTTCCAAGGCTACTAAACCAATCGGTCTTTCGAGATTTGATCTTTCTTGTGATCATGCCAATGTTACGAAGTAATGCACCGACTCTGGGTAGCTGGGGTCGGGGCGTTACAGTTGGTATCAGAGGAAGTTTAGTACAAACCTTGGAAGCTAGATTTAGATAAACTCTGATTAGAGCACGTAGACCTAAGATGAACTTTGAGGATTAGTATAGAAGAACTTCCTAGAATTTTGGTATTGTAGAGATTTTGTGAGTTTTCCAAGCAATACATCCCTTTCTGGATACGAGCAGGTAGAGGCGGCTCTGGCACAGATGTACCTAGGGGTAAAACCTGAAAACACCGCTTTGAGCTAGACTCGAACGGGAACTGGTGCACGACAACGGGCCTTGCTGCACTCTTGGTTACGACACTCCCGGGGGATATGCTTAGGATAACTCTCATTTTCTTTACAAATCATTATGAAGGGTTTATGAGTATATACTTCCTCAAAGAAAACATTTTTATGATTATGGATTATATCCATAAATAGTTCAATTTATGTTAAGTGTTTTATAAGTATGGGATTATGTATTTTGATTCATAAACTGATCTAGTTTATGCCATTGTTTAGAAATGGCGCCCAGTAGAAGGAATGAGAACTCCAGAAATACACATGATTCAAAGAGAAGGAAGGATCATATCTTTCATGGTATTAAGCTAGAATTTATAAGAGAAATAGTCTCCCATGTATTATCATCATATGAAGAAATAATATCATGTGTTGATAAGATAAGTAAAGAGTTTACTGAGTCCTATGGCTTTGAAGGGAATCAAGAGAAGAAAAGGATGGAAGAGAGAAAGATGGATAAAGGGAAAAAGGAAAAGAAGAATTTTCCCATATGTGGTAACTGTGGAAAGAAAAACCCTGGAACTTGCCTGAAAGGAATGGTAGTTTATTATAAGTGTGGAGGAAAAGGGCACAAAGTACGTGACTGCAAGGGTAAGAAAATGGTTTTAAATGTACAATGCTTCATTTGCAAGGAGTTTGGACACTACGCGAACCTATGTCCCAGTCATCAGACTATGCTGTAAATGATGTTATTGGATAATAATCAAGTTATGATACTACCACAGATGAAGAGGAATGATTAGAGTTCTTATGTTGATTATGTCAATTGAGTGTTGTATCAACAATGTACTTGTTACAATAATCATGGAGTATATAAGGATTGTACTGCAGTACTATTTCATTAAGGACTTGAGATTGTGTGGAACAAAGAAAAGTGACTCAATAGCAGGATAAATTTTTGGAAAATATATGGTTGAGAGAATGATAAACCATAATATAGTTCTGATACCGAGGTAGTGATTTTCGAATAATACATGATTATTTTGGAAAAAATATATTGGATATTCTTGACTACCTTGGAACTGATTAATGATTTGTATATTCCATCATTTTTGGGGTTTAAAACATTTTTGGATTGATGAAGTATATCCAGCATTCTATATGGAATAGGGGAGCATAAATGTAATCAATAAGGAATATGGTAATTCAAGATGTTTCAGTTTATTAAAAGAATACAAGATGAAGGTATTCATATGCTATTGCGGGGTAAAAAGGATCTATATTATGTTTACCTTCCTTATAAATGTTGGACTGTGAGTTTGGACATAAGTATTTTGGATAGTTCTAGTTTGGATTATTTTGGATTACCATAAAAGGAAAACCCGGAGGTCGGGCGGCAACCCGTCGCGTCCAGCAAGGCTGCGAGACTCGAACCCTCAACTGAAGGGCGACAAGGGTGTATCACCTACCACTGGCCCACGAGATGTCCTGGATTAAATAATGTAGTTTTTATTAAAAGATCTTGTAGATGAATTATAAATTCCTTTATTTTGGAACCCTATACGAATAGTGTAAATAGAATTTTTTTACATTCTATTATCTTTTAGAGTGAAAGATGAGTTTGTGGTAGAAATTTATTAATGGATAAAACTCTAATTATAAAGTAAGTATATCTCCTTATGATCTTAGCCAATCTCATAAATAAATTCCTCAATATTAATAAAAGCAACTTAGAACAAAAATGTTTTCCTAGATGGTACCTTAAATCATCACTAATTTATGGATTTGGGATTGTTGGCCTTTTCATAGCCATGTTCTCTACCACTCTCCATCAGATAATTGATGGTTAGATTTTTCTTCCATATCCATATTTTCCTACATGGAACCCTAGTATGAGTTATTTTCGGTAATCTTCATACTTTCGACTCTTTATTTTAAATAGAGGCCTCATTAATTCATTTTTCGATGTGGGATTTCAACTAAGATATTTTGAAACGTCAAAAATGTGTTATCCTAATATCCTATGTTTTGTTGAATCGATGGTATTTCAAATCATCATAGATTGATGAATTTAAGGACCTCAATTTTATACTTGTTTGTGATTGATGACCTCAATCACTACCTGTAAATATTTACGTTTTTCCTCCGATTATATGTCTCCAATTTCCACCAATGTTCTCCTAATCGAGATCATAATTTGGTGGTGACCCTTTCATTTCTCTTTTCCTCATATTAAGAATAAATTTTAGTAAACCAATTTCCGATGTGGGTTTTCCCACAAATATATTTTCTATTTTCAACCTTTTATTTTCGAAGAACAATTTCAAATTGCGAGGACGCAATTTATTGAAGGAGGGGAGAATGTAACACCCCAAGATTTCATAGTGTGTTATTTCTTCAAAATAATTCAATAACTTGCACTACACGCAACACTGAGTTCAATCACACCATGACTTACAAAAAAAAAGTCATTCAAAAGAGGTTATGAATAGTATTATCTAAATTTTAAACTTTATATAATCCTTATAATTTTAGAATCAATATTATGAGTTTCTTAGATATAATGCAAGAACAAATTCATTTTCAGTATTGCACTTTTATCAACTTTTAATAGTGAACCCTTTTTAAATACAATATTTTAAACTTTTTGACTAAATGGGGACATCAAAAATTTAAAATGAAACATCCCAAGCTTCCACGGTACACTTTCTTTGAATAATACAGTAGCGTGTGTTGTACGCAACCTTGAGTTTTAACACACACCACAACCAATCAAACTAGCCGTTATGAATAGTAATACCTACTTTTTAAAATTATATATATTTTATATTTTAAAATGGACTTCATATTTGGATTCGGAATATCGAATTTAGCCTAAGGTGAAATTTTGGTACATTTCGGATAACTTTCATATTTTGATGAATAGTGAAAATTACTAAATTTTAATTAAAAACAACTTTTTTAATCAAAATAATTAATAGTGATAAATTATGAATTTTAGTGGTTTTAAAGTATATTTAGAATATATTTTTACCATTTAATATAATGTTGGTCATTGGACATAATTTTACAATTAAACTGAACATAAACAAGTGTCAATCTTTTGATAGTTATTATCTCTTAAAAACACGCTTTTTGTTTTGACAGCGGGAATTAATTTTAAATTAATTTCTGCCACTTCTGTGTTTTGAATTTAGAAAAATGGATTCCATATTTGGAATCAGGATGTTCAAATTGTGTAAATAGGTAACTTTTATTTTTAGACATTTTGAATAATTACTGCGGTAAATATTTTATTTACCATGGTTAAGGGTAAATCCGGTAAATAAGGGTTAAAAAAATAATATTATAATAATACTAAATTACCCTAAAACGTGTCTTAACCCTATTGGTTGTTACATGGTCGACCATGGGCATCTTTGGGTCGATTTTGGGACCCCATGGATCCACTTGTAAGTGATAATGACACTTTATTTTAATTAAGTTAAAATGAATACAAAAATGACACAAGCATATATCTTTTAGAAAAACAATTGTTACATAGGGTTATATATGTTGGATTTTAGATTATAAATATTCATTAGAAAGCTAAAACGATTTCCTACATAATTATATTTTATTTATAATTTTTAGACATTAAATAATTTATTTTATTTATGACACAATGATGATGCAGTAATTACTATAATAGTGAAAAATTAAAATAATTGATATTATAAATACCCAAATAAATATAATATGAACCTTTTAATGAATTAAACTAATTTTCTAGGATAATATGATATATTAGGATTGATTTAATTGACTTTTTTCGAAGTAATCAATCTGTTATGAGTTTCACAAAAATCAACTATTGAATAGTGTCAAAATTGACATAAAAGAGTTCTTAAAACAAATATTATATTATTAATTGATATTAAATTCCTAAAAATCTAAGGTTCGGCCAAGAGACTTATATAATGATAGGTTCATCATTAATGTACCACTTGGGGGTCTCTTGGATGTATATAGTAAGTTTATTAACCATATTATATAAAAATACAAAGAGACATTGTAAAAGTGAAACTAATTAACTTAGAGTTAATACTTAAAGATAAGGTTAATATAAGTACCCAAACCTGTCTAAATTCTATTGGTTGAGTGGTTTTCGACCTATCCCCACCTTAACCTTTGAATAATCAACTTTGGAGCCATTAGAAACCGAATATGAATTTATTATAAATTAATATTTCTAGCTTTTCCAAAGGTGCCCCTCACCCCTCTTATAAAAGGGCACTCCTCCTTCTCATTTCTTCACAACTCTAAAGCCTTTTGGTTCGGCCAAACTCTGCCCAAATACTCTCCCAACATCCCTCACTACAACCTAGAGGCCTTAGTTTGATCAGAAAGCCAACCTAAGGAGCCCTTTTGATCAAATCAAAAGGAAGAACCCGAAGAAGAGGTAATGATTTCACCACCCTTCTCCAAGTTCATTTCTTCTTCCACTTCTTCTTCCTTTGTTCTTACCATTCTAAAATAATAACTCCATTATCTTACATATACTGTGATGTTATTATAAATATGGTACAACCATATTCAGTATTCTATCCACCCTTTGAATAACATGTCACCATACGTGCGTACGTACGGACTACCGTCTCCACGTCGTGGTGTAATTGTTATTCAATATAATATTATTTGGATGGGTATAATAATGATGTGTAACTCATGTAAATAATAAATATAACATGTTAATGATTCTGTATATATGATATACCATCCATTTATATATTATTTTAATATCAAAAGAATGATATTGTCGCTCGTGCGTACGTACGGACTACCGTCTCCACGAACGCGATGAGATTCATTCTCCATCGTATCCATTCAAGTATAATTATCATTTGATGATTTAAAAATGATGTTTAAGAAATAGATATCATTCTGGATATGAATAAGATACAACAACCATGGTTTATGTAACAAAACATATAAAATAAAATGAGTAAGTTAACTCCCGAAACGACGATAATTCTAAGATATTATTAACAAATCAATGTTAAAAGATCATATATGATATCATATTAATATATATGATTCTTGTATAATTTAATAACAACTATTTCACCATTATACAGGTGGTTAACCTACCCCAACCAAGGAAAATTACAAGGTAAGGGGTTTTCATCTCACTCCTTATTCCCGTGAGATTCATGCCATATTGCCACCATCACCTTTTGTGTGGTGTATGTACTACCCATAATTATATTCTTTGTGTAATACACTCTAATTTATGTGTATTTACATATTCATTGTATGATACCTCTTTCATGGGTTGTATGTTTCATAAGTTACCAAATTGGTAAGGGTTTACTTTACAACCTCTTCATTATCCAAGGTTGTTTATACGTAATAATCTACTGGGATCTCTTTATCATCCACATCCATGTTTCTTAAAAATGCATTTCAAAACATTTTTACTATTTACTAGAATATGAGTTAAAGTCATTTATACCCTTTTTTACTTTTATAAGTTGTTTATAAAGGAATCTTTCGGTCGTTTTCAAAACAAGGTCCTTTTTAACCTTTTCGACAGAATTAAGGTAAGAATGTTTTTTTTAACTTATACGGCGGGTGCGGCTATTTTCCGCTGTTATAAAATCTTCAAAGTTTCCCTTACAAGCTTATAAGAATATTTTCAAAGAAAATGTTTTATTTTATATGGATCTTAAATTATTTCAAAGGAGATATTTCTTTAAAAAGAATTTTGATTTCATCTATGTCAACATCCTTTGATGGATTTTAAGATTATTTGAAGTTGATTTATTATGATACAAAACTTCTATATTGTATTGAAGGTTTTGTGATATGTTTGACTATGGATGTGCTATTTTTATACCATTCATAGTTTATGGTGAAAGTATTGATATTTCGTATGCTAGTTTTAATACGAATGTTTATGTTATGTTTAAACCTTTTCATATGGGAATGCATTGGACTTAATATGTGACGGGTGGAGCCCGCTATAGCTCCTCGATGCATCGGTAGGTCTCATGAGACAAACTAGTGTCTTGGCACAAGGCCTTGACAAAATATTATTTGTAGTCTTGGCACGAGGCCTTGACTATGTGGTTATGATAGTCTGGCATTATTCATTCCAACATTATGAAAGTGGTTATTGATTTTTGCATGTGATTATTCGATTAGTAGAATATCCATGTGAATAAGTAAATGGCATTATTTCATTTTACTATTGTCATACTATGTTGAAGTTCAAGTTTAAAAGGCTTTTGTTTTAGTAATGCATTGCCTTAAATGTTTATTCTTATTTATGAAAGTTTCCGCTATATTGTTATCCTTACTGGGCATTTGAGCTCACCCCTTTTCTATGTTTTATTTTTCCCAGGAAGTGAAGAAGTAAATTATGAATGACCTGCAGGGATATTATGTGGGGATATGAGTGTGGATTATGGAGACATTATGTTATTGTAGTAGTTTTTCATTTTATGATGTAATGTAAAACTTATGAATATATCTAGTGTTTCCAAGGCTACTAAACCAATCGGTCTTTCGAGATTTTATCTTTCTTGTGATCATGACAATGTTACGAAGTAATGCACCGACTCTGGGTAGCTGGGGTCGGGGCGTTACAAAAAATATTACTTTTAGAGTTTTTAAAATCATTTAATTTATTTTTCTACTCCTTACACAATCACTATATCGGTGTTGGGTTAACATTTAAGGTAACTATTTAATTACTAAAAATTAAAAAAAATCATAATAAAAAAATTATTCAAATTAAAATAACCTTCTATAACCTTTTGTAACTTATTTTTATCCCTATGAAAACAAATTAGAGATATTAAAATCAAGAAAGTGACATTTTGGATTTATTCTTTACTAAAAATAATATAAAGGTATTTATCAAAGAAAAATGGAACCAAAATGAAACCTTTTATAATATTTGAAGATTTTTTCTAACTAAAATCATCCAAAATATTAAAATTAAGTATTAGGGTTATTTTAAATCCTTTTCACATTATTTTTAACCCTGGATAACCAAATTTACCCTTTATTGTGGTGATAAGTTTTACTATGATTACTATTCATTATGACAAAAAAAGTTGAGATATTTACCAAATTTGGACATGATGATTCAAAATATGAAATATTTTTTTTTTTCAAATTCAATTCCTTTAAGTGATAAATATTAATTTTAAAATAAACTCTCAAAACACGATGAAAAACAGTTTTTTGAAAAAATGTATTTTTAAGTATAAAAATGTTTCTATTCAAAAATTAATAATAATATCAATAAAAATATAAATAATTGGATTTAGTTTAATAAAAATTAAATAATGAAATTTTAAATCCAATTCAAAAAAAATGGATCTTTTTAAATTCCTTAAAATAAATGGGAGCTTTCAATAAAATTGGTATTTTTCATTATTCACTTAAAAATAAATATTTTCAAAAAAATACCAAAATTTCACCCTAATAAAATTTTAATATATTGATTTAAAAAATGAGATCCTTTTATAAAATAAAATTCATAAAAGTGTTAGAAATTAATTATAATATTCACTTCACATAAAGCAATAAAACCCATTTTTGAAGAAAATATTTTTTGAAAGAAAAAATGAATTTACTAAAAAATTGAGTGCTTATTTCATAATAATTAATAAAAAAATTATTGAGTAGGAAATTTATATATATATATATATATCATAATTAATTTACCCATATTTATACCCTTTAATTCAATAGCCAGGTTATAACAGTCATATTAAATAATAATATTTCATGATCATTAAATTTCGGTGTTACATGTCATGTATGATATCAAACATAATCTTTTTTTAAAATATTAGGGTATTGTATTCTACCCCCTTAATGAAATTACATCCTTTAAATTTTATCTCATGTCCCATAAAAAGGGTTTAAAACATTTTTAACACCAATTCCAAGGAGTGAATGATAAAACATATGATCATGAAAAGAAAAACCTTTTTTATTTTTAGTTTTTTAATATCTTTGTTGGAAAATAACATCATAAAAATGGATAATAAGACATAATTTTCAAAAAGAGGAAAATAAAATGGGAATATTACCTAGAATAACACATAATCAGGTTCACAAATATGGATAACATTGGTAGGGATTGAAAATATATAATTGGAAAGAATATTCATTTAACAGATAACATTATACTTTTTTAGAAGTGAAGAGACCATTCATTCATCAAAAATGATCTTAAAAGGATAAAATTTTTATTTCAAGATATTTTCCCTAGATTTGAGGTATTATTTTTCTATCAAGATAGAGAACACAAAAAAAATATACTTGATTTATTTCAATTTCATATGCATGATTTCAAACCTTGGTTATGCTTCAATAAATTTCCCCTTCAATTACATCTATTATTCTAAGAAATGAATTTTAAAAATGAAATTTTAATCCCTAAAGTACTAAAATCATCTTTTAATGAATCACATGATCCCTAACAGGATAACAAGTTATTACTCCTATCTTTATACATTAACCAAAACCAAAATGGTTAGCATGGGGTAAGATTATATCCAATACAAAGAAATAATACATTAATCTTAAAATCCTAAATAATAACACCCAAAATAAAACATTAAAATTTTCATAAATAACTAACCTTAAAAATCTTTAAAATATTTCTAACCAATTTTAAAACCCAAAAATCATAAGGACTTGATCATAGATTATTATTTCATCAACTTAATATTTATATCCAAACAGAATTAGTCACTCATAAATTCATGTACCCAAAAATTTATTTCTACTAATCACATAATCTCCAAAATATGCTAATATTTTCCATAAATAACCTGAATCACCATAAATACAAAATAAATTCCAATATACTTCTGAAATATAATTCATCCTTTATTCCTCAAATAAAATCCCATCTTAGCTAAAATTATTTCCATTTACCATAATCATATAATATTTCCAAAATTGTTAAATTCTTCAAAAATATTATTAATCACATAGTCACCAAATAACTTTTCTAACACATGGTTATCTCTAAGATAAAATATATTTTCCCAAAATGTAATAACTATTTTATCCCAATTAAATATAATTACCTCAACATCAAATATCATCTAAACCCTAAACTTTATAAATAACTTTTAACTTATTTCCATAAAATATAAAATCATTATTCCAAAAATAACCTTTCTACTATAATATAAACTAAAATTAAAGGCTACAGATACCTCAAACATTTATCAAAACTCAATAAATTTCTTTCAAAGTATCATTAATCACCTTAAAATCACTTCACTCAAAACTGAAAAAAAGGGTGTCTATGTATTTGAACTTATGAAATCCATAACTCTTAAGTTAACCTCACATGAAAACATCATAATCTCTAAAGTTATCTAAAATCCCCTCTGATACCAACTATAACAACCTCGAACACACACTCTTGAATTCATTGTTGAAAACATAGTATTTATATTTCTAGATTTAATACCGATAAACATGACCTAGTTTTAGCCATAAAAACATACAACATTAAATGGAAATATTGGATCAATCATATACCCAATTACCTTTTAGGTTTATAATTTTAAATAATTAGGACAAATTCTTGCATAAAAAAGTGAATATTTCCTCAAAGTATCCATTTTTCCCACACACAAAAGTTCTTTATAAAGATACACTTTCTTTGTTCAAGGTAACTCCCATATTAAGAAATATGACTTTATTAATGTTTCTATTAATCCTTAATACTTGTGAAAAATCATTTTAAAATTTAGTATAATCAAAAAAATCTCATTAAGGGACATATATAACAAAGAAAAGGAACCAGTTAGTCTATTTCAAAACCATGAGATCATATAAGATAGTTTTCCTTTAATATAATAAACTATGAACTAAAATAATAATTTACTTAAGCATGAATTCAAATTTAATACTCAAATTTTTTCATAAAACAATTTATAGGAAAACATGTGGTCAAAATAATGATCTTGAGGGTTTATTAGAAAACATGATAATTCATGAAAAAAAATCTTAAAAACAAAACTTTTACCCTTAAAGGGCTTAATCATTCCTTTAAAAAAAGATCATTATCTTACATTATAAAATAAAAATATTTATATGAAATTTAATTTTTAATAAAATTAAATTCATGAAGTTTCTTTGGGACACCATCTTTATAAAACCCTTATAAGAACCCTTAAAAATAGTATAACCTACTCAGTTAATTCCATTATAATTATCAGGAGATTATAATCATTATCCAATGCATTTGATAGATATAATGGGATCAAACATCATCATAAACAATGTAAAAGGACCAAAAGATAAATAAAACATAAATAATATTATATTCACATCATAAAATATCATAAAATATTATGTTTAAGATATATACAGAAACACTTTTAGGCTTCATGAAAAAGTAAGGATAAACTAATTTTTCTTTGATAACTCTTTTAAAAAATCCCAAATGAACAAAAAATAGGATATTATTTTTTAAAATCAATAAAAATAATAGAGTAATATTCTTAAATAATAACAGTCACAATGATAGGAAATTTTTCTCATTTCATATACATTAAAAAATATTCCTTTCACACTTTCATAAAAATGTAAAAAAAATAAACCATTTGGAAAATGTTTAAAAGTATTATTTTAAAACATTCATAAGAAAGTTAAAAATGGTTTAAAATTAATTTGAACAAACATTTAAAAATATAAATAACATACTTGAAACATTTTAAGAAACATGGATATAAAGGGAAAATGGAAGAAAAACTTTTAAACTTTTAAAATAGGGATTTAAAGAAAAATTCCTTACCGCATCTCCCAACTTTCCATGTTTGTGATTTAAATCCCAAATAATGAAATTGTATTAATCATTTAATTTATTTATAAACTTTTTCATTTTTATTCCCTTATCATAATTTCTTTTATTTCATTTATTATCATGTTTTATATAGTTACTAAATCAATTAAGTTCTTATCAAACATTTTGAGGATGTTGGTTCATAATCCCAATAAAAACTTAGATAGGTTGGCCATGGTCAAATTTATTATTATTTCATAATATCCAAAATAATAACCATGAAATAATTATAATTTTTATATATCAAATACAATTTGAGAGCTAGTCATGAAAAGTGGTCATGAAAAACAAAATACATTGACTCATGAGGCAGTAGTTTTCACGTACACATGAGCGATATTTTTACTTTTAATTGGATTTATAATAAATAAATAAAATATTATATTATATTTACATAATAATTTTCATTTTACAAAAAAAATACCTTTATTAAATCCATCTCTGTGAGAGGTGGTTTTTGAAAAATGAAGTACATCGCTACTTGGAGATGGTAGTTTGTACGTACACATGTCTGATGGTTCCATTTTTAATGATAGAAATGGTATGAATATGGATGATATATTATATTTATATATTAATAATTATTTCATTAATATCATATATATACATTAAATCCATCATAATAACCAATAATGAAATTCGGTGATGGGAAACGAAATAAATTGGTTTGCGAGGTAGTAGTCTATATGTACGATTGAATGATAGTTTTGTTTCCCATTTTATGGTAAAATGATATGAATAAAGTTATGAAATTAAAATAATAAAATATTAATATATTGGAGATTTTTTTTAATTATATTGGAAGGTTTATAACATAATTGTAGTAGGTAAAAGAAAATAAAAATGAAAACACGTGATTTAGTTAATTGCCTCCTTTTTGAAGAACCTCCTTTAAATCTCTCATTAAGGATCATAGGGATAGTATTTTAAGAATACAAATACCTCTATAATGTTTCAAATTAATTTAATAAGAGTTTTTTGTATTTTTTTTTAGATAAATGGACCATGAATATAGGAGAGAGGCATCCTAGGAATTACTTAAAGTATTAAACTAATATAGATTAATTTTCATGTTAATGTGGAGCCAAATTGATATATTTATAATATAGAGTGAATATAATTATAAATAATATCATAAAATAAATTCTAAATAAGTTTAGATGATTTTTTAACCCTTATCTCTTAGTTTTAACCCCTCGTTAACCTTTTTGGTGATTATTGTGATATCAATGTTTATTACTCTATAGGGGTCACAAAAGTTTAAATAAAAGGATAATTAGACAATAGGTGAACAATGGTTGATATTATTGAACATATATAATTCACTTTTCAAAATATAAGATTTTTTTTAAATTTTAAATCATTTAATAAAATATTAGTTTACATAAAAAATTAAAGTCATTGCGAAGACTATTCACATAATTTGACTTTAAAAAATATCAATACACTAATGTGATTCAAATATAAAATTTTAAAAAATCACTAAAACATTATATTTATCTGAAAAAATATTGTAATACCATAAATTACCCCAAAAAATATTACTTTTTGAGTTTTTAATATCATTTACTTAATTTTTATACTTCTTGCACAAGCACTATATTGGTATTACGTAAGCATTTAAGGTAATTATACCATCAACAAAATGTAAAAAAAATTAATATAATGAAAAAAATATTAATATTCATAATAAAATTTTAAAACCATTCATAACTTGTTTTTATCCCTCTGAAAACATATTATAGATATTAAAATCAATAAAGTGACATTTTGGAATTATTTTTTTCTTAAAATAATATAAAGGTGTTTATTAAAGACAAAAAAAGCCAAATTTTTATATTTTAGAAAATTTTAAGGGGTGGTAAAACAACACTCATAAAAATGAATAAAATCAAGGTTTAGGGTTATTTTATAGCCTTTTAGCATTAGTTTTAACCTTAGTTAAACCAATTTAACATTTACTATGGTAATAAATTTTACCATAGTTACTATTCATTATGACCAAAAATAGATTTGAAATGTTTTCCAAATTTATGAATGATAATTAAAAATATTAAGTCCATTTTATCAATTTCAATCCTATATGTGGAATAAATTACTTTTAAAATAAACATGTAAAATGAAATGAAAAATGTTTTTCAAGATAAATGTATTTTTAAGTATAAAAAAAATTTATACCAAAATTAAGAATAATTTAAATTAAAAATAAATTTATTGTATTATATTTAGTAAAAATTAAATAATTAAATTTTAAAATAAATTCTAAAAAAATTAACATTTTAAATACTTGAAAATAAATGATAATTTTCTATAAAAATTTGTATTTTTCACTATCCATTGAAAAATTAATCTTTTTAAAAAAATCCCAAAATTTCACCCTAAGATAATTTTTATATTATTATTTAAAAAAATATATCATTTTTATAAAATAAAATTTCTAAAATTTTTAGAAATTAATTATAATATATGCATCACAAAATTCAATAAAAACATTTTTAATTAAAATGTATTTTTAAAGCATAAAATGAATTTACTAAAAAATGTTTTCTAGTTTACAAATAATTAATTAATAAATTTTTATTGAGTACTACCTTTATATATATATATATCATAATGTATTTACTCCTATGAATACCCACCAATTCAATGACTAAGTTATAATGGTCATATTAAATAATAATATTTCGTGGTTATTAAAGCTCAGTGTTGTGTGTCTTGTATGCTATCAAACACAGTATTACTTTAAAATATTAGGGTATTAAAATATTAAATGTTGATATATGAATGAATTACTTTTATATAACTTCAAACTATGTATCTCATCAATGATTATCATCATATCTCTTCTATCAACTTTGGGAAATTTTAATTTATCCCTGAATGGTTTGAATCTTTTTTGAAATATCTTAAATAGGATCTAGTCCTAGCATCTTGGGATCTCCAAATTCATCCCAACATGTTGTATTTATACACATATTCCCATACATAACCTCTTATTATTCCATTTTAATGATAAAATTGAAATTATTAATATATGAGAACTCCACTAGGAGAAGGTATTGATCTTAACCTCTTTTGAAATCCATTGAATAGGATCTAAACATATCCTCTAGAGTTTAAACGATCCTTTTATATTGATCATTAGTATAAGTATGTTAAACAGTGTTGAATATCATCTTTGTATCAAATTATTTTTGAATACTTTTTCAAAACTTCGAGGTAAACCTCAGATCTCAATCAAATTCAATTGAGAGTGGCACTTCATATAGCCTTATCACTTACTTTATGTATATCATGGTAAGTTTATTTAGTAAGAAATATTATAGAATAAAAACTAAATGAATTTTATTTATAAATCAATCAACTATTACCCAAATTGAATTATGGACCTTAGAGGTCTTGGTAATACCTATAACGAAATTCACTATGATGTTCTCCTATTTTTAAATAAGTATGGGTAATGGTTTCATCAATCCCTTATCCTTTTTTCATTCTACCTTAACTTACTGGCATACCAAGCATTGAGATATATATTCTGTAACCACTCTCTCCATATTTTCCCACAAAAAGTATTGTTTAAAATATCTATATATCTTTGTACCCCCTTGGTGAATAGAGAAGGATGATCTATATGTATCATCCAATAGCTCCTTCAGTTCTTGTATGTATGGGTCACATATCCGAATTCTAAATCTTATAATTCAATTTCTATCAAGGTTGAACTCCATAATATTTCCTACCTTTTTTTCATCTCTATATCTTCCTTCTATGGTTCTTTGATATTCACATTGATGTATTGTCAGCATTCATTTAGGAATGATAGGATTTCTTACATTCCCTTAGGATTTCAAGGTTTATCCTTTGAAAATACATGATTATCTAGTCACTTTGAATCATCATCATAGATAAGGTAGCATGATCCTTCTAGGTTAGAGCATCATACACCTGGTTCACCTTCCTAGGGTAGTAATTTATTGATTAGTCGTAGTCTTTGATCAAATCCAACCATATTATTTGGTGCATGTTCTACTCTTTTTTTGTGAATATATACATTAAGATATTTGATCAATATATATATCACAATTTTCACTATATAGATAATTTCTATATATATTTAATGTAAATATTTCATCTAATAGATTCAAATCTTGTTTCATGTAATTTTTCTCAAGTAATTTAAATTTTTATGAGGAATAAGCTACCATTGTGCCATTTTTCATGAGGATACATCACAATACCTTATTTAATACATAGTTATATATTAAAAACCATTATCCACTATAGGGTATCATGATTATAGGTTCAGTGACCAAATTTATCTTGATCTTCTTGAAATTATCTTCACATTCATCTATCCATAGTAACTTGACTCTCTTTTGAGCTAACTTGGTTAATAGATTTGATAGTCATGAGAAATTTCTCACAAAATATTGATAGCAACCAAATAATCTAAGAAAACTATAAATCTATATTACAGTGATTGGTTTTGGCCAATTCCTTTATCACCTATCACATTGAAGGATCTGTGTATATACCCTCACTTATGATTATATGCCCCAATACTGATATTTTTTATAGACAAAATTCACACTTTCTAAATTTAGCATACAACTTATCCTTTATTAAGTTCTTCAGAAAAATACTAAAATTATCATCATGATCTCCCAAAATCTTGTAATATATAATAATAACATATATAAATACTACCAAAATTTGATTAAGGTAATCTCTAAATACTATATTCATCATATCGATGAATATAGAGGAGGTATTTATAAGTTTTAATAGAATCACTATGAATACATGGTGTCCTTATCTTATATGAAAGGTTTTCTTAAGTACATCCTCTATTTTCACCCTTAATTAAATATATCTATATTAAAGATCAATATTTGAGTAGTATTAATACCCTCACAATTGATCAAAGAATTCATCAATATAGGGTAGAGGATACTTGTTCTTGATTATGTTTTTTTTAAGTTATTGATAATAAAGGAATAGATGCATTGATCAATATTTATTCTTAACAAATATAACCATTTCACCCAATAGTGATGCACTTAGGCATATAAAACTTATATTTTGGTTCTCTTGTATTTGTTTCATCAATTCCTTTAATTCAATTGGGGATATTCTATAATGAGTCTTTGATATAGGCATAACACTAGGTATAAATTATATGAAAAAATACACCTCATTATTTCAGAAAATACCAAGAAAATTTTCAAGAAAAACATCAATGTATTCATTCATAATTGGAATATCCTCAATATTGAGATTCTTCCCAATAATTTGAGATAAATATTCGACATGATTGGGTAGTAAGACCCATACAATGGAAGTGAATTCTATAGTGAGTTTATAGTCATCCTTGCACTAATGGATGATCATATATTAATTTTGGATATGGAATGTGACTCCCTTATACTAGTAATTAATATAGTACTTTTTTAGAGAGAGTTAATCCATCAAAATCACATTGAATTCCACTAAAGATGGAATAATAATATTTATAGGAATTACATTATCAAAAAAAATTATCAAATAAGAGTTATATAATTGGAATTAAATCATCGTACCATAAGAATTTTTCATTGATAATTCAATATCTAGTCATTGGGTATGAAAATAAATTTTCTTAGATATTTTTTAACATATTAAGGAATTTAAGAACTATACTAAAAAAGATGTTTTAAATACTGAGTGTACTATTCATCACCCTAATTTCATGACTATCCTTAGTCCCCTAATAAAACCATAATATTTATCATGAGTATTAATAAATAAAAACTAGATTAATCAATCATATGATAAGGAAAAATGGTCCTAATATGTCATAAATTATGACACCTTAATTTCAACTAATGACATTTTAGGTCCATATTACATCACCTTTGGTGCATCATAGGTTATTTTAGGTTTCATCCTTTTATTATTCATATCATAATCCCTAAAAATAACTAAACCTCACTCTAATACCAACTAAGACAACCCTATCACATCATACATACATAATAAATCATTTTATATTATTATTCATTACATCTCATAATAAATCACACACCTAAACCTATAGGTTTAGGGTATTTGGAGATTAGATACATAACCATATTATTTTATAATATCTTCAACATGTCTAGAAATTAGTCTTATCATGTGATTCCCTTTTAGAGATATTATAATTAATATTATTTTTCATAACTTGGGGAATATAAATATGAGAAAGGTTGAGATCAAATACTCAGTAAGGGTAAATATGAGAGAAAACAATTGAATATCATAAGTGGGCATAAGATGAGCATGTGTATATTAGAACATTATAAATATTTGTATACATAACATAATAATATCATACCCAATAAAAAATATATCACAAATCACGATTCATGGCATAAATGTTGTTGGAATAACATAATATATGAGTAATGGAGTGTGGAAACATGAGTCAATAATCATGGGTTATGAAAATATAACATAGGAATAAGAATATGGGACATGTATAATAATATAAAATAATTTCTTATATCAAGGAACTATGCCAAAACCATTATCATATAGTGAATATATTCTCATAATGGATTGGGTTTACTCCTCATTCCAATAAACATAGTGGACTTAGGCCCATAGTAGATTCGGTTCACTCCCCAATTCCTTACATATCAACTCATGGGATATAAATATTTATCCAGTTCATTTTAGGGCTATATAATTTTGGTATCACCTATTAAATAATGAAAATACATACATATGCATGTCACTTGAACATGAAAACATTCTTAATTTTATTATATATTAATTAACCTAGGAAAAAGAAATGGGTTTCATGAAGATGTATATATGGTATAATCATAATTAATACAAAGAAATAAGGTGGATGGTATCATTAGAGAATATCTCCAATGATGTATAAGAAACATTAAAGGACAATTAAATAGATAAAAACACTTTATAAGAGTATTAGATAATTACTTTTAGGAATAAAAAAAATACCCTATACATTTTTATATATTTTATTTCAAAAGAGAATTATTTATAAAAAAATGTGTATAGAAATAAATTTTTAAAACCATAAAAATATAAAGAGTAATTTTTATATATAAAACTAAATAAGGCAGTAGGAAAATGTGATTTTTTGAAAAAAAAAATATAAAAGTGGTTCCTTTCACATTTTTATAAAGAAGGTCAGAGTTGGGAGAAAATTACTGTATAAAAAACAATAAATAACATTACCTTTGTAAAAAAATCAATTCAATAGAAAAATGTACTTAATAAATCATAGAAGTAGAGATAAATAGATATATAAAATGATATAAAGAATATATACATGGAGGATAAATATTCTTGACTGAAATAAGTGATAAGGTTTGTAACACCCGAGACTTTTATGTTATATAAACCATCAAAGGAATCTTTTTCTACACAACACTTGCTTGGCTTGCTTTGCACGCAATCGCGACCTTCCTCGATAGCTTGCGTCGTACGCAATACCGAGTTTCACTAAACAACAATATGCTATTAAAACTAGCCGTTATGAATAGTAATAACCACTTTTTGAAATTTTATAAATTTTATTTTTCAAAATGGACTTCATTTTTGGACTCAGAATATCGAAATTAGCCTAGGGTGAAATTTTGGTATTTTTCTGAAAACTTTCAATTTTTGATGAATAGTGAAACCACTAAGTGGTAGGTTAAAAACTGAATTTTGCATAAAACTTAATTTTACCGCTTCTGTGAATGGAATTTCAAAAATCCGAGAGACACGGTTAATATCAAGGACTAAAATGTGGTTCAATGAGATGAAAATAATTTTTTGGTGAATAGTAACTTTTTACTATTTTTACCGCGGTTAATAGTAAATAGGGTAACTAAGGGTAAATATGATATCAATATTACCCTAACACATGTCCTAATTCTATTGGACAAGTGTAATTCGACCAAAAACAAACTTAGGAATAAAATATGACCATTTAGGCCCACTTGGATTAGATTAGGACATTTATTATTAATTTATTTAAAGAAGGGTTAAAATAGTTAAAATCAAAGTTTAATAAGTAAATCATTTTTTAATATGGGGTTATACATAAGATAAATTCGATTGTAAATATTCATTAGAAAGCTAAAAAGATTTCCTACATGATGGTATTTTATTTGTAATTTTTAGACATCAAATAATTTAATTTATTTATGACACAAAGATGATGCAGTAATTATCTTATTAATGAAATATTGACAAAATTGATAATATAAATACCAAAATAAATGTAATTTTAGACTTTTTATGAATTCCACTAATTTTATAGGTTACTATGATATATTAATGTTGATTTAATCAACTTGGTTCGAACATATAATTCTGTTATGACTTTCACAAAAATCATATATCAAATAGTGTCAAAATTGACACAAAATAGTTTTTAAATCAAATATTATATTATTAATTGTTATTTTATTCCTAAAAATCTAAGGTTCGGCCAAATGACTTAGATAAGGATATATATATTAATAATAAACAATTTGGGGTTCGTTTGGCATGTTATAGTAAGTGTATTAACCATATAGTGAAAGAAAACAAAAAGACACGGTAAAAGTTAAATTAATTAACTTAGAGTTAAATCTAATTGATAAGGTTAAAATAATACCCTAAACTTGTCTAAATCTTATTGGTTTATAGGATTTCGACCCATCCCCACTTTATCTTCGAAATAAGACCGTTTGGAACCATTATAAACCGATTTTGACTTTAATATAAAATAATATTTTGAGATATTCCTAAGGTGCCCCTCTCCTCCCTTATAAAAGGGCACCTCCTCCCCCTCCTCCTCACACCAATTTGAGCACTCAAGCTCGGCCAACCCCTGCCATTTTCTCCTCTCCACTTCCCTAGAATAATCCTAGAGGTCCTGGTCTTCTCCAAAGACCAATCTTAGTTCCTTAAGTGGAGGATTCAAAGAGGCGTTCCAAAGAAGAGGTAATATCCATTACCGATCTTTTCAATTTCTTTCTTCTTCAACTTCTTCTTCTTTAGTTGTTTCATGATAAAGTAATAACATCAGTATTACTTACATACTGATATGTTATTATAAATATGAAACAACCCTAATTCACCTTCTATCCATCCTACGGAAAAATGAAATCACCGCGCGTGCGTACGTACGGAATACCGTCTCCACGCCGTGGTGTAATCTATTTTCCACCATCACCTTACAAGGATGGGTATAATGGTGTAATGAGTAACTATATATGATTATTATGAAGTAATATTGATACTGAAATAATATATATATACTCCAATACAATTCCACGATCATAGGAATGATATCATCACTCGTGCGTACGTACGGAATACCGTCTCCACGATGTGATGCGACTCGTTCTACATGATCTTCATTTCATAATGATTATATAAATGAATTTAATGAATGAATATGGTATATACTACACTAATACCATTCTGTAAATGAATTATCTATAACCTAAAGATAAGAATAAGAATTTATTCGACAAAACACGCATAAGAACAAAAAGTTATAAAGACCCGAGTAAAAAGTAACAATGAAATATTACTAACAAGAAGCTAATAATATGACCATATATGATATCATATCAATATGTATGATTCTGGAATAAGTCAATAACATTATTTAAACCATTATACAGGAGCTTCGGACACGTACAAAGCAAAACGGACCTAAGGTAAGGGAAATATCACAATCTCATTTTTATCCGAGATTGTTTATTCGTAAGTATTCACTGGGGTGTATTTTATCATCCACATCCATGTTTCATCAATATGTAATATTATTTCCATCCACCTACAATTGTTTAAATCCATTTTTACCCTTAGGTGAGTTTTTAGTAATATGTATGAAAGGAATCTTTTGTCGTACGAGGTACTTTTTGACTTTTCCGACAAAAGTACGAAGAATGTTTTTTTTAACTTATACAGCATGGATGGATTTTTAAAACATTATTTCCAAGAATCTTCCTTTACAAGTTATCAATTTTATTTTTAATCAACTTCTTTTATTTTAAAGTTGTATGACATGTTATGAAAGGAAAAATGTTTTTGAAGAAGAAAGGATATTTTCCTCAAGAATGGAGTTCAAGTGTTTTATCAAAATTATTTTCCATCTAAGATAATAAAGGGTTCTGTTTTTATCCCTATTATTAAATTGATTTGTTCATGTTGTGATGGAATTATTTTTATGAATTCCTTTATCTTATATGAATTGATTTATGATGTCATGATGTTTCAAGAATCCCATTTTTGTTACATGTGTTATGCGATGATGTATGTTATATGATTATGTGGCACACATAAGAAAGGATTCATTATAAGATGGGTGGGACCTATATCTCCCTCCAATGCATTGGGTAAAGATTTTATATCTCATGAGATAGACATGGCTGGAACGGAATGTTATTTCGGTTCAGTGATACTGGACTGAAACGAGGAGTGAACTCGGTTCAGAAAGGGACTTTGTCCACTAAGATAGTCTTGGAAATGAGTCATGACTAACAAGAAATGATTTTCCATGATTATGTGTGCATGCCACAAAGTTTCAAGTTTTATGTTATGATTATGGGGATCTCATTTTCACTTCTATGATTTGTTCCATGTTAAGATATTATGATCTCTTTTGCAGGTTATGATTTTCAAAAAGATATGATATGACTTTTATTTCCTTTATTTGCCCTTGCTGAGCATTTGAGCTCACCCTTTTATGTTTTCTTTTCCCCAGGTCAGGAAGATGGATATTAAGTAGAATATGCTAAAAGGGACCCTAGATATGATGAAATAAATGGGAGACACTGTAGAAGATTTATGAACCAGTTGTTTATGTATCCCAGTTTCTAAAGACACTATACCTATACGGTCCTTTGTGGTTTTGTCATATGTTGTAATAAGTGTGCTTCAATTTTGATGTATTAACAATGTATGTAAAGTATGGGTCTTTATAGTTGGTATCAAAGGGAGGTTATACCAAAGACGGCTTTCCGTACAAGGTATGGACACTATGAATTTATAGTGATGCCATTTGGTCTTACTAATGCCCCTGCTATCTTCATGGATCTAATGAATAGAGTCTTTAGAGACTATCTTGATCAATTTGTGGTAGTCTTTATAGACGATATTCTTGTCTATTCAAAGAGCAAGGAAGAGCATGAAGATCACTTGAGAATTATATTGAAGACCCTGAGAAAAGAGAAGCTTTATGCCAAATTTACCAAGTGTGAATTTTGGCTTCAAAAAGTTGCATTTTTGGGTCATATAATCTCAAAAGAGGGGATATCTGTGGATCCAGCAAAAACAGAGGTTATCGAAAGATGGTCAAGACCAACAACAGTAACTGAGATCCGAAGTTTTCTTGGTTTGGCTGGTTATTATCGACGTTTTGTAAAAGATTTTTCACGATTATCTAATCCACTCACCAAGTTGACTCGGAAAGGAGTTAAGTTTGTCTGGACAGAGGAATGTGAAGAGAATTTCAAGGAGTTGAAAAGAAGGTTATCCAGTGCACCTGTGCTCACACTGCCTTGTAGTGGAGAAAGGTTTGTGATCTACAGTGATGCATCCAAGAAGGGATTGGGGTGTGTTCTTATGCAAAATGATATGGTGATAGCTTATGCCTCACGACAGTTGAAAATCCATGAGCAAAATTACCCAACACATGATTTGGAGTTGGCTGCGGTAATCTTTGCATTAAAGATTTGGAGGCATTACCTTTATGGTGAAAGGTGTGATATTTATACTGATCATAAAAGTTTAAAGTATATTTTCACACAAAAGGATCTGAATATGCGCCAAAGAAGATGGTTGGAGCTGATTAAGGATTATGACTGCTCAATCCATTACCACCTTGGGAAAGCAAACAAGGTGGCAGATGCATTAAGTCGACAAGACCATGCTAGTTTATCCATGATGAGGATCACAAAAGATCCAATATTTATGGATTTACAAAGGATGGATCTTGGAATTATAATGGAAGGGGAAAAATCTTATCTTTCTCAAATGAATGTTCAACCATCTATACATGTGAAGATTAAAGAGGCACAGAAAGAAGATGCCGAGTTACAAAAGAAGGTGATAAATGTTCATGAATTCAACCTTGATTGTGATGGGATAATAAAGTTCAGGAATCGGGTTTGTGTTCCTCCCATCCCCGAATTAAAGAAGGAGCTGTTGGATGAGGCTCATAGTTCTTCATTCTCTATTCATCCTGGAAGCACGAAGATGTATAGGGACCTGAAAGAGTACTTCTGGTGGGATGGCATGAAAAGAGATGTTGCTGAATATGTCTCTCGATGCTTGGTTTGTCAACAAGTTAAAGCTGAGAGACAGAAGTCTAAGGGGATGTTACAACCATTACCCATACCCGAATGGAAATGGGAAAACATCACTATGGACTTTGTCACAGGACTTCCTAAAACATCCAAAGGCAATAATGCTATCTGGGTCATAGTTGATCGTCTTACAAAGTCTGCACACTTCATTGCTATTAGAGAGGATTTCTCTCTAGATCAGCTTGCCAGGATATATGTAAAGGAAGTGGTAAGATTGCATGGAGTACCACTTTCTATTATATCTGATCGGGATCCGAGATTTACCTCGAAGTTCTGGCGAAGTCTTCAGCATACTCTGGATACAGAGTTGAGTTTCAGCACTGCTTATCATCCCCAGACAGACGGTCAGTCTGAGAGAACAATTCAAACCCTAGAAGATATGTTGAGAGCTTGCTCTATGGATTTCAAAGGAGGTTGGGATCAACACCTACCTTTGGTGGAATTTTCTTATAATAATAGCTTTCACTCCAGTATTCAGATGGCTCCTTATGAAGCTCTCTATGGAAAGAAATGCAGGACTCCAACTTGCTGGGATGAAGTTGGGGAAAGAAAGCTATTAGGACCTGATCTCATTGATGAAATGGCAGAAAAGGTCAGATCTATTCAACAACACATAAGAGCAGCTCAGAGTCGACAGAAAAGTTATGCCGACAACCGAAGAAAAGACCTAGAGTTTGAAGTGGGTGATAAAGTGTTCTTACGAATATCTCCCTGGAAGAGGGTTATGAGATTTGGAAAGAAGGGGAAGTTGAGCCCTAGATATATCGGTCCTTTTGAAATACTGGATCGTGTTGGGAAGGTAGCTTACCGATTGGCGCTTCCACCGAATCTCTCTCAAGTTCACGATGTGTTCCATGTATCTCTCCTGAGAAAGTACATACCAGATCCTTCACATGTACTCAGCTCAGAAGTTGTACCGCTGGAGCAAGATCTTTCTTATGAAGAACAGCCGATAGAGATTCTGGATCGTAGCGAAAAAGTCCTACGAAACAAGACCACTCGCTTGGTGAAAGTTTTATGGAGGAACCACCAACTTGAAGAAGCTACATGGGAGCTTGAGGATATGATGAGGGAGAAGTATCCTCATTTGTTTGTTACAAAGTGACGAATTTCGAGGGCGAAATTCTTTTTAAGGGGGGTAGAATGTAACACCCGAGACTTTTATGTTATATAAACCATCAAAGGAATATTTTTCTACACAACACTTGCTTGGCTTGCTTTGCACGCAATCACGACCTTCCTCGATAGCTTGCATCGTACGCAATACCGAGTTTCACTAAACAACAATATGCTATTAAAACTAGCCGTTATGAATAGTAATAACCACTTTTTGAAATTTTATAAATTTTATTTTTCAAAATGGACTTCATTTTTGGACTCAGAATATCGAAATTAGCCTAGGGTGAAATTTTGGTATTTTTCTGAAAACTTTCAATTTTTGATGAATAGTGAAACCACTAAGTGGTAGGTTAAAAACTGAATTTTGCATAAAACTTAATTTTACCGCTTCTGTGAATGGAATTTCAAAAATCCGAGAGACACGGTTAATATCAAGGACTAAAATGTGGTTCAATGAGATGAAAATAATTTTTTGGTGAATAGTAACTTTTTACTATTTTTACCGCGGTTAATAGTAAATAGGGTAACTAAGGGTAAATATGATATCAATATTACCCTAACACATGTCCTAATTCTATTGTACAAGTGTAATTCGACCAAAAACAAACTTAGGAATAAAATATGACCATTTAGGCCCACTTGGATTAGATTAGGACATTTATTATTAATTTATTTAAAGAAGGGTTAAAATAGTTAAAATCAAAGTTTAATAAATAAATCATTTTTTAATATGGGGTTATACATAAGATAAATTCGATTGTAAATATTCATTAGAAAGCTAAAAAGATTTCCTACATGATGGTATTTTATTTGTAATTTTTAGACATCAAATAATTTAATTTATTTATGACACAAAGATGATGCAGTAATTATCTTATTAATGAAATATTGACAAAATTGATAATATAAATACCAAAATAAATGTAATTTTAGACTTTTTATGAATTCCACTAATTTTATAGGTTACTATGATATATTAATGTTGATTTAATCAACTTGGTTCGAACATATAATTCTGTTATGACTTTCACAAAAATCATATATCAAATAGTGTCAAAATTGACACAAAATAGTTTTTAAATCAAATATTATATTATTAATTGTTATTTTATTCCTAAAAATCTAAGGTTCGGCCAAATGACTTAGATAAGGATATATATATTAATAATAAACAATTTGGGGTTCGTTTGGCATGTTATAGTAAGTGTATTAACCATATAGTGAAAGAAAACAAAAAGACACGGTAAAAGTTAAATTAATTAACTTAGAGTTAAATCTAATTGATAAGGTTAAAATAATACCCTAAACTTGTCTAAATCTTATTGGTTTATAGGATTTCGACCCATCCCCACTTTAGCTTCGAAATAAGACCCTTTGGAACCATTATAAACCGATTTTGACTTTAATATAAAAAAATATTTTGAGATATTCCTAAGGTGCCCCTCTCCTCCCTTATAAAAGGGCACCTCCTCCCCCTCCTCCTCACACCAATTTGAGCACTCAAGCTCGGACAACCCCTGCCATTTTCTCCTCTCCACTTCCCTAGAATAATCCTAGAGGTCCTGGTCTTCTCCAAAGACCAATCTTAGTTCCTTAAGTGGAGGATTCAAAGAGGCGTTCCAAAGAAGAGGTAATATCCATTACCGATCTTTTCAATTTCTTTCTTCTTAAACTTCTTCTTCTTTAGTTGTTTCATGATAAAGTAATAACATCAGTATTACTTACATACTGATATGTTATTATAAATATGAAACAACCCTAATTCACCTTCTATCCATCCTACGGAAAAATGAAATCACCGCGCGTGCGTACGTACGGAATACCGTCTCCACGCCGTGGTGTAATCTATTTTCCACCATCACCTTACAAGGATGAGTATAATGGTGTAATGAGTAACTATATATGATTATTATGAAGTAATATTGATACTGAAATAATATATATATACTCCAATACAATTCCACGATCATAGGAACGATATCATCACTCGTGCGTACGTACGGAATACTGTCTCCACGATGTGATGCGACTCGTTCTACATGATCTTCATTTCATAATGATTATATAAATTAATTGAATGAATTAATATGGTATATACTACACTAATACCATTCTGTAAATGAATTATCTATAACCTAAATATAATAATAAGAATTTATTCGACAAAACACGCATAAGAACAAAAAGTTATAAAGACCCGAGTAAAAAGTAACAATGAAATATTACTAACAAGAAGCTAATAATATGACCATATATGATATCATATCAATATGTATGATTCTGGAATAAGTCAATAACATTATTTAAACCATTATACAGGAGCTTCGGACACGTACAAAGCAAAACGGACCTAAGGTAAGGGAAATATCACAATCTCATTTTTATCCGAGATTGTTTATTCGTAAGTATTCACTGGGGTGTATTTTATCATCCACATCCATGTTTCATCAATATGTAATATTATTTCCATCCACCTACAATTGTTTAAATCCATTTTTACCCTTAGGTGAGTTTTTAGTAATATGTATGAAAGGAATCTTTTGTCGTACGAGGTACTTTTTGACTTTTCCGACAAAAGTACGAAGAATGTTTTTTTTAACTTATACGGCATGGATGGATTTTTAAAACATTATTTCCAAGAAGCTTCCTTTACAAGTTATCAATTTTATTTTTAATCAACTTCTTTTATTTTAAAGTCGTATGACATGTTATGAAAGGAAAAATGTTTTTGAAGAAGAAAGGATATTTTCCTCAAGAATGGAGTTCAAGTGTTTTATCAAAATTATTTTCCATCTAAGATAATAAAGGGTTCTGTTTTTATCCCTATTATTAAATTGATTTGTTCATGTTGTGATGGAATTATTTTTATGAATTCCTTTATCTTATATGAATTGATTTATGATGTCATGATGTTTCAAGAATCCCATTTTTGTTACATGTGTTATGCGATGATGTATGTTATATGATTATGTGGCACACATAAGAAAGGATTCATTATAAGATGGGTGGGACCTATATCTCCCTCCAATGCATTGGGTAAAGATTTTATATCTCATGAGATAGACATGGCTGGAATGGAAGGTTATTTCGGTTCAGTGATACAGGACTGAAACGAGGAGTGAACTCGGTTCAGAAAGGGACTTTGTCCACTAAGATAGTCTTGGCAATGAGTCATGACTAACAAGAAATGATTTTCCATGATTATGTGTGCATGCCACAAAGTTTCAAGTTTTATGTTATGATTATGGGGATCTCATTTTCACTTCTATGATTTGTTCCATGTTAAGATATTATGATCTCTTTTGGAGGTTATGATTTTCAAAAAGATATGATATGACTTTTATTTCCTTTATTTGCCCTTACTGAGCATTTGAGCTCACCCTTTTATGTTTTCTTTTCCCCAGGTCAGGAAGATGGATATTAAGTAGAATATGCTAAAAGGGACCCTAGATATGATGAAATAAATGGGAGACACTGTAGAAGATTTATGAACCAGTTGTTTATGTTTCCCAGTTTCTAAAGACACTATACCTATACGGTCCTTTGTGGTTTTGTCATATGTTGTAATAAGTGTGCTTCAATTTTGATGTATTAACAATGTATGTAAAGTATGGGTCGTTATAAGGTTGGTTCCACTTATGAGCATCCTTTCAGATGAATTGTGAACCAAAGGTGTAATTCCTTGGATGTCACTAAATTAATGCCCTAGTATGGTGTTCTAAATGGACTCAATAATGCCTCCCCATATTCTAGAGGCTAAAAATAAGTATCAAGGGTCTATAGGTGGTACTATAAGGAGAATATACCCTCTGGTCATGGCTCAATACAAAAAAAATAAAGGAAACATCATATAGCATAAAATCCTAACAAAATTAAACTACAGGTGCTAAAATATAGTCACATATCATGAAATATCAAAAATATTCTACATAAATAACTTACATGACATACATAGCAGTAAATTCAAGTATAATAAGCCCCAAAAATAAACAAAAACAAAAAATACCAAAAGACTGTAATACCTCATAAATCTCGAGATATAGCTCATCTCTCGGCTTCCAAACTCCATCCTAACCATACCATCAAGCATCATAAATAGGGTTCTTTACCTTTTCTATATCTTCATCCATGAAAGATGTTTGAGAAACCAATTTTGTCCTAAACAGGGTGTGATTATAACTCAGTAGCCACAACTAATGGTGTAATTCTAGTTTGTATGTGTAAATCATAATGGTATGCAATAAATAAGTGAAGCAGTAATAATAATAAGCTATAAAAATAAATGGAACCCATTAGATCCTCGAGTCTCATGGGGAAAACCCATGTTGGCCCTACCTACTTCATCCTATTCATGTATCTCTGGACATGGTGTAGGTATCATGGATCAATCTGGTTCCATGGAACATCATCGAGGGAACTATAATCAAGTTACCTGAGGGGAATCCATGTGGATTATTTGGGAATTCCCTTCAAGAAATTCCTAAGAAAATTCATATATATGATCTGAACTTAAGGAACCATCCTTGACATTCAGATGCATGGTTTGATTGGAATTCATGGCTCACACTTGAGTAATTACATACCAATAATATCAATCTTAATTTGGGTAACTCATCCTATGGCATTCAATAAGGTCACTCCTCAAGAATCTAGGGCATTAATATATGGAATTCAATAAGTTAATACATTTCCTGAATCCAAGGGGAAATCACCCCATGGAACTCATGGTGATGAATATAAATAGAATCTATTAGATTATTATAGGAATTACATAGCTTTTGACCTCATTGAATCCAAAGGTATCTTTACACCTTAGTATTCACATGAGTCTCCTGATTTAATCCTAGGATGGTTAATGACATTACACACCAATTAAATTCATGGGGTATCTAAGGAATATCCATAGGAATTTCAATACCCACATTTACTTCAAGAATTTCATTTAACCCATTTATTCATGTTTCACATATAAAAATTTATCAATTCAATCCAAGATCATCATTTGGTTCAATTCAGATTTTTATTTAATATTTCCATGGACATAAACACTATCGGGTCCTAGGGGTCATCCTAAGAAACTCACATTCTATATTAATTAATTATATTACCAAGGTGAACCCTAAACAACCCCATTTATTCACCAATTCCAATTAATAAGATAAATCCCACCATTTTAATGAATCTAACAAAGTTCTACCCAAATAAAACATCATTTTCTAAGCCCAAAAAAAGTCTACAAGTCATCAATGTGGTAACAAATAATTAAATTAAATTTATAGGTCATGATTTTGATGAATTATCATGATCATAAATTCTAAAATGAAATATAATTGTTTTATTTTAAAATAAAAACACTTAGACAACCTACCACAACCTCATAGGGACCCACTCATCTAGTATTGGTCTTCAGTTCAAGAAAAAATAGAAAAAAAATTTAAAACCACATAAAAGACCAGAAAATAGTGAATTTACATTAAATAAGTTGAGAAATATTTAAACAGAAAATAAAACCAAGCTTTGAAGCTATAGGAGCCCTAGATTTACCTTAATCTCTTGGGCACCTCAAACAGAAGGAGAAACAGACAAGGATCGGTTGTGATCCACCATGGAAAAGTATAGAAAGAAGAGATAACCAATGAGGGGATAATTCATGTAAGAGTAGGGGGATTTGGGTTAAGTTATTAAGGAATAAAGGGGTAAATAACCAAAATACCCCTTTAAAAACCTACCTAGATCCCACCAGCTAGCCGATGAGACTACAGTAACTTTCTACAATCTCATCTTCAACTCCCAAACCTCCTGAACACTCCTGATACCCCCTAAAACCCTTTTACCAAGCCCAAAAACACTCAAAACAAAAATTTTAAGGGATTAAAAGATAACTTAAGAAGGTTTCATACCTAAAGAGAAGGTCTGGGTCTTATGACCTCCCCACCTCAATATAGTTCATCCTTATTCTACACCATCAAACATCATCAGCCTTCATGATGAAAAATTTTGGTCACTAGGCCAACATGTTTGATTCCCACTCCCACATATCCTCTTGAACACACCCATGTTTCCACAACACATATACCTAAAGAATATATTTTTCATGGAGTTTCTTTTCACTATGGTCTACAATACATGCTAAATGCTCCTCAAATGACACATTGGCCTTAAGAACGAACTCCTCAGTATCTATCACATGAGACAAATCTTTAAGGTATCTTATAAGATTATATGTATTAAATATATCATGAAAGGTTCTAAACATATATATAATATCTAGTTAGTATTCCACTTTGATGAACCTCTCTATAGTCTCAAAAAACCACACATACATGGGTTCTAATTTCCCTTTCCTCTGTATACATCAATGTACCAATCTAAGAGACATGGGGAAAAATCCCAGTCACCAGCCTCAAACTCAAAAGGTAAATTATGTCGATCAAAATATGATCTATTCCTACTCTACATAGTATTAATCCTCTTTTGAATCAAATATACATACTCTATTTTCTCCTAAATGAGACTTGGCCAACCATTTCTACCTCATCTACCTTCACTCAACACTAGGTTGAATGGAGTGGTATCCCATATAAATACTCATAAAGAAAAATCTAGATCATCACTTGATAACTATTTTTATAGGAAAATTCTAAAATAATTATATATTTCTTCTAGGAATAGCCAAAATCTTGGACAAAAACCCTCAACATGTCTTTCAATACCTGAATAGTCTGCTCAGACTATCCATCAGTCTGTGGGTGGTAGGTTTCACTCAAAGTAACCTAAGTTCCCAATTCTTTCTATAATCCCTACCATAACCATAACATCAACCAAGAATTTATATCAGAAATGATGCTTCAAGGAATATCTTGAAGCATAAAACCTCTCAAATATACAACCTTCCTAGTTTATCCACTGTAAAGGTCTCCAAGATTGGTAAAAAAAATAGGAGAACTTAATTAGTTGACCCACGATGAACCATACTACATCTTTCCCCTAGGGTTTCCTTAGAAACCCCATCATGAAATCCATAGTGACATCATCCCATTTCTACTCTAGAACAGGAAGATACTATAGGAGACCAGTGGGTTGTTAATGTTCAAACTTCAGCTAGTGACAGGTGGAGCACTATGTAATAAACCTTGTTATCTTCTTCTTCATTCTTGGCCACCAATACAGATAACGAAAATCATGATAAATCTTTATTGATCCAAGGTGTACTGCCCATCTCGAAGCATGAAATTCTCTCATAAAATCCTCTAAAATGTCAATAGGAACTAAAACATTCTCATGAACATGAATAATATCATCCTCATCTATAGTATAGGGTGGTGGTAGTTCCCCACCATCAAATTTTACCCTGAGGACTAGGCACTCAGGATCTGAAATCTACCTTCTCTTAATCTAAAACAGAAGTATAGGAACCATAGATAAGGATGCAATAACTAATTGTACCTAGTCCTCCTAGAAATATAGATATATATTAGAAAAAATCACCAATTTCCATTATTTATTTAACTCATAAACAACCTAAGGCTTCGTCTTTTGGTTCAGTGCATCGGCAACTATATTTATCCTCCCTGGTGTATAGGCTAGCTCAAAGTTTAAATACCGGAGGTACTCAACCCACCTACACTGTCAAAAGATTAGGTCCCATTGATATAAAATGTTTTTCAAACTCTTATATTATATACATACCATGAAACTCTCTCATAAGAGATAGTATTTCCAACACTTCAAGGTATGTACTACCATGACTAACTCAAGGTCATGTATTGGGTAATTGTAATCATGAGGCCTCAACTGATGATACCCACACACCACAACTTGATCCACCTAAATCAAAACTACACCCAACTCAATACCTAATGAATCCCAATATACAACTTATTCCAAGACTATATTTGGTATGATCAGGATCGGTGTAAAGTCCAATCTCCCTTTTAACTCCCAGAAGGCATTCTCACAAGCTTCCAACCAAATGAACTTTACCCCCTTTTTTATCAATCCTATTAGTGATTCTACTAAATAAAAAAAATTATGTATCAAACTTTGATAATAGCCTATCAAACTTGAGAATATCTAGATATTAAGAACATTCTTGGCACACTCTCAAGAAAACATATCTCTCACTTTCTCAGGGTTGATAGACATGATCTCTTATAATATGATATACCCCAAGAAGTGTAACTGATCAATCCAAAAATGACACTTTGAGAGTCCATATGGATGTAAAACTATGTTCATAGAATCCATAATCACTAATAGTTAATTAATAAAGATGAATGGCATCACAAAGTACTCATAGAGTTTGTACCTACTTTAGAAAGTTGTATATAGTATATCAGAGGATCTTACCCTAACCTGGTGATAACCCAATCTAAGTTCGATCTTGGAGAAGATTTTATCACCTCTGAGTGTATTGAAAATTTCATTAATATGAGGAAATGGATATTGGTTCTTAATATTCACTTAATTCAACCATTGATATTCTACACATGGTTGTAAGGTACTATCATCCTTACTAGAAAAGTGGATAAGATAACACTAAGGAGGTGTACTAGGGTGGACAAATACCTTAGTATCTAAGTCCTTTAACTAGTTATTTAAATCAAAAAGATATTTTGGAGCCATACATTAGGGTGAAATAAACATAGGATCAATGTCTGGTATGATCTCAATTGTGAACTCCACCTCCCTCTTGGGTGGAAATCCCAATAATTCATTAGGGAAAACATCCACAAACTGGTCCACCATAGGAGGGTAAACTACTGATTACTTCCCCATATAATTTAATACAAGGCTAGAAATCTAGGTGGAAACCTCACCCATATTTTATTGATTGGGACCTCCTTGACCAGTATACAAGTCCCACTCTCCCTTATGAACATAACTTCCACCTTTGGGTGACACAAAGGAAACCCATCAGTGATATAAACCTATATGATCTTGAAATGGAACCAACTAATCCATTCCTAGAATCAAGTCAAACCAAGACATATCTATCATGAAAAGGTCCCATATGAACTGGTAACCTCTGATATTGAGAGAACACTCCCTAAAGTAATGGACTCCTTTATATTAAACTCCCAATAGGGTGTTGATGGACATCACTCCATACATATACTCAATAGTTAAACCCAAACCTTCCATGAACTAAGTATATATGAAAGAGCGTGAATCCCTTCTATAAAGTAAAGTATAATCTAATGTTGAAGCCATAAAGATCATACCTCTAATGGAAGGAGGTCCAACACCTTGTTCTGTTGGAGCAGTATGCATCAGATTAATCTTCCTTGAACTTCATCCTTAAATCCCAGGCTGAATCCCTGGAGCTATACTACCCTTCTAGCATGATTGACACTAACTCTGAGCACCCCTGCTACCACCCTGACTTGTGTTACCCATAAAACTCCAGCTACATTCCTGTAATGGGGTATTAGATCCAACTTTGAGACCCTAAACTATACTAGAATATCTATCACTAGTTGTATATGGTTTCATCCTACAAAACCTCTAGAGATGACCCAACCTCCTCCAATATCTACACTCGACTAGTGGTTTGTCATAGTGCCAATGATAATGACCATATCTATCACACTAATGAGATTGATTGAATTCATATATGAAGATGGAATTTTGAAATTTGGGAAGAGGCTTCGTGTTCCTGATATACCTGATCTAAAAAGGGAATTGTGGGATGATGCTCATAGATCCAATTTCCTCATACACCATCATAGAACTAAGATGTATATATATTTGAAAGAACATTCTTGGTGGGACAAAATGAATAGGGATATTGCTGATTATGTGTCAAGATGTATGGTTTTTCAATAGGTGAAGGCAAGAATAAAACATCTAAGAGGAGTCATGCAACCTCTTCCCATACCTGAGTAGAAATGGGATGATATTATGATGGACTTTGTCATGGGGATACCAAATACACTTAGAGGTAATGATCCAATATGGGTCATTGTTGATCATTTTACAAAGTTAGCACATTTTCTTGCTATAATAGAAGATTTACCGCTTTAATTTTTAGAAAAACTATATATTAATGAAGTTGTAAGACTTCGTGGTATACCCCTATCGATTGTTTTTTATCATGATCCCCGTTTTACATCAAGATTCTAGAAAAGTATTTAGAAAGCCCTAGATACTGAACTTTGTTTGAGCACTACCTACCACCCTCAAACTGATAGAAAATCAGAATAGACTATTCAAACCTTATAAGACATATTGCAATCTTTCTCACTTGACTTTCAAGGTATATGGGATTAGTATTTACCTCTGCTAGAATTTTACTATAACAAATAGCTTCCATTCAAGTATTTAGATGGAACCATATGAAGCGTTATATGGAAAGAGATGTCTCACGGAAACTTTTTGGGATGATATTAGTGAAAGAAAACTTGTAGGCCCAGAATTTATTAAGGAAACAATGGAAAATGTGAAGATTATCCAAACCCACATCAAAGTAGCTCAAAGTAGGCAAAAGAGATATGTCGATAACCGAAGGAAGAATTTGGAATTTCAAGTAGGTAATCATTTTTTCTTGAAGGTATCTCCATGGAAGGGTGTTAAGTGATTCGGTAAGAAGGGTAAATTAATTCTCAGGTACATCAGACCTTTTGAAAATTTAGAATGAATTGGAGTTGTAGCTTACCATTTGGTAATGCTGCCAAGTCTCTTCAAAGTTTATGATGTGTTCCGCGTATCACTATTGAGAAAATACATTCCAAACCCAACACATGTACTCACCTATGAAGATATAGAACTGGAACCCGATTTGTCTTATTGTAAAGAGGATACCAGGATTCTTGATACCAGATAACAAGTGTTGAGAAATTGCACGACTCATATAGTAAAAATTCTTTGGAGAAACCATAAAATGGAAGAGGTAATGTGGGAACCTGAGAAACTTATGATGAAGAGATACTAGAATCTTTTTATGTAGTAATATTCTATAAATTTCAAGGATGAAATTATTTGAAGGTGGGAAGAATTTAACACCCTAATATTCTATGGTACGTTTCTCTTTGAATAATACAATAGGTTTCACTGTACGTATCCGTGAGTTCTAGTACACCACGACCAATAAAAATAACCATTTAAAAAGTAGTTATGAATATCAATACCCAATTTTTAAAATTTTTAAAATTTTATTTTTCAAATTTGACTTCAGTTTTGGATTCGGAATATCAAAATTAACTTAGGGTAAATTTTTTTTTTCTGAAAACTTTGAATTTTTTATGAATAATGAAAAACACTACATTATTCTTTAAAATCGACTTTTTACTAAAATAATTATTATTTTATTTAAATTTATTTTAAATTAAAAATAGATATATAATACCTATATTAGTCCAATTTAATTCATTGGAGTCATTTTATAATAAAATTAGATATATAAAGTTTTATTGAACTTTTTAATATCTTTTACCCATCATCTAGGCACATTTGAAAATTTGCATAAAACTAATTTTACCACTTCTATGAATTGAATTTCAAAAATATGACAAACACAATTTTCATCAGTAAGTGAAATTTTGTTCAATATGATGAAAATAATTTTTGGTGAATAGTAAGTTTTAAATTTTATTTACCGCGGTTAAAAGTAAATAAGGTAAGTAAAGGTAAAAATGATATTATAATTACCTGAAAACATGTCGTAATTCTATTGGATAAGTTTATTTCGACCAAAATAAACCTTATAACAAAAATATGATCCTTTTTTAATTCACTTCGATTAGATTAGGACATTAATTATATTTTTATTTAAAGAAGAGTTAAAATTGTTAAATTCAAATTTTAATAACTAAACCATTTTTAATATAGGGTTATAAATAAGATAAATTAGACTATAAATATCCATTAGAAAGATGAAAATATTTCTACATCATGGTATTTTATTTATAATTTTTATACATTAAATAATTAAATTTATTTTTTACACAATGATGATGCCGTAAATATCTTATTAATGAACGATTAAAATAATAGATATTATAAATAATAAAATATTGTAAATTGAAACTTTTGATTCCATACAAGAATTTTATAGGTTAATATGACATGTTAGGGTTGATTAAATATATTTTTTTCTAAGTAATCAAGTTGTTATTACTTTTACAAAAAACAAATACTAAATAGTGTCAAAATTGACATAAATGAGTTTTTAAAACAAATACTATTTTATTAAATGATATAATATTACTAAAAATATAAGGTTCATATAGAGGAATTAAATAATGTTCTATATGTCATTAATCAACCACTTTAGGTTCTCTTGGCATTTTATAGTAAGTTTATTAACTATATAGTGTAAGAATACAAGAAGACATGGTAAGAGTTAAACTATTTAACTAAGAGTTAAATATAAAATATAAGGTTAATATGGTGACCTAAACTTATATAAAACCTATTGGTTGAGAGGATTTCGACCAATCCCCACCTTATACTATAAATAAATCCATTTTGAGCTATTAGAAACCGAAAATAATTTTATAATAAATTAATATTTCAAGCTCTTCTTAAATTTCTCCTCACCTCTCTTATAAAAGGGTACTTATCTTCTCTCAAATTCACACCTCTAGAGCCATTTATCTCGGACAAACCCTTCTCAAATATCCTCCCAACTCCCGTAACTTTAACCTAGAGTCCTTACTTTGATCATAAATCCAACCTAAGGAGCCCTTTTGTTCTAATCAAAAGGAGGTACCCGAAGAAGAGGTAATTACTTCATCACCTCTTTCAAAGTTATTTTCTTCTTCCACTTCCTCTTTATTTGTTGTTTACATACCAAAATAAAAACTCTTGTACCTTATAAATAATTTTATGCTATTATAAATATGGTACAACCATATTCATTATTCTATCCATCCTATGAATGACAAAGTAACCATACGTGCGTATGTACGGCTTACAGTCTCCACGTCGTGGTGTAGTTTGTTATTCAAAACTTCATTATTTGGATGGGTATAATAATTATTATAATTGATGTAAATAATAAATATAACATTTTAGTAATTATTTATATATAATATACCATCCAATTACAAATTATTTCACCATCAATAGAATGATATTGTCACTCGTGCGTACATGCGGCTTACTGTTTCCACGACACGATGAGATTTCATTCCCCATCGTAACCATTCAAGAATAATGTTCATTTGATGATTAAAAAAATAATTTCTAAGAAATTAATATAATTCATTATGTTAATCAAATAAATCCTATTCATAACAAACATTACTTACATAACAAAACATATAAAGGAAAAGAAATCAGTTAACACCTGAAACAATGATACTACTGAAATATTATTAACAAAGAAATACTATAGAATCATATATGATATCATATTTATGTATGTGGTTATTGTATAATTTAATAAAAATGATTTAACTATTATAAAGGAGGTTAGCGTACCCTCGACTAAGAAAAAGTACAAGGTAAGGGTTAATTTTACAATCTCTTTATTATCTGAGGTTGTTATGCATAAGTATCTACTAAGACTTCTTTATCATCCACATTTGTGTTTCTTAAAAATGTATTTCAAAACATTTTTACTATTTCCTAGACTATGGTTTAAAGTCATTTATACCCTTGTTTTAATTTTTATAAAATGTTTTGAATGGAATCTTTCTGTCGTTTTCCAAACAAGGTACTTTTTGACCTTTTCGACAAATTAAGAAAAGAATGTTTTTTAACTTATATGAAAGGTGCATCTATTTTCCACTGTTATAACACATTTGAATCTTACCTTACAATATTATATGAATATATTCAAAATAAATGTTTTCTTTTATAATTTTGTGGCTTTTAAATGATTTCAAAGTAGAAATAGATATTTCTCTCAAATATTTTTTGTATTGATTTCATCTTTGTCAACAACTATTGTTAGATTCTATGTTTAATTGAAGTTGATTTATTATGATACAATATTCCATATTTTATTGATGGTTTTATGATATGTTTGACTTTGGAAATGCTATTTTTATTTCATTCATGATTTATGGTTAAAGTATTATCATTTCGTATATTAATTTAATACAAATGTTTATGTTATGTTTCACCCTTTTTCATATGAGGAATTCATTGGATGTATTAAGTGATGGGTGGGGCCCACTATAGCCCCTCGATACATCAGTAGGTCTCATGAGACAAACTAGTGTCTTGGCATAAGGCCTTGACAAAATTTATATTTAGGGTCTTATCATAAGGCCTTGACTTTGTGCTTAAGATGTATGACATTATGCATTCCATCATTATGAGATTTAGATATTGATATTACAAGTGATTATTCATCTAGTAGAATATCCATGGGAATAAGTAAATGGAATTATTTGATTTATTATTCTATATTATGTTAAATTTTGTGTTAAAAAGGCTTGAATTTTAGTCTTATACATTGGCTTAAATGTTTATTCTTATTTATGATATTTTATGCTATATTGTTATCCTTACTGAGAATCTGAGCACACCCCTTTATTATGTTTAATTTTTTCCAGGATGCGAAGAAGTATATTATGACAGAAATAGAGGGATAGGATAAGGGATTTTAGTGTGTTCAAAGGAGACACAATGTTTCTTTTTTACATTTCATAATGTTATGTAAAACTTATGTATGTATCTAGTACTTCCAAAGATACTAAACTGATCGGTCTTTTGGGACTTGATATCTTGTGATCATTCCAATGTTATGTAATATTTCATCGACTCTGGGTAACTGTGGTCAGGGAATTACAATTCACTTTACTAAATCGAACACCTAGTGAAAAATTCAAATTTCACCATTTAGCACCCAATGGGTATTTCTTAGGTTAAATCCATAAACATGAATAAAATATCTGATATTGGCCTCAAACTAAATGCCTCAAAATCAAGGTTGCAACATCTTCAAAGGTTCATCATACCAATATTGTATGAATATGATGCGTCATATATAAGATTCCACAATAATAATATTATTATCATTATTGGATGTTTTTTGGACCCAAGCCATGAGTAGGAAAAAATTATCCAGCATTGGTCTTGAAATGACCGTCTCAAAGTTGGGATCATGTTATCACTGACGATCCTTCAATTCGATGTCATATGAAGGATTTATGGATAGATTAAGATTTCCATAAAAAAATAAATAATAATATTATTATTTTAATAATATTATTATGTTTTTTTAATAAAACCCTTAATCAAAGGATGTATCCATGCTCAACCCTCCCTTTGATTTTCATGTGGCACATAGTCTAAAAAAGTATGTGCCCCCCTCCTCTTCTCATGCGCTGCACAAGCGCTCACTTAAACCCTCATCCTTCATTCAACAATTCATTATAATAATAGTAATAATAATAATAATAATAATATTATTATTATTATTATTATAACACATATTATTATATGAAGATGGTAGCATCAGGCATCTCATGATGACCCTCCACGCCAAACGGTTCATGTTATCCCTTCATTTTAATTTATTAATTAAATACCTCATATTAATATTATAAGTAATAATAATAAAAATATTATTTTTAATAAAAATAATAAGGATAATGTGAAATTATTATTAAGATAAATAATAATAATAACATAACTTCCATTAATCATGTCCAGATTTAGCTTTGATTGTGCTCCACATAGGGTAGTGACCATCGCACCTTTGAGCCACCATCACATCCACGCCGAGTAGCCTCTACTATGAGACCCCACACACAGACTCTACTCAGAACCAATCATGCCATGCTACATGTATCGTCTCACATCAACCGGGAAAATAGGGATCCCTGATTCGACCCGAAACACCTCTGATTAACAGCTATTCTCATCGCACCTCAGTCACAAACCCTCACTTGCGGTACTGATCTTATCCATGAACAAAACATAATCCCTCTCATTTTTCGCACAACCGTCATGATTTTGGGGGTTCTATAACGGTCGAACCTACCTTGGTAATGTCGAACCACGACCCCATAGGACAATGAAAAAGAACATGAATAATAGTGGGGGAGAGGCATAAGAACAAATGTTCAAGCATCGATGACCAATCATTCTTTGACAATGATCAGAGATCCTGAATATCCATGGTGATAACATGACACAAATAATAATAAAATGAATTAAATAAATTTAATTCATCTATGAGGCTCATGCAAAGAACATACAATCATATAATCAAAATAAGATAATAATTCATGCTTAAATATTTCAATAAAAAGGGTCAGAAACCAAAATTGATGAGTCCTACCTTGATTATAGATCGATCATTGGTGAAGAATGCATATGGTATCAATGAAGGTGATCTACCATGTCTGTTTACTTTCAATTCACCTTGATCTGATCATCGGTTGTTGTCTGATCTTGATCAGCCAATGAAGAATTCTCTCTACCTCCTATTAGATCTAGAAAGAATTATTAGGCTAACCCTTTAAAACACATCATAAGAGGGTATTTATAGAGGTTTTAATTTGGTTATTTAATAAAACAAACAAAAAATTTATTTATTTATTTTAATTAAATGTATCTTTCAATGGATGCCTCATCTGAACGTCCCGTTCCGAACAACTTTAGGTCCCGTTTAGGGTAAATCCCACAGTTCAGATTCAACCATGGTCTCATATTTCCAATCCAAGCCTCCATTTATGAGATATTCCACTTTTTTATGAAAATAATTCATGTGTGATATAAAATACATTTAATATTTTTATAAAATTATTTTCTGGTTCATGGGGCCTTGGAATCATATGTCATCTTGGTGATTGGATCTGAAAATAATCCTAGTAATATTCAAAAGTATTGTAAGTGAAAAACGGAGTCTCTAAATTATTCCCTTGTTCAAATATTTTTGTCCTAAAAATTCACAAATTAATGGAAAGGTGGGGATACTAATCCCACATCCGGATCTACCGCTCCCTACACTAAGATGTACATCTAAAGGAGAAGTGTGAAGATCCTTGATCAACTCCTCTTGTAAAGTGACTGGAAATGCTATCTGCCTCTGTAAGAAGGATGATTTGATTCCCTTATTCAAATAATCCATCTAAAATGTATCTAGTGGATATATGATCTCACAAGATCTTCTAGTCGATATCCCCAAGTTGTGCCTCCATAACTCACTGAGTAAATAGAGGGGTAAAAACCATAAACTTGAGTTAAACTGCACCATCGACACACATAGGGGCTAAATTTAAAGATTTTAACCACTGAATCACTTCACTGTGAGAATCTTCTACAACAGCCATGCCCTAGGAAACCCTCAAGATCACACTACCTCAACCTCTGCAGGGTCCAATGTCACTCCCTTGTATGAGAATACATATCCCAAGAAGTGGACCTTCGAATCTATAATTTACTACACAAGAGATTTCATATGACTATCACTCCAAGAGCATATCTAGAACCATTCTCCTATATCTCCCATGATACAACTCTGATTCCAAGGATATGAGGGTACCATTACAGAAGACTATAACAAACCGATCCAAGAAGGGTTAAGGATCCATCTCATAAGTCTTGTAAACTCTTCTAGGGAATTCAACACACCAAATGGTATCACCAAAAACTGAAAGAAACCATATAATCTCTAGGAATACATGCTTAGTACATCCCCCTCTCAAACCAATAGTTGGTGATTACCCATCCTAAGGATATATTTTAAGAAACACTTCACTTATATTCACTAAGTGAAGAGGTAATCGATTCTTGGGGGTAGATACTATTCTAATATAGTCACCTAGATTAGGTCATGTCAATCTACACCTAACTTCAAATTCTCATCCTCCCCTTGGGTGAACAACACGAGGCTGCCTAGGAGAACAAACTGGGTCTTACAAAGCCCCTACTCTATAGACTCCTCCAACCACACCTCCATCTCTCCTAGCTACATGGGGTCATCTGATGTGATTACACAAGCATTAGTCCATCCCTAGTGCAATTCTATGAAGTGGTTTATCTCATGATGGTGAGGTAAGCTCAACATGTCCTCGGGAAAGATGTCATCAAACCCTACCATCGGTGTTGTAAGCCAAGAGCTTATAGAATCCTCTACTCCATGGGTAATACTAACAAAATGATAAGTCTATTGTAACCTCCTGAAAATGAGCTCATCCTTCTCCATATATGGATTACTCCTCATCAAAGAGGAAAACTTCATCCCACAACCCAGAATCACTACCATACTCATTGGTATCAATCATCTGATCATTAATGGTAAAAGAATATTCCATAATGAGGAAAACATCATAGAGTCTCACTGTTTCTGCAGAAAGATTTCATGTGAGGCTCTCTCTCCCCACAAAGTAATATCACCCCATTGGTAGAAATGTTTGATCACAAATCCTCTCTACATGAGCCTCCAACACAAAGGGTCAAGCAAAAAGGCCTCTACTAGTATCACTAGGTCTCGAATAGGGGCTATGTCTAGGGAAATGTAGTCTATGAAACTATGTTATAACTATAGCTAGAGTGGTGGATATACATGTCATACCCCAAACCACACTCAATGCCATCAAGTCATAAGCTCCTACCACCTAAAGTTATCCATTACCTTGTCCACCTATTCAGCTAAAATAGGGATTTCTCTGAAACCTTATCACATTATAAAGACCTCAAACACACAAGTTAAATGAACTCATCCACTACACCTCGATACTATCCTCTTTGGGATGGCACTGACTCACCCGCACAGTTTTAGATCACATCACAAGAATACATCTCATTGGGGGAATTTTCCCTCTTTCCTTTAATGTTTGAATCCATGTCGAAAATCACCAACATAGGGCTCTATCAATGATTTTCATCACCCTATATAAGTATCAACATAAATACCACCATCGAAAGGGGTCCCATCTGAGTGGGATACCCAAGACACATGATCAGGCCTAAACTAAACCACCAAAGAAGGGAGTCTATATCAACAAAAAACTAGGTGATCTCTCTATCTGGAACCTGAAATGCACACTTAGCATGAGTGTGTCATCTACCAGTACCACCAGAACCAACTTCTATTATATAAAGATCACTAGTTATGAGTGAGACCATTTGATCAAAAATGATCCATAAAATCCTAAAAACTTATATCAATGACTCCATCCAATCCTTCACTTTCTATAGATATGGATCATCATGGAACCTCAAAAAACTCTAGTGATGGAACTCTTAGAGTGTGCTAATAATGCACACATACTCAGCCTACTATGTTGGTATTAACTACTACTCAACAGGTGGGGGTGCAGCTACCTACCCACCTGGTGGAAGGACCTTGCATGTTGGCCCTTGAACTGAGGCCTCATCACTCATTGGATCATCATCATGATCCAAAAGTTGATAACCTAGATGGATGTATTCATGGATACATCTCGAAAGTGATCATGATGTACCACGGTCAAATGATCATATATATATCAATGGGGAGCTGACTCAAGAAGGATATTCAAAGACTCAATATTATATGATGCATGTACTAAAGTTCCTTGAAACCCATGTCTCGATATACTGAGTCAATAAGTAGGTAGTTAGAGTCCTGATGTGTGAATAAGTTGGTCGCCCACACTAACACTGAGTACCCTGGACTGAGAGAAGCACTCGAGACACTTTGACATTTTTGCCCTATATCTTAACCAAATCCTCATAATGGGACTACTATAAACACCATTCCAAGGATCGAACCACCTATGATACTAATCTTTCATGACCTGACCCAAGCTGAGGCTCGATCCACAACTACCCCAAGCCTTTCTCTATAGGCCATGGGCTGGCGACCGGTGACAAAGGCACAACTAACACAGGGCGACCTTTTTCTAGAAACCTATACACACATAGCCATATCAATATATAAGTGTAGAGGAATAATAGTAAAATATTCCAAATACTAGTGGAACAATAATCAATGTAAAACCTCTAGATAGTACAAGAGTACTATAGTGTAATACTGAAAGTAAAAATGGGAAAATAAATTCTCAACCAAAAAGATGTATCGACCTAACAAAACTGGAAAGTAAAACACTAAGAGAGTTCAAATCTTGATCTTCAAGTTCCGACCACCATACACAACCCAAAATACTAGGTATCCCTAAGCTCCCCTAAAGTCATTGTCAACCTATCCATCATCTGGATAAGACATGACATGTGCGGGAAAATCTCATGCATGGGTGAGTATATGCATACCTAGTAGAACACCTTGAAAGCTGAATGGGGGAGCATTAAGAGATAAAATAGAAATAAAAAGACAGTAGATAGTAAATTGGAAACAGCTCAACCCAAACCAAGAGAGTAAGTAACCTTGTCCAAGCATAAGGGGCTCAACACAGTGTGTAGATGGACTACACATCAACTCTTTTCCACCCATAGTAAGAGAGTAACATCATCCAACCATGAGTAACTAAACACAGAAAGCATGTGGAATACCCTATTCATATTCACAACCCGGGTAATGAGAGTAACCAAATACAAAGGTATGGATTCACATGTATATATATATACTCAGTAAAAGAAGCCCAAATGAGAGTGAAAGAAGATATTCATATCACAACCCAACTCAGGAAAAGAGTTGTCATTAGTTCTAGAAAGTCTATCAATGATAACCAGCATCTTGTATGTCTATATAGAAGTTACCAAGTATAGTACCCAGGCCTTACAACTTTTTTCATATTTTAGGGGCGGGGGGGGGGGAATTTCTGAGAAGAGGAATCGTGCCCTAGTGTGTCAAGGGGGTTTCACTCATCTGTCATGTGGCCTCATTCCCTATCTGATAGGGGGTACCACTCAGTAGATAGAGGTATCACACCTTGGTCTATTAGAGGCGTACCATATCTATCTATATAAGAGGTATAGAGGACCCACACCCTGGTATAATAGGGGGTACCATCTCCATGGATATATAACACGCTCCTTAGTGTGACAGAAGGGTATTGTCTCTATCTGTATAACAAGCATGGATGTCCTTCACCTTGGTATGATGGGGGTACCATCTCTGTGGATAGAGGACTCGCACCCAGATGCAACATGGGGGTACCATCTCTATTTGTATAACAAGAATATAGGACCTTCACCCTAGTACAACAGGGGGGTACCAACTCTGTGGATATAGGACTCACACCCTAGTGTGATAGGGGGTACCATCTCTATCTATAGTCTCTAATGATCCTACTTGATCATTGTCATCATCAAACACCACCTAAATAATCATCACACTCAGAACATATCACATCATATATCAACATCCACTATGAATTACATCATCATGTTTTATGTGGAAAATCACTCATGATTGGATACTCACTGGTCAAATTTTGAGTCCAAATGAATGAGATATGATAGATAGAAGTTTTATTAAAAAGGATCAAGGGGTACATAGTATGTGAGGGTACCCAGATGGAATGTGGTTCTAATCCATCACCTAAAAATATCCCTAGAGGTACACATCTCACCAACCGTGCAGAATTACACAACATGTAAGTGTGCTACACAACATGTCTCGGCCAAAATTCTGACGAACGCATGAGGCTCCTCACTGATCCAAGAGAAAAAATGTAATTCCACGGATATTCCTCTTTAAATAGACTCATATGGAAAAAATAAATCACACCATTGTGATCCTCATTGGAAAATGCTCAGGATAGGCTATTCACTTTCCCAAATTAGACACCCGACAAAAAAGTCACATTTCACCATTTAACACCTGATGAGTGCTTCATGGGTGAAAGCCACATACATAAATTAAATATATTATATTGGTATCAAAATGACCGCCTCAAAATCAGGGTTGCAACGTCAAAGATGATTCATCATTCCAACATCATATGAATAAGATACATCAGATACAAGATTTCACAATAATAATAATAATAATAATAATGGACATTTCATTGACCCAATACATGAGTAGTAAAAAAGTATCCATAAATGGTCTTGAAATGACTATCTCAAAGTTAGGATCATGTTTCCACAGACGTTCTGTCAATTTGATGCCATATGAAGGAGTTATAGCCGAATTAAGGTTTCTATAACAAAAATAAATAATAATAATATTTTGATATTATTATTATGTTTTTTTAAATAAAACCCTTAATCAAAGTGGGTATCCATGTTCATACCTCCCTTTGATTTTCATGCAATCCACCACCAAAGATGGCGCCCCCTCCTCTTCTCATGTGATGCACAGGTGCTCCCTTAAACCCCCCCACCCTTCATTGAACAATTAATTATAATAATAATATTATTATAACACATATTACTATATGAAGATAGGAGCATCAGTTGGCTCATGATGACCCTCCATGTCGAACGATTTATGTTATCACTTTATTTGACTTTATTAATTAAATATCTCGTATTATTATTATAAGTAATAATAATAACAATATTATCATTAATAAAAATAATAATGATAACGTGACATTATTATTATTAGAAATAATAATAATAACACAACTTCAATTAATCACATCTAGATCTAGTTTTGACCATGCTCCATATAGGTCAGCGACCAACTCACCTTAGAGCCATAATCACATTCACACTGAGCAACCTTTTCCATGAGACCCTGCACATGGACTCTGCTCAGAACCAATCACGTTGCACCACACGTCATCACCATGTATCAATCAGGAAAATGGGGATCCCCTATTTTACCCAAACCACCTCTAATTAGCCTTCATTCTTGTCTCACCTAAATTGTGAAACCACACCTATGGAATCAATCCTATCTGTGCACAAAACATCATCCCACTCATTTTTCACACATCCATCATGATTTTGGGGTTTGAACATGGTTGAACCTATCCAGAAAATGTCAAATCATGACCCTGTAGGTGAACGATGAATAATGAAAAGGACAGTGGTAGAGATTCATAAGAACAAATTTACAAACATCGATGACCAAACATTCTTTTCCAACAATCATAGATTACTAATATTCATGGTGAGAACATTATATGAATAAGAATAAAACGAATAAAATAAATTTAATTCGACTATGGGGCTCTTGAAAAGAACATACAATCACATAATCAAAAGAATATAATAATTCATGCTTTTATATTTTAATAAAAAGGAGTGGAAACTACAATTGAAAAGTACTGCCTTGATTATAGATCAGTAATTGGTGAATAACACATCCACTAACAATGAAGGTGGTCCAATATGTATGCTATCTTTTGATTCACTGTGATCCAATCATCGTTCGTCTTTCAATATTGATCCACCAATGAAGAACACTCTACTCATCTTAGATCTAGAAAGGGTTATAATGATAACTGTTGTAACCCCATCATTAGAGGGTATTTATAGAGGGTTTAATTGTGTCATTTAATAAAATAAATAAAAAATTATTTATTTATTTTTAATTAAACATACCCGCCAATGGCTTCCACTTATAAACATCTCGCATCAGCCAACTTTAGGTCTCACCTAGGGTAAATCCCACGTTCCAGATTCAACCATGGTCTTAGATTTACGATCTGAGGATTCATTTAGAAGATATTCCATTTTTTAGAAAAACCACATGTGCTTGATATAAAATACATTTAATATTTTTATAAAATTAATTATGGGGTCACCGGGTCTCATAATCAAGCATCATCTCAGCATCTAGATCCGAAAATATTCCTAGGAATATTCTAAAATATTACATGGTAAAACTAGAGTCTCTAAAGAATCCAGCACTGAATTGAATTATTTTTAAATCTTTTATCAATATAAACTATTCTTTATGTATCACTCAATGTTGTCATTATAAGTGAAATAAATTATAGATCCATAAATCCATATACTCATGTCATATCATGATACAAACAAATTGTAAAAATATACCAAATATAAAACAAACATAAGTATTAAGTTTCAATAAATTAAAATAATTGAAATATATATGATAATCAACTTAAATGGAAAATAATTATATTTTGTTGATTCCCAAATCATCTCTAATTAAAAGCTCTATGATATATTTCTTTAAAATAATTATAGTCATTGCATGCCCACAAATGTTAGTATCTACTGGAATGTCATAAACTTCCAACAAAAAAATTGAATATGTTAATAATATATCAAGTCTAAAAGAAGTTGTATCTGAAGTCATAATAACATACACTTGTTATTGTATATACAGTATTTCCTTACCATTAAATTATTCTTGTAAAAAATAGATAAATATATAAATTTTAAAATGTTAAAAAAAATTAACACCAATATGAAATAAAGTATGTGATCTATAAATACCTCATTGGTAATTTTTCAAACAAGTCTAGATACCCAAACAAAAAATGGTTGATGATTTATCCAACTATAGTGACCTCATTGATAAGAAATGGTATTCCTACTTATCTATCTATAATATCCTTTGAAGTGACCCTAAGAGTCTATATATATATATATATTGATGATGAATGGTATCCCCAATATAATATATAATCCCATATGAAAAAATATGATTTTGAGTATCCTATACATATAACTCATAATAAATGGGAAGTTGTAGAGGAGTAGGTGTAGGAGTTGGATAAGTAGGAGGAGGTGGAGGAGTGGGATAAGCAACTTGAAATTGTCTTTGTGTGTCTATAAACATCAACTATATCAAATATTTAGTCATTTCCTCTATAATCTCACCCATATCATGAACTTTAGCATCTAAAGCTTCTGTTTTTATTTTATATACATCCTCCATTGAAGAATATTTAGAATAACCACATATATTTTTTGCTGATACACTTATAGGGTATCCTCATACATGACCTGGGTGTTCAGGATTTCCCAATAAAGTAACTAAAATATCCTTCTTAACCTCAGTTATAAAGTTCCCCTATGTGCTCTACTCCTTAAGATATTTCTATATAGAATATTTGAAAAATTCTATAGTGAATCAAAATATATAAAGATTTTATTCAACATAAATAAAATAAATAAATTAAATAAATTCTTATAATCCTCTTATCTATAACTTGCGAATATTCCATAATATATTGTTCCTTTTTTCTCATTTGGGTCCTCTTCCATTTTTATGTATATCTAGGGTGTGAGGGACAACCTCTATGGAGCCTATAAAATCAACTCTTTATTTTTGAAATTTTTTAGTTATAATTTGTTCTTCTAATAATGTATACCCTCTATGAGATAAAGTATGAGTGTATACATTTTTTAGATTTGATCTCCTGATGAGATATCATCATTTTCTATAAATTAAGAATAAACAAATCATTGATATGATAATTAATATAAAAAACATCTAAAAGATAACATTTCACTTACCAAAAATGCTTCTTGTCTTCTACTTTCAAAAAATTGTTTCCATGTATCTTGATCTAGAAATATATATATCACATGTATTTTGATGTTTTTTATCCACAAAAATGAAATTTGATGTGAGGGTTGATTTAAAATCCCCCCATATCCTAGTATAAAATGCTAAACATTTCCTTCTAACTCCTCCAGTATCAGGTATATAATATGTCATCTGATAAGAAGGGGAAATCCTAAATTAGTAAAAACATTTCATGATAAGTAAAATAATAAAAAATGAGATTTCCAAAATTTTCTCACATAATTAAGATATTGTCACATTTTTAACACTTATCTAATAAAAAATAAAAATAATAACTTTGAATTTAGCTTACACTGTAATAAAAGTATTAAATTTTTTTGAATTTGGACCCCTAGGAATATCATTATCATCAAAGTAAACTTGAATCCTCTAGTCTCAACCATGAGCAAATGAAAAATTTGGTAAACGTGTGTTTCTACATTTACCGAGCCTCAAAATATTCTCTCCCCCTGTAGAAGTAGATTGCTCTTGTATAAAAAGATGACGAGGCTTCTCAATAGGATTATGTGTACGGTCCTCCCAAGATATATGTGTATTTTCCTCCTTAGAAGCTCGTAGTGAATCGTATGTTTGATCTACCATTATCCTAAAGATTAAAGTAACAAACATCTAGTACACAAATATAAAAATCAAACTATTTCATATAAAATTAAATAAAAAATGAAAAAATATCCAACAATAAGTAAACTAAACACATTTTTATTCATATTTTTTAAAGTGGTTAACTAAAATGATAACAACATTAATGAGATATTAAATGATATAAATGAATGAAAACAAATCCAATATTTAAAAAAATTTAATAAAAAATTTAAAATGATACAAAAAAAACAAAACAATACTAAAAAAACCACCCTATCATATTCATTAGAACATATATAATGTAATACACCATTATAGAGTAGATTCACTTAAAAAATGGGGTGCTAATAGTAAAAATTCTCCAACGTATTATACCATTTTTACACTATAAATAATATTATTTGAATATAATATTTTATATATTTTTTTATTTTTAAACATATTAAATTAAAATTAATTTTTTTCATAAAATAAACAAATACAAAAGTTATTAAGGGTAAAAATAATTTATGTAAGGGAAAACTAAAAAAATAAACTAATTTAAACAAAAAAATTAACTTATTAGTTATAATGTGTGTTTTAATAAAAAAATAAAACTAATATATCTAACATTTTATGAAATTTAAAAAAGTAAATAAGCTATAAATATAGTTTACCTATAATATTATGAAATTACATAAAGTATTTTTTCCCAAATTCCATATTCATGATCATTCTGTATGGTAAAAACCATGTCTATAATGTGCTCATTAATATTCATTGTTAATATTTCCATGAAAGTAAGTATATCACATAAATCATTATCTTCATCAAGTTTTTCATCACCAACATATTGTTTTTTCTTGTAAAACAATAGACCAATGCATATCAGATGGATCAATAATATAGAAAAAAAATTATATGTGTTTTCATGATAAAAGGATCGGTTGTGTATACACAGTTCTTATCAATAACCCATTTGTAGTTAAACTCTGGAACTAGAAATTTAATGTAATCAACCTATAATATTTCTTCAATAACTCCATAATATTCACCTAATGTGGATATTGGGTTTTTGTCTTTATCGCTTGAAAAATTACTTGCTTTTATAAACACCAATACACTACTATTCTGAACCGCACATCTATTATCCTGGTCTTTCATATGAAATGTATAGTCATTAATGTCATACCTAAACCATGTTATCAAATTTAAACTTGTACCACCTTCTAACCATCTCAATTTTTCTAATACATCTAATATAGCATTAATTATCTCTTTAAACCATGAAAAAAAGTTTTTTTATGCTCATTCAAAATCCACATATATTTCTCCTTTGGATAACATTTTTTAACACATTAATATGAAATGTTATATATTACTAAGAATCATCTATGTTATTTAAGATGTATAAATGTATTTGATTTATATATTCACCTGTTAAGAATTTTTTCAAGCCATGGATCTCATTTCCCTCATGATTGACTTATTCATGGTGAGATGTAGGCAAATAGATGTTCTCCATTATAGATATATAGCATATAAAAAACTCTATAACCTCCTCAGAAATATACTTCTCAACAATGGAGGCTTCAACTTGATATGGATTATTAACATATACCTTCAATATAATTATATACCTTTCAAAAAGGATACATCCAAAGTAGATATACAGGCCCAAAAAACTTTATTTTTCACACCAAATAAACCATTAAATACACCATGATATCAAAAAAACTGGAGGAAAATACATTTCCAATTGACAAAGTATAGAAACTGCATCATTATCAAAATTTCTCAATGAATTCAAATCAATCACTTTGTTTTAAATTGAATTTAAAAAATAATACACCTTCATAATAGTCATTCTGACATGGATGGGAAATATTTCATATAATGCAACTAATTGGAGTTGTTGCATTATGATGTGACAATCATGATATTTTATACCTGTCAACTTCAAATCTTTTAGTGACATGAAATTTTTTACATTTTAATAATAACCCTACAATACTTTTCTACCATGGAGACACTAAAAAAAGATAATTTTCTCCCTCTTGAACAATGTATGAAAATCCAGAGGTAGGTATGTTCTTATTCCATTAATAGTGGGAGATAACTCTAAGCATATTCCCATTGAGATTAAGTTCAATATTATATTAAATCTATCTTTAGTCTTTAATTTAATTTATAACAATGTTCCAATTAATATATCACAGATATTATTATCTACATGCATAACTTCAATGTTAAATTTTTCCTCATGATATCTCCAATATGGGAGTTCAAAAAATATTGATCGTTTCTTCCAAATATATATATCAATACCTATTTTTTTTCTTTTTGAATGTGATGTATATTTTTTTCACCCTCTCAAAATATTGATTAGTGGAAAAAGGTTTTGGAGAAATATCAAATTATTGTGAGCTTTTGAATTCCTTTTTTAATCTTCTATGAGAGTGATCTATGCAAAAAAACCTTTGATGACCCATGTATACCATTTTTCTCCCATGTTTCATTTGATAATATGAATTTTGTTGTTCACAAATTGGAAAAGATTTATACCCCTTAACACTATATCCAAACAAATTTCCATTTGTTGAGAAGCCATTTATAGTGAACATAATCATTTCATGTAGTTGAAAATGTTCCATTTCGTAAGAACCATACACTCTAATACCTTCCTCTCATAAAAGTTTCAAGTCATCAATTAATGGTGACAAGAAAACATCAATATAATTTCTAAGATTTTTTGGTCTATGAATCATTAAACTCAAAATGATATATTTATGCTTCATAAAAATTTCAAGATATAATTTGTAAATTACTAATAAAATATGTCAAGAACTATGTTTTATACTAATTATTAAATATAGATTCATTCCATCTATAAACATTCTAACTATAAAATTTCTAGATTTATTTTTGAATGTATAAAAGTGTTGATCAAATTTCTTCCATTGTGGAAAATCAATTGGATGATATAATTTTCCACCATATATATTTATATACATGTAATTTTAACCTTTTTACATAATATGAATTTTAAAATAAATGTTTTGAATGTGTAATTATAGTAATATTCAAAATTACCTTGTAAGGAGTCTCTGTAACTGCTAAATCAGTTTATGATTTTATTTCAACTTATACCATGATGTACCACATTTAGGACACTCTAACTGACCTTTATATTCTTTCCTATATAGCACAGATTAATTTAGGAATGAATATATATTCTTGTACCCAAAGCCTATCGGGCATAATATTTTATTCTCATTATAATGTGAATTTGAAAGATTGTTGTCTTTAAGTAGTATGTATTTCAACAACTATAGCAACTCTGTAAAACTCTTTTCACTCCATCCATTTTTCACCTTCAAGATAATAAATCTTAACATTTTGGATAAAACCAAAAAATCCATACAACCTGGATATAATGGTTTTTCAGCATCACTATATAAATGATCAATTATTGGTTCTTTCCCAATTTCTTCTACTTCAGTATCATGAATCATTTCTTCAATTTTATCAGAATTATCATCTTGAAAATAATCATCATCAATAGATCTATAATTCTTCCCAGTTTCACCATGCTAAATCTAAGAGCAGTAACTCATATTAAAACCATGAAAAATTAAATTATCTTTGATTTATTTACTTTTAAACTTCTTCATATTTAAACATTTCAATCATGGATAGAAAAAAAAAGGTCGCTTTTTAGAACATTTAGTTTAGTAACTTCCAAAAAATCATCAACACCTTCCTCATATTCATCACTTGTTCATAGAGCAGTAATCCAACTGCGACTCATTATTACCTATAAGAAATATCATGATTTGAAAATAAGTTATTATATTTTAAAATTTAATTTCAAATTTACTTTTACAAATAACAATAAAAAATATCATAAATTTTTTTCACAAATAAATGAAAGACAATATATTTGATAAAAATTTTCACTTTGAACATATTTAATTATCATTCTATTATAAAAAATAAAAATTTGTCATGAAATCATCATGATCACCTAAATATATATTATAAATACTCCATATTCAAACTCCATAATCCATTATACCTTTAAAATTCCCATTCATAATGTAGACAAAAAACATACCATGGATTCACATTAATAACTAATATTATTTATCATATAAATTATTCTAACCTAAATATAAAAATAACCATTCATCAATTGAAAAATACCTTAGATGCATAAATAATAGGAATTTAAAATAAAAATAGTGAATGAAATGAGAAGTAATAAAAAAATAAAATGGAAAATTAGAACTAAAACTATAAATGAAAATATCTAGGAAGCACAAAAAATAGAAACAATAAACACAAACCACAATTTGATATCGGAAGGGGGATAATTGATATGGTGATTCAAATGGGAAGACAGCATAGAGAGAGAGAAATTAGTGTTTGATGATGGATAAGGGTGGAAGATGGTGGTCAATTCAAATTGAAAGAGAGTCGAGGCTAATGGACTGTAGAAAAAAGGGTTAGGGTATGTTGTGTGAGAGAAAAATGAAGACTTCCATGTGAATGAATGAACAAAAAATGAATCATCCTAAAATTTCATAAAAGTTATAAAAGATATTTTACATTGTTTATTTGAAAATAGATATAAAAAACTTAATTTTAAATGTCGATTATCGAATAACTAACATGAAAAAGATACCTCTCAAATTTTTAACATTGGTTATTAAATAATTGAACTGAAAATTGTGTAGTCTAAAATAAATTTTATGTTATAAGTCCTTAAAAATTTGAATCCAAAAAAATAGATTCCAGCGTACTGAGGTAATCATATAGAGTTGATTATACTAAAGTGATCGAACGAAGCCGATCAGACCAAGTTAATTGGATAAATGTTTCTGCATAGCACCATTAGATGGAGGTTTCTAAATTGTTTTATTGGATGAAGTATCCATCAGATAAACTTTTATAAAGTCCTAATTGTCAATACCATTGGTTGAAACTTTACAAATATATATAACACAATCTATATAATAGAAAAAAGATGAAAATTCCAATCGTACAAAGGAAATTTTGGAAGGCCACTAAAGAAATGTTCACAAATACATCAGACTAATGTGAATGGACATAGTCAATTAGATGACTGGTGGAAATAAATTTTTTACCAATTACATTCATATTTACATAAAATAGATAATTATCAAATAAACTATGTTATATTTTTATAATTTATGTGTTCTTCACTGATCAAAAATCACAATTCCTAGTGTCTATGATTTAAGATCAAGTTTAGATAAAGATAAAATCCTTTGTATTAGTGGGAAGTTTCATCATATAGATATGTATGAAGTCTACTGATTAGAGAAATTTTGGAGTGCTTGGAGGAAATTAATGGTTCTTGAACATTGTAAAGTACTTATTGAAGTTGAATGAAGAGCTGTATAATTCTATTATATAGACTTGTACAAAGATTAATTTGTCAAGTGTAGAATTTGTAACAAATGAATGAAGAAAGTGTTGTCAGGGTTATAAATAATGAAATGAAGTAAAAATTATGTCATAAGATCTTGGAGATTCATTGGACAATATCTACTAGATATAAGTTCTCAAATGATCAAGAACAAGTTTTTTAATGGAGTCAATAGATAGAGGAAACATGTGATGATCAATGAATGAGGAGATTTATGAATGATCATAGAAGAGTTTCTGAATCATCTGACTGAGAAGAAGTTGTCAAAGTAGGTGATCAAACAAAATATTCATTATGAAATTATTAGATAAAGGTTTTCAAATGATTGAAAAAATTTATTAAAAAAATATTATAGAACATATGAAGATAATTAGACATAGCTTTTAGAGGTTTTTGACTAGTTAGATTTGATAGAAGTTTCTAGATGAAGCCATCAGACAGATATTTCTGATTGAGGTTCATCAAAGTGAAGTTTCAAAGTAGTGAAATCAAATATATGTTTTATAATTAATAATAAAGGCAGTGCATCCATCGAATGAAAATTTATAAGATCATCAAAAAAATAGTCTTGAATAAATTTCATCGATCAATGGTTTCAGATCAAATGCAATAGACAAATGTTTGTGAATAATGTCAATGGTTTGAGGAAGAATCTTGAAAATGATTTCATATGTTCCAAGGAAGTTTTGAAGGAACACTAAATGAATTTTCACTATATATAAGATGTTTTATGAAGTTATATTGGATATAATGTTCAAATATATTTATAAAGTTTTAGTAAAGTTATTAATTGTGGCAATATTGAGTTGGATGATCAAAGTTTCAATAATCACAAATGAATATTGTGATTCTAGTTGAGATTTATGAGGTATTAAATAAGAATATTGATGAAAATATCTATATAAGTTTCCTATGAATATTTTTTTACTCTTATCTTTTAATAAGGTTGAATTTGGTCAAGTTTTGAATAAGTTTTGAGTAGGATTCTTAAAACTTTAGTGGGAAGTTTAAATTTAAAGTATGTGCCTCACCCAGAAATTAAAGAATGTCATTGCCTATATAAAGGGGTTTTTATGCATTGTTATGGTGTGATTAGAAGATATTTTCATGCTTTTGGGATTTTTTCTGATGAATTGAAGAAATATAAGAAATTTTTGTCCTGAATGCGTGAGATTTATTCTCATTTGGGATGAAGTTTCAAAATAAGAGATACCAGATGAAGTAGGGGTTACAGGTGGAGAAATAGTGTTTTAGCTAAAGAAAAAAAGAAAGGAATAAGTGATCAGACATATATATAACAGACTTAGTGGAATAATTAGACTAATCAATAGCATTGGATGAATATTTATCAGGTGATCAAGAAGAGGAATAAGGGATCTACAAGATACCAAACATATATTTCCTATAAATTAGAAATCAGAATAAAATGGTGAAGAAGAAGGATAAAAATATCTTATAATAGATTAATCAATATCGGATAGATAGGATTGAATGAATTTATCAAACATAAAATCTCTAGATGAAGGAAGAAGTGAAGGAAGAAAAAGGATAGTTTCTTGTCTGTTGTGTAAGTAACATTAGAAGGAGGAGGAAGTGTTGAATAAAGTATAATTTTTAAATCCAATATAAATATCAATAGTTGGAATACTTAATTAGTGTTTCAAATTATCAAACTAAATTATTTTTATATTATCTACATAGGTAGTATAAAGAACCAACGGGGAGGTGTAAGTTAGACAAGGTCATCACCAATCTAGGGATTCAAGATTATTTCCACCCCATACTAAAGTGTATGGAACCACACTTAGGATAAGTATTGTTTTCTATCCAAACCATTGTACTTGGTATCTCATTATAGTAGAGAATTCATGTACTAGTCATCACTATACACCGTAAGTACTAGTTACACTTATTGAGTAGTAAACCTTGTAAAAATATCATCTTCCATATTCTATTTACTTTCATATACTTGCATATAATAAGGATAATAGAATAAGAGAATAAAGATCCTAAAATTTATAAGAGGTAAAGGGATAAAAATTTATAATTGGATAAAAACTTCCAAATAGTGATTACCCCCCCCCTCTTAGTTTTGAGTATATCCTAAAGTGGTCCTCTTAGTGTCGATATAAAATTTATGCTGATAATCTTCGATAAGATCTACAGTTTAAAGTAGGTGAAAAGGTAATCCTATAAATTTATCCATGGAAAAATGTTATGAGATTTGGTGAGAAGTTAAAACTAATCCCTATATATATCAGACCCTTTGAAATTAATTATCATATCGAAATATTTTCATATCACTTAGAACTTCAATCGAATCTCTCTCAAGTTCATGATGTGGTTTGTGTATCTCTCCTAAGGAAGTACATACCTGATCCTTCACATGTGATGAACTTAGAGGTCATATCATTGGAACATGATCTCTATTGTGAGGAAAAACTAGTGGAGATTCTGGATCAAAGAGAGAGATATTTTTTAGAATAAGACCACTCACCTGGTCAAAGTTTTGTTTCAAAACCATAAATTTGAGGAAGCAATTCCAAAACTGAAAGATGTGGTGTGCCAGAAGTATCCTCAGTTTTTTGTATCAGAGTGAAGGAATTTTGTGGGAGGAATTATTATAATGGGTGTATAATGTAACACTATGATATTTTATGATAGATTTAACTTTAAATATTTTTTTTTTCTTTGATAGCTTACTTTATACGCAACACTAAGTTTAAATGAACCATGATATACTATTAAAATACTATTATTTAATTTGAATGTTAGCACCTAGACATTGGATTAGTATATATGAATAGTACTAACTAAATTATTAAAAATTATTATTTACATATTTATAAAAAAAATTCATTAGTTTTTAATTGGTTATAAATTAAAATAAATGCATTTGAAGGTAAAAAGATATGTTTTTTAAAAGAAAAAAAACTATTTTTATGTGCACAATATGTTTTTATATTAATAAATTAAATTAATTTATATTGATAAATTATATTAATAAAATATTTAGATAATATATTCAATAAAATATTTTAACATTATTTAAATATTTTTTACCTGGAAAGGAATGAAGGTAAACTCATTTTTATGCTTTAAAATGTATTTTACTAAAAAATGGTTTTGTTATTGTTTATGTATTTATTTTAAAATAAATTTATTCCACTTATAGAAATTAAATATTATAAAATTTATTACATATTTATAATTATCATAATTGATAAAATTTAATAAGTCAAACCAAATGTTTTTCATAATTAATAGTAAAAATAGTAAAATTGTGTTACCATGGTTAGGGTTAAAAAAGGGTTTACCAGTGATTAACTTAAGAGATAAGGTTTAAAATATCACAAAAAAAACTGATTTAATTTGATTGGGTGATGGTATTTTGAAATTATCCATCCAATATTTGAATTTCTTTTCATTTTAGATCAACTTGAATTGAGTAAGGCATTATTATATTTTAATCATTTTAAAAAATCTAAGTGTGTTTTCTCCCTCCCTTACAAAACGATACCACGTATTATATCACCCTAACACTCCCTGATACTTATATATCATCAAATATCTATCCTAATACCAAACTAAAATCCCTAACAACATCCTATATTTATCATAATACTATCCTTTCATGGATTAAGGTATAAGCCAAAGGAGGTTTCTCAACAAATATATATAACTCTTAACTGAGTACTTTAAATTTTATTTCTTATTATAGATCTTATAAATATATATTATCCATTATAAAATAATTACATAAGTTTATTTAATATTCTTAATTGTTATTAAGATAATTTATCAACTATTTCCACCTCATTTCCACCAAATGATAAATGAAAGTATTGCTTGTGTGTTTGTGTGGACTATCACCTCCACATATTTGTATGATTCATTTTCCATCACCATAATTCATGGATGTTTATGATGATAGATTTAATATTTATATATGATATTTATGAAATAATTATTCTTATTTAATTATAATATCTTATATACCTTCTTACATTTCTATCTGTTGGAAAATGATATTGTCACTCGTGCGTACGTGTGGACTACCACCTCTACGAAGCGATGTGAATCATTTTTAATTTATATTTTACATAGATAGTAATAAGAATATATTTAAAGAATAAATATTATATTTATGATATAATAATTATTCTTTAAAGGTGAATTATTATTTACCTTTCTTTCATTTCAACCATCAAAAAATGGAAACATCACTCGTGCGTACGCACGAACTACCATCACCACGAAGTGATGTAATTAATTTTTCATCACTATTTTATATGAATAATTATAAAAGTTTATATTATGGATAAATAATATAATTATTATATTATTAATATTCTATATATGATGAAACCATGACCAAATTGCAAGTACCGGAACCATTAAACCAAAACATGCATGGAAAACAGACCAGTTTTCACCAAAATGTTTGTTTTAATAAATAAATTATTAATAAAAGGATAATTGAAAATTATAAAGGAATTATTCATAGTAAGTTTTATAATAATATGGTTCTATAATATATATATATATATAATAAATATATATTTATTATTCATGATATTTGAACACGTACAAAGTAAGACGAAACTTGAGGTAAGGGTTTATGTCATAACCTCATTTCTTTTCAGGATTTTCTATACTAAATTTCCATTAAGTAAAATTATATATATATTAACCTTTAAACCCCATCTATTTTCTTATCTTATAGTTATTTTTGAAGTTTTTATGTGTTAGTACCATTTTCCTCTCTTTGGTACTTAAAATTATTGAGAAATTTTTTTTAAAGAAAATTCAACCTTATTTCCTTTTTGGTCGATGAAATTTCTCTTCTATTTACAAACTCTTCAAAATTATTTTATAAAAGTTCTTAAAAAACTTTAAAATTTTTAAAATTTTCATTTTTACTACCATTGAATTTATTTTAAAATGCTTAGAAAGCAATCTTACTAAAAGTTTTCCAAACAAGTCTTTTTTGACTTTTTATAAAAGTGTGAAAGGAATATTTTATTTTAACGTATACAACATGAATTGATTTTCTCATCATCATGAAAATTATTTTATTTGAATATTACTTTACAATTTTCCTTGGTTATTTTCAAATAAAATTTTTTCTAAATATTATTGGAATGTTTAGTTAAAATTTTATCAAAAGAAAATGATATTTTCACATGCTTTCAAACAAAGGTTTGAATGATATTATACATGTATTTTTCATCTATGACAACATGCTTTAAGGATTTTTATGCTTCTCTAGGGATATGATCTTATGATACCATCCACTATATTTCTTTGTATGGATTATTATGATGATGATTTAAGGATGATTCTATGAAACTCTTTTCTTTACCATGGGTAAATTAAGTTATGATTAAACCTTTATGAAACTCATTTATTTTCCAATTATTATGCTATGATTAAATGATTAAATGTTTATGAAACCTAGTTCTTTTCCATAGGTTATGAAATTATGATATGATGAATGTTTTATGATCTTATGACACACATATATATGATTTTAATAATTTTATGAGTGGGCCTGGAATTATAAAACTCTCCAAAACATTGTGAAATGATTTATATCTCATGAGATAATAAGTATTTCAATGGGGAGTGAACCTAGTTCAGTAAAGTACTTTGTCCTCTATGATAGTCTTGGGAGTGAATCCTGACTAAGTAAATAATGGAATGATAAGTGAACCCAATCCACTATCATAGCCTTGGTAGTGATCCTTGACTAAGCAAATGATTTTATATACTTATATGTATGCTAAAAACTTATGTATTATGCTTATAAGATGTTCTCATGGATTGTGATTGATTATTGATGATTTCACACACTTATGACTTACGTATTTTATTATGAAAAAAATTATATCATGAATTATGATTAATGATCTTTTAATGATTGGGTATTATTATTGTAAGTTATGATCATGATCTCGTATCCTTATTCTTATCTTATACTCACTTATGATCATTCATTTATATCTATTATGTTTACCCTTACTGGTCATATAAACTCACCCTTTATTATGTTTCCATTCCCTATGTTATGAAGAAAGGTTTTACGTAGGGTATGACTGAAAAGTGTACTATATTAGAAGATGTTTGTGGGAGATTTTTAAGATATTTCACAAAATAAAATGATTATGTATCTAGTCTCCATAGACTCTAAACATTTATATTTCTAGGGAGTATTTTGTTATAATATATATTTAATATTAATCTAAAATGATGTAATATATATGTATAAAATGATTGGGTCACCTTATATCTCCTTTTTATACCTCAATATATACTTATCCAAGTAATGAAACACTTTTTTCCAATCTTATAGTATCCACATATGACACTAATACAAAAAATAATTGGTTATTTCCTTGATTTAAAATTCCATAAATTGACTCTAAAACCATAATAGTAGCCTACCATCATAGTGTTTTCAATTGGGCTGGTAGGATCCTTTAATATAGATATATAGTAATGATTTTTATCAAAGTGTGACCATGGGTACCCTATAGCCATGGTTTAAAAACCATTTTCATGGATTTAAAATTGTTTTTATAGTTATCAAATAAAAAATAAAAAAATTGATATTAGGTATTGAACCTACAATATCTATATTATTATTGGGACTACTTAACCACTATACCAAGGCATGTTTTTAAACACACACACATGTATATGTGTGTGTGTGTGTCTATATTTATAAAATAATTTTTAAATATGAGATGTTTAATATCATTATTAATATCAAACTTTTAATAAAAAAAATTGAATTATGGTCACAATTTTTGAAAACCATGACTATAGGTTGATCTAGGGTCATGGTTGGGGAAAACCTAGTGTGTAGGTCCAACCTAAGGCCATAGTTTATCAAAACCATGACTATATTCCAACTATAGGAACCTATGGTCATGCAGTTCCAAAATTGTTGTGGTATTTTGGTTTATGGTCATGATTTGAATGAACTATCACCATAGGTCACCTATGGGCATGGTTTTCAAAATCATCATTAAAAAATAATGACTATATGTAAGTTTTATAGTAGTTGGAATTCAGTTTATTTTTTTATTTTAATTTCAAATTCAATTTTAAATAACCAACTTATCTTGCCTTAATCTGAGTCATTGGATCAATCTAGCCTTCATTGTCACCCTTGATATATTTTAGGGATATAAAGAATCAAGATGGATTAGCCCATGAGTCATCCATGAAACCACATCAACAAAACACTCAATGCTATAATTTTTTCACTAATCACAAATTAACAAGGTATGTTATGGAGTAATGAGTTTGGTTTCCAAAATTATTAGCTATAACTACTCAACCTCCAATGGAATTGTGGTGTAGCCTCTATAATACTACAAAAATAAAGGAATGACAATTTTTCATAGCATTAAATATTGTAGTGTGATACGAGACTTCACATCATAACCAACTCCCTCATTAAATAATCCATTTACTTGCACAAAATAGAAAGAACATAAAAATGCATGGCCTCTAGGTTGTGATGTGATCCATGTGTCATGATAACCCAGCTCAAGTATCTTTACATTTAGGAATAAAATCACAACATGAGTTATATTCATTGTGGTGTGATTGTTTTTGACCCACCAAATTTTCAAATTTTGTAAGAAAATCATGGTGTGAGACCTACCATTACAGTTTAATTTGTTCTATATTATATACAATATCACAAAACATACTCTTCAACTCCAAATATCTTCTAAACACTTCCAAACATCTAAATGACATTTACCTCAACTAAATCACTAAGACCCACTTGTGTTTGAATTTTATTCATATGTTGAAAAATGTTTTTATAATAAAATAAAACACTAGGGTCATAAATCATATCCATATAACTTCTCCATCAACTAACAATATCCTTCTTTCAATAATATCCTCTTTTATTTATTATACATTTTATAGGGAATCTTCACACTCAAACATTTTTATAGTCTCGTAAATCCTCCCTTTAGATTCTATTTTCAACCACTAAACATAAATTAATCTCATCATTAAAATATTATATGCTTACATAAGCTAACTAATCGAACCATGCAATGTCATTTATTCCACATGATCATGATCAAATTAGAAATTTATAATGTCCCAAACTACACTAACAACAAAGGCATACCATAGTGGCGGTATGGGGTTGAACCCATAGAGACTGGGTAAATTAGTGATGAAAACTATCGATAAAAGTTTAGGTATTCCTAATTTTAATTTATTTTATTTTATTAAACTAATTAAATAATTTAAAAGTAATTAAAAGTATAGAGAAAAGCATAATAGAGGGTAACCGGTTCTAGGGGAAATTTTTCTAAAAAGAAATCCTGAGTGCACTTGAAAAATAATAATACTCATTGGTTATGTAATTAATTAATTTTATCAATAAAATAAATGTTAAATACCTATAAATAAATCCTATAACCCTAATTCTTCATGGATATATAAATTAAAATACTACAATTCTTTAAGATTATATTGAAAAATCAGAAGAATAATCAAATCCAATGGTCATGAATTGATTACCTTTATCATGTTGGGTTTCATATGATTCAAAATGAACTTGGTTCATGATTTAATAATAGATATGAATATAATGAGTCACAACACAATACCAATTGAATAAAATCATTTTATAATTGAAGAAAGGAATAAAAAAATTGGTACGCACCCAGTTTATCTGATTTTACTTCCCCCTATGGGTTTTATAAAAACCCTTCTATTTATTACACATTAATACATAATTTAATTACATAAAATTACAATTAATACAACCTGAAATATCGATAATTATAGTTTATTTTAGAATTAATCACATTTCATTACAAATTTAAACATGAAATACAACATCTCTATTGAACACTTCTTTAACATGCTTGAGCTTAAAACTGCATTGGATAACCAGGGAAAAATACATAAGAAAGGGGTGATTCATAAATCCCAGTAAGATAATAAACATGGAATAACATGAATATAATAATACATGTTAGATAAGTAATATTAATGATTCATAAATGAACATGGATAATAAGGCATGATATAATATAATAATCATAACATGGGAAATGTGGAAACGAACTTAAAACATTGCATCATAGGTCAAGGATAAACCGCCAAGAAATCATGGTGGAAAAAGTACCATAAAGTAATATGGTACACCCCTATCCCAATATGACATATCATGATACTAAACATTACCTAATTCATTGGAGTTCTATATAATTCTGGGTGCACCCGTCACTTTCATTTCATTCTCATGCTTAAGTGTGCCACATAGATCATAAAACATAGATTCATTCATCATTATAATTTATTACATGATCATGGAGTGTATAATAAATACAATTAAGTCCCAAATAAAAAGGTATATATGCATAAAAGTGAATTCCTTTTATAAGAAATGGGTATGACATTCACTTCCTAAATGGTTTGGCATGGAAAATCACGGTGAAAATTCGGCAACATAGCGAAGTAACTTAAAAATTAATAAAATGGGTTGATGAGAGAAAAATGGGTCTTGTTTCATTTTAACATGAAGTGTACAGTAATAGGTACATTTAAGTACATGTCCACATATATAGAATTTAGGGAAAAAAAGGTATACGATAGTAAATAAGCTTGAATAAAAAGAAAGGAAATGATGCTTATGAAATTTCGGCATGGTAACAGGTGTACAAGGGAGGGATTAATGAGAGATAAATGGGTCTATAATAATTTATAAATAATAAGGAAATTATGGGGGAGGTTTTAAAACATACCCCATTATTATTAATTGAAAATAAAATGGCATAATGAGATAAAGAAACTTGGATAAAGATGTGAAATGAAAGAACCCTTACAAAATTTCAGCATGGTAACGAGTGTTCTTAGGAGGGGTTAATGAGATATAAATAGGTCTATAATAATTTATAAATAATAAGGGTAATGTGGGGGAGGTTCAAAAACATACCCAATAATTAGGAAGTTAAAAATAAAATGGCATAACATAGAAGTGATTCTTGAATAAAAGTGAGAAATAGAGGATCCCTTACCTTAAGAGTATGGTACCAAAAGCTTAAAAGGGGATTCTTGAGAGATTTGGGGAACCTTTGGAGTATTATATAGATATTAGGGAATATTAAGGTCATTATAAAAGTATTTTTAGTGAATATAAGTAAGATATTTGGTGGGTTTATATAGGAAAAAAGTGGGATTTCTTTAATATTTAGGTTTTTAACTCTACAAAATAAAATATTTCAAACCACAAACCTTCACATGGTTTTTACCCTTGGTTTTTGAAAAATTGGAGACGTTTTAATTATTTTATTAGGAAAATTTCTGAACTTATTAAAAAATTACCCTTTATTATGTGGAGATGAGTCACATTTTTAAAGAAATTAATTTAAAATCATAAAATACATTATATGTTTTGGAGGATTCATAAAGGATTAATAAAATTAATCAAATAAACTTAAAATCACATTATTTTAAGTTTAAAATATATATTTGGTCTAATATACCCATTATAGTATTTATTACATCATTTTTGGTTCATTATTATATCATAAAACACACCGTATATTTATATGGTATTTAATTTTTACTTGAAAAATCGGTTGTATTAGAAAATTATGAAAAAATAACCATTGGATAATTTTGACATTTTGATTCCAAAAATAATATTCATTTTATCTAAATAATTTTATAAATATGTTCATTTTCACTTTTAAAATAATATTCGACATTTATTAAAAAATGCTGGGTTTTTTTATAATAACAATTTTTGAACCCTTATAAAAAGTACATTTCACTTCATAAAAAATATATGACCATTTATAATTAATAAAAATTATTTAATAAAAATATTTTATTAAAATAATATTTATTTCAAAAATCCATTAATTCATCAAAATAAATCCCTTAATTGAATTTGAATATTACCTAAAAAAATAATTTTTGTTTAATTGAATCAAAATAAAAATCATTTATAAAGTAACAATAAAAATGAAAAAAAAATACAATATAAATATTCATATTATTAAGTTATTGATACATATACCTTTATTACATCGGCATACACCCTAAAATTAAGGTTCGCGAAGGTGAGACTTTCATGTGACTGTTCGCCAAACATGGTTTGGATCGTGATCTTGATAAGCTTGAACTTCTCCCATAAATGGTTTTACACATGCTTAAGTTGTTGGATATCAGCTTGGGATTGGTCAAGGTCAAAACTTAGTGATGATATATTCCTTTGAAGCTCTGATAAATGGGCTTCATATGGTACAATCCTATTGGATGAGGTCATCACTTCCTTTGTCTATGTCAATTGGATTTGTTAAAGACCTATATTAATATTAATCATGTGATCACTATTTAATGGATATATTAAAAATGGTAATATTCTTAATGGTATTTTAAATCCAAATATATAACTAAGGAATTGAATGTGTTTTCTATAACCATATTACATATAAAAACATTTAATTAAATCACAAAGGGAAACTTTATTTATAACAGTTTGGGTCGTTACAGGTTTAGCCAATAATCGTCAGGTGATTTCAATGAAAAATAAATCCAAAACCATAGGTAAGGGAATAGAAAATATATATTGAATATAATAGAAAAGAATAAATCTAATAATCATTCAATGTTTATAGGAAAATAAGAAAAACAAGAAAGAAAAATATAAAAACCTATCTATAAAGAACTCCAGGTCGGAACCCTAGCAGCAGCCTCCTAGTGTTTGAATCCATATGCCTCAAATGAATCTTTATTTATTTGTTAGGAACCCTTATTTATAATCATGGAAGTATTATTAGGGGTTACCAGGTTTATAAATGGCATTAAATGGTTGTTCCAGGTCAACCTTATGAAGTCCCATGAAAATATACATCATAAATTTCATATATAGGCCTACCATCCATGTTTCATGGTGTAAAAATTGTTTTCCATACTATGAAAAGTATCAAGAGCCTGTCCAAATTGGTTTTTCCACATTTTTCCTTCATGTCATATATCCAGTACATGTCTTGAACTTGTTTCATGACATGGATTCTTATTTTCCAGCCCTGAAAGCTTTGTTTCATCTCATTTCTTCAGTTTCAAAACTTCAGAACATACCATAGACATCCTACATCATGGAAAGTCTTATTTAAATAAAAAATTGATCTATTTGACTCTTTTTTACTATTGGATTCATCTTTATTTTTCAGTTTCACACCATGTCACTTCGCTTCATGTCATGAAGTGCCTTTATCTTCCCAAAATGTCATTATTTCCTTTATAATCTTCTAAATGTCAGTACTGCCATAAGAATATATAAAACATTAATTTCATGAATGAATCATATATTAAATCAATCAATAGTCAACTAAAACTCATATAAAAATACAATAATACATTTAGATACCAAATAGGGATATCACAAATCTAGTATAGAAAACAATAATATTAAAAAATAATATTAAAGTTACCCATAAGAGTAACTTATATCCACTTCAAGTAATCATTTTTTACTTAAATTATCAATTCATATTCTCAAGACTATTCTTATACTTATGATAAATAAACTCCATATAAAAATAATTAACAAAAAAGTTAGAAAATTTCATGTATTCACTAACACACACATGCTTAATTCACAGCTTCACATATACAACCACATGGGTACACTAAACTCATGAATTTATTAATAAAAAAATCCTCTTAATAAGTGATTTATTCCCCATTTAGAAACATATATATATTTGGATTTATGTTTTCATATTTCTACCCCATTTTATTATAATATCCAAATAACAAGTGAGATAGGGGATGAGACACCATACCTTATCCTTGATAATGTTGAGTTTGAATTCCAATCATTATCCTTATATTATGAAATGCATCATTAGGTAGTGGTTTGGTAAATATATTTTCCACTTATTCCTTTATATAAAAATATCATATCTTAAAGAATCCTTATTTCACCTTATCCTTGATAAAGTGGTATTTGATATTTATGTACTTTGATCGAGAATGTTGCACTGGATTTCCCAAAAGATTCATAGCACTTGGATTATCACATCCCGCCAATGAGGGAAACTTCAACTTTACTTTTAAATATTTAAGTAGTTTCTTTATATATTCGTGTCATTGCTTGTGTGGAAGAAATGTATTATACTTACATTATGATTAGGGTAACATAATTATTCTTTTTTGTGCCATGTAACACACCTTTATCCCAAGAAAAATCCTCCATCATATATGGAAATTCGATCATCAACACTTTTAATACATTTTGTATCAACATAGCCAAATTGTTAGGTCCTGAGGTAACTTGAGAGGTGTGAATCAGGTTGTAGTTTTATTTAACCACCTTTTACCTTTTTAAGTTATTTATATTTTTGGATATTATTCCCATGTAGGTAGAAAATATATTTAATATTTATCTCATGTTCTTTATTTACACCCTCGCTAAAATTACATTAGTGAATACGGTAAATAAATCAATAAAGGGACACAAGTATTTTTACTTGGTTCACCTGTACTGAGCTATATCTAATGAGAACATATTTAAAATGTGTTAAAGTGAAAAAAATACACTAATTCACTATTTTTATGGATATATTATAGTCATGGTCACTCTACATGAAGGATAATTTCCTTTATAATGTTTTTTGGCTCAATCAATTCTTTTCCAAGGCTCACCACCTTTACTCCTCCTTTACACATTTCTATGAGTAATAAAACTCATAGTTTATATACATGTAGGTCTATTCATGATTGGAAATGAATATGTAGTTGTTTTCATCCTCAATTTAGTATAGATTCATTTTTTATTTTTACTTCTTTTCAGGATAAGACTATAACTTCCTCAATCATCCAGTGTTTCGATTGGAATGACTCAACCTTAATGCACAACAACAAACTCATTCTTCTTTAAAATACCATACATGGTAGTGAATAACTTCTTCTTATTCTTAGAAAATATATCTTTGGTATGATGTAGGTTCTTTATTTCTTCAATGTATAAGTTCTCAATAATGGTCATCAAACCTCTCTCTTTTTTTGATGTATCCCTTCAATGGCCTAAAGGCCTTCATTTTTAATTGATTTTTGATAATCCACCTTTCAAAGGGTGAGGTGGAACCCTTACAAGGCCTATAGGCATAAGTATTACATGGACCATAGGACTTAGAGGAATTCATTTCCCATAGGCTTAAAACATTACATACAACCCAAACTAACTACTTGGAACTGCTCCTCCCCAGTATCTTCATCGTGAAATCAGATCTTCCCCTTTACATGGGTGTTCGGCTAGGCTTTCCCATGAATGCGCAGGCTTTTCCCGATAGCATGTTCCATACCCTCTCATTCTTGTAATCCATTTAGATTCTACTATGGTGAATGCTCATTGGTTATCCTCCTTCTGGAGCTTGTTCCTGGTAAGTTTTCTGGTTTGCATCTGCACTAAAGGTGGCTTGATGGCCTTCAGGTGGACTGAAGTCCTTACCCAAAGGCCTAGGTGGCTCGAGGGCCTTAAAGGAATCAGGGACCAAATCGATGGCCCAAAGGCCCAAACAGGGGAATAGTTTTGGCTACTACAATGCCAAACAGCACCTACAATAGTTCCCACTACAGTACCTGCTAAAATACTACTATAGTTCCACTACAGTGATGCTATAGTACACGGAAATATGTCTCCTCTTGGATTTGATCTCGGGTAGCCTGGATGCACTTAAGGAGTCCACATCAACCGGGCTGAGGCTCGTGTGCTCTTTTTTTTTATGTATAGATATTCAATAATGGCCTTTGAGAGTCTGACCTCTTATTTCTATCCCCTTTCCTTATATCCTTCTTATATAAGGCAGAAAACCCATGTGAGGTGAACTTACCTATTATAAATATAGAAACCTTAAAAAATTCGAGTCTCAATATATCTCACCATTCAAGTTTCTATTTTTCTTGGTTAACCTGGTTGAATATATCTACGTGAAATACTTTCCATATTTAAAATATGGAAACCACTGAGGAACCCACCTTCCAATATTTCCATAATATCCATGATATTCTTAAAATCTATAGCTTTAAAATTCAATTTTGACTGAATATTTTTACTAAATCACATGATTCATTAATTCACATGTATGCAGCTACTTCACGCCCTCACTTTTGATATGATATTCAATTCTCTAAAATATCACTATAAATTATTCCTTTAACTTTAGATTGGATCATGGATTTAATTAAAAAAACCTTGATATTTGAAGTATGCATGACCAATACTAGCATTTTCAAATTTAAGGGATTAATCCTACAAAAATATAAAAAATAATATTGCCTTTGAATTCAAAATATCATCCCTAAAAACTTATCTCAAACTTCTTATTAAAATCTTTAGAATGATTCATCCTTAAATATCTACATAGAACTTCTAGATTGAATCATCAAATATATTCATCTGGAATATGAATTATAAATTATAATTGATATTATTCAATGTATTACATATAGAACACATTAATTGGGTGCATGCATGCTCATATGGTGATAACATAATTCTCAACCTACTGTAAAATGAGTATTGGAAATGACTCTTATTAAGTTTCCCACATAACTTGTATGAAAACCTTGATGACTCATGAAATCTCATATGAATCATATGAATTATTCCTTTATTGTGAGAATGAATCATATTCTCATGATATCACTTTCATGTCTTTTCCAAATTTATGACGTTAAGAGTTAAAATGAATCTTATAAACTTCTGATGACTCATACGCAACTTCAACTAACTAATACAGTGATTCTAAATGACTCACATACAAATGCGAATCACTCATACAGAGATAGTAATTTTTCATTTTTCTTATAAGACTCATACAAATAATAAAATTACTACTACACAAATAAAAAATGAGTCATACATAGGTAGAAATTTTCCAAATATAGAGACTTTACTACATTTCAAGGAACTCAAATATAGATGATGTAGAGTCTAGGAATGATTCAAGCATAGTCCAAACTTTGCTAAAAATTAAAATTCTTCCATATACTAAAATAAGTTTTTCTCAAAACTAGACCAAGAATGATATCCAATTTCAACTCTCCCTTATGAGTCATATAAGGATGAATCTATGATAATCCTCCAAGCACCAACACTTTCTTTAATATCTACTTCATTAAGAACATAATCCAATGAATAAAATATATTACAATAGAATATATTGTAAACAAATCCTACATAAACCCTTGAGGATTCAACCAATTCAACACATATTGTCAAAAAATACAACATATCACATATTGTTCCAATAATATCCCCCTTTGTATTTTGTTGACAATACTACCTTAAATCAAAATTCATCAAATCAAATTATCCAATTTGGGTGAATTCCTTCTACCACTTTCAAAAATAAACATGGATGGAATTTAAGGTGACTTCTTCACTTTATAAAACAAACATATATGTATTTTAAAGTTACTTCTTTCTACCCCTCATTGACAATGAAATACCAAGGTAACTCCTCTTAAAAACTGTTAGCTAAGAAAAAACTGGTATCTAATAAACTTTCACTTTCTTTAATAAGATTATACCTATGATATCATCACATTATCACACCAAAACATTAATAGATAGGTAATAAAACACTAAGTGAGAGAAATATAACACTAATCAATTTATACTACTTGTTACAAATGATTGGTGATACCACTTAATATTCAAGTAATTCCATTTTCATAGGGTTATTAAATCTTGGATGAGGTTTTATATCCTTGAAAATTCATCACTAAATCCCCTATATTGTAGAACTATTTATATTGAATTATTCTTTGATTCTAGGACACCACTTTTTGAGAATAATTTCTCTAATTTAATAAATTTTAGTGTCTCATAACCATAGAATACTAATACTAATTTCTAGAAAATAATTATATAGATATTAGGTTTATACCTAATATTGTTTCCTACTTCCAATGTTTTCTTCTCCTTTCAGGGGTATACTTCTAATAAACATAACTTGATATCACTTGTAACAAATTAGATTCATCATGATACCACTAGTTATCTCAGTTATGGAAATGACTCATTTTCTTCTCATAATTCAGGATCTTTTTCATATAGATTTAGACTCAGCATGAAACTCCTTGTTGGTCCCAAAAAAGGTTCATACCCTGAGAGAGAGGGTGAATCAGGGTATGTAAATTTAAATTTTATTCATTTCTAATAATTTTTTCCTACTTTTAGTAGATACGCTTCTTTCTCACTTGAAGGTAATATAAAATAATTGATGCAATAAAAGAGAGGCATGAGATATTTTTACTTAGTTCACTAAAACGGGATGATCTAAAGAGCATTCATGGTAATGTGTCTATGAACCTGAAGCACTAAATCTCTCTTATTTTTTGTTAAAAAATTTAGAGCAACAGTACTGACCCTCCTGGTTCACAACAACAAACAAAGGAAATCTCATTGCTCTTCTAAAAGCATCTTCTCCTCTATAAACTAATAATGTTGTTACACCAAAGGTGGTGTGTTGATATGCTCTACTTTTCTTTTATTTGAATAAATTCATAGGTTCCTTCTTACAAGTGAGTCTCCCAGATCACCTTTATCTTCTTCTCTTTATTTCCAATGTTAAAACAAGAATCCATGCTACTTGTTATGCTATATTTTTTCATAACTTCTCCTATAAAAAACAACTTTCTCCCTTATTTATTTTGATGCAATCTGTACAAATTTTACCATTCTTATTATTTTTAGAAAGATTTTTTCTTTTATTTTTCTCTAAAAAATATCGCCTTTATTTTTTAATGAAAACCCATTTTAAAAGAGGTGGGTTGGATCCCTATTTTTCATGCCAGAAAAATTAACATAACAAATCAGGAAAAATAATCCTTTCATGATGAAACTAATAGGATCCTGAAACATCTTCTAGATAGTGTATTTTAAAAATACACTCAACTTATTTTGTAGCTTTCTTCACATCGCCCTCATAGTTTTACACGATGTGTTGTGCATGGTCAAATACAAACCCACAAAAATAGACTTGATCATGCTTCAAAATAAGAGAAATAATATGGCTTGATTCTCCCTTGAAACTTGGCTTGATTCTCCCCATCTTTGGTTGGATAAAACATTTATTATATTTTATAATTGTTAAAATATACTTGAAACTGCTACTGGATGATTTTCAGAAAAATAAAAAAGTGATGATCCTTATACATAACCAAAAATGATGATTACATAGAAAATATCCTTAAATAGAACATTTATGATCCTTAGATAGACTATAATGATGTTTACACAACTCATAATGATTCTTACATAAAGTAGATGATCTTTATGAAGTCCTAAATGATGCTTACATAGAACCAATGATATTTATAAACCTTAACTTGATTCTTTAAAAAATCATGGTGATCCTTACACATATAAGGTAGCCTCTATTTTGTTGTAGTATTCACTAACTACCTTCCAAAATGATCCTTACAGTTAATGACTTAGCCAAAATTAAGAAACCTGTATAGAATAAAATCCAACCAGAATACTCCAAATCCTCTTCCAGACTTCAATAAATGAGCTACACACACTTAAATAGACTACATTGAAGAATAATTCCACTTTATTATCAAAAAACACAACCCAAAATCCACTCTTATAAGATTTTTTCCAATACTTCTTGGTATGAATCTTCCAACTTAAATTTTAAATAACAAAGTAATTTATTGACAGCACTTTCTACATGTATTTTTTCAATATAACCATATCTACTTTTAACTTAATCTCACATGATTTATTATCACATCTACCCCATGGATTGTATCTCCCCCTTAAGACTATACCACTTCAAACCAGTCAATTAATGATAATAAAGCATGAGGGGAGAGGGGTTCCTTCAATTTCCTCAAGTTGAGAAAGATAGTTGGTCATGATGAACCAACCCTTTGTATTCTCCATTATTCTAATCCATGATAGTGGTTATATATTAAGTCTAATAGGGTTCTATATACCATAAGAGAGGGGTGAATCAGGGTATAGATATTATTTTTGAAATTATTCTTTCCCCACTAGATATTTACCTATTTATTATAAGGGTCACTTTTTTTCTCTTTGGTGTTTATATTTCTTTTATCCTTTCCAAGATCTATCTGATGATAATGCATAGAAAGTAAAGCAGGAAAAAAACACATGGATACTGAGATTTTTACTTGGTTAAACCTCATTAGGATATTTCCAAGGAGCATACAACAGCAAAGTGCTGATGTACCAAATCCACTATGGCTCACTAAAAAATACAAGGTTTGGGCTAGATCACTTCTATGACCAGGCTCACTGCCTTTATAATGTTTAGGGTTATCTCACTGCTTTCCCAAGGGTTACTCTCTAACTCTATTTCGATATCTCGCTACTAGTGGAAAGGATAGCCTTATTTATCATCATTTTCTCACTACTTCAGAAGGTATTCACACATAGTTTATGGACATATAGGTTTATTTATTATCAATAATGAATGCATCCTCAATTGTGGGTAAATGCTCTTTTGAATATGTTTTTGGGTTGCTCCTTCACTTCTATAAAAACACCTGGATGCAACACTTCAACTTTCCAGACAATTAGAGTATACTTCTCTTTACTATAGAAACAATAATTACCTCTACTTTGGTAAGATATTCAAGAGATTCCAAGCCTTCATTTCACTGCCTTGAATGTGGTAGTAAATAAACTCTTTCTACAAGTATTATTGAATAATGCAGATCCTCTATCTTCTTCTTATTTAGAATTAAGATTTTACAATGATATTGCTCACAGGGAAATGTAGGTGTGTGTCTCTATGTGCAAGATTCTAGTGTGATACTTGATAAGTATATTTCATTCATATATTTTATGGAATTTTAATGTATTAATTTGTGTATTTAAATGAATATTCTTTCCAAATGTTGGAAAATTAAACTTGTTTTATGTTTTTATGGAAAGATACAAATAATCTTGGAAAATGATTAAAAAGAGGTGAATAATAGAGCTAAAATACACTTCACGCCATAAGAAAAGTGAAGTGGAAGGTCACCAGATTTTTTAAGGCAAGAATGAGCTAGAAAAATGGATTTGACCAAATTATATGACATGTAATGTAATTACATGTTATGACTTCATCAAAAGAAGCAGTAATGGCAAGAAAATTTGTGGCACTATTTCATGTTATGAAATATAATCACACATATTGTATTCTCATTACATGATGTTACTTTTTTTGAGATATGTTTTTGGAAGATATTTGTCGATATTGGAGCTGTCTGGATATTTAAAGGATTACAAAATGTGAAAATCCATTTTATGTCATGTAAATGCCTGATATGGGTTTCAAGAAACTTTTTTCAGTGTATCTTGAAATTTTCAAAGAATATTTGATATATGACCCACTCATCTCCTCCTTTGGACCAAATATTCATGAAATTCATTAATTCCAGAGCCCCTCTAATGCCTATAAATAGAGATATAGCCTACTACTGTTGAAGGAATTAGAGATCTAGAGACCAAATCTTAGAATCTAGAAGCTATTGTGCCCTCTCTGAGTTCTTTCTTTATTTTCATTATGATTTATTTTTATTTTCTTCTTCCCTGTTATTTTATCATCACAATGATGAGGGGTTAAATATTCCTTGTAATGTCTCGGACCTCTCTGGTCCATTCCTTTGTTTAAATCAGGTGTTTGAGGTGTTCTGGGAAGTCAAGGTGACTTATTCCCAACACTTTTCCAAATTTTCAGTCCTGTGAATAGTGAAATTGATGAGTTATCTATCGGTGAGTCATCTGTTAGTGAGTCATTTGTCAGTGAGTCATCTTCATCTATCAGTGAGTCATTTTCATCTATTGGTGAGTCATCATCATCTATAGGTGAGTCATCTTCATCTATCAGTGAGTTATCTTCATCTTTCGGTGAGTCATATTCATCTGTCGATGAGTCATCTTCATTTGTCGGTGAGTCATCTGTCAGCGAGTCATCTGTCGGCGAGGCATCTATCGGCAAGTCATCTATTGGCAAGCCATATGTCAATGAGTCATATGTCAGTGAGTCATCTTCATATGTCGGTGAGTCATATTCATTTGTCAGTGAGTCATATTCATCTATCGGTGATTCATATTCATCTATTGGTGATTCATCTTCATCTTTCGATGAGTCATCTATTGGTTGGTGCTACAGTATTTCTAGATCAACTAGTGAAAAATGTTTCCAAATTCCTACAGTTTCCCCATTTGACATTTTATTTGACGTAAAATACATTCAAAGCCTCATTTTAAGGGATTTAAGGTTGATTCAAATCCCATAACTCCAATCATTAAATACCTAAGGGTCTTGAGGTTTTTACTTAGTCAAACTATAGGGGTTATTGAGATCCGGATTTAATTGAAATTCAACCGTTTCACATTTTTTGAGTCTCGGATCTGATCCTTCTAAGTCAGGGGCCTTGACTTTGTTCATTTGTTCTCTTTCCTCTTAGTATGAGGTTCGTAGAACCTTTATTTCTTGAAGAGATGTGTGATTATGTTGTATCCTTGGACTGAGTTTTCCCTTCCTATGTGCCCCTATTTTGGTACAAGAATCAAGTGTCGATCCATATTTGATAGAAGGTATGTTCTATATTTATTCTTGTGGGTTCTTTGATTTGTTTCCTCCCATTTCTCCTTTCCATGTTACGGCATGTGATATCCATGTTTCTAAATAAAATTTCTTGGGTTTTGGTTGATGTAGTTGTGTCGTGGTATCCTCATGTGGATACAGTCGTTGTGGGAGACGTGATCGTGATCCTTTGTGTTGGCCCATTCTCATGTAAAGAACATCAGAAAGCTTTTGAGGTATGGGATTCATGGATTCTATATTCTTTTTTCATGCAGTCGTATAGTTATTATGATTTAGCCACTAGAACATAACAAAATTGATATAATAAATATTGAACTATAGTAAACAACTGGTATTGATCATACGTTGTTGCTTTATACCATGATAGTGGTTTGCCTCTTGATTTTCTAAATAACGTGATATCTATGTCTTTCTTATTTAGCATGTCTTTATTGATGGAAATTGGTAAATAACGTAAAGCTGAGATTAATTGTAAATTTATTTGGCCAAAGATAAAGAAGAATGTTAATGAATCTAGTTGTTGTTGTTGTGCTTGGTGATAAATCAAATGGATGCACTTATATATGTTTAATTGAATCGGTTAATTAAATATGGAATAAAAGACCAGTTGTGCAATAAAGATAATTCCTTGAAGGGTTATAAGTTACCCTCTTTCTTTTAAAGGCCAAGCGCCTTATTCTTTGAAGTTGTGGGTGCTCATTGTGTGTGAAGGATGAATGCCTTATTTAGGTCCAAGAACCTAATTGTTATGTTGTTTGTTTCCTACTACTTGTGTTGTGGTGTGAGCCTGGGATAATTGATCCTAGACGGATGTTGTGGTAAGTGGAGGTAGGGAGGCCTAGTGGTTGTGGTGGAAAATGTTTATGCCTAGAGTGGAGAGATACGTTGGTTTATCCATATGGGTGTCGGGGAGGACATCGTGGATGATGAAACGGGTTGGATGTGAATGTTTGATGCTTATTAAATCTTATTGTTTATTTATCTGATTTACTTTCCCCACTGCTTGATGCATATGGTCTTTCTTACCCTACTTCCAAAAGAGGTGAATACACTCAGGGTAAGCCACGTTTTTTCCGTGTTTAGCTTCTCAAGGGTGGATTGGCCTACACTCCAGCTATAGGTGGAAAAGACTTGATGGGTAGTTCATCTAATCACTCTGTTGAGTCCCTTGTGTTTGGAAGATTAGAATGTTTTTTTCTAGAATACCTGGAATTATGGAAAAGTGATAATGATGTTAATAAATGATTGAATAAATGATATTAACCCATGGGGTTAGATCTTACTGGGATGCAATGCTGAGGTTACAATTTAAAGGAACTATGGAATTGGTTTGGCTATTCCTAGAGGGCATGGAACTTTGGGTGTGATACTAATGAAATGAAATATTGAAATGATAATGGTTAATTAATGGTTAAATACTTAATTAACATAAATTAAAACTAATAAAAATGGATTGAGTAACTTAATATATCTCTTTAAATGTTTGTGTTATTATAGGATATCTGGTCTTAGTGGTGGTAGTCGGGAGTTCGAGAGACGTTAGTTGCAGTTGATTCTAAGACGAGGTTATGCCCATAGTGTGGTTGTGAGCTATAGTATATTTTGTACTTTTTTTGTTTCTATATGCTACTACACCCTGTCAGTTAGGTCAACTGACACCTCGTGGATTCTGAGCCCTAGGGGTATTTTCCCCAACATCCCAGTGGGAGGATAGATGCCTGACTACCCCCTTTGGCCCTGCTCTCTTCTCTTGGTAGTTACTTATGATGATAGTCACAATGATTAGTTTTCCCCATATATGTGTATAGAGGGTTTTAATGGATTGTGGTTATTCACATGCATATATTCTGGATATGTTTTCCTATGGACTACTATAGGTGTAACATGTAGAGGTTGTGATGGTTTGAGGATCCTTGCTTGGTGTATGGGCTATAATGGCTTGAGGTATAATACCTGACATATGATACATTTTATTCATGCTATGGTGGCTCTTAAAAACTACCTGGTTACTTTGGTTACATAGATATGGTGGTTGTGTTGCATGAGGTGAATGTTTTGGTGCTTCGCCCAAGTGTCTGCAGGTAATCCTTTTTAGAGAGAGATGATTGGGATGTGTGATATTGGGGAAAAGTGGAAAACCAGTGGGGAAGTGGTAGTAGGGTACCCTTGAGATTATTTATTATATTATATACCTTGGTATGTGATACTTGGTGAGAGTATCCATGGTGAGGCTAGGAACATAGTATACCTATTTAGGTGATGAGTTAGTTTCACTTGTTGTTCACTGTGTTTTAGCATGATTTCTTTACTTTTTCACAAGAGGCTATGGGGAGGATCCTTGAGTATAATATTATACTCACCCTATGTATATATAAACTATTTTTTAGTTCACTTGGAGCAGTTTTGAGATCAGGATGGTTACTAATAGCTTGAGGTTACGCGAGTTGTTCCGGATTTTTGGTCAGTGTAGTTTTACTTTCTTTTGGTACTTGTATTTTTTCCTTTCAGTTGTAGTAGTTCTTGCATGACATTACATATGTGTACATGGGATTTATTTTATATTGTATTCTAAGTAAGAGTTTTTGTGTTTGTATTATCTCTCTATTTTTCATGTGTTCTCTTAGAGGTTAATTCCTCCTATTTGTGTGTTTACTATACTCTCAGTGCTAGTCGCCAACCTAGGGCCTACTGGAGGTGGGACTCAGGTGTCACTATGTCTATCCTCTCATTTCCATCCCAATAAAGGTACCCTTTGTGGGGATGGGGTCATGACAGAGTGGTATTAGAAGTTTGGTTAAGGGATAAGATGGATTTTGGAATTAGGCACAAGTGAGGTTGCATGAGTTGGTAGGGAAATAGTGTCAGCTAAGTTTAGCAAGCACAGTAAACATGGGATACTGATTGATACATGGGTATTTAGGGCCCCCTGTGATCTGATTCATGGACCTTTATGTTTACATTGGCTACTAAATGAGGTGATACTTGTTGCAGGGTAGAGACCTAGGAAAGGATAATGTATAATTCTTCTTTGTACCTATGTTTTAATGGGTAGATCTTGGGATTGGTTAACCTAAAATGAATAAAAGAAAACAATTAATTAATGTTAAGTCTTATGTATTCCAATTTTAGGATCTCTAACTATTTTTTCTTTTGTAGGTATGGCTCCAGGTCGACATCCTTATTAGGTTCACACAGAAGATGTTCAGAAAGTTATGCCAACTGATTGCCACAGAGTAGAGGTTGATGATGACGACACATGGAGGAGGACACTTTGAGAGTTTATTCACTAGATTCTATAGAAGTATGAGGGATATATTGTAGATGTGGTCAAGAAATACTAGTTGGAGGATGTTGAGATAGCTTTCAGCTTGATCTGTGCTCGAAAGGACCAATGAGTGTCATTGGTTGTGATGATGCTATGTGGAGTAACAAGGTAGTGGTGGTTCTTTTTCCTCGGGGATTGTGAGGAGTCGACAGTCTTGTGGGAGGAGTTCTGAGACAAGTTCAGAGTCGAGTTTTTTTCTTAAACCACAAATGTAGCCAGTCTTTAGGAGCTTATTACCCTTCGATAGGGGATCTCTAGTGTGAGAGAGTTTGGAATCCATTTTAGGAAACTTTTACAATATTCTTTGAACCTGTTTCTAGATGAGGAGGCCAGGGCGAGGCATTTTGAGGAGGTTTTGCATCTAGATATCTAGCCCCAGGTCACCCTATTTATGTTGAAGATGTGTATTGAGGTGCTGGTGAGGTAAGAGGTCATCAAGAGGATGTTAGAAAAAATCATATCATCACGAGAGGGGTGTCATCATGATTCCTCATGAAACAAATCTGTGGTTTGGGGTTCTCGGTTTTCAGGGCAGAAAATTTTCCATTCGGCTGGGGGTAGGTCACAGCCCTCAGTATCTCATTTATTTGAGGGAAATTAATCTCAGACCTATACCAAGGGATCAGGTTCTTGTTTTTCTTATGGAGCTCATGGTCATAATTAGTGATAGTGCCCGAACTTTCTGAGCAATCGGCATGCGCCAGGTGTTTCACTTCAAGTTCCTCCATTGAGTCAGTTTCAACCGAGGTAGTAGTAGCAGGTTTCACCAGCTTTGGATTAATAGAGAGAATATGGGGAAAGTATAGGATAGTCCCGAGATTCTACCCATCCTTAGAGAGTAGAGTGTGGCTATGGTGGTGGTTTTCGGTAGGGTTAGAGAGGTCGTGGAGTAGGTTGTGGTCAGCTTCATGCTTTAGCATTGCCAGCACCAGGTGACCCAGATTTCATTTGAGGCACCCTTATCTTGTTTTCTACTTGGGTGTATGACTTATTTGATTTAGGATAAATGCACTCCTTCATATCACCTTCCCTTGTCCATGCTTTGGGACTTGAGGTAGAGAGGCTTCCACTGCCCTTGGCATTGACTACGCCATTTGGAGGCCGAGCTGACTTCTTTGAAGTATGTAAATACTGTGAGCTAGTGTTTGGGGAGCACTTCTCTTGGGGAGATTTATTGTGTTTACGAATACAACCATATGATTTCATCCTTTTAATAGATTGGTTTTATTCGGTGTAGACTATCATGGATTTATTTAGGAGGTAAGTGGTGTTCTTTGATGCTGATGGAGATCCAGCGGTGTTTGTTGGTGAGTGAAACCCTCGGATGGGTTAGTGGTGTGTTTTGTCCTTAACATCCTTGATGGATGAATTGATGTTGATTTCTTCAGATCTTCAACAGTTGTAATTTCTCAGGGTCATGGAATATTGCCCTGATGTCTTTCCAGAAGAGGTTGTAGTATTACTCCCTCGATGAGAGATCAATTTCAGGATCAAGATATAGCCAAGAACATCTCCTATATCAATGTATTTGTATAGGATAGAGCCTTATAAGTTACAGGAGTTGTGTATATATCTCAATGGTATGTTATAGTGTAGTTTTTTTAGGCTGAGTGTGTCACCATGGGGCTCACTAGTTTTTTCGTGAATAAGGATGATGGCAGTTTTCGGTTGTGTATTGATTGTTGTCTCTTGAACAAAGTGGCAGTGAAGAATCACTATCCTATTCTGAGGATTTATGATTTATTCGATCAAATGAAGGGTCAAAGTTAGTTCTCAAAGATCGACTTTTTATTAGGATATTATCATATGCGTGTGAAGGATAAGGATATCTCGAAAATTGTTTTTATTGTCATTATGGGCATTACGAGTTCATTGTGATGTCATTCAATGTGACAAATGCTCTAGCTATGTTCATGGGGTTGATGAATGTTGTGTCCCGTGAGTTCTTGGATAAGTTTTTGGTGGTCTTCATCGATGACGTCCTTACGTAATTTGCATTTGAGGAGGAATATGTAGAGCATCTGCATGCCATTTTGGGAGTTCTTCATCAACAATAGTTGTTTGGGAAGTTGAAAAAGTTTGATTTTTGGGCTCATGAATTCCATTTCTTGGGGAATGTTGTATCCCAGTAGGGACTAGATATGGATCCATTGAATATAGAAGTATTTTTGTCTTGGTAATCCCCTAATATAGTGGCAGAGGTGCAAAGTTTCCTTGGTCATGAATTCCATTGCAATAGGTTCGTAGTCGATTTCTCTCAGGTTGAGACTCCTCTGACAATGTTGACCAAAAAGGATCAGGAATTCGTATGGACTGATTAGTGTTAGAAATATTTCGAGTATCTAAAGGAGAAGTCGGTCAGTGCTCCAGTTCTTTGTCTTCCAGTTTGAAGTTTTCTATGATGCTTCATGTCTAGGGTTAGGATGTGTTCTGATGTATAAGAGATCAGTCATTTCTTATGGGTCTTGGTAGTTACATTCCCATTATAATAACTATTCCACCCACGATATAGAGTTTTCAATAGTGGTGTTTGACCTAAAGTTGTGGAGGCATTACCTCATCAAAGAGCGCTTTGTGGTCTTTACCGATCATAAAATCCTGAGGTATGTTTTCTCCAAGCATGACTTAAACTTGCGACAACATCGGTGGATGGAGTTCTTATAGGGTTATGACTTCAAAATATCATATACACCTAGTAAGGGGAATTTTGTAGCTGATGCGCTGAGCAGGAAGTCACGTAGTGATGCAATGTGTGAATCAGGTGTTTCTTAGAGAGTAATAGAAGAACTTCCATCATTACATCTCAATATGGGATAAGTTTTGAGAAAAGGTTGTCTTTTTCAGATGATAGTGCAGTCATATTTGGTGAATCATGTGGAAGATTACCAATTGGGGGTTCCTGAGGTGGAGGTCTGGAGTGACCAAGTTGTTTCTGGTGATTCCCCTGATGGCTGGTATAAGGATGAACAACTCAGGTGTTGTTCCAGGGAAGGATTTGTGTTCCTTTAGAGATGCATGATATAGTTCTTAGAGAATTCCATAGTTCTACCTTAGCGGTACATACTATCATAACAAATATTTACTGACCTTTGAGGAGTCAGTTTTGGTGGCCTGGGTTGAAGCATGTAGTTGTGGAGTTTGTGTCTCAATGTTTGGTCTTCCAGATGGTGAAGTCCAAGCATCGTGTTCCTGGTGGGTTTCTCTAGCCGTAAGATGTTCCTCAGTGGAAGTGAGAGGACATCTCGATAGACTTTGTTACCATTTTACCTCAAGTTCAGTGAGGATATGATGTTATATTGGTAGTTTTGGATTGTTTGATGAAATCATACCACTTTATTGCAATCAATAAATCGAGATCGGTTGAGGTTTTGTCGAGATAATATCTAGAGGAGGTGGTGAGAATCCACAGGCTCCCTAGGATGATAATTTTTTATCAAGATCCTCATTTTACCTCCAGGGTGTGGAGAGTTTTCCAGCATACTTTTCGTTCTCAATTATTCCTTAGCACTTATTTTTATCCATAGACAAACAATCAGATATAGAAGACCATCCAGACTCTTGAATACATGTTGTGCTCTTGTGTCCTGTATTTTGGAGGTTCGTGGATGAGGCACTTACACTTGGTAGAGTTTTCTTAAAACTATAGTTTTCACTCTACCATCAGTATGGAGCTGTTTGAAGCCTTGTATATCCAACCTTCCTATTATTTATTGTTTTGAACTAGGGTGATAGAGTCATTAATTCTCAGGCTGAAACTGGTACAGAACATAACATAGAAGTTTTAGGTGATTCGTGAGAGGATGAAGGTAGTGTAGGATTGTTAGAAATCCTATATCGATCATAAGAGGAGACCTTCAGATTTTGATGTTGGGGATCACATGTTTCTGAAGGTGACTCCCCATCGTGGGAAGTGAAGTTTTGGTCATGGGAGTAAGCTTTCTCCCTGATTTTTTGGGCCTTTCAAGGTGTTGGATCGTGTTGGGGTCATGGCGTAACGGGTAGCACTTCCCCCATAGATGAGCAGGATACATGATGTTTTTCACATGTCGCAGCTTCATCATTATCTTCATGATGAATCTCACATCATCTATTAGGGTGAGATTAATGTTGATAATGATGTGACCTTTGAGGAGCTACCTATACAGATCCAGGACCACAATGAGAAGGTGTTTCATGGGTGTGTTATCCCATTGGTTTGTGTCTTGTGGTGTCATAGTGGCATAGAGGAGAGTACTTGGGAACGTGAGTCACAAAGGTGTGCCCATAACCCTAATATGTTTGATGTTTTTCTCTTTTATTGTAATAATGTTCATCTTATGGTAGTATAAATTTCTTGATTATGAGATGGATTCTCTTTTTTCTTATTATGGATAGCTCTATTTTGAGAGGTATCTCCCCTGGAAGATTATTTAGGAGCAATTTGTAGTTTTTACATGGTTTTATGTTGTTCCTTTGAGGAAGTGGTTGACCTCCTTTGGTGGTGAGAGCCTTGAGAAGTATCTCAAAGGGTGATTGTTTGGACCCTTTTTCTATTTCTTCTCTGGGTTGGTTTTGGATTCTAGAAGACGAGAATGTTTTGAGAGGTATCTGATGTAATGGTTTGAATCTCTTTGGTTCATTCCTTTACTGACATCTGGTATTTGAGAAGTTATGGGAGGTTAAGGTGACTTATTCCCAACACTTTTCCAAATTTCTAGTTCTGTGAACTATGCCATTAGTGAGTCATATTTCAGTGAGTCATCTTTCGGTGATTCATCTGTCAATGAGTCATTTGTCGGTGAGCCATCTTTATCTTTTAGTGAGTCATCTTTATCTGCCAGTGAGTCATCTTCATTTTTCAATGATTCATATTCATCTATCAGTGAGTCAACTCCATCTATCAGTGAGTCATCTTCATTTTTCAGTGAGTCATCTTCATCTATCTATGAGTCATCTTCATCTATCGGTGAGTCATATTAATCTATCGGTGAGTCGGGTTTATCTATCAGTGAGTCGTCTTCATCTATCAGTGAGTCATCTTCATCTATTGGTGAGTCATATTCATCTATCAGTGAGTCATATTCATATGTTGGTGATTCATCTTCATCTGTAGGTGAGTTATTTTCATATGTTAGTGAGTAATCTTCATCTATTGGTGAGTCATATGTCAGTAGGTTCTACAGTATTTCTAAATCAATTGGTGAATAGTGTTTCCAGCTTCCTATAGCTTCCCAGTTTGACATTTTCTTTGAAAAAAATGCATTCAAACCCTCATTTTAAGGTATTTAAGGTAGATTCAAATCCCATAACTCCTATCATTAAATCCATAAGGGTCTCTAGTTTTTTACTTGGTCAAACTGTGTGGGGTATTGAGATCCAGATTTAATGGAAATTCAACTGTTTCGCGTTTTGTGAGTCTCTAATCTGATCCTTCTATGCCGACGGCCTTACCTTTATTTGTTTATTCTTCTTCCTCTTGGTATGAGGTGCCCAGAACCTTTCTTTCCTGAGGAGATGTGTGATTTTTTTGTATCCTTAGACCGAGTTTTCCCTTCCCGTGTTCCCCTATTTTGGTTCAAGCAGCAAGTGTTGATATGTCTTTGATATAAGGTATGTTCTATATATATTCTTGTGGGTTCTTCGATCTATTTCCTATCATTTCTACTTTCCATGATATGGAATGTGATCTCCATGTTTCTAATGGAACTTTCTTGGGTGTTGGTTGATGTGGTTGTGTCACGACGTCCTCGGGTGGATGCAGTCATTACGGGAGAGGTGATCGTGATCTGTTGTGTTGGCGTGTTCTCATGAAAATAATGTCAGAAATATTTTAAGGTAGGGGTTCATGGATTCTATATTATTTTTATTTGTAGTCGTATAGTTGGTATGATTTAGCCACTGGACCACAATGAAATTTACATAATAAATATTTAACTAGAATAAATAATTAGAATTGATCGTATGTTGTTGCTTTATAGTGTGATAACGGTTTGCCTCTTTATTTTATAGATAGCATGATATCTATGTCTTTCTTGTTTAGCACGTCATTCTTGACCGAAATTGGTAAATAACATAAAGTTGATATTAATTGTAAATTTATTTGGCCAAAGATAAAGAGGCATGTTAATGAATCTGGTTATTGTTGTTGTGTTTGGTGATGAATCAAATGGATGTAGTTATGCATGTTTAATTGAATCGGTTAATTAAATATAGAATAAAAGCACAGTTATGTGATAAATATAATTCCTTGAAGGGTTCTGAGTTACCCTCTTGATTTTAAAGTCCAAGCACCTTACTCTTTGGATTTGTAAGTGCTTGTTGTGTGTGAAGTTTGAATGCCTTGTTTAGGGCCAAGCGCCCAGTTTCTATATTGTTTATTTCCTACTGCTTGTTTTGTGGTGTGAGCCTAGGATGGATGAGCCTAGAGGGATATTATGGTATGTAGGGGCAGGGAGGCCCAGTGGTTGTGGTGGAAACAGTTGATTCCTAGAGCGGAAATATGCATCGGTTTATGCATATGGGTGTCGGGGAGGATACTGAAGATGATGAAATGGATTGGATGTGAATACTGGATGGTCGTTGAATCTTTTTGTTTGTTTATCTGCTTTACTTTCCCCATTTCTTGAGCCATATGTTCTTGTTTACCCTACTTCCAAAAGAGATGAAGATGCACGGTATATGCCAAGTGCTTTCTGTGTTTAGCTTCTTGAGGGTGGATGGGCCTACGCTCCAACTATAGGTGGAAAAGACTTGATAGGTAGTTCATCTACTCACAGTGTTGAGCCCCTTGTGTTTGGAAGCTTATAATATTTTTTTCTAGAATAGTTGTAATTATGGAAAATTGATGATGTTGTTAATAAATTATTTAATAAATGGTGTTAACTCATGGGGTTTGAGCTTGTTGGGATGTAATTCTAAGGTTACAATTTAAAGGAATTGTGGACTTGGTTTGGTTATTCCTTGAGGGCATGGAATTTTGGTTGTGATACTAATGAAATGAAATTTTGAAAGGATAATGGTTAATTAATGGTTAAATAATTAATTAACGTAAATTGAAATTGATAAAAAGGGATAAAATAACTTAATATATCTCTTTAAATGGTTATGTGCTTATAGGATATCTAGTCTTAGCGGTGGCAGCTGGGAGTCCGAGAGACGTTAGCTGCAGTTGAGTCTAAGGCTAGGTTATTCCCATAGTGCAGTTCTGATCTATAGTATATTCCGTACTTTTTATGTTTCTATATGTTACTCCACCCTATTGGTTAGTGAAACTATTACCCCGAGGATTTTGAGTCCTGGGGGTGTTTTCCCCAATATCCTGGTGGGAGGATAGATGGATTACTACCCCATTATTCCCCGCTCTCTTCTCTTGGTAGTTACTTATACTGGTAATCATGATAGTTATTTTTTCCCATATATGTGTACAGAGGGTTGTAATGGTTTGTGGTTATTGACACGCGTATATTCTGGATATAGTTTCCTATGGACTATTATAGGTGTAATGTGTATAGGTTTTGATGTCTTGAGGATCCTTACTCGGTGTATGGGTGGTAATGGATTGAGGTATAATACTTGATGTATAATACATGTTATGTGAGCTATGGGGGAACTTAGAAACTACCTAGTTACTTTGGTTACATGGATGTGGTGGTTTTTTTGCACAAGGTGCATGTTTTGGTACTTCACCTAGGTGTCTGTGGGCAAGCCTTTTGGAGAGAGATGCTTAGGACGTGAGATATTGGAAAAAAGCAGCAAACTAGTGGGGAAGTGGTATTAAGGTACCCTTGATATTATTTATTATATTATATACCCTAGTATTCAATACTTGGTGATAGTATCCATGGTGAGGTCGGGAACATAGTATATCTATTTAGGTGACGAGTTAGTTTCACTTGTTGTTCACTGTGATTTAGCATGCTTTCTTTACTTTTGCACAAGAGGATCTGGGGAGGATCCTACTGAGTATAATTTCATACTAACCCTACATATATATAAACTATTTTTAGGTCACTTGGAGTAGGTTGGAGATCAAGATGGTTACTACTAGATTAGGGTTGTAGGAGTTGTTCAGGCTTCGTGGTCGTTGTCATTTTACTTTCTTTTGCTTCTTGTAATTTTCCCTTTCAGTTGTATTAGTTATTTCATGAAATTACATGTGTAATTGGGATTTATTTTATATTTTAGTCTGAGCAGAAGTTGGTTGGTGTCTGTCTTATCTCTCTCTTTTTCATGTGTTCACTTAGAGGGTAATGCCTCCCATTTGTGTGTTTATTATACCCTCGGTACTAGTCTCCAACCCGAGGCCTACTAGAGGTGGGAATCGGGTGTCACTATCTATCTCCTCTTATTTCCAGCCCAAGAGGGGTACCCTTTTTTGGGAGGGGTCATGACATTCCATGTGATAGTGTAATATAATTAAAGGGGGAAGGTGCTGTTGGATTTAATTATTTTTATTCATGTATTTAGTTTGTTTCAATTATTAAATTACTTTCAAATCCCTTTCTTTTTATTTTATCACAACCATTGATATTTGAATAAAAAGGAAACTTTAAAATTGTGCAACTAATAACCCTAAAGAAGGCATGACCGTTGTCAGATTTATGGGAAATCGGGTTTTAAAATGGTATCGGGACAAATTTATTTTTGCAAAATCCTAAATTACCAAACCTAGGGAAATAGGGGATTTCCATATCAAGGAGGGGATACCATGACCATTGGATCTTTCTCATCTCAACACCAACACCAATCATGAATTAATTAACATATTTTCTTAAATCCAATTACACCTAAACCCTAAAATTATAAAACCATGAAACAATTTCAAAATCTGTTTTCAAACAATCCAATCAATCTTCTTTATTTTCATTCTTCAAATCAGACAAATATTTTCTTCACCACTTTCTCCCCGAATAGCCTGAAGGCCTTCTTTAATTTATTTTTGTATAATCCACCTTTAAGGTTTGAAGTGGAACCCTTACATGATTCATAGGCCCAAGTCACAAGGCTCATACACAACCCAATTCATGACCTTAAAGGCCCAAGACCTGACACACTTGAAATAGCCCCTCCCCAGCATCTGCATCTTGAAGGTTCCTAGCTCCCCACCTCACATGGCTGATCAGCTAGCATTTCCCTGTGCAGAGTTTCATGGTGCCTGGTCCTGATGGCAATTTCCATACCCTCTCATTCTTCCAATCCATTTAGCTCTGCTTTGGTGGTTTCTATTCATTGCTCTAAATCATCTTCTAGGCATGCTCCTATGTGGTCTGCCCGATTGGTCTTTTTCTTTGGCCCAAAATCCTTGTGGCTCGAAGTCCATTAGTGGACCGAATACCCTTATATCCCGAAGGACCTGTGGCCTAAAGACCTTTGGTTTTCCGAAGGCCCTGAGACTCATTGGCCCAAATACCCAAATCATATGAATAGTGTCAACTACTACAGTACTGAATAGTACCTACTACAGTACTGCTATAATAACATGGAAATTCAGCCCCACCTGGATTTGATCCTAGGTCTCTTTCTCTAATTTAATAAAATTAAATATTTTTAAAACCTTATAAAACTAAATCACTATCCCTGTGGATCGATCTCAACATACTTCTTTACTACATTTTAATTAATTAAGTAATATATTTGAGTTTTTATAAAAAAAATTGCAAAGACCCATAGGGAATTAATGACTCCCTATCAAGCTATCAATACCCATGTGGTAGACCCTGGTGCATAACTCCTTACATGAGATCCAACCATGTAACCCCTTGCATGAGATCCTAGCATTTAACTACTTACATGAGATCCCGGTGTGTACCGTTGTGAGAGATCCTGGCACGTGACCACTTGCGTGAGATCCTAGTGCATAACCTTGCATGATATCCTAGTACATAACCCCTTTTATGAGATCTTGGTTCATAACTCCTTGCATGAGATTCTGGTATGTACCCTTGTGTGATATCCTGGCATGTAACCCCTTATGCGAGATCTTGGCACGAGACAACTTTCATGATTTGTGTGAGTCCCTAGTGCGAGACCGCTTTTGAACTTTGCGGGATACCTCTTTCAGGATTTGCATGATTCCCTAGTGAAATGAGACTTTCATGATTTTCATGGGTCCCTGGTGCAATACTGGTTTTGCACTGTTTGAGAGACCTCTATCGCGCTTTGCATGAGATCCTGGCGTGAGACCCTTGCACAAGATCCTAGCGTGATACCGCTTTTACACTTTGCTTGTGATCCTAGTGCAATCCATCTTTCTCACTTTGAGAAAAAATTTGTTCAGGTCATGTAAACATTTATGACATTTCAATCATGTATACTCTTTTGCAATATCTATTCACAAACCTCTTTCATGAGATCTCTCTGCAAACCTCTTTCGTGAGATCTCTCTGTGAACCTTCTTCCTTGACATTTCTTTAAATCAATATTTTAATTAAACCCTCGTCAATGTTTAAGGATGGATTAGGGGATATTTATAGGAATAAACCCACAAACATAACTCCAAAATTCAGGAACAACCGTCTGTTCCACTGCCATAGCACTCTCACTCCATGAGTCCCCATCGCGACATCAAAAGTTAGTCTTGAGACAGTTAGTGTTGTTGTCTTCTAGTGCTTTGTGTGACACGTAATGTGTTCCAAATACAACTATGAGTGTTTTGTAATATATCATCATGATATCCAAAGAAAATCTTGAGTGTTGCATGAAATCCCATCACAAGATCCAAATACAACCATGCATTTCGTGAGATCCCATCACGAGATCCTTTAACAATCATACTTTATCATCGTGCAATTCACAAGATATCGAATGAACACAAGATACCTTCATCATTTAAATATTTTTTTCTTTGTCTTTATGCGCTTTCATGATATTAGGCATTCAATATTGTTCGGGATTAGGCATTCACGCTTGCACGAGATCAGATCAATATTCACACTATGTGAGTTCAATTCAGCACTCGTGCTCCGCAAGATCGGTTTAGTATTCACACTCCGTGGAATTAGTTCATCATTTGTGCTCTATAAGATCAGTTTAGAACTCACGCTCCATGAGATCAATTCAAAATTCACACTCTACAAGATTAGTTCAACATTCACACTCTGTGAGATCAGTTCAGCACTCACACTCCACAAGATCAAATAGTTTTCCTTTACGTGAGATCAGATATTCATGCTTTTCGTGGGATCAGACACTCATGCTAACTCATTATACCTTATTTGAAAACCAACCTTTTTCAACAACCTCAAAAATTTTCAACAACCTAAAACTTTGTCAACAAACACAATCATCCCAAAAAAACCATCATGAGGATTTTTTTTCTAACAATCTACCCCTTTGGTTTTGTTGAAAACCCTTCACATTTTGACACCGCATTAATGGTTCTTCCATCTTCTATCAAATATTTTCTTCTTGTAATTCTAATTTTGATCAGATATTTCTTCAATACACACTCTAAGCCCACATGAATCATGATCAGCATGAGAAACAAGAGTAACATGCAAAGTTAATCAAAGAAGCACTTCATTCTAAAAACACTTAATTAATTTCATCACAAACATCATCAGTCATGATATATATCCTTTGATTGATCATCTTTAGCATCATCAGTTTTAAAGCTCCCCCTACTACACTAATCCCCCTATCAGCTTCTCCCCCAGTCTTTATTAATACGTTTTCACCCTTTTATAGCCAAAATTTCTCCCCCTTTGGGAATGAACCCGAAGGTTACTTTGTTGTGGTCTGCAACAGGGTAAAGAACACATATCATCATATTAGGGAAAAAACATCAAACCTTTGGGAGAGGGGTCCCACAGCCATACTTTTTCAAGTGTGGGGAGTTGACCGAACTCCAAGATCCATTCAATGATATTCAAATGCTTCTTTGGTTAAGTTCTTTGTCATAATGTCTATAACTTATAGTTTTTTAGGCACATACTCAAACTTCACAATCCATTTATCTACCTTATACTTGATAAAATGATACTTGATTTCAATGTTCTCTTTCATTGAGTGATGGACTGAAATTTTTCTTTGATTTATGGCACTTGAATTATCACAATGTATTCTGATCGAAGACTTCATTAAGAATCTCATATCATCAAGTTGTTTCTTCATCCACAATAACTACATGAAATCTTGAGTGGACATAATATATTCAACTTCTATGTGCTCAATGAAATTCAATATTATTTCTTACATATCTAAAAAATAAACAAACAAACAAGATAGAATTAACCACCTGATGTTGATTTTCTATCATCAGCTAAATCAGCCCAATCTGCATTTGTATAGCCCAATAACTCTTACTGATATTTTTCATTATATAGAAAACTGAAATCCACCATCCCCTTGATATACCAAAGTATTAGTTTTACTGAAATTAAGTGGATTTATGTAGGATTTATTTGATACCATGCTTCTTGGAATATGGAAAAAACAATACCAGGTCTTGTTATTGTTAAGTATAATAGATTTTCAATGATTTACCTATATTCTATAACATTAATTGCATTCCCTTCATCATCCCATGATAGTTTCATTCGGGTAACCACCAAAGTCATCATATCCTTTGAATTATCTATTCTAAATCTTCTCAAAACCTCCTTGGTATATTTATATTGAGAAATTAATGTTCCATTCTTTCCTTATATCACTTTTAAACTAAGTAAAAACATCAATTCACCAATCATTGACATTTTGAACTCACTTTTCATGAATTCTATAAACTGTTTGCATTTTGCTTCATCTTATCCACATAATATTATGTAATCAACATACACTAGCACCATCAACCTTTGATTACTGTCATTTATAAACTTGGAATTGGAACTTTGATTCTTTTAGCACTTTTTAAGATCTGAGTCATAATATTCTTTTTAGCTTCACACATCTATAAAATTTTAATCAATTGAAATTACCACTTGGAACAAATTCATTAATAGATCCTCTAAGCCTACTAATTAATAACTCTTTGTAGGAAACAAGAGTTTAAGACAATAAACACTAATGTTTTCCATGTCACTCACTTACTTCCACAGGTTATAGTAGCATGACTTTCCTCAATTCTTCAGAGAACTCTTTTGTTATATGAGGTTATATCACCTAGTGTGTTTGTCACCATATCTCCCTAAAAACCTTGATTATTCCCCAATTAGTCTTCTCTTGATGTAAAAATAACACTTTGAACTTAGGCATGACTATAATGATGGAATAATCATAAAACTTAGAACTATCAGAGTATTTAAGTATATCGTTGACATCTCTTCAGTTTCACATTAGGTACTTCATCATATAATATCTTTTTTCCACAGGACACAGCCTTCATATAAAAATTTGAAAAATAGAGTTTTTGTGTACCACCACTTATTGAATCTGATACCATATGTGAATTTCAAGAGTTTAGATTCTTTCTATTTCATGTATCTCATTCAATTAATGTATTTGTTCCTTTTCATCACACAAACCCCTTGGATCATATCTCCCCCATAGACCTGTATAGATTTTAGTAGATATGAGAAACATTTAACATATAGGTAGAGGGTTACCTTTGGATTCCCAAAAAAAGATAATTTTGGTCAATACTGATGGATCAACCCTTCGATACTTTCTTACAAAGAATCGTACTCTTTTTGTGCTTGTTCCAACTGCACAGCCAACTTCGACTATTCTGTCCAGATAACTAAACATTCTTCACCCACATGCTGAGTCTTCTTCTGATATTTAGATTTTATAGGCTTGGCCTTTTTCACAATTTGGGGTTTAAACCCATTAGTATAAATTTCCTTCTTTAATTCTCCACCAATATGCCATTTTTCATGACTATTTCTTTGAGCAGAAATCTTTCCACTTATCTTCTTCTCTTACTTCTTCCTCTATTGGACAGCTCTTTCCCTTGACTTTAATTCTCTCTATGTGGCATGATATATATATTTTTAAAGGAAATATTTATTCATTTTTACTTTATCATTTATCTGAGTCACTTCACCCTTTCTTATTGGTGTTGAGTCTTCCACTGAATTTACATTATTCTTAATCACAACTGGATCATCTCCTCCCTTTTTATTCCAGGTTCATTAAAATTCTTTCCAAGAGAGTTATTGTGAGTGTAATAAAGGAGGTGATTGATATTCCTTTCTTTGAGCTCCTTATGATTCTCCTATGGGTGTAAACCTATTTTTTAACTTTTTATGTTGTCTTCCAATATAGAGTTTTTCATTATACACTACCAGAGTTAAGGATCTCCTTCCAGGATCCTTTTCCTTCCCTTATTTATTATTTATTCAATGTATTTATAAATACCCATGATTAAAATACCAATGATTAGAACATATAAAACATATTCCATTAAATACATACCTAATTTCAACATTTTTTTGATGAGACGTTGATATAGTAAGAGTTATTCATCTGACATTGAGCCCTCGGGATTCTTGACACATATTCATGGTGTCCTTATATTCCACAATAATATCATTTAATGACTAATTTATTCGGATAGACTTTTCTTTCAGAATTTTCAAGAATATTCTATTTATTATCATATTTAGAAATATTTTTTTCTTTACAATATGAAATATATTACAATGCTTCAAAAAAACTTGAAATATAACCATGCATCCCATAAAAAATAGCACATGTTTTCATTAATTCCTATAAAATACTTTTTAGGTCTATTTCTAGTATCTGTAGGATTTTTCCTATTTGTGTAATTGTTCATGGCTATATTCCTCTCATGCATGGGAGAGGTTTCATCATATCCAATACTAGATTTTTTGAAACTGCATGGCCTTTGGGATGAGATGGTCATTTAATTTTTTTCATTTTAAGTAGCATATTTGATTTTAATTTCATTATCAACTTCTGAAGGGTAATCAAATATTAAGTGAAAATCATCCTTCAATTTGGGCTTACCTTTAGCATTAGATTTCTCCGCTTATTTCTTGACTGATTCTATCTCTTCTCTCAATTGTTGAATCTTATTATCCCTTTATTCAAGTTGATAATTAATTTCTACCTTGAGATTCTTCCCTCTAGTCATCTCATCTTCCAATTCTCAGGAGAGATTATCCATCATGTTAGATTTCTCCTTTATTTTAGAATTCATCTGAGTAATATAATCATTGTAGCATGCATTCTCTTGTTATATCATTTGCTTCTCCTGAACTATTTCAGACATGTGTGTAGCAGGATCATCATTTTTGGCTTTCAAATTATGAATTTTATCTAAGTCCATATTCTTTCCCATTTCATTAGTTTTCGTTTTTTTGTAGTTCTTTAACTTGGGAATCGTTCTTATCTCTTAGATATATGGATACATCAATAAGCCTTTTATTTGATCCTTTTATATTGTTGACTATAATTTCCTTCACCTAGATCCATATATCTTTATATTTAATTTATTCATCCAATTTCTGATCTAATTCCTTTATTTCATAGAAAACTTCCACTTTTTTGTTCTTGGAGTTTCTTCATAATTAGTAGTTTTGTAATCACATGTAATATTAGGTTTTTCATGCATTCATTTAGTATCATTGAGTGAGTATATATTTTCACTATCTGATTCATCCAATCCTTTCTTCAGTACATTTTTGGTTTCCTTAAACAGAATCACACTCTTTCTATAGAAACTCCCACGCTGAGGAATACCACCAAACTTTTACTTCTTATTTTTAGTTATTCCCTTTGAAATGGATTGCCGAGATAAGAGAAAAATAAAAAATTAATTTCAACAACCAACTAAACTAATTCAGAGAAAAAAACTGATAAAATAAACCAATGCTCTAATGCCAATTTTTAGGTCTAATAGGGGCCTAGATACCTTGATAGGGGTGAATCGGGTTATAGATATTCTTTTCTAAATTCTTTCTGCCCCACTAGATCTTGACCTCTTTATTATAAGGGTGACTTTTTTTCTCTTTGTTTTTTATATTTCTCTTATCATTTACAACACTTATTTGATGATGATGCATAGAAATTAAAGTAGGAAATAAAACACAAGGACACAGAGATTTTTATTTGGTTCACCCTCACTAGGATACGTCCAAGGAGAATATAATGACAATGTTCCAATATACCAAATCCACTAAGACTCACTAACAGAATATGAGTTTCTTACTAGATCACTTATATACCTAGGCTCACTACCTTTACAATGTTTAGGCTCATCTCACTACTTTACCAATGGTCACTCCCTAACTCTCTTTCGATTGCTCACTACCTGTGGAAAGTATCACCTTCTTCCTCTTTCTTTGTTCACTACTCTGGAAGGGATTCACACAAAGTTTATAGACATTTAGGTCCATTAATTATCAATAATGAATGCGTCCTCAATTTTAGGTAGATTATTTATTAAATCTCTTTATGGTTTTCTCCTTCACTTATGTGAAAACACAAGGATGCAACACTTCCACTTTCCAAAAAACTGGAACAGACTTCTATTTACTGTAGAAACATCAATTACCTCCACTTTGGAAAGATCTTCAATTGATGTCAAGACTTCCTTTAACTTCCTTGAATGTGGTAGTGAATAAACTCTTTCTTTAATAATTATTGAATAGTGTAGATCCTATGTCTTATTCTTCTTCAAAATTCTTATATGACAATGATTCTACTCATAGAGAAATGTAGATGTGTATCTCCGAGCATAATATTCTAGTGTGATACACATGTGTAAGACCCTGGCGCATAACTCCTTGTGCAATATCCTGGTGCATAACCCCATGCACGAGATCCTAGCATGTAACTCCTTGTGCGAGATCTTGGTGCGTACCCTTTCATGAGATCTTGGCATGTAACCCCTTTCACAAGATCCTAATGCATACCTTTATGAAAGATCCTAGAACACAACCCCTTGTGTGAGATCCCAGTGCATGTCTCCTTTCATGAGATCCTAGTGTGTACCCTTTCACAATATCCTAGAATGTAACCTCGTGCACGAGATCCTATCTCAATACCACTTTCATGATTTGCGTGAGTACCTAGTGCAAGATTGATTTCACACTTCGTGCAAGACCCTGGTGTGAGACTACTTTCATACTTTGTGGGAGTTCTTGGTGCGAGACTACTTTCACACTTTACATGAGTCCCTAGTATGAGACAGCTTTCATTCTTTTCATGGGATCCTTGCATGAGACCTCTTTCACGCTTAGTGTGAGATCCTGGAATGAGACCCTTGGACAAGATCATGGCACGAGACCGCTTCCCTGCTTTGTGCGAGATCCCGGTGTGAGTCCCCTTCAATGCTTTGCACAAGACTTCATTCAGGTCATGTGAAACACTTATGTGATATCAATCATGTATGTTCCTTTATGAGGTCTCTATGTGAACCTATTTCATGATATCTCTCTGCAAACCTCTTTTTTGAGATCTATCTGCGAACCTTCTTCCCAGATGTTGCTTCAGATCAATCTTTAAAGAAAACCCTTGTCAATGTTTAAGGATGGGTTAGGGGTATTTATAGGCATAAACTCACTACCTTAACTCCACAATTCACGTACAATCATTCATTCCACCACCACAACACTCACACTCTGTGATTCCCCATTGTGAGATCAAAATTCAGTCTTTTGATGGTTAGTGTTGTTGTTTTCAAGTGCTTTGAGTGACCCATCAAATGTTCCAAAGACAACTATGATTGTTGCGTGAGATCTTATCATGAGATCCAAAGACAGTCATGAGCACTGCATGAGATTCCATCATGAGATCCAAATACAATCATGTGCTTTGCGATATCCCATCGTGAGATCCTTTGATAATTATACTTTGTCATCATGAACTTCGCAAGATCTCAAATGACTATGATATACCTCCATCATTTCCATATTTTTTCTTTGTCTTCATGTGATTTCATGAGATCAGGCATTTGAACTTTCTTGAGATTAGGAATTCGTGATTGCGCAATATCAGATCAACATCTGCACTCTGTGAGTTCATTTTACCACTCGCGCTCTGTAAGATTAGTTCAGCATTCACTCTTTGTAAGATCAGTTCAACATTCATGCTCTATGAGATTAGTTAGGAACTCATACTTCATGAGATTAGTTTAACATTCACTCTTCATGAGTTCATTTTAGCATTCATTCTTCTCAAGATCAGTTCATCGCTCGCACTCTGCGAGATCAGTTCACCATTCATGCTCTGCAAGATCAGTTTAGCATTTTTTCTCCACGAGATCATTTTAGCACTTGCACTCCATGAGATTAAATAGTTTTCCTTTTCATGAGATCATAAATTCTCTCTTTTCATGAGATCATACATTCATGAAAACTCTCCATGCCTTCTTCGACAAATAGCCTTTGTCAATAACCTCAATCATTTTCAACAAACACAATCAACCCAAAAGCACCATCATGAGGGATTTTTGCCTAATATTATGCTTTGGATGATTATAATTATTCATGTTTCACTTTGAATTTCATATCCTTTATCTTTATTTTTTGTGGGATCCATATTTATTGTGATATTTTTCTCACCTACACATGATTCTTCTTTTGATACAACACTATAGTATTTGTCTTCATAATTCCTTCTCCATAGGAGGACTTTTCTGCCAACTTTCACTTCCTACCTTATGGTATGTTTTGTGAAACCACTAGGGTATTCTTCATATATATCCTCTAGAATTTCCATTAGAACTACCTCAGACTTATTTTTCCTTAGTGAATCTTTCTTTAGGTGAATTTCCTTCTTCTCTATAGCTATAACAACTTCCACCTATTTCTTTATATTCTAAAATCACTTCCTTTATTTCCATGAGGATTTTTGTGGGTGAAACATATTGGCTTCTTAATTCACTCTTCTTTTTACTTCATATTTTTTTATCTAAATTAGTAAACATGTTTTCTAGTTTACTGGGATTTCATCTAGTGTAAATTATATCCTTGTATGTCATGGGAATGGAAGAATTCCTTATGAATTTTCTTACTTCCATCTTGTTGTATTGTCTTGTAATATGTTTAGGATTAGAACATAAAAATCATCACTCATATAAACCATAAAACATGTGGAATTCTTTTGGTTCATATGTTAGTGTTGTAGGTTTATTTCTATTAGTGATCCATTTAGATTCTAGACACACATCCATGATGTATCCTATTTTTTTACAAAAGTATCACTTTGTTACTAATTTTACTTGAGAGCCTTTTCTTCTATATTATCTAATAAACTCCTATTTTATTCCATATTTTTCAAGAACCTTATATTTACTCACTAATTCTAGATATAGGACTCTACCTGCTTCATTTGGTGGGGATACTATAGAGGGTGTTTCTAGATTATATTTTTTCCTTTGAGGAACTGAGATTTGTCTCAAGATCCTTGATCATATCATCTACTATCTTTAGTTAGACAACCATTTCATTCAAACTTGAGGTATCTTCAATTACAGATTATCTCCTCTCTTCAATTTGTGTCTTTAGAGGGAGAATACTTACTTTTAATTATTCCTCAGTGATCATATTCTTACCTATCTCTTTTGAAAGTTATTCAAGTAGATCACTCTGGTCTTTAATTTTAGCTCTTGTATTATTCATGTAAAACTTCAAGGCTAGTTCAACTCTATTAAGCCTTTTGTTTTATATGATAAAATATTCAATTACTACAAAATTTTCTTCATGTATAACTCCCTATTTATCCACCTTTTCTTATAAGGATTTGGTCTCTTCTTGGTGGCTGCATAAACAACATATATATTTTCACCTTGATGATTTTGTCATGTCAGTATTGTAATCACTCCCTTTCCACTTAATAGGATAGTCAGAACTTTTTGATTTAAAATTTTCCTCCAAACCATGGTTGGAATCAGATAAAACAATATATTTAAAGTTGGATACCTCAGTTGGAGATTTAATCTTTTCAGGAGTCTTATTTTGGATTCTCCTCTTCTTATTTACTTTAGACATGAGGCATTCTTCACAACATATATTAATTGGTTCTTCTTGACTAGTTTTTCATTCTCCCTTTGGCACAAATTCTTTCCTATATGGATCTTCCAAAAACGATTTCATATACTCCATGAACTTCTTTTTTGATCCATGGAATTTAATATCATTAAAAAATAATGGCTTCATCATTGACACTGTAAAAAAAGTGAATTTAGTGATGTTTTTTTAGTCATGTTTTCCAAAAAAACATGGCTAATTTAGTGATTTTTTTTGCACATGTTTAAAAACATGGCTAATTTAACGATTTTTTATTTTCTATTTTTAAAAACATGACTAATTTTAAATTTAGCCATGTTTTTTAAAAAAACATGGCTATTTTAATGACATTTTTAAACATGGATAATTTTAAATTTTGCCATTTTTTTAAGAATGCATGGCTATTTTAGAAAAGTTTTTCACCTACATTTTAAAACATGACTAATTGTGTATATATATATATATAATTCTATTAATTTAAATATATATAAAAATAAAATTTTATAATTATAATCATATATATATTCATATATATAAAAATTTATGTTTATATACAAATATTTTAACATATATTCAATTATCATAATATTTATATATTAATTTATATACATATATATAAACACACACACATATATATAAAAACACACACAGAGAAATATATATAAACATATATATATATAAATATAAATATAAATTTTTAAATTAATATATGTATACATATAAATATTTAAATATATTAATTTATATATATATATTATTAACATGGCTTGTAGTCACCACACATTGGAAAATTGATATGGGTGAGTGCCTCTTTTTAAATTGTGTGTGTGTGTGTGTGTAAATTACTATTTTAATATATAAATAAATATATAAACTTAAAAATTAATATTAACTATATAAATGATTTTTATTATAACACACACACATATATACATAAATACATACATACATATATTAATTTATATATTAATCTATATATGAATATATAAATTGATAAGTATATTTATATTAATTTATATATAAACATATTAATAATATTACCCATATAATTTTACTGTATAGTAATAAAAATAAATGTTATTTATATAAAATTGATGTACACACACATACACAAATACATATAAACATACAAACACAAAAGTTAAAACATAATTATAATAAATTAATTATAATTTAATTAATTATTATTAATGAAGTTATATATATTTTTGTTATTTATATATTAATATATATATATAATAACAAATATATTAATCTGTATATTAATATATAACATGAATATTAATATATAATAAAACATGATAACATATATATATATGTGTAACATATAATAACAAATATATTAATGTATACTAACATATATAAATAATAACATCTGATAGCATATACTATCACATATATATGTAACATATAATAACATATATATTAATATATAATAAAATATATGTTAATATAATAACAAACATATTAATTTATATATTAATATATAACATATATTTTAATTCATATATAAATATAATATATATATATTATAAAAATTTATAAATTTATAATTATAGTTACACTAATATAACACACACACACACACACACACACATATATATATATATATATATGTACATTAATATAAAAAAATATTAAACATTATTTATATTGAAATATATTAATAAACATATAAATATAGTATAATACATATTTTTAATAGATGGTCTTCTTAGGTTGGTTTTTTTGCTCACTGGGGGGTTGGGTGTAGGTTTCATGTTCAATTCCTGTGAATGTACAGGGGAATTTTCATTACATGTGTGGGGGTGAGGTTGGGCTATTCTGTTTCATGTGAAGGGGTGAGGGCGGTCCATTATAGCGTGGGTGAGGTGGGTTGATGCACAACCCGACATGGGTTGTGAGGCTGGGTGATATCAGGGTCGGAGGGGGTGTTTTCTTGAGTATGGGTCGGGAAAGGTGATGTGCAGGTTAGGTTTCATATGTAAATAAAAATTAAAAACATTTTAAATAAAAAAATTCAAATAATAAAAATAATTAGACATGTATATATAAATAGATGATAATAACTAACTCATTTACCCATACTTAAAAAAAACGTTAGTACACGGTGTGTAGATAAAATAGTAGAATTTTAAAATGTGGGTGAGGTGGGGTGATGCACGACCTAATGTGGGTTGTGAGGATGGATGACATCAGGGGGGTGTCTACTTAAGCATGGGTTAGGTTTTAGATGTAAATAAAAACTAAACACATTTTAAATCAAAAGTTTCAAATAATCATAATAATAATTAGCCATGTTTATATAAATTGATGTTAATGACTGACTCATTTAACCATGCTTACAAAAAATGCCAATAAATGGTGTGTAGATAAAATAGCGGCATTTTAAAATGCAGGTAAGGTTGGGTGATTCACGGGCCGATGTGGGTTGTGAGGATGGGAAACATCAGGGGGAGGGGCGTCTGGTTGAGCACAGGTCAGTTTTTAGATGTAAATAAAAATTAAACACATTTTATATCAAAAAATTCAAAAAATAATATTAATAATCCATGTTTATATAAATCATTGCTAATTATTTAAATATTTACTCACACTTGCAAAAAATGTTGGTAAATAATGTGTGGATAAAATATCAATGTTTTTAAACGAAGCTATATTAGCAGTGTATTTAAATGTCACTAATTGTCGACATTTATAAATGTTGCTAATTTACCATGTTTACAAACATGGATAATTAGTGACATTATTTTTTCCTATATTTTCATAAAACCTTGTTAATAACATTAGCTACAATTTAAAAAAATCACTAATTCAAAAATAAAACATGGATAAATTTCATATTCCTTATAATATGACTCCATATGTGTGGCAACTTTAGTTGTTAAACACCAATTCAGAACCTTTAGGCTTTGATAGCACTTGTCAGGTTTCATGGCACCCTGATAGGGGGAGTGAATTTGGGTATAGGACAATTTAACCATTTTTAATCTTTTTTATAAATTTTCACTTTTTGGATCTTTTTCCCACATAGGTAAGAACTATTTTCAATATTTATCTTAAGTTCCTTATTCATAACCTCACTGAAATCCCATAAGTGGATGCAACAAATAAAACATACAAGATAAAAATGGATTTTTACTTGGTTCACCTGCATTGGGATACATCCAAGGAGCATATTAACAATGATTTAATGTGCCAAATCCACTACTTTACTAGTTCATTGGATACATTATGGTCATTCTCACTCCATGCTAAATCTCAATGCATTTACAAAGTTTTAGGGCTTGGTCAATTCTTTTACTGGGCTCACCACATTTTCTTATCTTTAGTGCATTGTTAAGGGGAAGAACACCCATAGTTTATAGACATGTATGCCTTCCTATGATCAATAATTAAAATGTAGTTGTGTGCATCCATAATTATATATAGATGTGCTATTGATTTTTACTTACTTATCGGGTAAGTCTAGAACTTCCACAACCTTCTAGTGCTATGACTGGAATGCCTCTACCTTTTTGCACAGTAACAACCTCATTATTCCTTAAACTACCATAAATGTTAGTGAACACCTTCACCTTCTTCTTAGAAAACAAATCTTCAAGACAGAGTAGGTTCCTCTTTTTGTTAACATACAAGTTTTCAATAATTCTCATCAAACCTCCCTCATTTTTTCATGCATAGATATTCAATAATGTCCTTCAAGCGTCACACCTAATATTTTTTCCTTTTTTCATCTTTTCCTTATTATAGAATTTATAGAACCCATGCAAGATAACCTTTAATATTTAGAATATGGTAACCACCAAAAATCTCAATCTCAAGATATCTCACCATTCAAGTTTCCATTTTTATCAATCAAACTGCTTAAATATTTCTGTATGAAATACTCTCCATATTTAAAATATAGAAACCACTAAGAAGACCACTTTTTCACTTTCCATAATATTCATCACCTAAAAAAATCAACATATTTAAAATCCAATTCTGAATAAATAATTTTAGTAACTCGTGTGACTTGTTAATTCACATGCATAAATCTACTTTATGCCCTCTCTTGTGGTGTGATATTCAATTAATTAAAACATAACCACAAATAATTCCTTTAACTTCATCTTGAATCATGAATTTGATTTAAATAATCATGATATCTGAATCATTGAAGACGAATACTATCATCACCTAATTTAAGGGAATAATACTCTAGAAATAAGAAATTTATATTGCCCTCAAATTAAAAATATCATCCCTAGATATAACATCCTAATATTTCAAAAGAACACTATATTTTAAAGTGTATACAACATGCATCCTCAAGCTTAAACAAACCATGATATATTAATATTTAAATATGACCATCATAGTCTAGCCATTAAATTTTCAAGTATGAATGGTAAAAACTATATAATGAAAAATATGTCTAAAGTTTTAATATAATCTAAATGTATTGATTAATGTATAATAAATAAGTACTCAATTTTTAGTAAATTAATTTTATGCTTTAAAAATATGTTTTCTTAAAAAATTATTATTATTTCTTTTTGTGCATAGATAATATAATTAATTTCAAAAACTTTTAGAAATGGTATTTTATAAAAATAATTTTATTTCTGAATTCAATGTATCAAAATTATTTTTGGGTGAATTTTTTGAATTTTTTTGAAAATATTGATTTTCAGTGAATAGTGAAAATACTGATTTTTAAAGAAAATGCCTTTTCTATTCTAGCATTTTCAAAGCCCCATTTTGATTTAAATTAGTTTTAAAATTTCATAAGTTTATTTTCAATAAAAATAATTCAAATTATACCTTTTTGGATCAATATTATACTTTGAAACATCCCAGATCTATGATGTATAATTTAATTTTTAATAAATTTTTTCGATACAAAATAATTAAAAATTTAAGAACAAAAAAGGAATATTTTATTAATAAAGCACTGATTTCATTACATATATATGAAAATAGGAACCAAGTTCTAGAAACACAATTGGAGCACCTCCTATTAACACAATAATATAGAATGTGCAGCCCAATTACCTAGAATATTCCATAATTAGAAAAGTGATAGCAAGAGGAATAGTAAAAATACTAAGAACAAAAGGGAAGTAGAGTGCCATTTTTTGAAGTAAGAAATGAACTTCAGTGAATTTTAATGTTTTTTGAATACCTTTATACATAGGTATTTATAAGACTCTTTATTTTTTATTCTTAGAAATATAGTTGTTGGGGTCTGTGTAACTGTCAGGACACTTAAAAAATAAATTTAAAATAAATTTAATATGGAAGTTGAAAATCATAATAATAATGATATAACTAAATAAAACTGTTTAAAAGTAATAATAATAAGTATAACTTTAAATTATTTTTAATATATCTTTGATAATTAGAAAATATAATATCTATTATTTAATAATAATAGTTGGTAAAGAAGTTATAAATAATGTTAAATAAAAAAGAAAATTTTACTATAATTTTTAGTATTTATGCTAACAAAAAATTTGGGCCAACCTTAGGCTAACTTGGGGACAACCTTAACCACTTAGGAGGACCCACTAGGGGTAAATCCCCCATGTGAGGCATCTAACAAAGCAATCCCAAGGCAATAAGGTGGTGCCTTGGTGGAGAATAGGTAGAGTCGTTTACGGGCGAACCTGTGTATAGGGTCCCATTTAATTCGTAGAGACGTTGGTTCAAAGCCCTCATGGACCATGTGTAAGGCCATTTTTTGTGTGTTTCTGAATTTAGGATAGAGTTTTCAAACCTTATAATATAATGAGTCACCATAACTCCTCACATTTTTATGTGGGATGAGGTTTAAACTGTGGGATTTAATATGAGTCGTCTGTTTGAGATTGAGCTCATTTGATCCATTCACGCCTTTTTTGATCGTCTTCTTTACTAATATTCTTCCCTATATCCATGAACAAAAAAACCCTCAACATCAACATATTATACTTCTTCACTATCATAATATTCTTCAACCCATGACTTGGTACGACTTCAAGTCTCCTAAAAATAGCATAGAAAATTTATAAAGTAAAAAACCAAACACTAGACCAAAGAACGGATATCAAATTTTATTATTCATTTTCAGCTTCTACAGTAAGATAAGTATAATATATATATATATATATATCATTCTTATTTATTTATAATATATATCATGCTTATTTCATTATAATTTACACTAATGAACACCCTTTCCCATTCTATGTTTTTCAAGATTTTTAAATCTCTCAGAAAACCCAACTTGTAGCAATGATAGACCCAACAAAATATATATATTATATATATCATAAAATGAGGGTAAACTGAACACTTGGAGAAACCTTTGAATTATTTTATTTATAAAAAATGAAATCACACTAAAAATTATTCAACCAAAATAGTTAATGTGAATAAAATATATACAATGAAATTTCTATATAAAACCCTCATTTTTTCTCACCTAGGAGACCCGACTCACCCTCCCAAAAACTCCTTCTCTATTTTTGAGTCCATAAGACAGTAATATTTGCTTCATATATAGTAAGGAAGTTATTTTATAAGAATATATATTATGTATGAAATTATAGAAATGCTTACATTTATTATTTTACAGAAAACCCCACTATATATATGTGTGTATATAAATTCTTATAAATTTATATAAGAATTTATGTTTTTTTAGGTTTATTTTTGAAATATTTTATTAAAAAATAAAAAAACATATTTTGTTATTATTTAAATTTTAAAGTAAATTTAATTATATTAAAAATTTCTATTTATATATTTTTTAATGAAAATCTATTATTTTATGTAAAATATGACCTTGATAATCAATATAAGTTATCATTTTATGTATGTTTTCTATTTGAAGTAAATTATAAATGATAAAGGTTATAATTTTATGTGATAAATATTCTTGTATATCCATGAATTACACACATAATTTTATAAATGGTCATCATCTAAGATATTATTGACATTTTATACATTTAGAATAAGCATTTGTTTTAAATTTCCATGAAATTATGTTTATGCTTCTCTAAATTAAAGAAATCCTATGAAGGTATAGATTTCTCCCAAACCTTTTATAATTTATTAAAATGAGTATTATTATATGTAAAGTAATTTTATGATTATTTTATTCCATTAAAATAATTCAAGTATGATTTTTTAAACATGTTTGGGTTTTGAGTGAAAAATTCAGGACCATTAAAATGTTTTCTTAAATTATGGAACTAGAGTATCGAATGATATGATATGGTATGGGTAGTAAACTCATAACCTCAAGGGTATATTTTCCTACATGTGATATGGATAAGTGGTGACATGGTTTTTCATATGTCCTTCTAAGTATCATAAATAATCCATAAAAGTTATTATTTTCAAGAAAGATAAATCCAAATAATTATTTCAAAAGGTTATTATTTTGGAAAGTAAATGGTTTTAAAAATAATTTGTACTTATTAATGATGTTTTATAAAAATTTTCAACATTTTGAAAATCCAGTATTTATTTTATGATATGTTTTATTTGATAAAATGTTTCCAATTATGATATTTAGTTTTTGAAGGAAGGTATTTTCAAATGATTTTAAAACCCCTTATTGGGAAATTTAATGTTCACCCAATGTTTTAAATTATTTTTCATAGGTTTAGTATAATTTCAATTGGTTTTTGATTCATATAAGGAGGCAATTCATATGAATACAATTATATAAATTTTTGTACATCTTTGATAAAATGAAATGTATTTGTCTAATTATCCAAAACCAAGACCGAAAAAATTCCTGGAATGTAAAATATTCTTTTTATTTTTAAATTTTATTTTATATAAAAAAATATATATCATTTTCAATACTGAATCTAAAAGTGTAGGTTTTGGACTTTATAGTTGGTATTAGTGAAAAATTATAGATAATTTTGGAAAATTGGGAAAAATTAAAAATTTAAGTATGACTTCTTAGTAAAATTATTTTTCCTTAACATTTTTAGATAGAAGATAGAATAAAACAAGAAAATATTTTGACCCTTCCAAATTAATTACTTGAAAAGATAATTCTCAAATAATTCTCAAATTATTTTGAAAACTTTACAAACCTTTGAATCTCTTGTAAATTTATTTACAAGATATCCAACACACGTGATATACTCTTATTCTTTCAAGGATCATTTTTTTGTATTTTATTTCATTATGCATACAAAAATTACATCTTATGAATGGGAAATATTATGAGGGTATTTTAAAATGTTTTACCCTATCCAATTAGTTTGATTATTTAGTGGAATTTCTGGAAGTTGTAGAAGAGGGTGAACTCATCGCAACCTATATGTGCCAAGCTTTGTGTTTTAGTTTATATGGGAGATTTAAAGACTTTGAAATATTATAAGATGAGTCGGTTCAATAGTTCTATATAAATCAATTCCACTCAGATGTCTATACACTTTATACCCCTCATAAATCTATCTCAATATCTTATCGATTTTTACATGAGTTTGACCCAAATTTATCAAAATGTGTAAAGGAAAAAGAAGTCGAAGGACTTAAAACTGCTCTGAGGATAAGTTTTATTGGAAGAAACCTGTATTTTTATGATAATTTCAAATATTATATATTCTAGTGAAGGTATGAATTAATTTTTACAATTCAATTTTAACAATTAGTAATAATAATAAAGTTTATTGCGTAGGAACACAAAGGTTGAGGTTAGAAAGAAGAAGAAGCGGGGTGTGTGTACAAATTAATTGCGAGGGTGAAATTTAATTAAGAGGAAAGAATGAAACATCCTGGATCTATGATGTATTTTATAATTTTTAATAAATGTTTTCAATATATAAGAATTCAAAATTTAATAAAAAATAAGGAATATTTTATTAATAAAGCAATGATTTCATTACATCTTTACAAAACTAGAAACCACGGACAATTCAGTAAGCTCGCAATAAGCACTACCAACACAATTAGATCACCTCATATTAACACAATATTATCAAATGTGTATCCCACTTCCCTTAAATCAACAATAATTAAAAAATTTATAGTAAGAAGAATATCAAAAATACTAAGAACAAGAGGGAAGTGGAGCACCATTTTTGGAAGTAAAGAACTTTGAGGAATTTTGATGTTTTTTTAATTCCATTAAAAATAGGAATTTATAAGAATATTTTTATTGTTGTAAATATATTATTTGGGGTCTTAGTATCCATTAAGTGACTTAAAAATAAATTTAATATGAATTTAATATGGTAGTTGCAAATTAGAACAATAATGATATAACTTAATGAAGATATTTAAAAGTAATAATAATAAGTAAAACTTAAAATTATTTGTAGTATTGATTTTAGAATTATAAATTGTAATATATAGTATTTAATAATAATATTTGGTAAAGAAGTTACAAATAATGTTAAATAAAAAAGAAAAATTTACTATACTTTGTAGTATTTATGCTAACAAAAAATGTAGGTCAACCTTAGGCTAACTTGGGGACAACATCAACCACTTAGAAGGACCCACTTGGGGTCAAAACAACATTATAGGAATCTAACTAATCCATACCAATGTGTAAGGGGCTCCTTGGTGGATCATAGGTACAACCGTCTTCTAGCGGACCCATGTATAGGGCCTCGTTTAGTTTGCAGAGTGGTTGGGTTGAAGTCCTCACGATCTATGTGTAAGGACATTGAGTGTGGCCTTGTGAATTTAGGATGCATATTTCACACCTTATAATATAAGGAGTCACTAAAACTCTTTTCATTTTGATGTGTGAAAAGTTTTAAACCATGGGATTTAATCTGATTCGTTCGTTCGAGATCGAGCTCATATGAGTTGTTCACTCTTTTTCCGATCATCTTTTTCACTGATCTTCTTCCTCGTATCCATAAAATAGAAAACCATCGATTTCAACATGTTACATTTATTCACTATCGTATTATTCTTTAACCCATGGCCCAAAATGACTTTGAGTCTCCTAAAATAGCATAAACAGTTTACAAAGTAAAAAAACTGAACTCTTGACCAGATAACAAATATCAATTTTTTTATTCTCTCTTGGATTCTCCAGAAAGCTAAGTATATTTTATATATATATATATATATATCATGATGATTTCTTTATAATTTACACTAACAAACACCCTTGTACATTATATGTTTGTCAATATTTTGAAATCACTTGGAAACCCAAACTTGTAGCAACGATAGAAATAACAATATATATATATATATATATCATCAAACGAGGTTAAATAAAACACTTATAAAACCCATAAAATGATTTTATTTTTTAAAAAGTAAATAAAACTAAAAATTCTTCAACCAAAATAGTTAATGTGAATAAAATATATACAGTGAGATTTTTATATAAAACCCTCATTTTTTCTCACCTAGGAGACCCAACTCACCCTCCCCAAAACTCATTATCTTTTTTGAGTCCATAAGACACCAATATTTGGTTCATATAAGTTAATGGAGGTATTTTACTAAAATAAATATTTTGTATCATCTTATGTAAATGTTTACATTAGTTTATTTTATAGAAAACCCTACTATATATATGTGTGTGTAAATAAATTATTATAAATTTGTGTAAGAATTTATGTTTTTTTTTAATTTTATTTTTTAAATATGTTATTAAACCATAAAAAACATGGTTTTTTATTGTTTAAATTTTAAATTATATTTAATTATATTAAAAATCTCTATGTGGTTATTTTTTTAATGAAAAGTTATTATTTTATATAAAATATGACCTTATAGAAGTTATCATTTTATGTATGTTTTCTATTTGCAGTAAATTATAAATGATAAAGGTTATCATTTTGTGTGATAAATATTATTGTACATCCATGAATTTCGCTCTTTATTTTTTAAATGGTTATCATCTAAGATATTATTGACATTTCATGTATTAGCATACGCATTTCTTTAAATTTCCATGAAATTATGTTTATGATTTTCTAAATTAAAGCAATCCTATGAAGGTATGGATTTCTCTTAAACCTTTTATAATTTATTAAGACTAATATTATGCTATGTAAAGGAATTATATGATTATTTTATTCCATAAAAATAATTCAAGTATGATTTTTGAAAGGTATTCGGGTTATGAGTGGGAAAGGAAGGACCATTAAAATGCTTTCTTAAATTATGGAACTAGAGTATCTAATGATATGATATATTATGGTTAGTAAACCCATGACAAAAAGGGTATTATTTCCGAAATGCAATATAGCTATGTGGCCACATGGTTTTTCTTATACCCTACTAAGTATCATAAATAATCCATAAAAATTATTATTTTCAAGAAGGAGAAATCCAAAGAAGTTTTTCAAGAGGTTATTATTTTGGAAATTAAATGGTTTTAGAAATAATATATACTTATTAATGATGATTTAGAAAATGTTTCAATGTTTTGAAAACCCAATATTTATTTTATCAAATGTTTTATTTGATAAAATGTTTCTAATTGAGATATATTGTTTTTAAAGAAAAGTATTTTCAAATGGTTTTAAAATATATTATTGGGAAATTTAATGATCAACCTATGTTTTAAATTATTTTTCATAGGTTTATTAGAATTTAAATTGTTTTTTGTTTCATATAAGAAGGTATCACATGTGAAGATAATTGTAAAAAAAATTGTACAGCTTTGATAAAATGTAATGTATTTGTTTAATTCTCCAGAAAAAGTCCCAAAATGTAAAATGTTCTATGTATTTTTCAATTTTATTTCATAAAAAAATACAGATAATTTTTAGTACTAAATCCAGAAGTGTGGATTTAGGGTTTTATAAACTTGACCTTAGTATAAAAATATTTTTAGACTTAAAAGGGAACTTTTTAGAGAATTGTTTTTCATCGCGTTTTTTGGGATTATTTTAAAATTAATTTATACCACTTATAGAAGTTGAATATTATAAAACGGATTAAATATTTGGAATTATGAGGTTCAAATTTGGTAAATAGTTCCCTTTTATTTTTTATCATTATGAATAGTAACCATGACAAAATTTATCACCATGGTAAGGGTATAATGGGTAAAACCAATTAAAACTATGGGTTTATACCTTAAAATCACTCAAATAATTTCTCTAATCCTATTGGATGAGTTACGTTCATCCATCCTCATCTAAGACTCAAAAATATGGAAACTTTATTCCATTTTTCATTGATAATGACATAAATATTATTTAAGTAAAGTATAAAAACAAAAAGCCACTCTCTTTGTTTTAATAAAATTTAATATTTATCATAAGGATTAAAATAAGTTATGAATGAAAAAATGTTTACAATGAGTATGAACATATTATATTTATTATAATAGTTTATTTTTAATTTCTAAAAATGATATAATTACCTATAACACTTACAAATCGCTAATATAGTGCTTGTAAAAGTTGGTAAAAACAAATTAAATAGTTTTAAAAGTATTAAATTTTATGTTTTTTGAATAAGTTAGGGTCTTGAATGATTTTTATGGATCTAAATAAAAGTTAATTAGTGTTTTAAAAACTTATATTCTGATTCAATTATTTTCTTAAATTATTTAAAGTCAAGTTTTTGTGAGTAGTGGAAAATACAGTTTTAGTGAGATACAGTATATTTTATGATATTATCATAACATAAATATGATATATAAATTTATGAAACTTATTAAATGACTCATGTATGATAATATATTACAAATATAATATAAAAATAATTCAAACCATAAAAATTACAATTTATTTCAGGATAAATATGAAAATCATTTTCAGTGTGGACGCAGTGCTTGTGTGACATTGGAAAAGTTAAATTTAGTGTCTTAATGATAAAAATTGAGGATTAAAAAAGACTTTGAATGAATTTTTTATTAAATATTATGTATAAAAAAATATTTATATTGATATTTTCTAACTTTGGATTTATATAACTAGAATCATATCTAAATTGTTGTGCAATGCTTGCACAAGGTGCGAAAAGTTAAAATAGTATATTAAATATGTTGTCATGATATGAATGGGAATAGATATACCTTATTAATTAATATAAATGATAAAATTTATTCATAATAAAAAAATATTTTATTATTTTATTTTTATTTTTAAAAATTATTATAGTTGTCTAAAACACTTACGCCATGATGGTGTGACGTGTCACGAACCAAATCTGGTTGCCACCAAAACTAGCATCAAACCTAGCCCATGATAAGGCCCTAAGGGCGTTCCCGGTCCCCACGGGCTGGCACAAGTGCCTGGGTATCATAAAATGAGAATTGGGAATGATTTACCCGAGTTTATAAAATTAAAACAACAAATGAATCCAATAAAACAAATCTGGATTTTTCAAACCAAACAATCTTTTACAAAAATTCAGAACTCAAATACATAGTTTAAAGAAACTCGCCAAGATTATAAAAAAGGTACAAAACTAAAAGGAAACATCCCAATAACCCTCATGGAAAGGGGCACCACCATCGAGCTATCTCCACAAGACTTCACCACCAAGGACCTGCTAGAAACCCGAACTATTGGCACTAAAAAAATGTACCCAACCAGCGAGAACAAAAAAAAAGTATACTTACACACAAGGGTGTAATTAGGGTGTGATAAAATTGCTAGTAGGATACCACCACTAATAGATTCCATGTGATAAACATTAAAAGATGAAAATCATGCATGTTTTCATAAACAAGAAATGCTAGTTACAATTTCTAAAAGATGCAACTTAAAAATTAAAACAGTTTTCAAGTGGGATATCATTAAGAATCAACACTTTTAAAAATAGTTTCAACACTACCGAATTTTCTATACAACCATACCGTATGCCTATGGTAAGCACAAAGTAAATAATGAGTACAATCAATAGGAAATAACCTCTAGGCACTAGCTCGATGTGGGTCTCAGGTACCTCGTATCTTGGTGAAAGTAACTGTCATAAATATTTGTTCTTGTGCATGAACCACTAGTAGGGAACATAACTATAACCTATTGGTCCCCCTTCATCATCATCATAGTTTAGTTAAAGTTGTATGTGTCAATCTTGCTAAGTGAAACTGACGCCAAACCTCACGGGATCACTAGCATACTAGTACACATCCACCCACCTAGATACTCGGGTTTCCCTCTTGTGCTCAAACAAGTTCAACAAGACAAGAAGTATAATTTTCACATTAAAATATCATTTACACTTCACATATTCACCAAACAGAACACATGTACATCACACAAGTCACAAAATCCACTTTTTCATTCAAATGCATTTTTAAATCATACACACACCAAAATAGCCCACAACACTTTTCACATCACTTCAACACATCAACACATCCTTTAAAGATTTTTATAAAACATTTACAAGGTGATAAAAATAACATAACATCCCACACACACATTCTACATAATACCCTTTTTACCTTCAAAATCATTTCATCGTCAAATGTACACGAAACAGCCCACAAATAAGTTTCACCCCAATATCACAATTTAATAAAACATTTCAGAAATTTACAAAGCATTATAAAAATTTTTGACATATTAAAACATCACTTAACCTTTAAAAAACCCATTATAGGTGAACACACACACCAAACAGTACATATTCACCCTTTTCCCACTTTGTTTAACCAACTAAAACATTTACAATTTTCATAAAAAGAACCCAAGTGGTGTAAATATGTATTGCACACAAAACCCATTTAAAACCCCCATTTAAGACCAAAACCATACTAATTCCTATCCAAAATAGAATTTACAGCCCTAGAGACCTTTTTAAAACCATTTTCAGGTGTTATAAAATCACCTTGAATAATACCACCAAAGATACAAATGAAAACACACATTTTCATAAAATGCTTTCAAGAGGTATAATAATGTTTTACACATCAAACCTATTCAAAAACCCTCTTTTTAGTCCCACATGACACTAATACATTACCAAACCAGAATTGGCAGGCCAAACAAGATTTATTAAACCAATTCCATAAGTTATAAACTACACCAAAATAATACCCCATGAGTTACACATGAAAACACCCAATTTCAAGTTAAAATTAAACTATAAAATTAAACACTTAACCAAATCAATCATAAACAGTTCTCACACCACACCAAACATATGAGGAATATGAAAAATGTGTAAATACAGAAAGCTAAATCATCAATAATTTTTTACACATGGAACCACCTACCTTTTATGTTGAAATCCTCAAAACATGGTGCGAAACATAAACCGCACCACCGCCGCACCTCAAGGAATTGAAATCCAACCTAAAACCACAATATTTCACCCAAAAGAAAAGAAATCAAACCCTAGTTTCAAACTCTAACTTGTGTGCATTTGGAACCCCAAGGATAAGGGAAGAAACCCTAATCACATTGAATGTAACCCTAAGAAAATTGAAAGAAGAATGAAGAAGACCAACTTACTTGAGGGCTATTGTATAAATCGCCCCAAATACACCAGTATCTGAACTTAAAAATAGTAAAAACTTCATGGGACGTTCCAAAAAGGATATGGAGACCATGTAGGAATTTTAATGGGGAAGAAAGAGTGATAAATGAAGTAGTTATGAAGGAAAAAAATTACCTTTATAAATCTGCTCTAATTGAGAATGCTTAAGAAGTTTCAACTTGTTTTGCGAAGAAAACGAGCTCCAAAGAGGGGGATAAGAGATTGGGAGCGCGCCTAGGTTCAGTGGGCTCATGTTAGAGGTAAAATCACTAAAAAATAGTTAAAATTTAATAAGTTATTAAATAAACAAAATGTTTTTTAAAAATTGGAAATGGGATTTCAGGGTGGCTCAACTCCTTAAATAAAAACCCAAATCCACAATGATAATGGATTTATAAAGGCTCCAAATTGACATGGTGGTGTTAATAGGTCAGGGGAGGCCAAGTTGGAATTTGAATGGATGAAAAATGTTAAAAAATGAATGATTTATAAAAGAAACAAAATTTATTTTTAAATCTGGAATTGGGCTCACAGTTTGGCCCAATTCATGAAAACTCACCCATTCCTCCATAAAAGCTTAGGCCTGAAAATCATTTTTTATATTTTCTCCAAAGCCGGTTTAAGGAAAACCGGTAACCAGGCTTACATCCAAAAACTGGTAACCAGGCTTACATCCACAAACCACCATCCTCAAATTCAAATTTCAAATTCAAACAAGAAACCATCATGAGTCTCGATTACCGGGCCGTCTCGAACAGGTCGCCACCTCGAGCCACACCCCATCAGCGCGATCAGACAGCATCGCCGTCGAACAACCCCAACGCACCACCACAGACATTAACACTGGAGGACAAACAACTCCTCACCGGTGAGAATCACCGGTGACAGACTACCACCGCCCATGCCACACTATTCATCACGCCCACCGAGAACAGCAGGGGAACCGAAATATCCGGAATGAAGGTGAGCTGCACCAACATCCGCAACCCCATCACCCGTGGTCAAGAACAGACCGCTTCAGAAGACGCCGATGTGTACCAGGAAGGGTCCATAGCACTCCGTAGAGTATTCCGTAGACGGATCGGTCTTACACCCGTAGATCCAAACAGAAGCGCCGTCAATCTCACCGTAGCCGTAAGCCATCGTCCATCGGAAAGTAAAACCATCCCCGGCCAGAAAACACCAGGTACAGATCCAGAAAACCAAATCACACATATAGTGAAACAAAACACAAACCAAAAAACCCTAATCACAGGGAAACAAGAAACCGTTGCAAGCAGTGGAATCCCCCAAAACAAATCCTGGATGGAAATTAAATTAAAAATAACTTCAAATTAATTTATGTATGTGAAAATTCTCCTCACCATGAAAACTTTCCACCCTAGAAAGTCACATCAAGGTCAAAGTAACAACCAAATCCAACTGAGAAACCAAGAGGTACTCCCTTTCCAGGTTTCGCCCCCAAAGGCCAAAACACCGCCAGTGATCAATTAAGGATGGATTACTCTCACAACCAAAGCATACACCACTTTCCTAAAATTATCAATCACATTCATACTTTTTCCCAAAATAAAAATCCTCAAACACTATCCAAACAAGACTCAAGCAATTCACCCAAATAAACAACAAATTCGAACAAGGTTACAATTACCTTACATTAACTAAACCATTGGGAACTCTCAAATCCCAACATTTACTCATGGAAGATTTTGGTAGCTAGATAGTTCCTAATGAGACTACCTACCGCCAATCCAAGACCATGGATAAATCTAAGTTACTGGTACGGGAGGACACAAATACGCTCCCCACCATAAGAAATAAAAAATATTTTTTCCCCGAGAAAGAATTAGGATACTAATAGGGAGAGGCCTGAACAGACTCCCTGGTACAAAGGGTAGGCTTCCATTCAAAATTTCTGAAGGAACAAACATGAGAATCATAGTGGGTATCCCCACTATAAGAACCAACCATTTATAAAATAACTCACTTTCAAGATATTCACATCAATGTCAAAACATCTCATCCCATTAAAACACCCTTTGATTTTTTTAGAAAACTCTATTGGAAACACTTTTTGAAACCAACTTCAATATGGTTCTTGTTTTAAAAAGAGGTGTAAGGACACCATTTTCCATTTCAAAACAATTCTGAAAATTCAGTTCCACAATTTCATAAACCAAACCATTACCTATTTATTTGAAAATCATTTCACAAAAACTTTATGATTCTTAAAACCAAGTCACTTTAAAACCAATGTACCAAGATTTCAAAACTAAAGCACAAAACAATGTGAGAGGAAACTAGTTCCAGTGGGTGACTTGGAAATATGTTTGGAGGCCATATTACAATCACTTAACCATTACAGATAGTGTTCTAGGGAAATATCTCTGGCTCTACATGGCTTGCCAGACCCTACGAGCTCACTGAGACTATTAACCCAACTCTCTTTTCATTTCCCCTAATCATCATCAAACCATGAAAACAAAAGGACTCAGATAAGTCCCGACTCCCCTGGTGACTTGAATCCCATCATGAGGTGTGGTGATCAAGCACACTACCCATAACCATAATTCCAAGTCCCAAAAATCTTAACTCTAGACTATCCCGACTGCTCCCCAAATAACATGACTCAAGGAGTTAACCTGAACCTTCCTCTGATACCATTTTGTCACGAACCAAATCTGGTTGACACCAAAACTGACACCAAACCCAACCCGTGAAAAGGCCCGAAGGGAGTTCCCAATCCCCATGGGCTAGAACAAGTTACCAGGTATCATAAAATGAGATTTGGGAATGATTTACCAGAGTTTATAAAATTAAAACAACAAATGAATCCAATAAAACAAATCTGGATTTTTCAAACCAAACAATTTTTTACAAAAAATTATAACTCAATTACATAGTTTAAAGCAACTCACCAAGACCATAACAATGGTACAAAACTAAAATAAAACATCCCAATAACCCTCATGTCAAGGGGAACCACCCTCAAGCTATCTCCACAAGACTTCACCACTAAGGACCTTCTAGAAACCCGAACTACTAGCACTAAAAAAATGTACCCAACCTGCGACAACAAAAATAACCAAGTCTACTTACACCCAAGGGTGTAAGTAGGGTGTGATCCAATTCTCATTAGGATACCAACACTAAGATATTTCATGTGATAAAAATTCAAAGACTAAAATCTTGTATGTTTTCATAAACAAGAAATGCTAGTTACAATTTCTAAAAGATGCAACTTAAAAATTAAAACGGTTTTCAAGTGGGATATCATTAAGAATCAACAATTTTAAAAATAATTTCAACACTACTGAATTTTCTATCCAAACATACCATATGTCGATGGTAAGAACAAAGTAAATAATGAGCACAAGCAATAGGAAATAACCCCTAGGCACTCGCTCGATGTGGGTCCCAGGTACCTCGTATCTCGGTGAAAGTAACCATCATAAATATCAATTCTTGTGAATAAGACACTAGTAGGGAACATACCCATAACCTATTGGTCCCCCGTCATCATCATCATAATTTAGTTAGAGTTGTATTCATCAATCTTGCTAAGTGAAATTGAGGCCAAACCTCACGGGGTCACTAGCATACTAGTACACGTCCACCCACCCAGATACTTGAGTTTCCCTCTTGTTCTCAAACAAGTTCAACAAGAAAAGAAGTATAATTTTCACATGAAAATATCATTTACACATCACATATTCATCAAACAGAACACATGTACATCACATAAGTCACAAAATCCACTTTTTCATTCAAATGCATTTTTAAATCATACACACACCAAAATAGCCCACAATACTTTTCACATCACTTCAACACATCAACACATCCTTTAAATATTTTTATAAAAAATTTACAAGGTGAAAAACATCACATAACATCCCACACACACATGCCACATAATACCCTTTTTACCTTCAAAATCATTTTATCGTCAAACGTACACGAAATAGCCCACAAACAAGTTTCGCCCCAATATCACAATTTAATAAAACATTTCAGAAATTTACAAAACATTATAAAAATGTTTGACATATTAAAACAACACTTAACCTTTAAAAACCCATTATAGGTTAACACACACACCAAATAGTACATATGCACCATTTTTCCACTTTTTTTAACCAACTAAAACATTTACAATTTTCATAAAAAGAACCCAAGTGGTGTAAATATGTATTGCACACAAAACCCATTTTAAAACCCCCATTTAAGATCAAAACCATACCAATTCCTATCCAAAACAGAATTTTCAGTCCTAGAGACATTTTTAAAACCATTTTCAAGTGTTATAAAATCACCTTGAATAATAAAACCAAAGATACAAATGAAAACACACATTTTCATAAAATTCTCTCAGGAGGTATAATAATGTTTTACACATTAAACCTATTCAAAAACCCTCTTTTTAGGCACACATGACACTAATACATTAACAAACCAGAATTGGTAGTCCAAACAAGATTTATTAAACCAATTCCATAAGTTATAAACTACACCCAAATAATACCCCATGAGTTACACATGAAAACACCCAATTTCAAGTTAAAATTAAAATATAAAATTAAACACGTAACCAAATCAATCATAAACAGTTCTCACACCACACCCAACATATGAGGAATATGAAAAATGTATAAATACAGCAATCTAACTCATCAATAATTGTTTACACATGGAACCACCTACCTTTTATGTTGAAACCCTCAAAACATGGTGCGAAACATAAACTGCACCACCACCGCACCTCAAGGAATTGAAATCCAACATAAAACCACAATACTTCACCCAAAAGACAATAAATCAAACCCTAGTTTCTAACCCTAAATTCTGGACATTAGGAACTGCAAGGATAAGGTAAGAAACCCTAATCACATTGAATGTAACCCTAAGTAAATTGAAAGAAGAATGAAGAAGACTAACTTACTTGAGGGATATTGTATAAATATCCCCAAATACACTAGTATATGAATTTGAAAACAGTAAAAACTTCATGGGAGGTTCAAATAAGGATATGGAGACCATATATAAATTTTAATGGGGAAAAAATATTGAGAAATGAAGGAGTTATGAAGGAAACAAATTACCTTTATAAATCTGATCGAATTGAGAACATTTAAGAATTTTTGACTTTTTTTTAGAAGAAAACGAGCTCCAAAGAGGGTGAGAATAGATTGGGGGCTCTCCTAGGTTCAGTGGACTCGGGTTAGACATGGAATCACCAAAAAATAGTTAAAATTGAATAAGTTATTAAATAAACAAAATGTTTTTTTAAAACAGGAAATGGGCTTTCGGGGTGGCCCAACTCCTTAAATAAAAACCCAAATCCACCATGATAATGGATTTATAAAGGCTAAAAATTGATATGGTGGTGTTAATATGTCAGGGGAGGCCAAGTTGAAATTAGACTGGATGAAAAATGCTAAAAAATTAATGATTTGTAAAAGAAACAAAATTTATTTTTAAATCTAGAATTGGGCTCATGGTTTGGCCCAATTCATGAAAACTCACTCATTCCTCCCTAAAAGCTTAGGAATCTCCCAAAACAAATCTTGAATAGAAATTAAATTAAAAATAACTTCAAATTAAGTTATTTATGTGACATGATGTATATGAAAACATTAAAAAAATTAAATAAATGAATTTAAAAATATTAAGAATGATAATGTTTAGACGATTTTCAGTGTCCCTTGAATTTTATAGATATTTTTGAAGGATAAATGATGATATAAGAGATTATATTCGAAATTGGTAGTTTTCAATATGTTTTTAAAAATCAAGTTTTGTGAATAGTGATGAAAAGGCCTTAAATAGTATTTAATGTTTAAAATTTATTTTAAAATCAATAAAAAATTATAAAAATTATATCATTTTTTGTCCTTATTTTTTACACTTTTTATTTTAAAAATTACCTTTATAAGCTTTAAATATTTAAAAATTTTGAAAATTCCATTGATTTTTTCCTATAAAAAGGGACTCACTTCAATATTTTTCACACAAATAAAATCCAGTTTTTCTCTCAAAACTCTACCAAAATACATAAATAAACATCAATTCCCACTCCCCAAATATAATGGGTTGATCATAAACCCATCCTTTAAAGGCCTTAAGATCAATCGAAGTGAGGCGACATGAAGGGAAAAGTAAAAAATTTCTTAACTCAATTTTCATTAAATGAGTTATATTACTTCTTCGTCGATTATGTTATGCCAATATTATGTGATAAGTAACCTTTAATTACTCTGTTGTATTTTCAATTTTATTTTGTATATTTACATTTGTCACATATAATTAATTCATTGATTAATTATCACTTCAATGGTATGATATTTATAAGGTAATTTTATCTCAATTTCACTCAATTGGGACACAATTTATATTATGCCCCTATTTTCATTTATATGGTGTCTATGTAAGTTCCAGGAAAAAAGGAACCACATAGATGCGTGCACCCAACATTAATTTTACCGTTAACAACAATCAATCTGAGATCCGTCATGATATTAAAATATCTGATCTTCATAATATAATGAATAATGAAAAAGAAAGAGGGAATTCCTGGAACTGTGGAGAGGATCATCATATATTGGTTATAATTAATTTAATTAAAATAAAATAATTACCTTGATGGAATTCTCTCTCTGTTGATGTTTCTGGTCATGATTCAAGGTGATATGTCATTGCATCGTAGAAGCCAAGTGTATTATTCCCCTAGCGATGGATCCACACGTGCTCCACATATCTCTAGACATCACCGAAGGGATCTCCGGGTGCTAGCATGGAAGAACCTTCACTTGCGATGTCTGCCTTTGATCTCCTTGAGTGCCTCTTCCAAAGCGCTCTCCTTGATCCGGTGGAGGGGGATCTCTCTCATAACTTAAGAGCATTCTTGGAGGAAATGATGAATTCTCTCTTGGATTAAGAGATATCTCCAGATCCATTGTTCACAACCAAAAAAATGGATAGGATTAATTATAATAATGTAATTTTGATTTATAATATTTAGAATAATAAAATAAAAAAAATACCCATAGGTATTTATTTATTTAATTTAACTCTTAGTAAGATCCCATGAATAATAATAGTGTTTGACTATTATTATTACTTTACATCCACCCAATAAATTACACCTAATATTATTTAATTAAATAAACATTATTATTTCTCACAAATTCCTAGAAAAACCACACTGTGTGTATATTAATATACATGGCGTGCACTTTTTTTCCATTTTCTTTATTTAATCAACCACATTTATTATACCTTGAATAATGAATATTTATTTCTTAAATAAATATCACTACATTATTCACTAATAAATATATTATTTCACCCACAATATATTCTCTCGAATAACTATTGTCAAAATAGATGCGATCAGGTATCCTTGAATAATTATTAAACCAAAACCGGGAATAATCTTTATTCATCTTGTTAAATGAATATTTAATTGAGATACTTGGATACACTTAGTGTGTGACCCTCTAGGTTTCCTTCTTAGTGGAATTAGACGAAGCATTCATAAAGTCTAAGGTTAGAGTCTAGAAACACACCAAGTCGCCCATAGATAAAGAAGTTAATTTTGCAATGACATGCCACCTCATACGAACGCTTACCGTGTAATGTGATCCCTTTGTCTCGATATCTCCAATCAAGCGGGCTGCATGCTAGTACCATCAAACCATGTTCTTGATTATTATTTCTTTGACTTCTTAGAATTGAAATTTCCCATTCCTCACCATGGCCATGGATTTATTTAGGATATATCAATTCTATCAAAGGGCTTGAGATATCAACTTTCGTTATGGAACAAAAGGGGAAAATCATTTCCCGCATTATCTATTAATGTGGTATTACTCGTGATGCACCCAACATATCCTACCTCGCTCTGAACAGTGTGTTGTCATATTTTTCATCAATACATCTAAGTGTGTGAGTTGTGATACCCATTAATAATAATCTTAAAGTCTAAGTACCAATACACACGTTCGTAGATAGGAACGTCCAATCACACTATGAAATGTGGATTTCCAACTGGCGGGTCTCGTTCTCAAAATATCCTCTTGGATATCACCAAGGGCGCACACCATGAGAAGGTATCTCAAAGTTTTATGAGTCCTCACCCCTAATGGAATGTATTATTTGTGTCCCTCAAATAACATCATCCGACTATAGAACATATATTCAATAATAGAGTTATGGCACTTCCGGGTTCTCATCATAGTAGGGATCCTCTATGACCATTCCCTTAGGACATTATCACATGCATTGTCATACAGAAGAAAAATAAATATGTGATAAGGTATTTATTAAAATTCAAATCCATGAATACAATTTTATCATAAAGTACAAATTATATGGTTCTAGGCCACCAACTCCAACAGAATCCCACTTAGACTAGAGCCAGCTACTAACAACCTTTAACCTGCCAGCTCTCGCATGATATTCTTGCTTCTACTAAGATAGGACTTTAGTCATAGGGTCTGCTATGTTATGTTTAGTGGACACTCTGCTCACTGTAACTTTAACTCTTTGATAGAAATACCTCAAGTGGTGATACTTTTTAAGAATTTACTTGTTTCGTTGATGTGACCTTGGTTCTTTTGCAAGAGCTACCACTACAGTATTATCACAATACAATGTGATAGGATATTTACTTCTAGGCGCCGTATTAATCTCTTGGAAAAAGTTCTGAATCCAGATGTATTCCTTGTCTGCATCAGAGGCCACTATATATTCAAACTCCACTATAGAATTGGTGAAAACTTTCTACTTTGAACTCTTCCATCTCACAGCTCCTCCATTGAGACATAAAAATATCTTTATTGTGACTTAAGATCATCTCGATCTATCTAAAAACCAGCATCAGTATATCCTATGATGACAAGCTCCTCATCTCCTCCATACACTAGGAACATATCCTTAGTTCTTATCAAATATTTAAGTATAGTCTTAATAGTAGTCCAATTTTTTTCTCCTAGATCCACTTGATATATGCCTACCATGCTCAGTGCATAGGCAACATCAAGCCCGATATATAACATGGAATACATGATTGATCCTATAACCGAAGCGTATGGGACTTTACTCATCCCACCTCTCTCCTATTATGTTTGAGAACACATTCTCTTAGAAAGATGTAGGCCATGTGACACTGGAATCAATCCACTCTTGGATTATTCCATACTAAATCTCATTAGTTTCTGGTCAATGTATATACCCTGACCTAGTCCAAGCAGCCTCTTGGATCTATCTTGAATGATCTTGATCCCTCGAATGTAGGCTGCTTCACCTAGGTCCTTTATGGAGAAACACTTGTTCAACTAGTCCTTAACTAACTGTAAGACTGGTACATCATTTACAATAAGTAATATATCATCAATATATACTACTAGGATAATGACTGCATTCCCATTAAACCATTTATAAACACATGAATCACATTTTTTTCTTAATAAAACCAAATTCCTTTATAGATTAATCAAATCAAATGTTCCATGACGTGGATGATTTCTTCAATCCAAAAATGTATTTCTATAACTTGCAAACCTGTTTGGATTCACCATGTGTTAGAAACCCTTCTAGTTGTGTCATATAGACATATTTATAAAGGTTCTCATTAAGTAATTTTGTTTTGACGTCCATTTTCCAAATCTCATAGTCATGGAAAGCTGTTATGGCTAGTATGATTCTTATGGATTTAAACATGGAAACTGGAGAGAAGGTTTCATCATAGTTAATTGATTGATGTTGTATGAATCCTTTAGCCACTCTACTTAATTTATAGGTGCTAACTTGACCTTCCATGTCCATATTTCTTTTGAATACCCATTTACATCCAACTTTCTTTACATTAATTGTCTTATCGACGACAACCCAGACTTGGTTTTGATAAATTGAATCCATCTCAGAATTTATAGCTTCTAGCCATATTGTAGCTTCTAATCTCTCTACTTCTTCCTTGTAGGAGAGAAGTTCATCATTGTCCTATAATAATGATTCATCATCCTTAGTGACTAGGAAACCAAATCTCTTTGGTTCCATTACCTCTCTTGAGCTCCTACGTAGTACTTGTGTTTTTGGAACCTCTTCCACAGGGACCTATGAAAATTGTTCCTATATCAACTCTTGTGTATTTTGAGCATCAACTCGATCGAATTCAATTTTTATTCCACTATCCTTTATAAGGATTTTCTCCCTCTAAAGAAATATGAAATGTATGGGAACAGTCACTTTCTTTTCTAAAGGGTTATATAGGTAATATACTTTCGTTTCCTTGGGATATCCTATAAAGATACACCTCGTTCCTCAGGGTTCTAGTTTGTTGCTTGAGAAGGTCTTAACAAACTCCTTGCATCCTCATACATTTGTGTGTGACAAAATGGGTTTAATTCCATTCTATAAATTAGATGTAATTCCATTTACCTCCTTAGTTGGTACTCGGTGTAATGTGTATGATGCAATTTGTAATGAATATCCCGAAAAGGATAATGGAAGATCTGCATGACTCATCATCAACCTCACTATGTCCAACAAGGTTTGGTTCCTCCTTTCACTAACACCATTCCACTATGGTGTATAAGGATTAGTGAGTTGAGATATAATCCCAAACTCCTGTAAAAGGTCGATGAACACTTGTTCAGATATTCTCCACCTCGATCCGATCAAAGCTTCTTTATCTTCTTACCAAGCTAATTCTCTACTTCATTCTTGAATTCCTTAAATTTCTCCAAGGACTCTAACTTATACCTCATTAGGTATATATATACATATCTACTCAAATCATCAGTAAAAGTAATGAAGTAATAATATCCACCTCTAGTTCTACTTGAAATGGTCCACACACATCCGTGTGTACCAATACTAAAATATCTTTTTCCCTTTCACCCTATCCACTGAAAGGTGGATTGGTCATTTTCTCTTGTAAAAAAGCATGAGATATATCAAGTGGTTTTAGATCATTAGAGTCTAAATAACCATCTTGGAAGATATTTTTAAAATGCTTCTCATTTACATGACTGAGACAGTGATTCCACATTTGGGTGTTGTATGATTCATGTGAGTTTGTTTCATTATCGATTTCCAACACTTGGTTTTCATAATTTAATACATAAAAACCTTTATTTAAATGAACCATACCATAACATATATTGTTCTTATAAAGGAAAAAACCCTTATTTACAAACTTAAAAACAAATCCATCCATATCCAAACATGATACATAAATTATGTTCTTGGTAACAGTAGGTACATAATAACAGTTATGTAAAACCAAAAGCATTCCAGATGGAAATGAGAGATAGTAATCACCAATGGCCAATGCAGTCAGCCTCACACCACTGGAAGCTCAAATATCCACCTATCCTCTGAAAATATTTCTAAATATACTTGGTTTCTACATTATAATGTAGATGTGAGCCCCATATGTTGTATCTAATACCCAATGTGTATAAATGGAAAGATCACACTCGGTAACAAATGAAAATTTAGCATCCCCACACTTCTGGGTGTAGTTCCTCCTCCAGTGGCCTAGCTTTCCACATGTAAAAATATACTTCCTCCCATTCCTTACCCTGCCTCTAGATATTCTCCTTCTTTGAGGGATGGTAATTGGGGGCTTCAGACCATTTATAAATCCTTGACCCTTTTTCCTTATGCTTCTTCTTTTTATTCACCATAAGGACTACAGGTTTGTCAGGCCCCATGTCCTTATCTACATAGAGAATCAAGGATAGAAGTTTTGATAGACTCTTCTCTTTGTTTCTCATGTTTTAGTTTACAATAAATCAAGAGAAGGAGTTGGGAAGTGATGATAGGATGATATCTGTACACAAATCATCTGGGAACTTGATCTCTAAGATGTCTAAGCATTCAATGTATCCAATAATCTTAACTACATAAGGCCCAGCTATCACAGACTCTCCAAACTTAGATTTGAATAGAGCATTGTAGATCTCATATCTCTCATATATCTCCTTCTCTTGATAGAGATCCTTAATGTGAGACATCATGATATACACGTACATGTTTTCATGTTGCTTCAAGAACTCATTAGACATGGGCGATAGCATGAAACAATGGACATATGTGGCATCATCCAAATGTTTTATACAGAGAGATATTTCCTCATCATTAGACCCATTTACAAGAGCAACTGGAATAGGCTTCTCCAGCACATACAATTTCTTCTCATGGAAAAGGATGACGTGTAAACGCCTCTTCCACTCATGGAAATTGGTGCTAGTGAGAAGGTTTTCCTTCTCGGGTATGGTTCGCAATGATATGTTTGAATTAATTTTTCTTGATGATTCAAAAAATTAAGATGAGAAAAGATTTAGTACTTTATCATGAAAAAACTAAGATAAATAAATTAATTAATACTTATTAGTCTCCCACTATTTTATCGAAATCCAATATCCCTCACCATTGACTTAGAAATATTCTATTTCCTGAATATTATAGTGGAAAGGATCCATATTTCTCTTTGCATTACCCCAAATAGGGATGGTCGACCAACTTGAAAGGTTTTAAGTAGGCATTCCAAATTCCAACTACATTAACTCGTAGCTCCTTGATATGCTGAGTAGACTTCCCAATCCTGGAATCCTTTTATTTTGGATTTCCTCAACCTATGTATCTCGGTCACACCAAGTCCTACTATGAAATTCAACCCTTGATGTGAACCAAGTCAATTTAACCCAAAACCTCTAATTAAAATTCCCTGATAATTGAAAGCACCCCAACTTGGTTTGGTCAAGCACTTTGAACTATGGTTCGATTCTAACCAAGATTATGGAAGGCTATACTGACTTAATATTTCCTTGAGGGATTTTATCCTTATATGTAAATTTTCATTTTATTATCTTTCTTACATGATTTTTAATATTAATTGGGATATACTTAATTGATTAACCATGTATAGGATAATATTTATGCATAAACCGGTCTTGTTTTAGTTCCATCTTGCATGATTGTTTAATTCATTAATTGTGTCATTATGAAAACACACCCATAATAAATAAAACATGAAACTAACATAAATAAAATAAATGGCATGATCATGATCTTGTTCTATTGGTAATTTTATCTATCATTTGGTAAACTAACCCAATACCTAGGGGAGAAAACACATTGAACCTTTTGGGTTCATGTTTACAACTTTCCACTTGTCCACCTTTGTATCTCCTTAGATTGGTTTCGCCTTGGATCCTAACTTGATCCACCTCCACTATCTTGGGATATTCATCCATTACATATGATTTTATCTCACATGTAGGTGAGGGGTAAAATGGGGTTTTACATAAAAAAAACCTTGGGTATGCAGGACCTACATATTAATAAGGAAAAGGCTCATAGGCTGAAAATTTTAATTTAAATTAAAAGAAACCATACAATTACAAAAGGTAATAGTCTAGATCATGATCACCCATACATGCAATGATATTTATGCATAAATAAAACTAGAATTAAATTCTTTAATCATTATTGTTTATGATAAATCACGCTTGAATTAATTAATTATTATCTTTAATTAATAAATCCTTTTATCTTAAACCCTTTTCTAAATTTCCTTGAGATTCTCATCCATCATAATTTTAAACAAATAAATTCATTTAAAATTATCTTTGTACCTAACTTGTACCTTAGAGGAAACCTAGTGAATTCTTGTTCATAACTACCTAATGAGTAGAAATGAACATTACGCAGATGTTAAATTAAACACATATTCATAAAAAAACTATCAAGTGTTGTGCCCCAGATTTACGCCTGCACCATGGTACATGTCTCAAGGGTTTGTATAATATAATAATAAATTTTAATAAATATACATAATTTGGATGAGTACACGAGGTGTAGTTCCTACTACATAGTGTATACTATTGTTCACCGTCTATCTAAAGTACACGCCCAGGGTGTCGGCATGTAGATGTACTTCAGAATTCTTCAGAGTACACGGTGTACCTAGTGTGCCACATGTTGTGTAGGATCTAAGTTATATGGTCTCTAGTCGGGAAATCCGTGTATGGGGTACACAGTTCAACCCTAACCTGAAGGTACTACACTTCATGTCTAGTGGTCCACATAGCGTGTAATCTGGAAACCATATGACACCTATTCTTGGTGAACACATGGATCCATTAAGACTTAGAAAAACTCCAATCACACAGTTTGGTTTGGCGAACCAGTCCTGATGCGTTGAACCTTAACTACACGGTGTGTACTGCTGAATACATGTTGTGTGTTCTAGTGTTTTATGTCTAGGAACCTTTGAAACCTATGGATGAGATCCTCTATTTTATTTTAATCAAAATTAAAATAAAATATTGTTTATGTAAGGTGAATAAGAAATGAAATAGACGAAACAGATCTTAAGATTCAGATTTACAGAATTATTAACTTGAATTGAAACAAATAAATTATTAAATGCGTAAATCATCAATGAAAAAATAAATAATTATAATCAATGATATGAATGCTCTGATACCACTTGTAGTGTCGGGCTCAGTGGAAGGGCATGGATGGGTGTACCCAACTTTAATTTTAGCATTAACAATGATCAATCTGAGATCTATCATGATGATAAAACACAGAATCTTTGGAATAGAATGAAAAAGGAAAAAGGAAATAGGGAAGTACTATAAAAATTGAGAGTATCATCATATGTTGGTTATAATTAATTTAATTAAAAGATAATAATTACCTTGATGGAATTATCTCTCTGTTGATGTTTTTGGTCATGATCTAATGTGATTAGTCATTGCATGGCAGAATCCAAGTGTATAATTCCTCTAATAGTGATCCACAGGTGCCCCATGTATATCTAGATATCGCTGAAGGGATATTCGGGTGCTAGCATGAAAGATCCTTTGCTTGATATGTCTGCCTTTGATCGCCTTGGGAGACACTTCCAAATCTCTCTCCTTGATCTGGTGGAGGAGGATCTCTCTCGTAACTTGAGAGAATTCTTGTAGGAAAGGAATTATCTCTTATCTTGAGTTCTTTCTCTAAATCCATTGTGAACAACAAAAAAGAATGTCCAGGCTTCATGAGAATAATGTAATTGGGATTTATAATACTTAGAAAAATAAAATAAAATAATTACCCATAAGTATTTATTTATTTCATTTAATTCTTAGTAAGACCCCATGTCTAATAATAGAATTTGACTATTATTATTACTTTACATGTGCCCAGTGAATTACACCTAATATTATTAAATTTAATAAATAATATTACTTTTCACGAATTCCCATAAAATGTACATTGAGTGTATATTAATATACATAGCATGTGCTTTTGTTTTTCCATTTTCTTTATTTCCTCCACCACATTTATTAGACCTTGAATAATGACTATTTATTTATTAATTAAATATCATTTCATTATTAACTAATAAATATATTATTTTTCCCACAATATATTCACTCGAATAACTAATATCGAAATAAATGTGATTAGGCATTATTGAATAATTATTAAACCACAATTGGGAATAATATTTATTCAACTTGTTAAATGAATATTTAACTAAGATACTTAGATAAACTTAGTGTGTGACCCTCTAAGATTCTTTCTCAGTAGAATTATGTGAAGCCTATCTAAAGTCCAAGGTTAGAGTCTAGAAACACACCAAGGCACCCATAGAGAAATAATTTAACGCCACAATGACGTGTCACCTCTTACGAATGCTTACTGTGTAATGTAATCCCTTTTTCTCGATATCTCCAATCAAGTGGGTTTCATGCTAGTGCCATCAACCCATGGTCTCGATTATTCTTTCTTTGACTTCCCATAATTGAACTTTACCATTCCTTACCATGGATATGGATTTAAATAGGCTATATCAATTCCATCAAAGGGCCTAAGATATCAACTTCTGTTATGGAATAGAAGGGAAAAATCCTTTCTCGCATTATCTATTAATCCAGTATTACTCATGAGGCACCCAGCATATCCTACCTCACTTCAAATAGTGTGTTGTCATAGTTTTCATCAATACATCTAAGTGCATGAGTTTTAATACCCATTAATAATAATCTTAAATTCTAAGGACCAATAAACACGTCTATAGTAGGAACATCCAATGACACTATGAAATGTGGATTTCCTACTGGTGGGTCTCGTTCTCATAATATCCTTTTGGATGTCACCAAGGGTGCACACCATGAGAAGGTTACTCAAAGTTTTATGAGTCATAACCCCTAATGTCATGTGTTATTTATGTCCCTCAAATAACATCATTCATCCATAGAATATATATTCAATAATAGAGTTATGGAACTTCTAGGTTCTCATCATAGTAGGGATCCTATATGACCCTTTAGTGTAACAGATATCCTTAGGACATTATCACATGGATTGTCAGGCAGAAGAATAATCAATATTTGATAAGGTTTTTATTAACATTCAAATCAATGAATACAACTTTATCATAAAGTACAAAGAATTTGCTTCTAATCCACCAACTCCAACAGTATATACTATACATTTTTCATTTAATATCATTAATTAATATTATTTTATGGTATATAAAGTTTTATTTCAAGTTAATTACTATAATGGGTTCAGATTCAAAGAGTTACCCAAGTAGTAAAAGTTTATGTTACAATCTCACCTTTTACCAGGGATTGTTTATATATAAATTTATAATGGGGAAATTATTTGGTCTCTCACTAAAATTCATTATGTTTTATTTCACTCTGGTTATTTTTGGGGTTTTCAAGTATTAATACCATTTTTACCTTCTTTGGGACTCAACGTGGTCAAGGAAAAATGTTTTTAAGAAATGTTGACCTTATTTCCTTTTTGGTCAATGAACTTTTTCTTCCATATCCATATTTTCTAAAAAATAAATAATATTTCTACTATTATCAAATGATTTTTTTATAATTCATTTTAAAATATATTTTATGTCCATTTCAAAGTTTTTAAAGGAATATTCTTTTCATTTTCCAAAAAAGGTGCTTTTGAATTTTTACTAAAAATGTAAAAGGAATATTTGTTTTAATGTTTACCAAATAAACAGCTTTTCCCACCATCTTGAACATACTTTAATTTGAATATTCCTTTATAATATTTCATATTTATTTTCAAAGAAAATCCATTTTCCATTATTTTTTCAATTTTTTAAAAAATGTATTACTTTCTAAAAGTATGAAAACTATTTTGGGAAGTAATTTATAACTTCATCTTTATAAAAAGTTATAGATATTTCAAGGAAAGTTATTTTAAAATTTTTAATTCCATTCTCTTATATGTCTTCCAAAAGAAATTCCTTTACTAAAAAAACCTATATTTCTGATGAATTTATGGTCTTCTTTCATCTCTTACTAATTCAAGGTTTTGTGTTCATTGACTTTCTCATGATCATTCACTTTCTTATTATCATTTCTTTAACATTATATATCATTATTTAGGTATTATCTTTTTCCTCCATATCCATATTTTTTTATCTTGGATATTTTTATTTTCTAAACTGTATATCATTTATATATATGTGGTGTAAGTCTAAGAAACTTACTATGAAAGTTATTGAATTGACTGGGGAATTATTATTATTTTGTATTCTTAATTAAATACAAACATTTTTTTATTGATAATTCATATTGATTATATATTGTATTGATCATTAAATATATGATAAATTCATTGGAAACATATAAGAGATGGGTGGGGCTTGGTTATAGATAGTATCTCAATGCATTAACGGTCTCATGAGATGAAACAATATAGAATGATGTATAATCCGAAGTTGTAAAATCATGTCATAAAATTTGGGTATCTTATATATACCTACCCATTAATTAAAGTAAATTGGAACAAGGCCATAATGATTAAATTCATGATGTCTTGGCATGAGTCCTTAATGATAATATCATAAATGTCCAATATTATGAATTTCCTCCACTAAGAATTTAGTTATTACTTTCCATGAGATTACTTTAATCCATGGTTATACTTCATTATAAAGTTATTTATTAAATGGTACATGTATTGATTATTCACTTTTTCATATTTTTATATATTATTTACTCATGATAGTTACTGCTTTATGTAATCCTTATTGAGTATTTGATCTCAACCTTTATTTTTCTCTCTATTTCCCAAAGATATAAAGAATGATATAAAATAAATTATGTTTAGAAAGGTTTTATGGGTTCATAATTTTATAGGATATGTTTGATAATTAATTTGGAAGAAAAATAGAGGGGTGTAGTGGAAAAAAATATCACTTAAATACATGATTATTTTTGTGTAAGAGTTTTCCTAATTCTATAAAACTCAAAACTTAAAAGGTCTTTGGGTATGTAAGTGATCCAATATTTTTGTTTGATATTGAATGTTTTGGAGGGATAAAATTGGGACACATTTATTAGTATAAAATCCTGAAATGTAAAGATTATGGTTTTAACACCAGATTCAGGAGTATGAGTTCAAGGTTGTTGTAGTTGGTATCAAAGTAAATGTTTATATAACATTGGATATTATGATGTTCTCATGTGAAGTTGACATGAAATTTATGGATACCATTATGGGTTAATAAATCTAAGGTTGATCATAAATTTAAAGGCATAAATGCCCCTTTTATGGTTTTAAGCGATGGGATTTTAAGGTGATTAATGATATCTTGGAAGACATTTTATTGGGTTGAGGTATATGTAACCCTTAGGTTTAACATGAATTGTTATTTCAGGGAATGTTATTACATTTTTAGGGATGTAAGCTAAAAGGTATTAGATTACCTTTTAGGTTAAAACTTTCTTTAATTTTGAGGTTATTGAGGTTATTTGGGATATAGGTTTATTTATTTATGGAACGATCTACATTGAACCCTTTGTATTATTGTTGAATTTTAGAGATTAGTATAGTATTTATTTGTATGAAGGTTTCTTCATTATGGGTATTATCTTATCATGTGTTAACCATTTTAGTTTTAGTAAATATGGAAAGAATAGTTTTTCATCCTTTTATATACCTCATGATCAACTAGATTTTTATAATAGTTCTTCATGCAAGGAAAATTTATCTTGAATACTCATCATTTAGAGAAAAATATGAGATTGTGGTGGAAATTAATTAAAATATGAAATTATACTTTTAAATTAAGTATATTTCTTTAGATTCTTATTTTATATGGTAAAATAATCACTCAACTCTTATAAAAGGATCTTGAAATAAACAAATTTATCTTATTACCTTCATTTCCGATGAATTTATGGTCTTCTTTATCCCCTAGTGATTTATGATTTTGTGTTCATTAACTTTATCATGATCACATTATATATCACTCCTCATTATTATTTGGACATTAATTTTCTCCTATATGTACATATTTTCACTTCCCACAAATGTTATCCTTTTTGAAAACCTATTTATGTGTTATTCTAGATGACCTTCATATTTCTCTTTCCCTCTTTCCAAGAGGAAGTAAACCTTTTTACGATGTGGGTTTTCAATAAAGGTATTTTCAAATGTCAAAACCTTAATTACCGAGCTCAAGTTCAAATTGAGAGGATTCAATTTTTTAAAGTGAGGAGAAGGTAACACCTTAATATTTTAAAGAAACATTGTTTTTATAGCATATAAAACACGCAAACCTAAGCTTAAAAGAACCATAATATATTAATATTTAAATGTGACTATTATAACCTAACTATTAAATAATCGAGTATGAATAGTAAAAGTCATTTTATAAAAAATGTGTCTAAATTTTTTTATAAAATCCAAATGTATTTATTAATTCATAATAAATAAGTACTTAATTTTTAGTCATCACGTTTTAGAGGATTATTTTAAAATGAATTTATGCCACTTATAGAAGTTAAATCCTATAAAATATATTTTATATATTTAATTGGCATTTTTTAATTTGTTAAATATTTTTCTTTTATTTTTACTCATTATGAATAGCAACCATGGTAAAAAAATCACCTTAGTAAGGGTAAAATGGGTAAAACCAGGTTAAAACTATGGGATAAGACCTTAAAATTAGCCAAACACTTTCCATAATCCTATTAGATGAGTGTATTACATACATAATCATCTAATACTCTAAAATATTGCAACTTGATTCCATTTTTCTTTGATAATGACGTAAGTAATATTTAAGTAAAGTATAAAAACAAAAAGTCACTCTCTTTATTTTAATAATAATTAATATTTAATCACTAGAATTAAAATAAGTTATGAATGATAAATATTGTTACATTTATTAATAACATATTATATTTATTATAATAATTTATTTTTAATTTTTAAAAATTATATAATTACCTAGGATGCTTACACATCGATGACACAGAGCTTGTACAATCCAGTAAAAAATCAGAGTAAATAGATTTAAGATTATTAAATTTGATGTGTTTTGAATAATATAGGGTCATGAATATTTTTTTATGGATCTAAATAAACTTTTATTATTTTTTTAAAAAAAATATATTCTATTTCTGTTATTTTCTTGAAGTTTTTAAAGTCAAATTTTATTGAATAGTGGAAAAAAACATAGTTTTTATGAGATACGGTATATTTTATGAAATTATCATAACATCAACAAGATATATAAATATATAAAACTTATGGAATGAATCATGTATGATAATTTAAAATAAATATCATACAAAAAATAATTCATAACATACAAATTATAATTTATTTCACGATAAATATGAAAACCATTTCAATGTCGACGTAATGCTTGTACAGCATTGGGAAAGTCAAATTCGATGTATTGATGATAATAATTGAGAATAAAAGTCTTTTAATGAATTTTTTATTCAATATTATTTATAAATTATTATTTTTATTTATAGTTTCAAACTTTTGAGTAATATTTCAATAATATTATCCAAATTCTTGTGCAATGATTTTGGAAGGTTCAAAAAGTAAAAATAACATATTAAATATGTTGTCATGACATAAATGAGAATAGATATAACTTATGAATAAATTTAAATGATAAAATTATTCATAAAAAAACTTTTTAATAATTTATTTTTAATTTTAAAATTATTATAATTGTCTAAAACACTTACATCGTGATAGCGTGATGTAAAAGAAAACAATAAAGAAATTAAATAAATAGTTTTAAAAATATTAAAAATGATTATATTTATATGATTTTTAGTATACCACGAATTTTATAGATATTTAGAAAGTATAAGTGATTATATAAGATACTATATTAGAAATTGGTTGTTTTCATGATGTTTTTAAAGTCAAGTTTGGTGAATAGTAGTGAAAAAGACATTAAATAGTATTTAATTTTTAAAATTTATTTTTAAATCAATATAAAATTATAAAAATTATATCATGACTCATATAGATAATAAATTTTTGAGCATGTCATTATTTTTTCCTTATTTTAACCACTTTTCATTTTTATAATTATCATTATGACCCTTAAAGATTGAAAAATTATGAAAATGCAATTGATTTTTTCCTATAAAAATGATCTCACTTCAACATTTTTCACATAAATCAAATTCAGTTTTCTCTAAAAAATCTATCCAAATCCCTCTCTAAAAATCCATTCCCACATCCCCCCTTCCACTTGGGTAATCATAAACCAATCCTTTAAATGCCTTAATATCAATCGAAGGGGGGAAACACCAAGAGAAATGTAAGTGATTTCTTAACTAAATTTTCATTTATTGGGTTGTATCACATCTTCATTGATTACATTACGCCAAGATCACAGGAGAAGTAACCTTTAATTTTACTATGTTTCATTTTTACTTATATTTTAGGGATTTACATTTTTGCATATAATTACATCATTGATTAGTTATCACTTAAATATTATGATCTTTGTAAGGGAATTTCATCTCAATTTTACTCCATTAGGACATAATTTATATTACACACCTATTTTCATTTATATGGTTTATATTGTAACATCCCCCATTACAAAACTATTTTTTATGACTGAAAAGGGTTGGTTACAAGACCTCAATCATGCCTCCCCATATGCTAGAGGCTTCTGAATCGCAATAGGGGTGTGATGAGTATAGTGAGGAAACTATACCCCTTAGTTACAAAATAGTGGAATAATTCAATAATAAATAAATATAAGAGTAGAGAAAATAAAGGAAACAACACCATACAGTCAAAACCGACTATAAAATCCAACTGATTAATCTAATAAATAATAAATGAATAATTTAATTTCATGCTAGAATAAAAATAAATTTCATGCTAGAAGTAATAAAAATAAAAGACTAGCAGACTCCAATAAAGACTCAAAAGTCCCTGGTCCTAAACCCCATGTTGATCCCATCTCTAAACTCCAACCCATCTATAAAACAATGATAAAAAACAAGGTCCCTTACCCTTATCCAAACCTACATCCATTTAATCTGCTCGATTACCAACAACAGCCTGAATAGGGTGTGAGTATAACTCAGTAGGTCAAAACCACTATGTCCAAACATAACCACTATGATAATAAGTGCATGAAATAATGTAATAAATAAGTGTATTAATTAATTAATTAAGTCAATTAATACCACATCAACCTACTTTGATACCATGATGTAATATCTCTGAGCATGTCTCTTGACCATGTCAATCATAACCATATAAGAATGGTAAATTATAACCTTCTTTGATGCCATTCCAAAATACCTCTGAGCATGTATCACATTCATGCCAAGAATAAACATATATCCATGGTATAAATCATAAAAATATGTTTCAAACCCACTATATAATCATTTTGGCAATAAAATATGTCCAATCCTGGTATATAACCATTTCAACATGTGTCGGGGCCAAGCTCAGTATATAAGCATTTTAGAATGTGTTAGTGGGCATATACCACTATATAAGAATTAAAACATTTATTAGGGAATAGCCTAATATATAATAATTTCATCATGTCTTAGGGAATATCCTAGTAAATAATCATTTTAGCATGTAAACTGGTATAACTCTCTATATAAGCATTACAACATTTATCAGGGCATAGCCCAGTATATAAGCATTTCAGCATGTCTTGGGGCATATCCCGGTATATAATCATTTTAGTATATAAACTGGGTCAATGATTTATATAATAATTAAAACAAATAAAATCACAAAACATATCATAGCAACAAGGATATCACAATATCACATTATAAAGCCCAATGGTTAATTATGAAAACTGCCATTTTTCAATCAATTTTATATTTCATTTACCATTTTATCATAAACCAATAACATGCCAATCATTTCAATAATCATTCCAAGCCAAGGTGAATCTATATCAAACAAATACATAAATCCCTTGTTATGCTAAACACACTTTAATCCATTAATCAATTCATTTGTAAACAATGGTTTGCTCATCTGAATGGTATCCATAATCCAGGTCAACAACAATTTAATCCAAAGGGATTCCAAGAACAAATTAAATTTATCATTCAATTAATTTTGGTGCACGTTATGTTGGAATGATTGTAATACTACACATACTTTTCAATTAATCAAACCATAGGGTTAAGGTTTATACCCCCTACCTTTAATTGAAAATCAACTAATGCTTCCAGCAAGATTCTCCAACAAGAACGAAGGTGAATATGATCACAATATGGGTCATAGACCACAACCAATCAAAATAAAAACCAAAAATGACCAAGGTCAGGAGATTACACCACAATGACTAAATATCAAATGGAGATAAGGGAAACCCTAACCAAAACCACTTACTTGGGATCATATGCATGATCGGGGTGTCCGAAATCAAGAGAGGTGTGCCAAAATTGCCTAGAAACCGGCCTAGGGTCAAGAGAGGAAATATGAACATGATAATGAAAAAATATAAAATGCACGACACACTTTTAACTTCTGATTGTGATAAATACATAGAATGTAATGCATTTTCATGTCGTGTATTACTTTTAAAAGGGATATGCTGAAAAACATGTTGTCTAGGATGATTTTTAACACTACCAGAACATTATAAGGCATGTAATGTCTGCATAGCATATATTCATATCATGTAATGACATGGATTGTACCTAGAAATAGTTACATGTCATGTAACTCCATTACATGATTTTTAATTTCTCTATAGATATACTTCATCATGTTTCTTATAGAAAGAACCTAAACCACCTCTAAAGCCATCTAAAGAATGGAAAACCCTAGTAAACCCATTTAACACATTTATATCCAGACTCCACTAATTAAAACCACTTACATCACCAAAATTTAAGTCATTTTACCCAATAAAGGCTCTTTGTATCCAAATAAGACTCATCCACCAAGGCTCAAATGAAAAACTCAAAGAGGGATGTACCTAGAAAATGATGAGATCTTATAACCTCCCTACTATATAATAGCTCATCCTCAAGTTATTCCAATAATTGTTGTGTGGTCTTGGATAAAAAGTATATCCATTGTGCTCACATATCAAACTCCCTCTCCCATGTATCATCATGAACACATTCATGCTACCACTTCACTCGAACCAAAGGAATCACCCCACCCTAGAGATATTTCTCACTACAGTCTATAATTCATATTGAATTCTCCTAAAAGGATGCATCATCACTAAGATCGATGTCTAATACATATATCATATGATAAGGGTCTAGATAATATCTCTAAAGCTATAACATGTGAAACACGTCATCCATGGCACTTTAGCACTATGGAAAGGCTAATCAGTACACCACTAGACCAACCCTATCCACTATATCAAACAGCCCAACAAACCTGGGCACAAACTGTCCTTATTTCCTGATATGGACTTTCCCAAGCCTGGGTGACACCAAAAGTAAAACAAAATTATCAACCTCAAACTCTAGAGTTTATCTCATATGGTTATTGTAATATTTATACCAGCTCTGCATGGCCACCAACTACCTCCTGATCAACTGAACATGCATGAGACAAGGTCCAATAAGCACCGACTCACCTACCTCCAACCAATTAAGAGGTGAACGACAAGTCCTACCATACAAATACTCAAAAGGTTTCATTTTGGATTTATTCCTAGAAGATGTTATTATATGAAAACTTCATGAGTTACAAATTATTCTCCCATGAACATTGAAATATGAGACAAATGCTTGCAACATATCCTCCAAAACCTGAATAGTACACTCAAATTGACCGTTAGTCTGAGGATGATATGCCATACTCAAAAGAACCTGGAATCCCATATCCTAATGAAGACACTTCCAGAATTGTTATATAAAATGAGGATCTCTGTCTGAAATGATACTCCTCAAAACACCGTGCGGTTGAACTACCTCACACGTGTATGGACTACCCAGATCATCAACTATGAATTTCTCCCTAATAAGAAAAAAGGTGGGATACCTTCTTCAGTCGATCCAAAATAACCCATACAACAACATTCTTATGGGTTTTCCTGGGTAATCCTATCACAAAATCTATGGTGATATAATCCCATTTCCACTCAGGAATGGGAAAAGGCAAAAAAAATCCCAGTTAGCCTTTGATTCTCAGCTTTCACTTACTGACTAGTGAAACATATTGCCACAAAGCATGCCACCTCCTTCTTTATTCTTGACCACCAGTATGTTATTTGGAGATCATAATACATATTTGTCAAAATAGAATGTACCGCCCATATAGAAGAATGAAACTCTGTCATCAAATCCTCGTGTAAGCCCATAGGAACCCATACTCAATCATGAAAAAGAAGAGAATTGACACTATCATGAAACCATCACAATGGTGTATCCCAACTATATAATATGTCTCTAAAAAAATACATCTCAATTAGATAACTACTTAGCCTCAATCAGGTCTAAAAGCGCGGGAATAAAATATTTTAAAGTCAGATCTACTCATCCTTAAAACTATTGAACATCTAGATTCATGTCTACAAAGAGTTTCATTATCCTCCACTCATCGTAAGAATCCTTCACTGCCTCTATCTGCATCTTCCAGATCAAATCATCAACATCGATGTTTCCCTTTCTTGTTGTATAAGCTAACTTGAATTCGAAAGACTATAGATACTCGACCCACCTCCTCTGCTGAAGGTTCAAGTCCCACTGAGAAAATATGTACTTGAGTTTATTGTGGTTTGTGTATACCAAAAACCTCTCACCCATGAGATAATGCATCCAGCATCTCATGGAATGTACCACCACTATTAATTCCAAATCGTAAGTAGGATAATTCCTATCATATGGTCTTAGCTGACTAGAGACATAAGAAACCACTCGAACCTCCTTTATTAGAACTTCTCTAAGTCCAACTCTGTATGCGTCATAGTACAAGGTATAAGATTTACTCAGCACAGGTAAGGTGAGGATAGGTGTTGATTCCATCCTTCCTTTAAGCTTCTGAAAATATCTTTCACAAGCATCTAACTAATCAAACTTCACTACCTTCTTGGTCATTCCTAACATCGATGCTACCAGAAAAGATAATTCCTAGATAAATTATTAATAATAACCTGCTAAACCTATAAATCTATGAATTTTGAAAACATTTTTTGATTGATCCCAAGATACCACAGCAATAACCATCTCTAGGGGAAATGAAACTCCTTCTTCTGAGATGACATGGCTCAATAAGTGCACTTTATTAATCTCAAAACTACATTTGGTTAACTTAGAGTAAAGAAGATTCCCTCTCAATATACTCAATAGGATGTCAAGATGTTCGGCATGATCGTCTATTGACTGGGAATACACTAAGATATTGTTGATAAAAAACACCAAAAAATGGTCTAGATAAGGATGAAAAATCTGACTCATCAAGTCTATGAATATCACCACTATGTTAGTCAATCCAAACAGCATCGCTATAAACTCATACAAGCTATACCAGCTCCTAAAATCAGTATGAGGTGTATCTTTTGGTCTCACCCTCAACCGATGGTATCCTAATCTCAAATAGATCTTAGAGAATACCTTTTCACATCTTAGCTGATTGAAGAGGTTATCGATATATGGAAGTGGATACTAGTTCTTGATTGTTACCTAGATCAATCTTTGATAATCCATATATAAGTGCAAAGTACCATCAGCCTTCTTGGTGAAGAGAACTAGAGAAACCCAAAGAGATATACTAGGCCATATAAAACCCTTTTTTCTAGATCTTTCAACTGAACCTTCCACTCACAAATCTCTACTGGTTCTAGTATATAAGGTGGGACAAAAACTGGCTCTGCTCCTAGAACCAACTCAATCGTAAACTTAATCCCTCGCTCAGGAGGTAATCCATAGAACTCATCAGGAAAGACATCCTAAAAATGGTCTACCACTGGATGAAAAGAATACCACTGCATTCCACCATCATCTAGATAACAATTAGCTATCTAAGCCATGAGATAATCCAATCTATATTGAATTGGTCCTGTACAGCCAAAGTGAAGATCCCACTCACCCTAGTGAAAATAGGTGCCTCCTTCTAAAGATAGAAAGGAAACTCTCATTCAATAATATTCGATATGAACCTAGTATAGAACTAGAAAATACATACTAAGAATACAATATAAGTATTCCATTTACAGCACAAACAGTTCCAAAAATAAATGATAACGACAAATCTCTAAAGAACACACCTTGTAATGTTTGATATTATCTAACCACACTCTCAATAGTGTATCGATGGTCAAAACACCATCCAATATTTCCACATACATTCCCAAACCATTTACTAAAAGAACAGATAAAAAGGAATGTGATTCTCCTATATCAAAAAAAAATACAAGAAAAGGTAGATGATACAAGAATCATACCTCAAATGGTAGATAGTCCTGCATCCACAATAGTCAGAGTAGTCTGCATAACATGAAGCTAAATATAACCTCCGCCCTAGTCTCTAGTATGACACCCCTGATCTATACCCTCTGCCTAGTACTGTCATTCCTACACTGGGATACCACATCCCCTCCCTTTTCCAAAACATCTTGTGGAAATCCATCTACCTATCTACTGAGGAGTAGTTGAGTCCTTCCCAAACTCTGGTATCTATCCTATTCCCATGTCACTACTCTACTATCGTATTCCCCTAAAAAACCTCTATAAGTGGACCATTATTCTGCAAGCATGACACTCTAATTCAAGGTTTGAACATTGAGTACATTTGTGTCCCACATTTTCAAACTGATAGCACTGTAATGGAACATGATCCTGAGATGGCCACCCCACTACCCTCACTACACTACCCACTATTTCCCTAGAAAAAATTGTCATAATGACACTTCTTTCCACTAGAATAAGAGTTCATAGTTGTCACGATTAAAACTGCTTGGCTACTGCTTGAGGCCTCTCTCGGATTACCTTCCATGATGAGTGTTTGGTTTATCACATCTATAAAACTAATCATATGGAACATGTTCACTTACAACTTGATCTCATACTAAAGACCATCCTGAAAATGTCTCACCCTATATATCTCATTATCTTCCAAAGATGGTGAAAAGTGCTATAGGTTATTGAAACATTCATCGTAATCGAGCACTGACATTATCTCTTATGTCAGGTACATAAACTAACGAGCCTTCTCATCCCTCAATGTCTCAGGAGAGAAATAGTTCAGGAACTTTTTCTCAAAGTCCTTTTAAAATAAATCCTCTTATTATATTGTCTTCTACATAATATCCCACCAATGCTTGGTTGGTCCAAGAAGCATATATATTGTAAGCTTAACCCTCCTATCTGTGGGTGTCTCAAGATTCTTAAAGATATTATGGGCTGACTCGATCCAAAACTCAATTTTTTGGGGGCCTCCCTCCCTAGTGAACATAGGTGGATGCTACAGCTGGAACTCTCTCATTATCTCAGAAATCAAAGGCACAATACGAATAGTCTCTCTTTCCCTAGATCTCATGACCCTTAATAAGATTTTGGGAAGTTGAACATCCATAAGATCCTCAAGAACTATAGGAAGCTCTGGTTCAGCTGTGTTTGGAGCATGTTTATTTTCACTCTCCTGACACTCAACTCAAGGATGATGATGAGGCATTTTCTCTACAATACAAACACACTCCTTAGAACACTGGCTGTAACAACAATGTCAACCTCAACAGGTGAAAACAACAGAAAACCACTACTCCTTATCTTTCTAAACATGTATTTCAAGTGTTTTAACATGACATATTAGTTCATTTCATTATATTTCTCAGATATAACAGGTTTCTTATATCACTGTTCAAATAGGAAATTATATATCACATGCAATAAATATGTCCCTATCATGAACAATTCATGTCAATATATATCCCTATGTGTCTATCATGATGCATGCATACACATCTCGCACAATATCATACCAAGAGTATAAATATCAAGAACCAATAACATCATAAAATGACAACACCACACAATATGTGAATTACCCAAGGTGAAATAACATCAACTGTAATAAGAAAATAACATAAACAAAAATCCATCCCTAGGAAATCAGATTTTCCCTTGTATATGGGTTAGCTTCTCCCATGAACTAGATCATTACCAAGCCTCAACACATCTTAGTCTCATTTCTACCATTCCTATATAGTGAAGAGATATAAAAGAAAATTTGATGCTCTGATACAACTTTGTAATGTTTTCTATTCCAACACTCTCTCGCGTGGCAGAAACGGGTTAGTTATGAGACCTCAAGTGTGTCTCCCTGTATACTAAAGACTGCTGACTAGCATTAGAGATGTGATGAGTATAATGGGGAGAATATACCCCCTAGTTACATATTTACAACACACAAAAATAATCCAATAATAAATAAATATCTGAGTAGAAAAAAATAATGTAAAAACACAATATATAAGAAACCAACTATAAAATTCAACTGAGTAATCCAATAAATAACAAAGGAATAATGTAATTTCATGCTAGAATAAAAATAAATTTCATGCTATAAGTAATACAAATAAAATACTAGAAGTCTCAAATAAAGACTCAAAATTCCCTATTCTCGAACCCCATATTGGTCTAGTCACTAAACACCATCCCATCTAATAAAAAATTATCAATAGTAAGGTCTCTTTCCCTTTTCTAAACCTACATCTATGTAATCTTATCAGGTACCAATAGGGGGTTGAATAAGGTGTGAGTATAACTAAATAAGTCGACACCACTGTGTCCAAACATAACCAATCTGATAATAAGTGCATGAAATAATTCAATAAACAGGTGTATTAATTAATTAAACAATTCAATTAATACCACAACAACCTGCTTTGGAACCATGATGGAATATCTCTGAGCATGTCTCCTGACCATGCCAACCATAACCATATAACCATGGTAAATCATAACCTACTTTATCTTTATATCAAAATATCTCTAGGAAAGTCTTACAACCAGGCCAATGATAACCATATAACTATGGTACAAATCACACAAATCTAGTTCAAACCCACTATTTAAGCATTTCAACAATAAATCAGGGTCTATCCCAGTATATAAGAATTATTATCATGTGTTAGGGCCAAGCCCGGTATATAATCATTTTGGCATGTGCCACTAGGAATAGCCTACTATGTATGCATTACAACATTTATCCGGGCATTTCCTGGTATATAAATGCTTCAGCATGTCTCAAGGCATATCCAGATATATAACAATTTCAGCATGTAAACTAGGCCAACGCCCTATATAAGCATTGCGACATTTATTTGGTCATAGCTTGGTATATAGGAATTTCATAATGTCTTAGGGAATAGCTCGATATATAATCATTTTAGTATGTAAAATGGTCCAATGACCTATATAAGCATTACAACATAGAAAATCACAAAACATTTCATATCAATAAGGATGTCACGATATCACATCATAAGGCCCAATGATTAATTATGAAAATTACCATTTTTCATTCAATTTCATATTTCGTTTACCATTTGTTTATAAACCAGTAACATTCCAGCCATTTCAATAATCATGCCAAGCCAAGGTGAATTTCCTTCAATAAAACACCCAAATCCCATGACATGATAAACACACTTTAATCCATTAATCAATTAATTTGTAAACAAGGGTTTGCACACCCAAATGGTATCCATAATCTAGGTTAACAACAAATTTATCTAAAGGGGTTACAAGAATAAATTCAATTTGTAATTCAATTAATTTTGACCCACGTTATGTTGGCATGATTGCAATACTTTATATACTTTGTAATTAATCATACCATAGGGTTAAGGTTTAGACCCCCTACCATTAATTGATGATCTACCAATGCTTCCAATAGGATTCGTCTATAATAATGAAGGCGCATATGATCGCAAGATAGATCCTAGACCAAAACCGATCAAGATCAAAATCAACAATGAAAAATGTCAAGTGATTACACTGAAATGGCTAGATATCAAAGGGAGAAAGGGGAAAACCTAAAAACCCACACTTACTAAGGATCATATCCATGATTGGGATGTCTGAAATCAAGAGAGGCACTCCAAATTTGCCTAGAAACTGCCCTAGGGTTGAGAGAGGAAAGTTGTATGTGAGAATGAAAAAATATCAAAATAATAACACAATTATAACTACTTATCATGAAAAATACACAATTTTTAATTCATTTACACATTTTGTATTCGTGTTAAAAGTGATATTCTAAAAAACACATTACCTCAAGTGATTTTTAAAACTGTTAGAATATTACATGATGTGTAATGTCTGCATGGTGTTTATGCATCTCATTTCATGAACCAAGATCATGTATTGTTCTTGTAAATAGTTACATATCATGTAACTCCATTACATGGTGTGTAATTTCTCTACAGATATCATTCAACCTGTTTCCCATAGAAAGAATTTGAACCACCTCTAAATCCAACTAAAGCATAGAAAACCATCATAAACTCATTTAACACATTTATATCTGGACTCTATTAATTTAAACCACATATATCCCCAAAATTTAATTCATTTTTTCCAATAAATGTTCTCTATTTCTGAACAATACTTGGCCTCCAAGGATCAAACAAAAAACTCAAAGAGGGAAGTACCTAGAAAAAGACAAGATCGTACATATATACTATCCATTTTTCAATTAATATTAAGAATTTATATTATTTCATGGTATATAAATTTTCATTTCAAGTTAATTTTTTTAAGGGGTTCATATTCAAGATTTACCCAAGTGATAAAATTTTATATTGCAATCACACCTTTTACTGGGGATTGTTTAAGCATAAATTTTTGGTGAGTAAATTATATAATATCTATCTAAAATCCCTTATGTTTTATTTTAATTTGGTTATTTTTGGGGTTTTCAAGTATTATATACATTTTTACCTTTTTTGGGACTTAACACCATCAAGAAAAAATGTTTTTAATAAATTTCGACCTTATTTCCTTTTTGGTCAAAAAAATTTCTTCCATGTCCATATTTTTTAAAATGTTTTCAAGATTTTTTTTACTATTATCAAATAATTTTTTTTAATTCATTTTCAACTATATTTTATTTTCATTACAAAGGTTTTAAATTAATTTTCTTATCATTTTCCAAAAAAAATGTACTTTTGACTTTTTACCAAAAACGTAATAGGAATCTTTGTTTTAATGTTTACTGAATAAATAGTTTTTCTCACCATCATGACTATACTCTATTTTTTAGATTACTTTATAATATTTCATATTTATTTCTAAGTAAAATATTTTTTTCATTGTTATTGATGTTTTAGAAAAAGTTATTGCTTTATAAAAGTATGAAAACTATTTTTAGAAGTAATTTATAATGTCATCTTTATAAAAATTTACAAATGTTTTAAGGAAAGTAGTTTTAAAAGTTTCACTTCCATTATATATTATGTTTTCTAAAAGAAATTACTTTAATAAAAAACCAATACTTCTAATGAATTTATGGTCTTATTTCATCTCTTACTGATTCAAGGTTTTGTGGTCATTGACTTTCTCATGATGATTCACTTTCTTATGACCATTTCTCTAATATGATCCATAATTATTTTTATTTTCTAAATCATAAATCATTTATATATATGGTGTAAGTTAAAGAAAATTAATATGAAAGTTATTTGATTAACTTGGGAATTATTATTATTTTGTATTCTTGATTTAATATGGATATGTTTTGATTGATAAGGCATAATGATTGTGTATTTTACTGATCATTCCATATATAAGGAATACATTGGAAACATTTAAGTGAGGGGTGGGGTTTGGTTATAAATATCCCCTCGATGAATCAAGAGTCTCGTGATATGAAATATGAAGGTATGATGTATAGAACAAAGTTGTAAGATCATGTCATAAAAGTTGGGCATCATATGTATACCTACCCATTAATGAAAGTAAATTGGAACTAGGACTTTATGGTTAAATTCATGATGTCTTGGCATGATACCTTGATATTAAGATCATGAATGTATGGAATTATGTGTTTCCTTTGCTGGGAATTCAATTATTACTTTCCATATGATTACTTTCATCCTTGGTTATACTTATTTATCAATTTATTGATTAAATTACACATGCATTGATTATTCACCCTACCATATTTGTATGCCTTATTTACTCATGATAGCTACCACTATATGTAATACTTACTGATCATTTGATCTCACCCTTTATTTTTTTTCCATTTACCCAAGTTATGAAGAATGGTGTTAAATGAATTATTTTTAGAAAAGTTTCAGGTGTGAATAATTTTATGATAGATTTTAAAGACTTATTGTAGAATAAGAAAATAAGGATATAGTGGAAAAAATGACCACTTAAAGATATGGGTATTATTATGTAATAGTTATCCAAATTCTCTAAAACTATAAACCTAAAAGTATTATGGTTATGTAAGTGATCCAATATTTTTGTTTGATATTGTATGTTTTGGATTACTAAAATTAGGTCACATTTATCGATATCAAAATCCTAAAATGTAAAGATTATGTTTTTAGCACTGGATCTGAGAGTATGGGCTTAGGTTTATTATACTGGAAACCTGGAATAAAATTATCATGTAAATATTTAGATTAAATATTCCTTAAATGATTACCATTGATTCACCCCCCAGTGGTCTACACATTCCTGGGAACTCCAATTGGTATTGAAGTGAAGGTCCCCCTATAAGATCCTTATTACTTATCATTAATAATTTTAACTCAGTCAATAGTGGAGGTATTCCCACCTTCAATGAAAAAAAATATCATGGATAGAAAAATAGAATGATAATATATCTTCTATTTCTTGGATTGAAGGTAATTTATGAATCTATTATAGGTTTTCTACCTTTAGAAAAATATTCTCCTATGACATTTGATGATAAAAGGAATCTTGAGGTTGATTGAAAATCATAGAATACCATTCTTATGTACTTGCCAAAAAATGTCTATATGAATGATATGGATCCAAAAATATCTAATGAAACTTGGTATAAACTAGAAAGCATCTTAAAGGGAAATATAAATATAAAGGAAGTAAATCACTAAATTTAGAGAACAAAGTTTGAAGATATCAAGATAGAAAAATATGAAACTATTGATGATTAATTCGCCAAATTAAATGAAATCATCAACATCATAGGATTTGAGGATGTATTGGAAGATTCAACTATTGTAAAAAATTGATGAGGAACTTTTCAGATAGGTTTGATCCTAAATCCAGAAGTGTGGTTTTAGGGTTTTATAAACTTGACCTTGGTATAAAAATATTTTTAGACTTAAAAGGGTACTTTTCAGAGAATATTTTTTCATCACATTTTTTAGGATTACTTTAAAATAAATTTATACCACTTATAGAAGTTGAATCTTATAAAACGGATTGAATATTTGAAATTAGGAGGTTCAAATTTGGTAAATAGGTCCCTTTTATTTTTTATCATTATGAATAGTGACCATGATAAAATTTATCACATTGGTAAGGGTAAAATGGGTAAAACCAATTAAAAATATGCGGTAATACCTTAAAATCACTCAAATAATTTAAATAATCTTATTGGATGAGTTTCGTTCATCTATCATCATCTAGGACTCAAAAATATAGAATCTTTATTCCATTTTTCATTGATAATGACATAAATATTATTTAAGTAAAGTATAAAAACAAAAAGTCGCTCTCTTTTTTTTAATAAACTTTAATATTTATCACAAGGATTAAAATAATTTATGAATGAAAAAATGTTTACAATTATTATGAACATATTATATTTATGATAATATTTTATTTTTAATTTTTATAAATGATATAATTACCTATAATACTTACACATCGCTAATCTAGTGCTTGTACAAGCTGGTAAAAAAACAAATTAAATAGATTTAAAAGTATTAAATTTGATGTTTTTTGAATAATTTAGGGTATTGAATGATTTTTATGGATCTAAATAAAATTTAATTAGTGTTTTGAAAACTTATATTCTAATTTAATTATTTTCTTGAAGTGTTTAAAGTCAAATTTTGGTGAGTAGTGGAAAAAATACAGTTTTAATGAGATATAGTATATTTTATGATATTATCATAACATAAATATGGTATATAAATTTATAAAACATATGAAATGACTCATGTATGATAATATATTACAAATATAATATAAAAATAATTCAAACCATATAAATTATAATTTATTTCAGGATAAATATGAAAATCATTTTCAGTGTCGACACAGTGCATGTGTGACATTGGAAAAGTTAAATTTGGTGTCATAATGATAATAATTGAGAAGTAAAAAAGACTTTTAATGAATTTTTTATTATATATTATGTATAAAAAAATTATTTATATTGATATTTTCTAACTTTGGATTTATATAACTAGAATCATATCCAAATTATTGTGCAATGCTTACGTAAGGTGCGAAAAGTTAAAAAAATATTAAATATGTTTTCATGATATGAATGGGAATAGATATACCTTATCAATGAATATAAATGATAAGATTTATTCATAATAAAAAAATTATTTTAATATTTTATTTTATTTTAAAAAAAATATTATAGTTGTCTAAAACACTTACGCCATGATGGTGTGATGTATATAAAAACATTAAAACAATTAAATAAATAAATTTAAGAATATTAAAAATGATAATGTTTAGATGATTTTTAGTGTCCCTGGAATTTTATAGATATTTGGGAAGGATAAATGATGATATACGAGGTTATATTCGAAATTGTTAGTTTTCAAGCTGTTTTTAAAAATAAAGTTTTGTGAATAATGATTAAAAAGCCCATAAATAGTATTTAATGTTTAAAAATTATTTTTAAATCAATAAAAATTTATAAAAATTATATCATTATTTGTCCTTATTTTTTCCACTTTTTATTTTAAAAATTACCTTTATGAGCTTTAAATATTGAAAAAAAATTAAAACGCCATTGATTTTTACCTATAAAAAGGGACTCACTTCAATATTTTTCACACAAATAAATCTAGTTTTTTTCTCAAAATTCTACCCAAATACCTATATAAACATCAATTCCCACTCCCCAAATATAATGGGTTAATCATAAACCTATCCTCTAAAATCCTTAAGATCAATCGAAGGGAGGCGGCATAAAGAGCAAAGTAAAAAAATTATTAATTCAATTTTCATTCAATGAGTTATATCACTTCTTCATTGATTATGTTATGCCAAGATTATGTGATAAGTAACCTTTAATTACTATATGTTGTATTTTCACTTTTATTTTGTGGATTTACATTTGTCACATATAATTAATTCATTGATTAATTATCACTTCAATGTTATGATATTTATAAGGGAATTTCATCTCAATTTCACTCAATTGGGACACAATTTATATTATGAACCTATTTTCAATTATATGGTGTATATGTAGGTTCCTGGTGAAGACAAACACGTGTATGGGTGTACCCAACTTTAATTTTACCGTTAAGAACAATAAATCTAAGATCTGTCACGATGATAAAATGATGGATCTTCATAATAGAACGAAGAACGAAAAAGGAAAGAGGGAAGTCCCAGAACCATGGAGAGGATCATCATATGGTGGTTATAATTAATTTAATTAAAAGAAAATAATTACCTAGATGGGATTCTCTCTCCGTTGATGTTTTTTGTCACGATCGAATGTGATCTGTCATTGCATCACAAAATCTAAGTGTAGGATTCCTCTAGTGGTGATCCACATGTGCTCCACATATCTCTGGACGTCGCTTAAGGGACCTATGGGTGCTAGCACAGAATAACCTTTGATTGCAATTTCCACCTTTTATATCCTGGAGATCCTCTTTTAAAGCATTCTCCTTGATCCAGTGAAGTGGGGTATCTTTTGTAACTTGATAGCATTATTGAAGGAAATGAATTCTATCTTTGCTTAAGAGATTTCTCTAGATCCATTGTGAAGAACCACAAAAAATGGATAGGGTTAATTAGAATAATGTAATTGGGATTTATAGTACTTAGAATAATAAAATAAAATAATTACCCATAGGTATTTATTTATTTCATTTAACACTTAGTATGACCCCATGTCTAATAATAGCGTTTAACTATTATTATTACTTTACATGCGCCCAGCGAATTATTCCTAATATTATTTAATTAAATAAATAATATTATTTCTCAAAAATTCCCAAAAAAACCACACGGCGTGTATATTAATATACACAGTGTGTACTTTTTTTCCATTTTCTTTATTTCCTCCACCACATTTATTTGACCTTGAATAATGACTATTTATTTCTTAAATAAATATCACTGCATTATTCACTTATAAATATATTATTTTACCCACAATATATTCTTTCGAATAACTAGTGTCGAAACAAATGTGATCAGGCATCCTAGAATAATTATTAAACCACAACCAGAAATAATCTTTATTCAGCTTGTTAAATGAATATTTAACTGAGATACTTGGATACACTTAGTGTGTGACCCTCTAGGTTTCCTTCTTAGTGGAATTAGACAAAGTCTACCTAAAGTCCAAGTCTATCATCTAGAAACACACCATGGCACCCATAGATAAAGAAGTTAACACCAAAATGACGTGTCACCTCATATGAATACTTACCGTGTAATGTAATCCCTTTGTTTCGATATCTCTAATCAAGCAGGTTGCATGCTAGTACCATCAAACCATGTGCTTGATTATTCTTTCTTTGAATTCTCAGAATTGAACTTTACCATTCCTCACCATGTCCATGGATTTATTTAGGATATATCAATTCTATCAAAGGTCCTGATATATCAACTTTTTTTATGGAACATAAGGGATAAATCCTTTCTTGCATTATCTATTAATGTGGTAATACTCATGACGCACCCAACATATCCTACCTCAATACGAATAGTGTGTTGTCATAGTTTTCATAAATACATCTAAGTGTGTGAGTTGTGATGTCCATTAATAATAATCTTAAAGTCTAAGGATCAATACACATGTCTGTAGATAGGAACATCCAATGACACTATGAAATTTGGATTTCCAACTGGTGGGTCTCGTTCTCATAATATCCTCTTGGATGTCACCAAGGGTGCACACCATGATAAGGTACCTCAATGTTTTATGAGTCCTCACCCCTAATGGCTTGTATTATTTTTCCCCTCAAATAACATCATCTGTCCATAGTACATATATTCAAGAATAGAGTTATGGTACTTTCGGGTTCTCATCATATTAGGGATCCGCTATGACCCTTTATTGTAACAGTTATCCTTAGGAAATTATCACATGCATTTTCATGTAGAAGAAAAATCAATATGTGATAAGGTATTTATTAACATTAAAATCCATGAATACAAGTTTATCATAAAGTAAAAAGTATTTGGTTCTAGGACACCAACTCCAATAGACTCCCACTTAGGCTAGATCCAACTACTAACAACCTTTAACCTGCTAGTTCTCACATGATATCCATGCTTCTACTAAGATAGGCCTTTAGTCATGGGGTTCGCAACGTTATCTTTAGTGGACACTCTGCTCACTGCAACTTCACCCCTTTTATAGAAATCCCTCAAGAGGTGATACTTTCAGAGAATGTTCTTTTTCTATTGATGTGACCTTGGTTATTTTGCAAGAGCCACCACTGTAGTATTATCACAATACAATGTGATGGGATCTTTACTACTAGGAACCACATCAAACTCCTGGAAAAGGTTCCAAATCTAGATGGATTCCTTGGCTGCATCAGAATCCTCTATATATTCAGAATCCACTATAGAATTGGTGATAACTGGCTGCTTTGAACTCTTCCATCTCACAGCTCCTCCGTTGAGATAAAAACATATCCTGATTATGACTTAAGATCATCCTGGTCTGTCTGAAAACTACATCATCATACCCTCTAATGAAAAGATCCTCCTATCCTCCAGACACCAGGAACATATCCTTTGTTCTTCTCAAATACTTAAGGATAGTCTTAACAGTAGTCCAATATTGTTCTCCTGGATCTGCTTGATATTTTCCTACCATGCTTAGTGCATAGGCAACATCAAGCCTAGTATATAAGATGGCATACATGATGAATCCTATAATCGAAGCATATGGGATCTTACTCATCCTACCTATCACCTATTATGTTTGAGGACACATTCTCTTATAAAGATGTAGGTCATGTGACACTGGAATCAATCCCCTCTGGGATTATTCCATACTAAATCTCTTTAGTATCTGGTGAATGTATGTATCCTGACTTAGTCCAAGGAGCCTCTTGGATCTATCATGAATGATCTGTATCCCTATAATATAGGATGCTTCACCTAAGTCCTTTATGGAGAAACACTTATTCAACCAGTCCTTAACTAAATGTAATACTGGTACATTGTTTCCAATAAGTAATATATCATCAACATATACTACTAGGATAATGACTGCATTCCCATTAAAACTTTTATAAACACATGGATCACATTCATTCTTAATGAAACCAAATTCCTTTATAGATTCATCAAATCGAATGTTCCATGACCTAGATGCTTTCTTTAATCCATAAATGGATTTCTGTAACTTGCAAACATGTTTGGCTTCACCTTGTGTCACAAACCCTTATGGTTGTGTCATATAGACATCTTATTGATGGTTCTCATTAAGGAATGCTCTTTTGAAATCTATTTTCCAAATCTCATAGTCATGGAAAGATGTTATGGAAAGAATGATTCTTATGGATTTAAACATAGAAACTGGAGAGAAGGTTTCATCATAGTCAATTGCTTGACGCTATCTGAATCCTTTAGCAGCTTGCCTTGCTTTATAGGTTCTAACTTGACCTTTCATGTCCAACTTTCTTTTGAATACCCATTCGCATCCAACGTGATTTGCATCAAATGGCTCATCGACCAGAACCTAGACTTGGTTTTGATACATTGAATCCATCTCAAAATTTATAGATTTTATCCATCTTGTATCTTCTAAGCTTTCTACTACTTCCTTGTAGGATATATGTTCATAATTATCCAAAAATAATGATTCACCATCCTCGGTGACTAGAAAACCAAATCTCTCTGGTTCCCTTACCTCTTTTGAGCTCTTACGCACTACTTGTGTTTTTGGAACCTCTTCCATGGGGACATGTGGAAGTTGTTCCTATACCAACACATGTGTATCTTGAGCATAAATTCCATCAAAGTCAATATTTATTCCACTATCCGTTTTGAGGATATGCTCCCTCTCAAGAAAGAAGGCTTGTCTGGAAACAATCACTTTCTTGCCTGAAGGGTTATATAGGTAATATCCTTTAATTTCCTTAGGATATCCTATAAAGATACACCTCATTCCCTAGGGTTCTAGTTTGTTTCCTGATAAGGTCTTAACAAATGTCTCGCATCCCCATACACATGTGTGTGACAATATGTGTTTCTTTCCATTATATAACTTGGATGGAATTCCATTTACCGCCTTAGTTGGTACTCGGTTTAATGTGCATGTTTTAGTTTGTAATGCATATCCCCAAAAGGATAATGGAAGATCTGTATGAATCATCATCGACCTCACCATGTCCAACAAGGTCTGGTTCCTCCTTTAACTAACTCCATTCCACTATGGTGTATAAGGAGGAGTGAGTTGATATAGAATCCCAAACTCCAGTAAAAGGTCAATGAACACTTGTTCAGATATTCTCCACCTTGATCCGATCGATGCTTCTTTATCTTCTTACCAAGATAATTCTCTACTTCATTCTTGAATTACATAAATTTAACCAAGGACTCTGACTTATACCTCATTAAGTAGATATAGACATATCTACTCAAATCATTAGTAAAAGTAATGAAGTAATAATATCCACCTATATATTCTACAAGAAATGGTCCACACGCATTCGTGTGTACCAATCCTAAAATCTCTATGTCCCTTTCACCATATCCACCGAAAGGTAGATTGGTCATTTTCCCTTGTAAAAAATTGTGAGATCTATCAAGTGGTTTTAGCTCAGTAGAGTCTAAATATCCATCTTGGTAGAGCTTTGTCAAATGCTTCTCATTTACATGACCGAGATGGTGGTGCCACAATTGGGTATTGTATGAGTCAAGTGAGTTTGTTTCATTATCGATTCCAACACTTGGTTTTCATAATTTAATACATACAAACCATTATTTAAATGCACCATACCATAACATATGTTGTTCTTATAAAATAAACAACCCTTATTACCAAACTTGAAAATAAATCCATCCATATCCAAACATGATACATAAATTATGTTCTTGGTAACACTAGGTACATAATAATAGTTATGTAAAACCAAAAGAATTCCAGTTGGAAATGAGAGATGGTAATCACCAATGGCCAACGCAGCCATCCTCGCACCATTGGCATCTCAAAGATCCACCTATACTCTATAAATATTACTAAATCTACTTGGTTCTTTCATTTGAATATATATGTGAGCCCCACATGTTGTATCTAATACCCAATGTGTAGAAATGGAATGATTACACTCGATAAAAAATGCACATTTAGCTTCCCCACACTTCGGTGTGTTGTTCCTCTTCTAGTGGCCTAGCTTGCCACATGAAAAACATACTGACTCCCATTCCTTACCATGCCTCTGGATATTCCCCTTCTTAGAGGGACAGTGCTTGAGGGATTCAGACTGTTTATAAATCTGTGGCCCCTTTTCCTTGTCCTTCCTCTTCTTATTCACCATAAGTAATATGGGTTTGTCATGCCCTGTGTCCTTATCTACATGGATAATTAAGGTTATAAGTTCTGATAGATTCTTCTCATTGTTTCTCATGTTGTAGTTGACAATAGATCTAGAGAAGGTCATGGTAAGTGATGATAGGATGAGATTTGTACACAACTCATCTGGGAACTTAATCTCTAAGATGTATAGGCATTCAATATATCCAATAAGCTTGAATACATGAGGCCCAGTTGGAAAAGACTCTCCAAACTTATTTGCGAACAAAGCTTTGGAGATCTCATATATCTCTTGTCTCACCTTCTCTTGATAGATATCCTTAAGGCGAGACATCATGCTATATACGTCCATGTTTTCAAGTTACTTTAAGAGTTCATTAGACATGTCCAATTGCATGAAACATTGGACATATTTGGCATCATACAAATGTTTTATATAGAGAGATATTTTCTCATCACTGGACTCATTTCCAGGAGAAACTGGAATAGGCTCCTCTAGCACATACAATTTCTTCTCGTGGCGAAGGATGACGTGTAAACGCCTCTTCCACTCTTGGAAATTGGTGTCGGTGAGAAGGTTTTCCTTCTTGATTATAGTTCGCAATGATATGTTTGAAGTCATTTTTCTTGACATTTCAACAAATAGAGATAAGCAAATATATAGTACTTTATCATGATAAAACTGAGATAAATAATTAAATTATACTTATTAGTCTCCCACTATTTTATCGAAATCCAATAGCCCTCACCATTGAATTTGAAATATTCTATTGCCTGAATATTATAGTGGTAATGATCCATATTTCCCTTTGCATTACCCCAACTATGGTTGGTCAAGAAACTTGAAAGGTTATAGGTGGGCATTCCAAATTCCAACTACATTAACTCGCAGCTCTTTGATCCGCTGAGTAGACTCCCCAATCCTGAAATCAATTTATTTTGGATTTCCTCAACCTATGAATCTTGATCACACCAAGTCCTATTGTGGAATTCAACCCTTGATGTGAACCAATTCAAGTCAATCCAAAACCTCAAATTAAAATTCCCTGATAATTGAAAGCACCCCAACTAGGGTTGGTCAAGCACTTTGGACTATGGTTTGATTCTAACCAAGATTATGGAAGGATATAAAAACTTAATATTTCCTTGATGGATTTTATACTTATACGTAAATTTCCATTTTATTATCTTTCTTATATGCATTTTAATATTAATTGGGATATACTTAATTGATTTACCATGTCTAGGATAATATTTATGCATAAGTTGTTCTTATTTTAGTTCCATCTTGCATGCTTGTTTAATTCATTAATTGTGTGATCACGACAACACACCTATAATAAATAAACCATGAAACAGACATAAATAAAATAAATGGCATGATAATTAGCTTCTTCTATTGGTTATTATATCTAGAGTTTGATAAACTAACCCAAGACCTAGGGGAGAAAACACCTTGAACCTTTTGGTTTTGTGTTTACAGCTTTCCACTTATCCACCTTTGTATCTCCTTGGATTGGTTTCGCCTTGGATCCTAACTTGATCCACCTCCACTAGCTTGGGATCTCTATCCATTACATATGATTTTATCTCACATGCAGGTGAGGGGTAAAATGGGGTTTTACATAAAAGAAACCTTGAGAACGCAGGCCCTACATATTAATGAGGAGAAGGCTCATAGGCTGAAAATTTTAATTTAAATTAAAAGAAACTATACATATACAAAATGTCCTAGTCTAGCTCATGATCACCCATACATACAATGATATTTATTAATAAATAAAACTAGCATTCAATTATTTAATCATTCTTGTTTAAGATAAATTGCACTCAAATCAATTAATTATTATCTTTAATTAATCAACCCTTTTATCTTAAACCCTTTTCTAAATTTCCTTGAGATTCTCATCCATCATAATTTTAAACAAATAAATTCATTTAAAATTATCTTTGTACGTAACTTGTACCTTAGTGGAAACCTAGTAAATCCTCATTCCTAACTACCCAATGAGTAGAAATGAACATTACGTAGATGTTAAATTAAACACATATTCATAAAACAACTATCAAGTGTTGTGCCCCAACTTTACTCCTACACCATGGTACATGTATAAAGGTTTTGTATAATATAATAATAAATTTTTATAAATATGCATAATTTGGATGAGTACACAAGGTGTAGTTCCTACTACACTGTGTGTAATATCGTTCATCATCCATCCAAAGTACATGCCTGGGGTATCAGCGTATAGATGTACTTTGGAACTCTTAAGAGTACACGGCGTGTCCAGTGGGCCACATGTCGTGTAGGATCTGTGTTATACGGTCTCCATTCAGGAAAGTTGTGTATGAGGTAAACAGTACAACCCTAACTCTAAGGGTCTACATGTCGTGTCCAGTGAGCCACATGTCATGTAATTCGGAAACCATGTGCCACCTATTCCTGGTCAACAGACAGAGTCATTAAGACTTAGAAAAACTCCAATCACATGGCTTGGTTTAGCGGACCAATCCCAATGTGTTGAACCTTAACTACACAGCATGTACTTCCAAATACATGTTGTGTGTTCTGGTTTTGCATGGATATGAACCTTTGAAACCTATGAATGAGATCCTCTATTTTATTTTAATCAAAATTAAAAGAAAAGATCGTTTCTATAAGGTGAATGAGAAATGAAAGAGGAGGAACAGATCTCAAGATTCAGATTTACAGAATGATTAAATTGAATTGAAACAACTAAATTATTAAATGCGTAAATCATCAATGAAAAAATAAATAATTATAATCAATGATATGATCGCTCTGATACCACTTATAGGTTCTGAGCGCAGCAAAAGCGCGTGGATGGTTGTACCCAACTTTAATTTTAATATTAACAATGATCAATCTGAGATCTGTCGTGATGATAAAACACCGGATCTTCAAAATAGAATGAAAAATGAAAAAGGAAATAGGGAAGTACCAGAACCATAGAGAGGATCATCATATGTTGGTTATAATAATTTTAATTAAAAGATAATAATTACCTTGATGGAATTCTCTCTCTATTGATGTTTCCGGTCACGATCCAATGTGATCTATCATTGCATCACAGAATCCAAGTGTAGGCTTCCTCTAGTAGTGATCCACACATGCTCCACATATCTCTTGATGTCACTGAAGGGATCTTATGGTGCTGCCATGAAAGAGTCTTTTCTTGAGATGTCTTCCTTCGATCTCCTTGAGAGCCACTTCCAAAGTGTTCTTCTTGATCCGGTGGAGGATGATCTCTCTCGTAACTTGAGAGCATTCTTGGAGGAAAGGAATTATCTCTTGGCTTAATAGATTTCTCCATATCCATTTTGCACAACCAAAAATAATTTTTAGTATTATTGAGAATAATGGAATTAGGGTTTATAATACTTAGAATAATGAAATAAAATAATTACCCATAATTATTTATTTATTTCATTTAATTCTTAGTAGGACCCCATGTCTAATAATAGCATTTGACTATTATTATTAATTTACATGTGCTCAGTGAATTACACCTAATATTATTTAATTTAATAAATAATATTATTTCTCACAAATTCCCATAAAAACCACACTGGGTGTATATTAATATAAACGGCATGTGATTTTGTTTTTCCATTTTCTTTATTTCCTCCACCACATTTATTAGACCTCGAATAATGACTATTTATTTCTTAATTAAATATCATTTCATTATTCACTAATAACTATATTATTTCACCCACAATATATTCACTTGAATAACTAGTGTCGAAATAAATGCAATCAGGAAATATTGAATAATTATTAAACCACAATCAGTAATAATCTTTATTCAACTTGTTAAATGAATATTTAACTGAGATACTTTGATACAATTAGTGTATGACCCTATAAGCTTATTTCTCAGTGGAATTAGGCAGATCCTGTCTAAAGTCCAAGGTTAGAGTCTAGCAACACACCAAGGCACCCATAGAGAAATAAGTTAACGCCGCAATGATGTGTCACCTCATATGAATGCTTACCGTGTAATGTAATCCTTTTTTCTCGATATCTCCAATCAAGTGGGTTGCATTTTAGTGATATCAACCCATGTGCTCGATTATTATTTCTTTGACTTCCCATAATTTAACTTTCCCATTTCTCACCATGGACATGGATTTATTTAGGCTACATCAATTCCATCAAAGGGCCTGAGATATCAACTTCCGATATGGAATAGAAGGGAAAAATCCTTTCTCGCATTATCTATTAATGAGGTATTACTCGTGACGCACCCAACATATCCTACCTCACTACGAACAGTGTTTTGTTACAGTTTTCATCAATACATCTAAGTGAGTGAGTTGTAATACCCATTAATAATAATCTTAAAGTCTAAGGACTAATACACACATCTGTAGATAGGAACATCCAATGACACTATGAAATGTGGATTTCCTACTGGCGGGTCTTGTTCTCATAATATCCTCCTGGATATCACCAAGGATGCACACCATGAGAAGGTTACTCAATGTTTTATGAGTCTTGACCCCTAATGGCCTGTATTATTTATGTCTCTCAAATAAAATCATCTCACCATTGAACATATATTCAATAATAGAGTTATGGTTTGAAGTGTTATGTTAATTCTAATCCTTCTCAAAAAATCAAGAATCTTTTTTTGACTGTGGTGGATGAACTCCTACATGTGATCTAGTATGATAGAAATAATATTCTTTATAATAGCTGCTCATATGGGCTCAATGCAGGTAAGACATAGATCCTCATTTCCATTCAGGATTCTACCTCAATTTAGAAAGTGTAATGTGACAACATTATTGGTGACTTTGATATCCTTAAACGACTTCGAATTTCTGGTTCCTACAGGAAAATATGATGCACTTTTGAGGTATTCTGGCAAGATCTACTTCTAGGATGGATCAAATTGAATGTCTATGGTGCTTCGAAAGGAAACCTAGGACCTGCTGGATGTGGATCCATTTTCATATACTATCTTGGTAGGTGTCATGGTTTCTTCTTTGTAGGTTGTGGTACATCCTTGTCTCTGGAAGCAAAAATTATGGGGGTTATATATGCTGTGAACTTGGACAAATGAAAAGGTTGGAATAATCTTTGGATTGAAAGTGATTCAACTACAATTGTCCAACCTATTTGGAAGGGGGTGGTGCATCTTGCCTGACTACTTACTTTCTTTTGGATGAATTTTCTTGCTTCGCTCTGGGATATCAACTACATTGCCACTCATGATTTTCGTGAAGTGAACATGGTTGCCGATGGTCTTGCTAATAGGGGGTCAACCAAGAAATTACATGATAGGATGACTTTACTGGTGATTTTCTCCCTTTTTATAATAAATATTTTAAAAAATTTCCATATTTCAGACTCTTGTAACTTGTTTTTTTTCAATAAATTGTGCCTTGGTCTTTGACTGAGGCACCACCTTCAAAAAAAAGAATAGAGTTATGGCACTTCTGGGTTCTCATAATAGCAGGGATCTGATATGACCCTTTAGTGTATCATCTATCCTTAGTACATTATCACATGCATTTTCATGGAGAATAACAATCAAGATGTTATAAGATATTTATTAACATTCAAATCAATGAATACAAGTTTTTCATAATGTACAAAAAAGTTGGTTCTAAGCCACCAACTCAAACAGTATATACTACTCATTTTTCATTTAATATCATTAATTAATATTACTTCATGGTATATAAAGTTTCATTTCAAGCTAATTACTATAAGGGGTTCAGATTTAAAGAGTTACCCAAGTGGTAAAATTTTATGTTACAATCTCACATTTTATTGGGGATTGTTTATATATAAATTTATGATGGGGAAATTATTTTGTCTCTATCTAAAATCCCATATGTTTTATTCTCCTCTGGTTATTTTTTGGGTTTTCAATTATTAATACCATTTTTACCTTCTTTGGGACTCAATGCAGTCTAGGAAAAACATTTTTAAGAAATTTCGACCTTATTTCCTTTTTGGACAATGAAGTTTTTCTTCAATATACATATTTTCTAAAAGAAAAAGAATGTTTCTACTATTATCAAATAATTTTTTTAGAATTCATTTTAAAATATATTTTATATCCATTTAAAAGGTTTTAAATGAATTTTCTTGTCATTTACTAAAAAAGGTGCTTTTGACTTTTTACTAAAAATGTAAAAGGAATCTTTGTTTTAACGTTTACCAAATAAACAGATTTTCCCACCATCTTGAACATACTTTAATTTGAAGATTACTTTATAATATTTCATATTTATTTTCAAAGAAAATCCATTTTCCATTATTTTTTGAATTTTTTAAAAAATGTATTACTTTCTAAAAGTATGAAATCTATTTTGGGAAGTAATTTATAACTTCATCTTTATAAAAAGTTATAAATATTTTAAGGAAAGTTATCTTAAAAGTTTTAATTCTATTATCTTATATGTTTTCCAAAAGAAATTCCTTTACTAAAAAACCTATATTTCTGATGAATTTGGTCTTCTTTCATCTCTTACTAATTCAAGGTTTTGTGGTCATTGACTTTATCATGATCATTCACTTTCGTATGATAATTTCTCTAACATTATATATAATTCTTTAGGTATTATCTTTTTCCTCCATATCCATATTGTTTTTTATCTTGGATATGTTTATTTTCTAAAGAATATATCATTTATATATATATATATGGTGTAAGTTTAAGAAACTTACTATAAAAGTTATTGAATTGACTAGGGAATTATTATTATTTTGTATTCTTGATTTAATAAAAACATGTTTTTATTGATAATTCATATTTATTACATATTTTATTTGTAACACCCCAAGCTTCTACGGTACGCTTCTCTTTTAATAATACAATAGCGTGTGTTGTACGCAACTTCGAGTTCTAACACACACCACAACCAATCAAACTAGCCGTTATGAATAGTAATACCCACTTTTTGAAATTTTATAAATTTTATCCTTCAAAATGGACTTCATTTTTGGATTTGGAATATTGAAATTAGCCTTGGATGAATTTTTGGTATTTTTATGAGAACTTCCAATTTTTGATGAATAGTGAAAAATACTAACTTTAATTAAAAACAATTTTTTTAATACAAATAATTTATATTGATAAATTATACTATTGAGTGGTTTTAAAGTATATTTAGAATATATTTTTACCATTTAATCCAATGTTGGTCATTGGATGTAATTTCACATTTAAACTAGATATAAACAAGTGTCAATCTTTTGATAGTTATTATTTCTTAAAAACACGCTTTTTGTTTTGACAACGGGAATTATTTTTAAATTAATTTCTTCCACTTCTGTGTTTTGAATTTAGAAAAATGGATTACATATTTAGAATCAGGAGTTCCAAATTGTGTAAATAGGTAACTTTTATTTTTATACATTTTGAATAATTACTTCGGTAAATATTTTATTTACCATGGTTAAAGGGTAAATCCGGTAAATAAGGGTAAAAAATAATATTATAATAATACTAAATTACCCTAAAACGTGTCTTTACCCTATTAGTTGATAAATTTCCGACCATGGGAATCTTTGGGTCGATTTTGGGACCCCATGGAGCCACTTGTAAGTGATAATGACATTTTATATTAATTAAGTTAAAGTAAATACAAAAATGACATAAGCATATATCTTTTAGAAAAACAATTTTTACATAGGGTTATATATGTTATATTTTAGACTATAAATAATAATTATAAAGATAAAAATATTTCCTACATCATGGTATTTTTTTATAATTTTTATACATATAATAAACTAAATTATTTATGACACAATAATGATGTAGTATTTACCTCATTAATAAATGATTTAAATAAATAAGATTATAAAGACTAAAATAATACCCAAAACCTGTAAAATTATTATTGGATGATTTCATTTCGATCATGAGTCATCTTATCTTCAACTTTAATTTGTTTTGGACCTTTATAAACTGAATATCATTATATAATAAAATAATATTTTCAATCTTTCCTAAAGAGCCCCTCCTCCCCCTTATAAAAGGACACCACTTCTAACCAATTTATCACACCTATCAAGCCTTTTGGCTCATCCAAAATCTACCCAATTAAGCTAACTACATTCTTATCCTCCTCCTAGGAGCCTTACCTTAGGTATAAGGCACTTCAAGAGTCCTTTTTGGTTCAAACCAAAGGGAGTTACCCAAATTAAAGGTAACGATTTCTCTTAGCTTCTTTTCTTTTATTTTACTTCTCCAACCCCTAAAATATTCTTATTTTTTTCTTTTGTAACAACACCAGTATACTCAGTATACTAGGATATTTTTATTATAAGTATTAAAACTACACTTATACACACCTCCATCTAATGGGTGAAGAACATAATGTTTCTGTGGATGGCAACCAAACGCCTCACGAAACGATGATTGTTCAATTATCTCCTACCACCTCTCATGGTGACCATTATGATGGAACTATAATTAAATATGATATTAATGATATTTATTTTATATATAATCTTCTGTAATTCAATTTTATAGCATACCATTATTCGTTTCATGTTTTATATATATACGATAATTTCATTTGAGGAAGTGCGGACTACCGCCCCCTCAAAGTGATATGACTCGTTCATACCATACATGAAACGTATAAAGGATGGTGTTAATAAACTTAAGTAACATATATAATATATTATATTATACTGGAAAAATAATATACCTATGTATCAATTGTTTTTTATTCCTTTTAAAACGAAAAATGAAATGGAAGTAGTGTTTGTGCGTACGTACGGACTATCGTCTCCACGAACACGATGAGATTCATTCCCCATCGTATCCATTCAAGACTAATTTCATTTGATGATTAAAAATAATTTTTAAGGACTTGATATCATTCTTTATATGAATAAGATACAACCTATGGATAACAAACATGGCTTATGTAACAAAACATATAAAAGAAAACGAGTAAGTGAACACCCGAAACGGCGATAATACTAAAATAATATTAACAAAGCAATATTAAAATATCATATATGATATCATATTTATGTATATGATTATTTTATAATTTAATAATTATTATTTAACTATTATACAGGAGGTTAACCTACCCTCGACCAAGGAAACGTACAAGGTAAGGGTTTATTTCACAATCTCTTCATTATCCAAGGTTTTTTATATGTAATTATCTACTGGGACCTCTTTATCATCCACATACATGTTTCTTAAAAATGTATTTCAAAACATTTTTACTATTTACTAGACAATGGGTTAAATTCATTTATACCCTTATGTGTTTTGAAAGTAATATTTCCGTCATTTTCCAAACAAGGTACTTTTTGACCTTTTCGACAAATTTAGGGTAAGAATGTTTTTCTTAACTTATACAGTGAGTGCGGCTATTTTCCATCGTTATAACATCATCAAAGCTTCCATTACAATATTATAAGAATATTTTCAAAATAAATGTTTTTTTTATAATTATGTGACTATTAAATTATTTCAAAATAGAAAGATATATTTCTCTAAAAAGGGTTTTGATTCCATCTATGTCAACATCCTTTGATGGATTTTAAGTTTATTTGATGTTGATTTATTATGATACAAAAATTCTATATTTTATTGAATTTTTTGTGATATTTTTGACTATGGATGTGCTATTTTTATACCATTCGTTTTTTATGGTCAAATTATTGACATTTCATATTCTAGTTTTAATATGAATGTTTGTGATATGTTTAAACCTTTTCATATGAGGAATGTATTGGACTTAGTAAGTGATGGGTGGAGCCCGCTATATCTCCTCGATGCATCGGTAGGTCTTATGAGAACACTAGACATGGAATTGGCCGAGGCCCTTTCCCAATTTTGATACATGGTTTTGGCCGAGGCCTTGATCATTTTTATATGTCTTGGCCGAGGCCTTGACAAAATGTTTTAGAATGTCCAGCATTATACATTTCCTCATTATGAAAATAATATTGATAGTTCATGTGGGCATTCGACTAGTAGAATACCAATGATTATGTTTTATTATGGCATTATTTACTCAAATCATACTCCTTCCATAAAATTATTTATGTTTATTATTGGTAAAGGCGTGTAGTTTCAATTATTCACCATGCTTAATATTTATGTTATCTTCCGCTGTATTTCTTACCCTTACTGAGCGTTTGAGCTCACCCATTTCTTATGTTTCATTTTCCCAGGATATGAAGAAGTTAGTTATGAGTGACTTTCAGGCATTATTTAGGAGGCTTGTATGTTTCCAATGGAATAAATCCGTGTTGTATTTCTTTTCAAGTTGTAAAGTTGAACTTATGTATGAATCTTGTTTCCAATAATACTAAACTTATCGGTCTTTCGAGACATGGTTTCCTTGTGATAATGCCAATGTTATGTAATAATGCACCGACTCTGGGTAACTGGGGTCGGGTCGTTACAGTATTTATCATTCAATATATGATAAATTCATTGGAAACATATAAGAGATGGGTGGGGCTTGGTTATAGATAGTCTCTCAATTCATTGATGGTCTCATGAGATGAAACAAGATGGAATGATGTATAATCCGAAGTTATAAAATCATGTCATAAAATTTGGGTATCTTATGTATACCTACCCATTAATTAAATTAAATTCGAACAAGACCTTAATGATTAAATTCATGATGTCTTGGCATGAGTCCTTGACGGTAAGATCATGAATGTCCAACATTATTAATTTCCTCCACTAGGAATTTAGTTATTACTTTCCATGTGATTACTTTCATATATGGTTATACTTCATTATAAAGTAATTGATTAAATGGGACATTTATTGATTATTCACTTTTTCATATTTTTATGTCTTATTTACTCATGATAGTTACTGCTTTATGTAATCCTTATTGAGTATTTGAGCTCACCCTTTATTTTTCTCTCTATTTCCCTAGGTTATAAAGAATTATGTTAAATTAATTATGTTTAGAAAGGTTTTATGGGTTAATAATTTTATAAGATATGTTTGAGACTTAATATGAAAGAAAAATAGAGGGGTTTAGTGGAAAAAAGTATCACTTAAATACATGATTATTGTTGTGTAAGAGTTTTCCTAATTCTATAAAAATATAAACCTAAAAGGACCTTAGGTATGTAAGTGATCCAATATTTTTGTTTGATATTGAATGTTTTGGGTGGATAAAATTGGGGCATGTTTATTAGTATCAAATCCTGAAATGTAAAGATTATGGTTTTAACACCAGATTCAGGAGTATGAGTTCAAGTTTTTTATAGTTGGTATCAAAGTAAATGTTTAGATAACATTGGAGATTATGATGTTCACATGTGAGGTTCACATAAAAGTAATGGATACCATTATGGGTTAATAAATCTAAGGTTGATCATAAATTTAAAGGCATAGATTCCCCTTTTATGGTTTTAAGTGATGGGATTTTAAGGTGATTAATGATATCTTGGAAGACGTTTTATTGGGTTGAGGTATATGTAACCCTTAGGTTTAACATGAATTATTATTTTAGGGAATGTTATTACATTTTTAGAGATGTAAGATGAAAGGTATGAGATTTCCTTTTAGGTTAAAACTTTCTTTAATTTTTAGTTTATTGAGTTTATTTTTTATATAGGTTTATTTATTTATGGAACGATTTACATTGAACCCTTGGTATTATTTTTGAATTTTAGAGATTAGTATAGTATTTATTTGTATGAAGGTTTACTCATTATGGGTATTATCTTATCATGTGCTAACCATTTTAGTTTTATTAAATATGGAAAGAATAGTTTTTCATCCATTTATATACCTATGATAAACTTGATTTTGATAATAGTGCTTCATGCATGGAAAATTTATCTTGAATACTCATCGTTTAGAGAAAGATATGAGATTGTGGTGGAAATTGATTAAAGGATGAAATTATACTTTTCAAGTAAGTATATTTCTTTACATTATTAGTTTAGATGGTAAAATAATCCCTCAACTCTTAGAAAAGGATCTTGAAATAAAAAATATTATCTTATTACCTTTATTTCCGATGAATAAATGGTCTTCTTTATCCCCTAATGATTTATAATTTTGTGTTCATTAACTTTATAATGATCACATTATATATCACTTCCCATAATTATTTGGACATTAATTTTCTCCTATATGTACATATTTTCACTTCCCAAAAATTTTATCCTATTTGGAAACCAATTTATGTGTTATTCTAGATGACCTTCATATTTCTCTTTCCCTCTTTTTAAGAGGAAGTTTTGTTAAACCTTTTTACGATGTGGGTTTTCAATAAAGGTATTTTCAAATGTTAAACCCTTAATTACCGAGCACAAGTTCAAAATGAGAGGATTAAATTTTCTAAAGTGAGTAGAAGGTAACAACCTAATATTTTAAAGAAACATTGTGTTTGATATCATATACAACACGTAACAATGAGCTTAAACGAACCACAATATATTAATATTTAAATGTGACTATTATAATCTCACTATTAAATAGTCGGGTATGAATTTTAATAGTCATTTTATGAAAAATATGTATAAAATTTTTATAAAATCCAAATGTATTTATTAATTCATAATAAATAAGTACTTAATTTTCAATAAAGTAATTTTATGCTTCAAAAATATATTTTGTTCAAAAATGATTTTTATTGCTTTTTGTGTACGAAAAATATAATTAATTTCTATCACTTATAGAAATGGTATTTTATAAAAATTATATAATTTTTTAAATCAAAATATCAAAATTATCTTTGGGTGAATTTTTTAGATTTTTCTAAAAAGATTTATTTTTCAATGAATAGTGAAAAATATTGATTTTAAAGAAAATTTCCTTTTCTTTTCTAGAATTTTCAAAGCCCATATTTGATTTGAATTGGTTTTAAAATTTTATTATTATTTTTTAAAAAAATAATTCAATTTATACCTTTTTAATCAATATTATACTTGACCTTGGAATAAAAATATTTTCAGACATAAAAGGGTTTTTTCATAAAACCGTTTTTCATCGTGTTTTACAGGATTATTTTAAAATGAATTTATGCCACTTATAGAAGTTGAATCTTATAAAATAGATTTAATATATGTAATTATGATTTTTTTAATTTGTTAAATATTTGTCTTTTATTTTTACTCATTATGAATAGCAATCATTGTAAAAAAATCACCTTGGTAAGGGTAAAATGGGTAAAACCATGTTAAAACTATGGGATAAGTCCTTAAAATCAGCCAAACACTTTCCATAATCCTATTAGATGAGTGTATTACATACATAATCATTTAATACTCTAAAATATGGCAACTTGGTTCCATTTTTCTTTAAATATGATATAAGTAATATTTAAGTAAAGTATAAAAACAAAAATTCACCCTCTTTATTTTAATAAAAATTAATATTTTATCACTATAATTAAAATAAGTTATGAATGATAAAGATGTTTAAATTGATTATTAACATATTATATTTGTTATAATAATTTATTTTTAATTTTTACAAATTATATAATTACCTAGGATGCTTACAGATCGATGACGCAGAGCTTGTAAAAGCTGGTAAAAAATCAAAGTAAATAGATTTAAAAGTATTAAATTTGATGTGTTTTGAATAATATAGGGTCATTAATATTTTTTATGAATCTAAATAAACTTTTATTATTTTTTAAAAAAAATATATTCTAATTATATTAATTTCTTGGAGTGTTTAAAGTCAAATTTTGGTGAATGTTGGAAAAAACATAGTTTTTATGAGATACAGTATATTTTTTTATATTATCATAACATAAAAAGATATATAAATTTATGAAACTTATGTAATGAATAATTTATGATAATTTAATATAAATATCATACAAAAAATAATTTATAACATACAAATTATAATTTATTTCATGATAAATATGAAAATTATTTTTAGCGCCAACATAATGCTTGTACAACACGAGAAAAGTAAAATTCAATGTCTTGGTGATAATAATTGAGAATAAAAGTATTTTCGTGACTTGTTTATTCAATATTATGTATAAATTATGATTTTTATTGATATTTTAAAAATTTGGGGATATATTTCAATAATATTATCCAAATTCTTGTGTTATGCTTGTGGAAGGTTCGAAAAGTCAAAATAACATATTAAATATGTTGTCATGATATGAATGAGAATAGATATAACTTATGAATAAATTTTAATGATAAAATTATTTATAATAAAAAAAATTAATAATTTATTTTTAATTTTTAAAATTATTATAATTGTCTAAAACACTTACATCGTGATAGCGTGATGTATAAGAAAACAATAAAAAAAATTAAATAAATAGTTTTAAAAATAATAAAAATGATTATATTTAGATGAGTTTGAGTATACCACGAATTTTATAGATATTTAGAAAGTATAAGTGATTATATAAGAGATTATATTCGAAATTGGTTGTTTTCATAATGTTTTAAAAGTCAAGTTCAGTGAATAGTGGTGAAAAAGACATTAAATAGTATTTAATTTTTAAAATTTATTTTTAAATCAATAGAAAATTATAAAAATTCTATTTTGACTCGTATAGATAATAAATTGTTGAGAATTTCATTCTTTTTCCTTATTTTCACCACTTTTCATTTTTAGAATTAGCATTATGACCCTTAAATATTGAAAAATTGCAAAAATGCAATTGATTTTTTCCTATAAAAATGAACTCACTTCAACATTTTTCACACAACTCAAATTCAGTTTTCTCTAAAAAATCTATCCAAATCCCTCTCTAAAAATCCATTCCCACATCTCCCATCCACTGGGGTGATCATAAATCTATCCTCTAAAGTCCTTAAGATCAATCTAAGGGGGGAAACACAAAGAGAAATGTAAGTGATTTCTTAACTAAATTTCCATTCATTAGGTTGTATCACATCTTCAATGATTACGTTACACCAAGATCACAGGAGAAGTAACCTTTAATTTCATTATGTTTTATTTTTACTTATATTGTATGGATTTACATTTTTCACATATAATTACATCATTGATTGATTATCAATTCAACATTATGATCTTTGTAAGGGAATTTCAGCTCAATTTCACTCCATTAGGACATAATTTATATTACACACCTATTTTCATTTATATGGTTTATATTGTAACATCCCCTATTACAAAACTATCTTGTATGACTGAAAATGGTTGGTTACAAGACCTCAATCATGCATCCCCATATTCTAGAGGCTGCTAACTAGTAATATGGGTGTGATGAGTATAGTGAGGAAACTGTACCCCTTAGTTACAACACAGTGGAATAATTCAATAATAAATAAATATAAGAGTAGATAAAATAATGGAAACAACACCATATAGTGAAAACTAACTATAAAATTCAGCTGATTAATCTAATAAATAATATATGAATAATTTAATGTCATGATGGAATAAAACTAAATTTCATACTAGAAGTAATACAAATAAAAGACTAACAGACTCAAATAAAGACTCAAAAGTCCCTGGTCTTGAACCCCGTGTCGATCCCATATCCAAACTCCAACCCATCTAGAAAAAAAATGATCAACAATAAGGTCCCTTACCCTTATCCAAATCTACATCCATGTAATCTACTTGAGTACCAACAACGGCCCAAATAGGGTGTGAGTATAACTTAGTAGGTCAAAACCATTATGTCCAAACATAACCACTCTGATAATAAGTGCATGAAATAATGTAATAAATAAGTGTATTAATTAATTAAATAATTCAATTAATACTACATTAACCTACTTTGACACCATGCTGGAATATCTCTAAGCATGTCTCTTGACCATGTCAATGATAACCATATAACCATGGTAAATTATAACCTGCTTTGATGCCATGAAAAAATATCTTTAAGCATGTATCATATTTATTCCAACCATAACCATATATCCATGGTATAAATCATGTAAATATGCTTCAAAACCACTATATAATCATCTTGGAAATAAAATAGGTCCAAGCCTGGTATATAACCACTTCAACATGTGTCGGGGCCAAGCTCGGTATATAAGCATTTCAGCATGTGTCATTGGGCATATCCCACTATATAAGAAATACAACATTTATTAGGGTATATCCTAGTATATAATAATTTCATATTGTCTTAGGTAATATCCTAGTAAATAATCATTTTAGCATGTAAACTGGTATAACTACTTATATAAGCATTACAATATTTATCAGGGCATAGCCCGGTATATAAGCATTTCAGCATGTCTTGGGGCATAGCCCAATATATAATCATTTTAGTATGTAAATTGGGTCAATGCTTTATATAATCATTACAACATATAAAATCACAACACATATCATAGCAACAAGGATATCACAATATCACATTATAAATCCCAATTGTTAATTATGCAAATTACCATTTTTCATTCAATTTTATATATCATTTACCATTTGATCATAAACCAATAACATGCCAATAATTTCAATAATCATTCAAAGACAAGGTGAATATATATAAAACAAATAAATAAATACTATTTCATGTTAAACACACTTTAAGACATTAATCAATTCATTTGTAAACAAGGGTTCCCTCATCCGAATAATATGCATAATCTAGGTCAACAACAATTTAATCCAAAGGGATTCTAAGAACAAATTCAATTTATCATTAAATTAATTTTGGTGAATGTTATGTTATAATGATTGTAATAATACACATAATTTTCAATTAATCAGACCATAGGGCTAAGGTTTATTCCCCCTACCTTTAATTGACAATCAACTAATGCTTCCAGCAAGATTCGTAGACAAGAACGAAGGTGAATATGATCACAAGATGGGTCATAGACCAAAATCGATCAAAATCAAAACCAAAAATGACCAAGGTCAGTAGATTACACCACAATGACTAAAGATCAAAGGAGATAAGGGAAAACCTAACCAAAACAACTTACTAGGGATCAGATGCATGATCGGGATGTCTGAAATCAAGAGAGGTGTGCCAAAATCGCCTGTAAACCACCTTAGGGTCAATAGAGAAAATATGCACATGATAATGAAAAAATATAAAATGAACGACACACTTATAACTACTTATTGTGATAAATACATGGAATGTAATGAATTTTCATGTCATGTATTACTTTTAAAAGGGATATTATGAAAAAAATGTTGTCTCAGATGATTTTTAACACTGCCAGAACATTACAAGGCGTGTAATGTCTGCATGGAATGTATTCATATCATGTCATGACATGGACTATACCTAGAAATAGTTACATGATGTGTTACTCCATTACACAGTTTGTAATTTCTCTATAGATATACTTCATTATGTTTCTTATAGAAAAAACCTGAACCTCCTCTAAATCCATCCAAATAATGAAAAACCCTAGTAAACCCATTTAACACATTTATATCCGAACTCCATTAATTAAAACCACTTACATCACCAAAATTTAAGTTATTTTCCCCAATAAAGGCTCTTTGTCTCCAAACAAGACTCAGCCACCAAGGCTCAAATGAAAAAATCAAAGAGAGATGTATCTAGAAAAATATGAGATCTTATAACCTCCTTGCCATATAACAACTCATCCTCAAGTTATTCCAAGCATTGTTGTGAGGTCTTGGAGAAAAATTCTAGCCATTGCACTCTCATATCAAACTCCCTATCCTATGTCTCCTCATGAACACATTCATTCTACCACTTCAATTGAACCAAAGGAATCTCCCTACCCAGAGATACTTCTCACTACGGTCCATAATTCATATTGAATACTCATCAAAGGACACATCAACACTAAGATTGATGTCTACTATGTCTATCATATGATAAGGGTATAGATAATATCTCCAAATCTATAACACATGAAAAACATCATCCATGGAATTTTAGCACTATGGAAAGGCTAATCAATACGCCACTAGACTAACCCTATACACTATCTCAAACAACCCAACAAACCTGGGTGCAAGCTTTCCTTATTTCCTGATATAAAGTTTCCCTAGCCTGGGTGATACCAAAAGTAAAATAAAATGATTAACCTCAAACTCCAGAGGTCATGTCAGATGGTTAGAGTAAGATTTATACCTACTCTGCACGATCACCAACCGCCTCGTGATCAACTGAACATGCATGAGACTAAGTCCAACAAGCACCGACTCACCTGCCTCCAACCAATAAAGAGGTGAACGAAATGCCCTGCCATACAAATTCTCAAAAGGTTTCATTTTGGATTGAAGCCTGGAATATTTTATTATAAAAGAACTTCATGAGTGCCAAATTCTTCTCCCATGAACATCGAAATAAAAGACAAAGGCTCGCAACATATTCTCCAGAACCTGAATAGTCCACTCAGATTGAACGTTGGTCTGAGGATGATACGTCATACTCAAAAGAACCTTGGATCCCATATCCTAATGAAGACTCTTCTAGAATTGTGATGTAAATTTAGGATCTCTGTCTGAAATGATACTCCTCATAACACCGTGCAACTGAACTACCTCACCCATGTATGGACTACCCAGGTCATCAACTGTGAAGTTCTCCCGAATAGGAAAAAAGGTGGGATACCTTCTTCATTCGATCCAAAATCACCCATACAACATCATTCTTATGGGTTTTCCTGGGTAATCCTATCACAAAAATACATAGTTACATCATCCCATTTCCACTTAGGAATGGGAAAAGGCTAAAAAATCTTATCTAGCTTCTGATGCTCGGCTTTCACTTGCTGACTAGTGAAACATATTGCCACAAAGCTTGCCACCTCCTTCTTCATTCCCAACCACCAGTATGTTCTATGAAGGTCACAATACATATTTGTCAAAATAGAATGTACCACCCATATAGAAGAGTGAAACTATCTCATCATCTTCTTGTGTAAGCTCGTAGGAACTCATAATCGGTCATGAAAAAGAAGAGAATTTACACGATCATGAAACCACCCCAATGGTGTCTCCCTACTATATAAGATGTCTCTAAAAAATCCAAATATATTAGATATCTACTTATCCTTGATCAAGTCTAAAAGTACAGGCATAAAATATTTCAAAGTCAGAGCTACTCATCCTTTAAAATTCTGAACATCTAGATTGTAGAGACCCGAAGCTTGACGTACATGGACATTACATTACTTTTTCAGAATACTTAGTACATAACAAAAACACACACATAAGGATCGTAATATTTTAGTGTCTTTGGAAACTCGGAATATAATATTCTAATCGTGGTGAAATATCTTCAACATCTCCCATAAAGATCTTCTTTTTTTTTACCTAAAACCTTTCTTTATATCCTGGGGAAAAGAAAACATAAAAGGGTGAGCTCAAATTCTCAGTAAGGGTAAACAAAAGAAATATCAATCACATCATATTCATAAGAACATAACAATTTGGAAATCTTAACCTGCAAAAGAGAGCATAATTTCATAACATGGGATAAATCACAGTAGTGAAATGAAATCCCAATAATCATAACTTAAAACATGAAACCTTGTGGTATACACACATAATCATAGAGAATCATTTCTTATTAGTCAAGACTCATTGCCAAGACTATCTTAGTGGACAAAGTCCATTTCTGAACCGAGTCACCCTCGTTTCAGTCCTGTTTCACTGAACCGGTATAACCTACCATTCCAGCCATGTCTATCTAATGAGATATAAAATCTTTACCCAATGCATTGGAGGGAGATATAGGTCCCACCCATCTCATAATGAAACCATTCTTATGTGTTCCACAAAATCATAAATCATACATCATTGCATAACCCATGTAATAAAAATGGGAATCTTAAACATCGTGACATCATAAAACAATTCATATAAGATAAAGGAATTCAATAAAACAATCCCATCACAACATAATCAAATAAATTTAATAATAGGGATAAAAACATAACCCTTTATTATCTTACATGGAAAATAATTTTGATAAAACACTTGAACTCCATTCTTGAGGAAAATATCATTTCTGCTTCAAAAACACTTTTCCTTTCTTAACATGTCGTACAATTCTAAACTAAAAGAATTTGATTAAAAATAAACTTGAAAACTTGTAAAGGAAGCTTCTTGGAAATAATTTTTTTAAAAATCCATTCATTTCGTATAAGTTAAAAAAACATTCTTCGTACTTTTTTCGGAAAATTCAAAAAGTACCTCGTACGAAAAAACGACAAAAGATTCCTTTCATATCCTTTACTAAAAACTCACCGAAGGGTAAAATTGGATTTAAACAATTGTAGGTGTATGGAAATAATATTACATATTGAGGAAACATGGATGTGGATGATAAAATACACCCCAGTAAATACTAAAGTATAAACAATCTCGGATAAAAATGAGATTGTGATATTTCCCTTACCTTAGGTCCGATTTGCTTCGTAAGTGTCCGAACCTCCTGTATAGTGATTTAAATAATTTCATTGACTTATTACAGAATCATATTCATTGTTATGATATCATATATGGTTCACTTATGACTTTATATTACCCGTTCTTTTGTAAATTCCATGTTAAAGAGTGTTTTGGGTAAAATCGTTTCATTTGTCGTCCGTGTTTTGACTTGTAATTATTCATATGATTACTTAGATCATGATTACTTAATTTAAGAATATAAAACATGATTTATATATAATATATATTCATAAAATACATATATATAATAAATCAGTAAATGGAAAGAAATACACCGTTCATGGAGACGGTAGGTCGTACGTACGCATGAACGCTGTTTTCGTTTCCTTATTGAGTTGAATGGAATTAAGTAGATGACATACATATATATACACATAAATCCAGTATCATTATTATGTCATATATTTCATGATTACTTATTATATATACTTTATAATCATTCATGAATGGTTAATAATTGAGAATGAATCTCATCACGTCGTGGAGACGGTAGTCCGTACGTACGCACGAGCGATGATATCGTTCTCATGATCGTGGAATTTTATTGGAGTGTATGTATACTATTAAAGAATCAATATCACTTTACAATAATCATATATAGTTATTATTTACACCATTATACCCATCCAAGTAAGGTGGTGGTGGAAAATAGATTACACCACGGCGTGGAGACGGTATTCCGTACGTACGCACGCGCGGTGATTTCCTTTTTCCGTAGGATGGATAGAAGGTTAATTAGATTTGTTTCATATTTATAATAACATATCAGTATATAAGAAATACTTATGTTATTAATTTATCATGAAACAACTAAAGAAGAAGAAGTTGAAGAAGAAAGAAATTGAAAAAGATCGGTAATGGATATTACCTCTTTTTGACGCGCCTTTTCTTAACCTCCACTTAAAGAACTAAGGATGGTCCTTGAAGAAGACTTGGACCTCTAGGATGATACTAGGGAAGCGGAGAAGAGATTTTGGCAGGGTTTGGCCGAGCTTGAAGGCTCAAAGTGGTGTGAGGAAGAGAGGGAGGAGGTGCCCTTTTATAAGGGAGGAGAGGGGCACCTTTGGAATAACTAAAAGTATTATTTTATTATAAAGTCAAGTTCGGTTTTAAATAGCTCCAAATTGATTTATTTCGAAGTTAAGGTGAGGATGGGTTGAAATCCTCTCGTCCAATAGAATTTAGACAAGTTTAGGTTCCTATTTTAACCTTATCATTTAGATTTAACATTAAGTTAAATAATTTTACTTTTACCGTGTCTTCTTGTGTTCTTACACTATAAGGTTAATAAACTAACTATAACAAGACAAAAGAACCCCGAGTTTTTTATTATTAATATACATAACCTTATCTAATTCATTTGGCCGAACCTTAGATTTTTAGGAATAAAATAACAATTAATAATATAATATTTATTTTAAAAACTATTTTATGTCAATTTTGACACTATTTAGTAATTGATTTTTGAGAAAATCATAACAGAATGATTAGTTCGAAAAAAGTTAATTAAATCAATATTAACATGTCATATTAACCTAGAAATTATTTTAATTCATAAAAAGTCTCAAATTACATTTATTTGGGTATTTATAACATCAATTATGTCAATATTTCATTAATAAGATAATTACTACATCATCATTGTGTCATAAATAAATTAAATTATTTAATGTCTAAAAATTACAAATAAAATACCATTATGTAGGAAATCTTTTTATCTTTCGAATGAGTATTTATAGTCTAATTTATCTTATGTATAACCCTATATTAAAAATGATTTACTTATTAAATGTTGATTTTAACTATTTTAACCCTTCTTTAAATAAATTAATAATAAATGTCCTAATCTAATCCAAGTGGGACTAAATGATCATATTTTATTCCTAAGGTTGTTTTTGGTCGAATTAAACTTATCCAATAGAATTAGGACATGTGTTAGGGTAATAATGATAACATTTTTACCCTTAATTACCCTATTTACTTTTAACCGTGGTAAAAAAAAGTAAAAAGTTATTATTCACTAAAAAATATTTTGATCTCATTGAACCACATTTTACTTACTAACATCAACCGTGTCTCTCGGATTTTTGAAATTCCACTCACAGAAGCGGTAAAATTAAGTTTTATGAAAAAATCATTTTTTTTAACTACCACTTAGTGGTTTCACTATTCATCAAAAAATGAACATTTCCAGAAAAATACCAAAAATTAGGCCTAAGATATATTTGATATTATGAAATAAAAAATTATGTCTATTTTACCAAATTCAAAACATATCAGTTTCATTAATTAATTTAAAAATTAATTCCCGTCGTCAAAACAAATAGCGTGTTCTTAAGAGATAATAACTATCAAAAGATTGACACTTGTTTATGTCTGGTTTAAATGTAGAATTACACCCAATGACCAAAATTGTATTAAATTGTAAAAATATATTCTAAATATACTTTAAAACCACTCAAATTAATAATTTATTACTATTAATTATTTCGATTAAAAAGGTTGCTTTTAATTAAAATTTAGTAATTTCACTATTCATCAGAAAATGAAAGTTATCTGAAATGTACCAAAATTTCACCCTAAGCTAATTTCGATATTCCGAATCCAAAAATGAAGTCCATTTTGAAAAATAAAATTTACAAAATTTCAAAAATTGGTTATTACTATTCATAACGGCTAGTTTTAATAATATTTTAATAGCATATCATTGTTTAGTGAAACTCGGTATTGCGTACTACACACGCTATCGAGGAAGGTCGTGATTGCGTGTAATGCATGGCAAGTCAAGGATGCATGTTGTGCAAGCTTCTTTTGGTGTAGCGTACAACACAAGATATTAATTAAATTAAAAAGAATATTTTTCATAAAATCTCAGGGTGTTACATTCTACCCCCCTTAAAATGAATTTCTCCCTCGAAATTCGTCGGGGTTATAAATGGGTTACTACTTGAAAGTTTGTTTAATAGAAACCCACATCGTAAAAAGGAATACCAAAACCAATCTTTAAAAACAAAAGTATAAAACGTAACGGTTACCCAAATAAACTAATCACTGGGTTTCCACATAGGTGAAAATATGGATATGGAAGAGAAATCTAACCATCATGTTCTGATGGAGAGTGGTAGAGAACATGGCTATGGAAAATCCAGCAATCACAAAGCCATAAATTTGTGACGATCTAAGGTACCATCTAATTCATCAGATATAAGGGAACTAGGACAACATTTTTGGTTTTCAAGATCATTTCCCTAATGTTGATGAATTAAAAGAAATACTTGCATGATTTTGGTACAATCTCACTGTTGTTCGTGAATTGAACAATTTACACTTCATCCCTTAAAGAAATGAAGTTGAATTTGTTTTTCGTGATGTGTTAGCAGATCATTTGATAGAATAATGGGTCATTCCATCTCTTTCAAACAAAAGGTTAGAAAAAGTTATAAGTCCATCTTATGGTTAGATTAATCGTATATGGTTCCAAAAATGAACTTATACTTCATATATCATACAGCTTAATAAAATAAAACTAGTTTCTACTAAACAGGGACTTCCTGTAGGCCAGTGGTAGGCGATAAAGGTCAGTTGCACTTCTGTTGTGGGTTCAATTCCCACAGCCTTGTCCGACGCGATGGGCTATCGCCCGTCCTGCAGGTTGTCCTATTTCTAAAGCTATATTACTATAACATCCCATCAAAAATATCAAAAAAGTTTTATCCTTAAACAATACTAACTTATGTCCAACATAATCCATTCCAATATTTAGGCTTATATAAAATACTTCGGTCCAATCTCATAGTATAAAGAAATGATTACTTGAAATATCTTTAACCAAGCATATGAATACCATCATTTATCCCCCATATATCTTGTTGGTCACATTCCAATCATGTGAATACCTTAATCATGTATTCTCTTGAAATATGAATACCCATTAAACCTTAGTGAAAACATGAATGCTATAAAAAGCTAACTCTTTCCACATACCAAAATCCAAAAATTCTATATACTCAAACCATGATATAACCTTCTCCTTATATCAGTCATGAGCTCATGAATACTATCAAACATTTAATTTTCTCCTTATCCCTTCATTATGCGCATATCATCTACATTCCAAAAATATCTGAATAACCTTTCATGGATACTGGTACCATTAATCATACACTTTCAAAACTCAAGGAAAGACAACAGTGTAACAATCCTTAGATGTCTATTTATTCCATAGTACCATTAACTATACAACATTACTCTCGATAAACATACAATCATTCTACTACCTTCTAAAACAACTGACTGAGCTTCAACACTTCTTTCATCTCACATATCATTTGTAGCCTCTTCATCATCATCAACATAAATACTACCCATACGGCCGTACTGATTCTCTTCATGAGACTTTCCCTTAGGTCATTGGTTTGCATAATGCCCGTACATTCCACATTTAAAACATTTAACCATTGTTGATGTCGTAGAAATACCATTATCCTAATCCCTGGTGTTAACTGAACCTTTTCCTTTGCACTTACTGTATTTGTGTCCTTCTTTTCCACACCCAAAGCATCTTCCAGTTCCTTTGAAACATTCTCCTTGATGCCTCTTCCCACATGATTTACATAGGGGAAATTGAACTTTCTTTCCTCTATGATCATCATGAAACTCTATCTTTCTCTTATTAGTCGAGCCAAGAAACTTACCAAATTTTACTTTATTGATCATATTATGAGATTTCTGATTCGGCATAATAATGATGTTTGGACTTCCAAATCCCATTTCATTTGGTTGCTCATGAAGAATAACATTCCATTGTCCATCATATCCTCCATTATCGTGAATCATCTTGTTTCCAGCCATTTTCTAAAACCCAAAAAGAATAGTGTGAGATGAAAAAATCATAATAAAGGGGGAGTAACTTCAATATCTAACATATTAGGTTAAATTCTAAGATCGTTACCATAGTTTTAGGACTATATCCTATACGTATACTTATCCTTAGGGACATCCCTAGACATACCTTAGAAATATCTCTAGGGATCTCACTAACGTTCTCACATCCTAGTTTCCAAAGGTTGACTAAACCTTTCCTCTGATACCAACTGTAGAGACCCGAAGCCTGACGTACATGGACATTACATTACTTTTGTGGAATACTTAGTACATAACAAAAACACACACACAAGGATCGTAATAGTTTAGTGTCTTTGGAAACTCGGAATATAATCTTCTAATCGTGGTGAAAGATCTTCAACATCTCCCATAAAGATCTTCTTCTTTTTTACCTAAAACCTTTCTTTATATCCTGGGGAAAAGAAAACATAAAAGGGTGAGCTCAAATTCTCAGTAAGGGTAAACAAAAGAAATATCAATCACATCATATTCATAAGAACATAACAATTTGGAAATCTTAACCTGCAAAAGAGAGCATAATTTCATAACATGGGATAAATCATAGTAGTGAAATGAAATCCCAATAATCATAAATTAAAACATGAAACCTTGTGGCATACACACATAATCATAGAGAATCATTTCTTATTAGTCAAGACTCATTGCCAAGACTATCTTAGTGGACAAAGTCCATTTCTGAACCAAGTCACCCTCGTTTCAGTCCTATTTCACTGAACCGGTATAACCTACCATTCCAGCCATGTCTATCTCATGAGATATAAAATCCTTACCCAATGTATTGGAGGGAGATATAGGTCCCAACCATATCATAATGAAACCATTCTTATGTGTGCCACAAAATCATAAATCATACATCATTGCATAACCCATGTAATAAAAATGAGAATCTTAAACATCGTGACATCATAAAACAATTCATATAAGATAAAGGAATTCATAAAAACAATCCCATAACAACATAATCAAATCAATTTAATAATAGGGATAAAAACAGAACCCTTTATTATCTTAGATGGAAAATAATTTTGATAAAACACTTGAACTCCATTCTTGAGGAAAATATCCTTTCTGCTTCAAAAACACTTTTCCTTTCTTAACATGTCGTACAATTCTAAACTAAAAGAATTTGATTAAAAATAAACTTGAAAACTTGTAAAGTAAGCTTCTTGGAAATAATTTTTTAAAAAATCCATTCATGTCGTATAAGTTAAAAAAACATTCTTCGTACTTTTTTCGGAAAAGTCAAAAAGTACCTCGTACGAAAAACGACAAAAGATTCCTTTCATATCCTTTACTAAAAACTCACCGAAGGGTAAAATTGGATTTAAAAAATTTTAGGTGGATGTAAATAATATTAAATATTGAGGAAACATGGATGTGGATGATAAAATACACCCCAGTAAATACTAAAGTATAAACAATCTCGGATAAAAATGAGATTGTGATATTTCCCTTACCTTAGGTCTGATTTGCTTCGTAAGTGTCTGAACCTCCTTTATAATGATTTAAATAATGTCATTGACTTATTACAGAATCATATTCATTGTTATGATGTCATATATGGTTCACTTATGACTTTATATTACCCGTTCTTTTGTAAATTCCATATTAAAGAGTGTTTTGGGTAAAATCGTTTCATTTGTCGTCCGTGTTTTGACTTGTAATTATTCATATGATTAATTAGATCATGATTAATTAATTTCAGAATATAAAACATGATTTATATATAACATATATTCATAAAATACATATATATAATAAATCAGTAAATGGAAAGAAATACACCGTTCATGGAGACGGTAGGCCGTACGTACGCATGAATGCTGTTTTCGTTTCCTTATTGAGTTGAGTGGAATTAAGTAGATGACATACATATATATACACATAAATCCAGTATCATTATTATGTCATATATTTCATGATTACTTATTATATATACTTTATAATCATTCATGAATGGTTAATAATTGAGAATGAATCTCATCGCGTCGTGGAGACGGTAGTCCGTACGTACGCACGAGCGATGATATCGTTCTCATGATTGTGGAATTTTATTGGAGTGTATGTATACTATTAAAGAATCAATATCACTTTACAATAATAATATATAGTTATTATTTACACCATTATACCCATCCAAGTAAGGTGGTGGTGGAAAATATATTACACCACGGCGTGGAGACGGTATTCCGTACGTACGCACGCGCGGTGATTTCCTTTTTCCGTAGGATGGATAGAAGGTTAATTAGAGTTGTTTTATATTTATAATAACATATCAGTATATAAGAAATACTTATGTTATTACTTTATCATGAAACAACTAAATAATAAGAAGTTTAATAAGAAAGAAATTGAAAAATATTGGTAATGGATATTACCTCTTTTTGACGCGCCTTTTCTTAACCTCCACTTAAAGAACTAAGGCTAGTCTTTGAAGAATAACAGGACCACTAGGATGATACTAGGGAAGTGGAGAAGAGATTTTGGCATGGGTTGGCCGAGCTTTAAGGCTCAAAGTGGTGTGAGGAAGAGAGGGATGAGGTGCCCTTTTATAAGGGAGGAGAGGGGCACCTTTGGAATAACTAAAAGTATTATTTTATTATAAAGTCAAGTTCGATTTTAAATAGCTCCAAATTGATTTATTTCGACGCTAAGGTGAGGATGGGTCGAAATCCTCTCATCCAAAAGAATTTAGACAAGTTTAGGTTCCTATTTTAACCTTATCATTTAGATTTAACATTAAGTTAAATAATTTTACTTTTACCGTGTCTTCTTGTGTTCTTACACTATAAGGTTAATAAACTAACTATAACAAGAAAAACTAACCCCAAGTTGTTTATTATTAAAATATATAACCTTATCTAAGTAATTTGGCCTAACCTTAGATTTTTAGGAATAAAATAACAATTAATAATATAATATTTATTTTAAAAACTATTTTATGTCAATTTTGACACTATTTAGTAATTGATTTTTGAGAAAATCATAACAGAATGATTAGTTTGAAAAAAGTTAATTAAATCAATATTAACATGTCATATTAACCTATAAAATTAGTGTAATTCATAAAAAGTCTCAAATTACATTTATTTTGGTATTTATAACATCAATTATGTCAATATTTCATTAATAAGATAATTACTTCATCATCATTGTGTCATAAATAAATTAAATTATTTAATGTCTAAAAATTACAAATAAAATACCATTATGTAGGAAATCTTGTTATCTTTCTAATGAGTATTTATAGTCGAATTTATCTTATGTATAACCCTATATTAAAAATGATTTACTTATTAAACGTTGATTTTAACTATTTTAACCCTTCTTTAAATAAATTAATAATAAATGTCCTAATCTAATCCAAGTGGGCCTAAATGATCATATTTTATTCCTAAGGTTGTTTTCGGTCGAATTACACTTATCCAATAGAATTAGGACATGTTTTAGGGTAATAATAATAACATTTTTACCCTTAATTACCCTATTTACTTTTAACTGTGGTAAAAAAAATAAAAAGTTACTATTCACCAAAAATTATTTTCATCTCATTGAACCACATTTTACTTACTAACATCAACCGTGTCTCTCGGATTTTTGAAATTCCACTCACAGAAGCGGTAAAATTACGTTTTATGAAAAATTCATTTTTTTTAACTACCACTTAGTGGTTTCACTATTCATCAAAAAATGAAAGTTTCCAGAAAAATACCAAAAATTAGGCCTAAGATATATTTGATATTAAGAACTCAAAAATGATGTCTATTTTACCAAATTCAAAACATATTAGTTTCATTAATTAATTTAAAAATTAATTCCCGTCGTCAAAACAAATAGCGTGTTCTTAAGAGATAATAACTATCAAAAGATTGACACTTGTTTATGTCTGGTTTAAATGTAGAATTACATCCAATGACCAACATTGTATTAAATTTTAAAAATATATTCTAAATATACTTTAAAACCACTCAAATTAATAATTTATCACTATTAATTATTTCGATTAAAAAGGTTGTTTTTAATTAAATTTTAGTAATTTCACTATTCATCAGAAAATGAAAGTTATCCGAAATGTACCAAAATTTCACCCTAAGCTAATTTCGATATTCCGAATCCAAAAATGAAGTCCATTTTGAAAAAAAAAATTACAAAATTTCAAAAATTGGTTATTACTATTTATAACGGCTAGTTTTAATAATATTTTAATAGCATATCATTGTTTAGTGAAACTCGGTATTGCGTACTACACACGCTATCGAGGAAGGTCGTGATTGCATGTAATGCATGGCAAGTCAAGGATGCGTGTTGTGCAATCTTCTTTTGGTGTAGCGTACAACAAAAGATATTAATGAAATTAAAAAGAATATTTTTCATAAAATCTCGGGGTGTTACATAGATTCATGTCTACAAAGAGTTTCGTTATCCACCACTCATCGTAAGAATCCTGCACTGCCTCTATCTACATCTTCCAGCTCAAATCATTGACAGCTATGTTTCCCTTTCTTGGTGTATAAGATAAATTTAATTAGAAAGACTATAGATACTCGAACCACCTACTCTACTGAAGGTTCAAGTCCCACTGAGAAAAGATGTATCTGAGGTTATTGTGGTTTGTGTATACCACAAAACTATCACCCATGAGATAATGCCTCCAGCATCTTAGGAAATATACCACCACTATTAATTCCAAATCATAAGTAGGATAATTACTATCATGCGGTCTTAGATGTCTCAAGCCATAAGAAACCACTCGAACCTCCTACATCAGAACTTCTCTAAGTGCAACTCTAGATGTGTCATAGTACAAGGTATAAGATTTACTCATCACAGGTAAGGTGAGTATAGGTTTTGAGTTTGTCCTACCTTTACACTCTTGAAAATCTCTATCACAATCATATGACCAATCAAACTTCACTCCCTTCTTGGTCATTCCTAACATTGGTGCTTCTAGAAAAGATAATTCCTAGATAAAGCATCAATAATAACCTGATAAACATATAAATCTATGAATTTTAAAGATATTTTTTGGTTGATCCCAAGATACCATAGCTACAACCACCTCTAGGGGCACTAACACTCCTTCCTCTAAGATGACATGGCCCAGGAAGTGCACTTTATTAATCCAAAAACTACATTTGGTTAGCATAGAGTAAAGAAGATTCCCTCTCAATATACTCAAGAGGATGTCAAGATGTTGGGCATGATTGTCTACTGACTGGGAATACACTAAGATATTATTTACAAAAAACACCAAAAACTATTCCAGATAAGGATGAAAGATCTGACTCATCAAGTCCATGAATATCACCACTGTGTTAGCCAAGCCAAACAGCATCACTATAAACTCATACAAGCTATACCATCTCCTAAAATAATTCTGAGGTATATATTTTGGTCTCACCCTCAACTGATGGTATCCTAATCTCAAATAGATCTTAGATAATATCTTTTCACCTCTTATCTGATTGAAGAGATCATCGATATACAGAAGTGGATATTGGTTCTTGACTGTTACCTGGATCTATCTCTGATAATCCACATATAAGAACAAAGTCCCATAATCCTTCTTGGTGAAGAGAACTAGAGAAACCCAAAGAGATATACTAGGCCATATGAAACCCTTTTTTATAGATCCTTTAATTGAACCTTCCACTCACAAATCTCTACTGGTGTTATTCTATAAGGTGGGATAGAAACTGGATCTGCTCCTAGAACTAACTCAATCATAAACTCAATCCCTCGCTCAGGAGGTAATCCATATAACTCATCAGGAAAGACATCCTAAAAATGGTCTACCACAGGATGAAAAGAATACTGCTGAATTCCACCATTATCTAGAGAAAGATTAGCTATCTAAGCCATGAGATAATCCAATCTATATTGAATTGGTCTTGTACATCCAACCTGAAGATCCCACTCACCCTAGTGAAAATAGTTTCTTCCTTCTAAAGATATAAAAGAAACTCTCATTAGATAACAGTCGATATGAACCTGGTATATAATTATCCAATCCATACCAATAACACAATTTAATCATTCCATTTACATCACAAACAATTCCAAAAAGAAACAATAACGACCAATCTCAAAGGAACACACCTTGTAATGTTTGATATTATCTAACCACACTCCCAATAGTGTATCGATGGTCAAAACACCATCCAAGATTAAAAAATCCATGCCCAAAACATTTACTAAAAAATAGATAAAAAGGAATGTGATTCTCCTATATCAAAAAAAATACAAGCAAAGGTAGATGATACAAGAATAATACCTCAGATGGTAGAAATTATGCCATCTGAAATAGCTACAGTAGTCTGCATAACATGAATCTAACTAGACCCTCTGCCCTGGTCTCTAGTATGACACCCCTAAGCTATACCCTCTGTCTAGTACTATCATTCCTACACTAGGGTATTATGTCCCCTGCCTTTTCCAGAACATCTTGTGAAAATCCAGCTACCTATCTACTAAGGAGTAGCTGATTCCTTCCCAAACTCTGGTACCTATCCAATTCCCATATCACTGCTCTACTATCACATTACCCTAAAAAACCTCTATAGGTGGACCATTCTACCACAAGCATGACACTCTAATTTGGGGTTTGAACATTGAGTACATTTGTGTACCATATTTTCAAACTGATTGCACTGTAATGGAACAAAATATTGGGATGGACACCCCACTACCCCGACTACTCTACCCACTGTTTCTCTATAAAAAACTATCATAACAACACTTATTTCAAATAGAATAAGATTTCATAGTTTTCCCTATTGAAACAACTTGGCTGCTTCCTGAGGCCTCTCTCAGATTACCTTCCATGATGGGTGTATGGTTTCTCACATTCTCAAAACTAATCAGATGAAACATGTTCGCCTACAACCTGATCTCACAGTAAAGACTATCATAAAAATGTCTCACCCTAGATATCTCATTAGCTTCCAAAAATGGTGAAAAGAATTATAGGTTAGTGAAACGTTTAGTGTAGTCAATCACTGACATTCCCTCCTATGTCAGGTGCATGAACTGACGAGCCTTCTCATCCCTCAATGTCTCAGGATAGAAATGGATTAGGAACTTTATCTCAAAGTCCTTATAATATAACTCCTCTTATTATCCTTTATTCTCTAGAATATCCCACCAATGCTTGACTGGTCCATGAAGCATATATACTATATGCTTAACCCTTCTATTTTTGGGTGTCTCAAGATTCTTAAAGATCTTATGGACGGACTTGATCCAAAACTCGGTTTTCTAGGGGGCTCCCTCCCCAGTGAACATAGGTGGATGCTACAGCTGGAACTCTCTCGTTATCTCAGACATCAAAGGAACAATACGAACAATATCTCTTTCCATGGATCTCATGATCCTTAAGAATCTTTTGTGAAGCTGAACATCCATATGATCCTCAAGAACTATAGGAAGCTCTGGTTCAGCTGTGTTTGGAGCATGTTGATTTTCACTCGCCTAACACTCAACTCAAAGATGACGAGGAAGAATTTTATCTACAATACAAACACACTCCTTAGAACACTAGCTATAACAACAAGGTCAACCTCAACATATGAAAACAATAGAGAACCAGTACTCCTTGTCTCTCTAAACATGGATTACAAGTGTTTTAACATGACATATTAGTTCATTTGATTCCATTTCTCATATATAATAGGTATCTTATATCACTATTCAAATAGACAAGTATATATCACATGCAATAAATATGTCCCTATCATGAAAAATTCATGTTAATGTATATCCCTATGTGTCTATCATGATGCATGAATACACATCTCTCAAAATATCGAACCAAGAGTATAAATCTAAATAACCAATAACAGCATAAAATGATAACACCACACAGTATGAGAATCACCAAAGGTGAAATAACATCAACTATAACAAGTGAATAACATAAAAAACAGTCCATCACTAGGAACTCAGATTTTCCCTTGTACATGGGTTAGCTACTCACATTAACTAGATCATTACCAAGTATCAACACATCCTAGTCTTATTTCTAACATTCCTAAATAGAAAAGAGATATAAAATAAAATATGATTCTCTGATACCACTTTGTAATATCCCTTATTCCGACACTCTCTCGCATGGCTGAAACGGGTTGGTTATAAGACCTCAAGTGTGTCTCCCTATATACCAGAGACTACCGACTAGCAGTAGGGATGTGATGAGTATAGTGGGGATACTATACCCCCTAGTTACATAGTTACAACAAAAAAAATAATCCAATAATAAATAAATATCTGAGTAGAAAAAATAATGGAAACAACCCAATACAATAGAAACCAAATATAAAATCCAACTGAGTAATCCAATAAATAACAAAGGAATAATGTAATGTCATACTAAAATGAAAATAAATGTCATGATAGAAGTAATACAAATAAAATACTAGCAGACTCAAATAAAGACTCAAAATTCCCTGTTCTCAAAACCTGTGGTGGTCTCGTCTCAAAGCACCAGCCCATATAATAAACAATTATCAACAGTAAGTTATCTTTCCCTTATTTAAACCTACATCTATGTAATCTGCTTAGGTACCAACAGTGGGCTGAATAAGGTGCGAGTATAACTCAATAATTCAACACCAATGTGTCCAAACATAACCAGTATGATAATAAGTGCATGAAATAATTCAGTAAACAAGTGTATTAACTAATTAAACAATTCAATTAATACCACAACAACCTACTTTGGCACCATGATGGAATATCTCTGAGCATTTCTCCTAACCATGCCAACCATAACCATATAACCATGGTAAATTATAACCTAATTTAGCTCTATATCGAAATATCTCTAAACAAGTCTTACAACCATGCCAACCATAACAATATAAATATGGTATAAATCACACAAATCTAGGTCAAACTTTCTATTTAAGCATTTCAGCAATAAATCAGGGTCTATCACAATATTAAGAATTTTCATCATGTGTTAGGGCTAAGCCCGGTATATAAGCATTTTAGCATGTGTTACTGGGCATATCCTGCTATGTATTCATTACAACATTTATCAGGGCATGGCCTGTTATATAAATGCTTCAGTATGTCTCAAGGAATATCCCAGTATATAACAATTTTAGCATGTAAACTGGTCCAATGCCCTATATAATCATTACGACATTTATTAGGTCATAGCTTGGTATATAGTCATTTCATAATGTCTCAGGGAATAGCTTGGTATATAATCATTTTAGCATATAAAATGGACCAATAACCTATATAAGAATTACAACATATAAAATCACAACACATGTCATAGCAATAAGGATATCACAGCATCACATCATAAGGATCAATGATTAATTATGAAAATTACTATTTTCATTCAATTTCATATTTCATTTACCATTTGTTCATAAACCAATAACATTCCAGTCATTTCAATAATCATGCCAAGACAAGGTGAATTTCCTTCAAGAAAACACCCAAATCCCATGTCATGATAAACACACTTTAATCCATTAATAAATTCATTTGTAAACATGGGTTTTCTCACCCAAATGGTAGCCATAATCTAGGTCAATAACAAATTTATCTAAAGGGATTTCAAGAATAAATACAATTTTTCATTCAATTAATTTTGGCCCACATTGTGTTGGCATGATTTCAATACTTCGCATACTTTTTAATTAATCAGACCATAGGGTTAAGGTTTAGACCCCCTACCTTTAACTGATGATCAAACAATGCTTCCAGTAGAATTTATCAATAATAATGAAGGTGCATATGATCGCAAGACAAATCCTATACCAAAACCGATCAAGATCAAAATCAATAACGAACAATGTCAAGATATTACACTGAAATGGCTAGAGATCAAAGGGAGAAAATGGAAAACCTAAAAAAACCACTTACTAAGGATCATATGCGTGATCGGGATGTCTAAAATCAAGAGAGGCACTCCAAATTCTCCTAGAAACTGCCCTAGGGTCAAGAGAGGAAAGATTCATTTGAGAATGAGAAAATATCAAATGCACAACACACTTATAACTTCTTCTCATGATAAATACACAATTTATAATTCATTTACACATCGTGTATTCATGTTAAAAGGGATATGCTAAAAAACACGTTGCCTCGAGTGATTTTTAACACTGTTAGAACATTACATGATGTGTAATGTCTACACGGAATTTATTCATCTCATTTCATGAACCAATATCATGTCTTGTGCTTGGAAATGTTACATATCATATAACTCCATTACACAGTGTGTAATTGCTCTATATATAGCCTTCAACCTGTTTCTCATGGAAAGAAGTTGAACCACCTCTAAATCCATCCAAATCATGGAAAACCATCATAAACTCATTTAACACATTTATATTTGGACTCCATTAATCTAAACCACATACATCTCCAAAATTTAAGTCATTTTCCCCAAAAAATGTTCTCCATTTTTTAATAACACTTGGCCTCCAAGGATCAAACAAAAAACTCAAAGAGGGAAGTACCTAGAAAAAGACAAGATCGTACATATATATTATCCATTTTTCAATTAATATTATGAATTAATATTATTTCATGGTATATAAATTTTCATTTCAAGTTAATTCCTTTAATGGTTTTAGATTGAAGAGTTACCCAAGTGATAAAAATTTATGTTACAATCACACTTTTTACTAGGAATTGTCTAAGCATAAATTTCTGGTGAGTAAATTATATGATATCTCTCTAAAATTCATTATGTTTTATTTTAATTTGGTTTTTTTTTTGTGGTTTTCAAGTATTATCTACATTTTTACCTTTTTTAGGACTTAACACAGTCAAGAAAAAAAAATTAATAAATTTCGACCTTATTTCCTTTTTGGTCAAAAAAAAATTTCTTCCATATACATATTTTCTAATATTTTTTCAAGATTTTTTTTACTATTATTAAATGATTTTTTTAAAATTCATTTTTAACTATATTTTATGTTCATTAAAAAGGTTTTAAAGTAATTTTCTTATCATTTTCCAAAAAAAATGTACTTTTTACTTTTTACCAAAAATGTAAAAGGAATATTTGTTTTAGTGTTTACTGAATAAATAGTTTTTCTCACCATCATGAATATACTCTAATTTTTAGATTAATTTATAATATTTCATATTTATTTTTGAGGAAAATATTTTTTCTACTATTATTGATTTTTTAGAAAAATGTATTTCTTTTTTAAAGTATGAAAACTATTTTTAGAAGTAATTTATAACTTCATATTTATACAAATTTACAAATGTTTTAAGGAAATTAGTTTTAAAAGTTTCACTTCCATTATATTTTATGTTTTCTAAAATAAATTACTTTAATAAAAAATAGATATTTCTAATTAATTTATGGTCTTATTTCATCTCTTACAGGTTCAAGGTTTTGTGGTCATTGACTTTCCCATGATCATTCACTTTCTTATGATCATTTCTCTAATATGATCCATAATTATTTTTATTGTCTAAATCATAAATCATTTATATATATGGTGTAAGTTAAAGAAAATTACAATGAAATTTATTTGATTAACTAGGGAATTATTTTTATTCTGTATTCTTGATTTAATATGGATATGTTTTGATTGATAAGGCATAATGATTATGTATTTTAGTGATCATTCAATATATGAGGAATGCATTGGAAACATTTAATTAAGGGGCGGGGTTTGGTAATAAATATACCCTCTATTAATTGAGAGTCTCATGATATGAAATATTATGGCATGATATATAGAAAAAAGTTGTAAGATCATGTCATAAAAGTCGGGCATCTTATGTATACCTACCCATTAATGAAAGTAAATTGGAACTATGACTTGGTGGTTAAATTCATGATGTATTGGCATAAGACCTTGATATTAAGATCATTAATGTATGGAATTATGTGTTTCCTCTACTGGGAATTCAATTATTACTTTCCATATGATTACTTTCATCCTTGGTCATAATTCTTTATCAAGTTATTGATTAAATTTCACATGTATTGATTATTCACACTACCATATTTGTATGCCTTATTTACTCATGATAGCTACCACTATATGTAATACTTATTGATCATTTTATCTCATCCTTTATTTTTTTCCATTTACCCAGGTTATGAAGAATGATGTTAAATGAATTATTTTTAGAAAAGTTTCAGGTGTGAATAATTTTATGAGAGATTTTAAAGACTTATTGTGGAATAAGGAAATATGGATATGGTGGGAAAAATGACCACATAAAGATATGGGTATTATTATGTAATAGTTATCCTAATTCTCTAAAACTATAAACCTAAAAGTTTTGTGGTTATGTATGTGATCCAATATTTTTGTTTGATATTGTAAGTTTTGGGTTGTTAAAATTGGGTCATGTTTATCGGTATGAAAATATTAAAATGTAAAGATTATTTTTTTATCACCGGATCTGAGAGTATGGGATTAGGGTTATTATACTAGAATACTGGATTAAAATTATCATGTAAATATTTAGATTAAATATTCATTAAATGGTTACCATTGATTCATCCCCCCCAGTGGTCTACACATTCCTCGGAACTCTAAGTGGTATTGAAGTGAAGGTCCCCCTATAAGATCCTTATTACTTATCATTAATAATATTAACTCAGTCAATAGTGTAGGTATTCCCACCTTCAATGAAAAAAATATCATGGATAGAAAAATAGAATGATAATCTATCTTTTATTTCAGGGCTTAAAACTAATTGATGAATCTATGATAGGTTTTATACCTTTATAAAAATATGCTCCTATGATATTTGATGACAAAAGGAATCTTGAGGTTGATTGAAAATCATAGAATATCATTCTTATGTCCTTGTCAAAAAAATTCTATATGAAGGATATGGATCCCAAAATAGCTAATGAAACTTGGTATAAACTAGAAAGCGTCTTCAAGGGAAATATAAATATAAAGGAAGTAAAGCACTAAATTTAGAGAACAAAGTTTGAAGATATAAAGATAGGTAAAGATGAAACTATTGATGATTAATTCACCAAATTAAATGAAATCATCAACATCATAGTATTTTAGGATGTCTTGGAAGATTCATCTATTGTAAAAAATTTGATGAGGAACTTTTCATATAGGTTTGATCCTAAAATATCTATTTTAGAAGATAAAGATGATTTATCCCTTGATAAATTACATAACTTTTTTGTTGCATATAAAATGAGGAAATCTCCTATATTGAAAATTAATATTAAGAAATAGATAGCCTTTGAAGTATTGAGGAAGCTAAAAATTCAAGAATCTGAACATGGGTTAATGGGCCTTAGTGAATCAGAGGATAAGGAATATGATACTGAAGTGAATAATATAATTATGTCTCTTATATCTAAAAATTACCAAAAAGGGTTGAGTAAAGTACAAAGTAAAACTCCCACTTAAATTTTTTGAGTGTGGAGGCATATGAAATTTTGTAATGAACTATCCAAAGAAGAAATATGGAGAATTTGATTATGATTATTCTAAAGAAAAAACTCAAAATAAAAAGTGGGGTAAAACATCTAATGAAATTAAAAAATCCACCAGAGGTAAGAAAAATTTCACCATAAGAAATAAAAGAAGTATGTTGAGTAAAAGGAAAGATTATGACTCCATTAAAAATAGTTCATTATAAGATAAAAGTATATATAAGTGTAGAACCTTTATGGCTCATGTTGAAACAAAATAAGATATTTCAAATTGTGAAGAAGTAGAAAGTGAATAAATCTGTAGGTAATATCAACTAAAATCAAAACTTGTGGCATGTATTGAGAAAAACACAAAACTCAAGAAAGAAGATAGAATATTGAAGAAGTAAATTGAGAATAATAATGAAGTAAAAAAATAATTTCTCAAAAATATAGATGCATACAGAAAAGAAATTAATAATCTCAAGATGAAAGTTGAGGAACACAAAAAAATGGTGAAATATCTTGATGAAAAACTTTTTTCTAAGGAAGATAATATATTTAAGACATAATAAATATGCCTCTAGGATGAAAATACATTGAAAAAAATTAAATTATATCTCAATAAAGCTTTTTAGATAAAGGATGAAACATATCATGATGTTGTAATAACTCATCCCAAGAATCAAGTGAAATCTACTCCCACTAAACTCAAAATTTCATCTGATTGTACTAACCATACAAGTGTAAGAATCAACAATATGATATCTTGTATTGAGAAATTATTTGAGAAACACATCACATCAAAGGAATTTAAAATTAACTACCAAAATAATGATTCCCCACACTAAGGGAAATCAGCTACTGTAGAGTGTGATGAATCTCAGTAAACTTATCCTAGGGAAAAACCATAGTTTTATAAAATATTAAGGTTTAATAGTTATTATTGGTGTTGTGTTATATACAGGTGTAAGGCATATAATTATTATCACAACATGTCCCTCCCTAATAGTAGGCATGAACTAAGGGGGAGTAATAGTGGAAGAAAATAAATCTCTAAAGTTGTAAGAAGAAACAAAAGAAAATTCATCATAAGTTAAAAATCTCTCAAGTAAAAACTAATTTTACTGTTTGAAGTAAATTCATGGGTGGTGTGACCAACCAAGTCACTATGTTGAATATTTCATAACAATAATTTCATGACAAATTCCTTATACTAGAAAAGAAATGTAAGATAGGAAAATGAAAATTGAAGACAAACCTTTTGTTATTATGACTACCCTAAAAGTTTGAAAATGGAATCAATCATGGATTTTTTATAGTGGATGTTCCTCAAATATGATAGTTAATGTGAAAATTTTAAAAAATATTAAAGAACATGAGGGTGGAGTAGTCACTTTTGGAAACAATGGTTCCTTAAAAATAAAAGGAATCAATACAACCCAGATTGAATCTCAAAATATGTGGTCAAAGGAAGTTATGTTTATTGATGGGATTAAGAACAACTTACTAAATGTTAGAAAAATTTGTGATGATGGTAAGGAAGTTATCTTCAAAAAATGTTCTTGTATCATCTGATGTTTGAAAAATTAAAAAGTTGATACTAAGAGAGAGATAATCGGTATAAATCAATTTTTGATTAGAGATCTTAATAAGTCTTATTATTTAAGTTCTAAGGGTGAAAACAAGATGTGGCACCAGAGACTTTGGAATCTTGCTATAAAGGTATGAATACAGTTTCAAAGAAATATGATTTAAAAGACTTACCTTAACTAAAGAGGAAAGAATATTTTGTTTATACTACATACCTGAAAGGAGGGAAGGTTAGTATAACACATAAGAAAGTTGAAATTCAATCCATCATACCTCTTGAGATCATATACTATGATCTATGTGATTCAAGGATACATCAATCACCAAAGGGTGTTTTTTTACTTTATTACTTTCATTATTGATTTCACTTGAATGATCAGCGTAATGTTTAGGAAATATAAATCAGAGGCTATAGAATTGTTTAGAAATTTAAAAAGGGAAGTTAATAAAGAACTGGGTGTATATATATTGAATCCAAGGGAAGATAATGTAAAGGATTACACAAGTGAATCTTTTGAGTCTTATATGAAGAAACATAAAATTAAACACCAATATAGTTCTCCCTATACTCCTCAACAAAATAGAATAATAGAAAGGAAAGAAATAAGTTTAGTTGAAATGGGAAGAAGAATGCTCGCTGAATATAAACTTTCAAAATTATTCGGGTGAGAAGTTGTAAGTACAGTTGTGCATATTCATAAAAGATGTTTACTTTGACCTAAATCAAAAATGACTCCCTATGAAATGTGGTATAAGAAAATGACTACAATGAAATACTTCATGGTTTTTGGGATTCATTGCTTAATAAATATAAAAATACGTATTTATGAAAGTTTTATGAAAAATTATAAGAAGTTATTTTCATGGGATATTCATCCAATGAAAAAAGTTACAAGTTCTAGAATAAAAGAATACATAAGTTGGTCGATTCATTTGATGTAAAATTCATTTAAAACTAGTACATCATAATAAAATTTGTTGAAGATGGTGAGGATGGTGTAATGAAATAAATAATTATTACTTCTAGAGAATTTAATGAAAAATAATCTGACTGTGAGCCTAATCTTGTATAGTCTAATTATTATTGTTCTAGTGATGAGGAAAATAAGACCGAAATAAAACCACAAAAAATTCAAACTTTATAAAAACAGGTTGAATGTGATAATATTATACGAAATCAAGAAGCACCATTTTAGAATAAATGGAAATTGAGGTTTAAAAATCAAACATCACTTATCTCTTAGGTGGAACTGCAATCCGTTTTGGAAGTAGTTGAGCATAAAGAATGGTTAAATGTGATGAATGAATATTTGGATCAAATTAAGAAAAATGAAACTTGGGATCTTTTTCCATGACCAAAAGGAAAAATTGTTATAGGAAAAAAGTGGGTGTTCAAAAATAAGCTCAATGAAAAAGGATAAATTTTGATAAATAAAGAGTAACTATTTTGAAAAGGTTATTTATAGGTGAAAGGTGTTGATTTTGAGGAAAAATTATCCATTGGTATGAGGCTTGAAACTGTTAGAATGTTTTTGGTTGTTTCTTCTCAGCAAAATTACAAATTGTATCATGTAGATATTAATTCATCATTATTAAATAGAAAAATTAAATAATAAGTTTATATTGAGTAACCTAGTGGTTTTATACTTGATAATGATGGAACCATGGTGTGTAAACTAGAGAAAGCTTTGTATAGATTGAAATAGAACCCTCACGCCTGGTATTCAAAACTTGATAGTTTCCTAAAGAAGTTGAACTTTTATAAAGGAAGATTTTATATCAACTTGTATATAAAATAAATGATCACAGGTTCCCTAATTTTCATTGTATACATTTACGATATATTTTTTGTAGGTGACAAGGATAAATCTTGCAAAGAATTTATAGAACAAATGAAAAAAAAATTGATATTTCAATGCTCGGAGAGATGAATTTATTTTTGGGGTTACAATTTCAACATAAAGGAATATACATATTCCTATTATAAGAAAAGTATGGAAAGTAATTACTAAAGAATTTTGGAATAACATATTTAAAGGAAGTTTCTACACTTATTTCTATTAGTATGAGACTAAGTAAAGATGAAGCTAGGTAAAGTGTGAATTAAAAGTATTTTTAAAAGTTGATTGGAATTTTAATCTATCTTATTTCTTCAAGAAAAAACATTTTATATGTTGTAAATTTGTGTGAAAGATATCATAGTGGTCTAAAGTAATCACACATGTTGGTAGAAAAGAGAATACTCAAGTGTGTTAAAGGAACATCAAATTATGGCATGATGTATAAATGAAGTAATGAGTTGTTCTTTCTTGGGTTCACTAATGTTTATTGGGTTGGATGTTTTAATTATTAAAAATCAACATTTGGTTGAACTTTCTTCTTGGGAGAATGATGTGTGAGATGACATAGTAAGAAACAAAGTTCTATTACTTTGAGTATAACAGAAGCAGACACTAGTTTAGAAAACATTTTTTATGGTGGTTATTTTTTATTTTTAATGTCGGATTTTGGCCAATGTTATTATAAGAGATGTTATAAATAGAGTTCTTTACATCGTTTATTTTACAACCGTCGTAAAAAATACAAATCCGAAGCATTTTTCACGTCGGTTGATAAAAACCCGATGTAGAAAACGCTTCGAAGGAGTGCTTTATTACATCGGTTATTTAATAACTGACGTGATATATACCCTTTCACGTCAGTTATTATATAACTGATGTCATAAATCACTCTTCTGAGGCGTTTATCACGTCGGTTATTTTTAAAAATGACGTGAAAAACTTGTCTGCCAAGTGGTTTTCAACGTCAGTTATATAATAACCGACGTAAAAACATATCTACGATGTTTGTTATTTTATAACCGATGTAAAAAAATATCCATTTCAATTTATTACTTCACTTATCAAATAACCGACGTAAAAACCATTTCCCATGAATTTATTACGTCGGTTTCCAAATAACCGACGTTATAACAAATAACAATTCATTTTTTACGTCGATTATGAAATAACCGACGTAAAAAACAATTTTTTTTTAAAATAAACCTGAACCACTGCAATGCCCAGCCAAATCACCTGAAGCAGAGCAAAATCTTACCAAAAACATACCAGAACAAACCAGAACCCCCCCCCCCCCACCACCACCACCACAACCACACCCCTGGACCCCCCCCCCCCCCCCACACACACACACCCCTGGACAGCCCCCCACCCCCTGGACAGCCCCCCACACCCCTGGACATCCCCACCACCCCTTGGACAGCCCCACACACCCCTGGACAACCCCCCCCCCCCACCCTCTTGTATACCCCCCCCCCCTGGACAGCACTCCCACACCCCTGTACAAACCTCCACACCCCTAAAATAGACCAAAAAGTTACCAAAAACAGACCAGAACCCCCTCACCCCACTGGACAGCCCCCACCACACCCTTGGACACCCCCACACCCTTAGACTTCCCCCCACCCCTTGGACAGCCCCCAACACCCCTGGACAACCCCCCCCCCCCCCCACACTCCTGGACACCCCCCACCCCCACACCCCTAGACTGCCCCCCCTCACCCCTGAGACTTCCCCCCACCCTTCTGGACACCCCCCACACCCCTGGACTGCCACCCCACCCCCTGGATATCCCCCCACACCCCTGGACAACCCCCCCCCCCCACCCCACCCTCCTGGATTCCCCCCCACACCCCTGGACCTCCCCCCACCCCCTGTACAACCCCCCACACCCCTGGATAACTCCCCCCACATCCTCCTGGACACCCCCCCCCCCCACACCCCTGGACTGCTCCCCCCCCCCACCCCCAGGACTGCCCCCACCCTCCTAGACACCCCCACACACCGCTGGACTGCCCCCCCCCCCACCCACCCCCTAGACAGCCCCCCACGCCCCGGGATAGCCCCCCACCCTCTTGGACACCCCCACACACCCCTGGACTGCCCCCACCCCCGGGACTACCCCCCACCCTCCTGGACACCCCCCCCCCCCCACACACACACACACCCCTGGACAGCCCCCACCCCCTGGACAGCCCCCCACACCCCTAGACATCCCCCCACACCCCTAGACAACCCCCCACCCCACCCCCCTGGACACCCCCCACACCCCTGGACTGCCCCCCACCCCACCCCCGGGACTTCCCCCCACCCTCCAGGACCCCCCCCCCCCCCCACACACACACACACATCCCCCAGAACTGCCCCCCCCCCACCCCCAGGACTTCCCCCACCCTCCAGGACACCCCTCCACACCCCTAGATGCCCCCCCACACCCCTGGATTTCCCACTCACCCCCCAGGACTTCCCCCCACCCTCCTGGACACCCCCCCCCCACACACACACACCCCTGGACTGCCCCCCCCCCCCCCACCCACCCCCAGGACTACCCCCCACTCTCCTAGACACCCCCCCCCCACACACACACACACACCCCAGGACTTCCCCCCCCCACCCCCTAGACAGCCCCCCACACCCCTGGACAACCCTCCCCCCCCCCACCCTCCTGGACACCCCCTCCCCACACACACACCCCTGGACTGCCCCCCCCCCCCACCCCCGGGACTTCCCCCCACCCTCCTAGACACCCCCCCCCCACACACACACACACACCCCCCTAGACTGCCCCCCCCCACCCCCTGGACAGCCCCCACACCCCTGGACAACCCCCCCCCCTCCCCACCACCCTTCTAGACCCCCTCCCCACCACCCTTCTAGACCCCCCCCCCCCCACACACCCTTGGACTGCCCCCCACCCCTGGGACTACCCCCCCCCCCCACACACACACACCCCTGGACTGCCCCCACCCACTGTACATCCCCCCATACCCCTAGACAACCCCCCCCCCCTCCCCACCACCCTTCTAGACGCCCCCCCCCCCACACCCTTGTACTCCCCCCCCCCCCCCACACCCATGGACTGCCCCCCACCCCCTGGACATCCCCCCACACCCCTGGACAACCCCCCCCCCCACACACACACCCCTAGACTACCCCCCCCCCACCCCCGGGACTTCCCCCCACCCTCCTGGACATCCCCCCACACCCCTGCACTGCCCCCCCCCCCCACCCCCTGGACAGCCCCCCACACCCTTGGACAACCCCCCCACCCACCCTCCTGGACACCCCCCACACCCCTGGACTACCCCCCCCCCACCCCCGGGACTGCCCCCACCCTCCTGGACACCCCCCCCACACACACACACACCCCTAGACTGCCCCCACCCCCTGGACAACCCCCCACACCCCTGGACAACCCCCCCCCCCACCCTCCTGGACACCCCCCCCCCCCCCCACACACACCCCTAGACTGTCCCCCCCCCCCACCCTCGGGACTGCCCCCCACACCCCTGGACATCCCCCCACTCGCCTAGACATCCCTCCCACCCTCCTGGACACCCTCCCACCTCACTGGACAGCCCCCACCACACCCGTGGACACCCCCCCACCTCACTGGACACCCCCCAGACCAAAACCCGACCAAAACCAGACCAACCCCCCCCCCCCACCCCACTAGACAGCCCCCACCACACCCCTGGACACCCCCACACCCCTGGACTGCCCCCCCCCCCACCCCCTGGACAGCCCCTGGACAACTGGTGTTGGGATAGGAGGTGCCACCATCCCTCGGGGGCACACCGCTATAAGGTACTCATCACTCCCACATACGAAGCTTGAGCTCTCAAAATGTTTCACGTGTGGGAGTGATGAGTACCTTCCAGCAGCATTCAGCCCCTCGAGGGATGGTGGTGCCTCCTCTCCCACCCCCCTGGACCCCCCCCCCCCCCCCATCCCCATGGACACCCTGGACCCCCCCCCCCCCACTGGACAGCCCTCCTACACCCCTGGAAACCCCCCTCACCCCACAGGACACCCCTGGACACCCCCTAGACAGCCCCTCACTCCCCTGGACAGCCCCTCCACCCTCCTGGAAATGCTTCCACCCCCTGGACTCCCCCCCCCCACTCTCATGGACACCCATGATACCCCCCACCCCACCAAACAGCCCTCCCACGCCCCTGGATACCGCCACCCCACCCCATTGAACACCCCCCCCCCCCCCCCCCCACACACACACACACACCCTTGGAACCCCTCCCCCAGACCAGAATCCATACCAAAAAAATCATCATAAGTAGAACAAAACAATAAGTAGAGAAAAATTAAATATTCACATATATAACATTCAAAACTTATAAGGTCAACTTAAAAAAACTAAATCCAACCTAAACGACTACCAAATACACAATTACAATGACAGTATTAAAAATTACATTTTACACTATAAACAACTAAAATTCAATCAAACCAGTAAAATAATTTGACCATTCCACTTGTAAGTGTTTGACGTCTTGAGCACTATAGGGTTGAGGGTCATCAAATAGCTACAAGTTAAAAGGATAGTAGTTAACGTGTATAATGAATAAATCAAATGAAATATTATGGAAAAGTTTAAAAGTAAATCTTATCGGGACAAAGTTCACAACTGTCCCAGTTGTTATTATTTCATACATAAATCTTAACATATAATATCCACATTCGATGATGCCTTGTTGTTCATGACAATTATGTTTGAATGAGTGTAAATTCAATATATTATTTTTATGTAATAAATCAAAAAGTACAAATTATAAATGGATATTTACCTTTACATTTACATATTTGATCTTCGCACTCCTTTTCTTTGTGTTTTTTCAAAATTAGACCCATCCCCTATTAGAAAATAATACGAATGGGATAAATTTAAAATTCATTATAATATATAAAACTATTGATAAATTGAAACTTACTTTTCCAACATTTTCTTAAAACTTTCACTACTGGAAAATGGACCTATACCCACGGTTTTGGAAAAAATCGTGGGTATAGGTCACCCTATCCCCATGGTTTTCAAAAACCGTGGGGATAGGCAGTTTTCCAGAACCTATACCCACGGTTTAAGAAAACCGTGGGTATAGGGTCTGGAAAACTGCCTATCCCCACGGTTTTCCCAAAACCTTGGGGATAGCCTTTGGTTAAAAACCTATACCCACGGTTTTGACAAACCGTGGGTATAGGTTTCCCGCGTTTGCGCGGGAAATTTTTTTTTTCCGCGGGAAAAATTTTTTTTTTGGCGGGAGTTCTATACCCACAGTTCTTCCCTATATACCCGTGGTTTAAATAAATATATTTAACAAAATATATATACTTATACGTAAAGTCAACATTGGGGCAGTGGTAAGGTGGTTTGTTAGCGGCGAAGAGGTCACGGGATCGAATCCGGACACCCGCTATTTTATAAAACCTATACCCACGGTTTGAAAACCGTGGGTATAGAGTATTGACATGGTGGCAAAAACCTATACCCACGGTTTGACCAAAACCGTGGGTATAGGTCAGGGACCTATACTGACGCCGTTCAGCCGCACAGTTCCCAGAACTGTGGGTATATCCTATACCCACGGTTTTGGGGGCTATACCCACGGTTTTGAACCGTGGGTATAGGTCTATTTTCCAGTAGTGTTTCCCACACATCACCATGGACAGAGCATATCCAATAAAGTTTCTTATCCCTTGGGAAAAAAACCTAACATCCAATGATCGTTGATAAAATAAAATTTAAGGTTAGTGGTCTTTTATGTTAAAATATAATGAACTCTTTGAGAGAGATGTGTTTCATACCTCTCACAAAAAGGCATCATCCAACATTGTGTGACTATATTATGTTCAAGTATTTCAGTAATATAAATCATTCTTTGTTCCTCATCCAATGCACATGCTTCAGGGGAAATCAAATGTGGGTCCATGAACCCATATACATCTGTCCTCTCATTCTTCTCACAAATTTTATAAAGATACCTAATACAAAACAGACATAAGTATACATTTTTAATAAATATAATGTAGGGAAAAGGTTTTAAGACTTACATGGAAAAAATTTGCACCATGTTGATGCCCAACTTATCTCCAGTAACAAGCTCCATGATATCAGTTTTCACAATCCCCATAGTTATTGCACGTCCACAAACATGAGATTCCATTGGAAAATCATAATGATCTGCCAACAAATTTGAATATCTTGACAATCTGTCAAAACTAATAGAATATGTATCTGATGTCATAGCCATTTGTCTTTCATATTGTCTATACATTATTTCTTTACCTTTGAAATATTCCTGTAAAAATAAATAGAAAAATATATTAGTTTTCAAATGATAAAACAACTTTAATAAAAAAAAATAAAATAGAAGATATAACATACATACCTCTATGGTAATGAGTCGAAGAAGTCTGGATGGTCAAATTAAAAAATGGCCAATATTATGTCCAACTGTCATCACTTCATCTATAGGTAATGGTACTCGAGCTGATCTATCTATAATATCTTGTACAGTGACCCTCTGATTCTATACCTCTAATTGTTGATGATGAATTGTATCTCCTATACAATATACCAACCCATATGCAACTATATAATGTTGAGGATCATCAACATACAACTCGTAATAAGTAGGAAGCTGTGGCGGAGGAGTAGGATAAAAAATGGGGTCCACAGGCTGAGGTGGGGGAGTGGGAGCTATTGGCAGAGGTGGAGGATAAATAATGGGGTCTGCAGGGGGAGGTGGAGGAGTGGGAAATGCAGCCTGAAATTGTCTTTGCATGTCTGCAAACATAGAATGTACCGACGCTCTAATCTTTTCCTCCATCGTTGCATTAATATTATGAACTTCAGCCTCCAAGGATTCTTTTCTTTTATAAACACCCTCATCATAAGTAGTTGAATAATGTGGAAACACTTTTCTTACTGATAAACCTTTCGGATATCCTTATACACGGCTGGGATGTTCGGGATTTTCCAATGCTGCAGATAAAATATCTTGCCTCCCAGCAGCTGTAAATACCCCATGTGAGCTATTCTCCTCAAGAGAATCCTGTATTAATTAATGGAACATTTCTATAATGATTGACATTATATGAAGAAAATAGTTAACTTAAATAAATAAAATAGATATCTTAAAATCCTCTCAGCTACGATTCTCGAATCTTCCGAAAGATATTTCCCTTTTTTTCCCATTTGAGCTCTCTTCCATTTTTCATGTCTAGATGGAGGGGATGGAGGGGATACCTCTCCAGATCTTGAAGACTCAGCTGTTAGTTTTTGTAATTTTTCTACCATCATTTTTTCTTCCAATAATGTATACCCTCCCCGAGATAAACTATGAGGGTATACATTTTTAGATTAGATCTCCTAATGATATTTCCTTGTTTGCTATAAATTAAGAATAATAAATCATTAAAAAACATTAATAAGATCATTTATATAAGAAAGCTTATAAAAGTTTACATTTCCCTTACCAAAAATGAATCTTTTCTTCTAATTTCAACAAACTGTCTCCAGGTGTCTTCATCTATGAAAGGATATATACAACATGGATTGTCATGACTCCTATGACCAAAAATGAAATCATATGTGAGGGTTGATTTTAAATCCCTCCATATCCTAGCATTCATCGATAATCATTTCTTCCTGACTCCTCTAGTGTCAGGAATATCAAATGTCATATGATAAAGAAGAGGTTAAAAATATTATAAATACTAGAAACATTTAAATAATAGGCAAACAATAGCAAAATATCTTACCAAAATCATCTCCCACAATTGAGAGATTATCGCTTTGTCCACACTTCTCCAGTCATTATACAAAATGATTACTTTTCTCTTACCCTGAGTTGATACAAAACTCTTAAAATCTTTTTCATTTAGACCTCTAGGAATATCATCCTCATCAAACTCAACAAGTATCCTCTAATCCTATGTATGGGAAAGTGATAATTTTGGTAAATGTGTGCACCCACGTTTACCAACTCTTGAGCTCTTTGTCATAATTGGAGCACATGAGGAAGATTGGGGAACATCAAGAGGAGCATGTGAATGTTCCTCCCTAGAGGTATGACCAATATGCTCATCTCCAGAATCATGTGGTTGATCAACTGATTGATCTATCATTATCCTTCAAATCAAAAAAAACAAACATTAGTTCACAAATATACAAATTCAAATATTTTAATACTATTGTAATCAGAAAATAGAAAATTGTACTAAGTTACATAGTAGTAAACATGGTTAATATGGTAAGCATGTTAAATAATGGTAAAGATGGTCAAGATGGTCAAGATGGTAAACATGGTAAACCTGGTAAACCTGGTAAACATAGTAAAGTAATTGTCACTGAACAAAAATAATAGATATATAATTTATGTAATGGTAAACATGATAAAGTAAACTAAACAAAATTAAAACAAACAAAAAATTATACTTATTTTGTTTTAATGCATGTTTTAATATAGAAAAAACTTACAATATCTAACATTGTATAAAAATAATAAATGTAAACAAGAAATAAAAAAATGTTACCTGTAATTTTAGGAATGTAAAAATGGTTTGTTTTCCCAAATTCCTTCATCATGATCATTCCTTATAGAACAAACCATGTATTAAACATGCTCATCATTATGTTCTGTTAATATTTCCATGGAAGTAGGGATATCACATAAATCAGCATCTTCATCAAGTTCATCCTCACCAACATATTGTTTTTTCCCTTGTAAAACAACAGCCCACTGCATATCTGATTGATCTACTACATAGAAGATTTTTTTTTCATGTGTTTCAATTATAAAAGAATCAGTTGTGTCTTCCAATCTATTCAGATTAACAACTGTCATTCCAAATTCATCGTGTCTGACACTGTTGTTACCGATAAACCATTTATAGTTAAAAACAGGAACTTTAATTTTAAAGTAATAAACCTTCCATATGTCTTCAATCACTCCATAATATTCACTTGATGTAGAAATTGGGTTTTTGTCCTTAGCACTCGAAAAATGCATTTCTTATGCAAACACCAATACACCACTATTCTGAACTGCACTTATGTTGTCCTGAGCTTTCATATGAAATGTATAGCCATTAATGTCATAACCAGACCATGTTATCACATCTAAACATGGAACACCCACTATCCATTTTAATGTCTCTGATACATCTGATCTACCAAGCAAGGTCTTTTTAAACCATGACAAAAATGTTTTGTTGTGCTCATTCAAAATCCACATTTCTTTCTTCTTTGGATGAAATTGTTTCAACTCATTAATATGCAATGTGATATACGATTGAGCATCAGCAATGTTATTCAAGATGTATGATTCTAACTTTTTCATCTATTCAGCTGACAACGATTTGACTTTCAAGCCATGAATCCCCTTTACCTCATTATTAACTCGTTCATGTAAAGATGGAGGCAAACCTATGTGATGCGTCGTAGCCAAGTATCTTGTACAAAACTCTGCAACCTCCTTAGAAATATACTTTTCAATAATGGAGGCTTTAGGTCGATATGGATTCTTAACATACCCCTTCAATATTTTCATATACCTTTCAAAAGGATACATCCAACGAAGATATACATGTCCACAAATCTTTATTTCTCGAACCAGATGAATCATTAAATTCACCATTATATCAAAAAAAGTTGGAGGAAAATACATTTCCAATTGAAAAAGTATACAAATTACATCCTTTTCCAAAATGTTCAAAGCATTCACATCAATCACCTTATTACAAATTGAATTGAAAAAATAACACAACTTCATTATATTCTTTCTAACACTGATGGGCAATATTCCATGCAATGCAGCTGGTAGAAGTTGTTGCATTATGACGTGACAATCATGAGATTTCATACCTATCAACTTCAAGTCCTTCAATGAGACAAAAAAATTTACATTTGAAGAATAACCTTGAGGCACTTTGATATCATGAAGACACTGAAAAAAGCTAATTTTCTCCCTCTTAGATAATGTATAACAAGCCGGGGGAATAAATGTTCATCTTTCATTAGGAGTGGGATCTAACTCCAAATGTATTCCCATTGATAGCAAGTCTAATCTTGCATTCAAACCATATTTTTTCTTTCCTTTAATATCTAACAATGTTCCAATCAAACTATCACATATATTCTTCTCCACGTGCATGACATCAATATTATGTTTAACTTTATGATATCTCCAATATGGTAGCTCAAAAAATATTGACCTTTTCATCCAAATATTTCTATAATTACCAGATTTCTGTGTCTTTCCCAATGTCACATCAAGGTTTTTCACCCTCTCAAAATACAGATCAGGGGATAAAGGTTTTGGAGCAATATAAAATTCTTGTGAGCCATTGAATTCCTTTTTTAGTCTTCTATAATAGTGATCCATAAACAAAAACTTTTGATGACCCATGTACACTGCTTTACTCCCATGATGCAATTGACAATATGACGTCTGTTGTTCTCAAATTGGACATGCTTTATTCCCTTTAACACTATATCCAGACAAATTTCCATATTCTTGGAATTCATTTATAGTGAAAAAAAGCACTGCTTTCAGTTGAAAATATTCCATTTTATAAGAATCATACACCCTAATACCATCCTCCCATAAAAGTTTCAAATCATCAATCAACGGTGACAAGAAAACATCAATATCATTGTCGGTTTTCTTCGGACCAGAGATCATTATACTCAACATGACATATTTTCACTTCATACAAACTTCAGGAGAGATGTTTTAAATTACCAATAAAATAGGCCATGAACTATGTGTGCTACTGAGGGTTCGGTATGGATTCATTCCATCTGTGCACAACCCTAGTCTGAGATTTCTAATTTCATTTCCAAATATAGGATACTGCTCATCAATTTTCTTCCATTGTGAACAATCAGCTGGATGACGTATTTTTCCATCACATAACTGCTCATCAGCATGCCATCTTAACCTTTTTGCATCATGTGAATTGGAAAATAAATGTTTGAAATGATGAATTATATGAAGATACCAAAATACCTTTGAAGGGATCTTTGTAATATCTACATCAGCCTGTGATTTTTCTTTCACCTTATACCATGATGTCCTACATTTAGGACACTCTGAAAGAAATTCATATTCCTTCCTATATATCATACAGTCATTCAGATAGGCATGTATTTTCTTGTATCCCAATCCCATCGGGCATAATATTTTCTTGGCCTTATAATGTGAATCTGGAAGATCATTATCTGTTGGAAGAATGTATTTCATCAATTGTAGTAGCTCTGTAAAACTTATGTCACTCCATCCATGTTTTTCCTTCAGGTTAATCAATATTAACACCGCCGACAAAACCGTAAAATCTGTAAAACCAGGATATAATGGTTTTTCAGCATCACCATATAGACGTGAAACTATCGGTTCTATCTCAATTTGTTCTGATACAATATTGTGAATCATTTCTTCAATTCCATCAGAGTCACTATCTTGTGAATCATCATCATTAGTGACATTTCGTCTAGTTTCACTTTGCTAAATCCAAGGGCTATAACTCAGATTAAAACCATGACAAATCAGATGATATTTTATCTCTCTACTTTTCAACTTCTTCATATTCAAACATTTCAGGCATGGACAGAAAAAAATGTCACTACTTGGAACATTTTGTTTAGAAAATTCCAAAAGGGCATCAACACCTTCCTCATATTCATTTCTCATTCGATGTGTCGTAATCCAACTTCGAATCATTATTACCTATAAGAAATATCAAAATTATACATCTTTTTAAGATAATACAAATATATGTTTATATGAAAAAAATCATAATTTGAATGTAAAACAATTTTAAAATATAAAACAAATCTATGTGTATTTAAAAAAATATGCTTGAATATGATTTTAAAAAGAAAATATAGTTAGATGTAATAGTTTTAAATTCATATTGGATCCTTTCTTCTTAAGGTTCACAAAGAATACATCATGGTGCAACTGGATACCAAATTCACCCTTCCATAAAAAATAAATATGAAGTATAAATATTAAAATGTTTATTCATTCACTACTGAAAATTACACAGATCCTAATGATTTGAAACCTCTAGAAAGCCCCCCCCCCCCACCCCTCTAGACAGCACCCCCACCCCCTGGACACCACCCCCACCCCTTGGACATCACCCCCACCCCCTTGGACACCACCCCCACCCCCTGGACACCCCTACCCCCTTGGAAAACACCCCCACCCCCTTGTACACCAACCCCCACCCCCTTGGACACCACCCCCACCCCCTTGGACACCCCCTGGACACCACCACCCACTTGGACATCCCCCTCACCCCCTGGAAACCACCCCCCCCCCCCCCCACCCCTTTGGACACCCCCTGGACACCACCACCCCCTTGGACAGCCCCCCCCCCCCCACCCCTCTGGACAGCCCCCTCACCCCCTGGACAGCCCCCCCCCCCCACCCCTCTAGACACCCCCCCCCCCCCACCCCCTTGGACACTCCCCACCCCTCTTGGACACCACCCCTCACCCCTACCCCCTTGGACACCCCCCTAGACACCCCAACCCCCTAGACACCCCCACCCCCTGGACACCACCACCCCCTTGGACAGCCCCCCCACCCCTCTGCAACCCCCACCCCCTGGATAGCCCCCCACCCCTCTAGACACCCCCCCCCCCACCTCATTGGACACCCCCACCCCTCCTAATAACCCTAGAACACATCAATTACTATTAAACTGTCAATTTAAAAATGACCAAACATCCCTAATAATAGAAGGAATGAAGGAGAAGAAGAAGTGTATGAATAAGAAAAAAAAGAAAAAAATAATAAAGGAAGAAGAACATGGAATAAGTAACTTATTTAAGGAAATTCCATGGAATCCAAGAAAAACATGGGGCCTCCAATGGTTGATAGAAAATTGGAGAAAATGGAGTAAACCTGAGAATCAAATCAAATTTAAAATAAAAACTTGTATAGTGAAAATCACAGTGTAAAGCCTATCATCACGGCACAATGGGGTCAGGATAACTACGCATCTTTGAAAACCACGACATGGTCTCCCCCATAACCCATAATTTTCTCATAGTCAATGACTTTTCAAAATATATATAACCAAATAGAATCATATTTTAACACCCCTCATCTTTTCATAATGCTTGAATCCCTAAAAATCATAGTGGAAACCTCAAACATAGACTGTACCAACCCCCTTAGACACCACCCCCCATCACCTTGGACACCACCCCCCATCCCTTTAAACAACACTAATAAATTATAGCCTAATATCCATGAAACAATACAATCATCATGTCATAATCTCACAAACCACGATGCAATATTCAATCCCAACTGACACTTATCCCCCACCCCCTTGGACACCACCCCCCCCCACCCCCTTGAACACCCCCTGGACACCACCACCCACTTGGAAAGCCCCCCCCCCCACCCCCTGGACACCACCCCCCACCCCCTTGGACACCCCCTAGACACCACCACCCCCTTGGACAGCCCCCCCCCCCCACCCCCTGGACACCACCCCCCACACCCTTGGACACCCCCTGGACACCACCACCCCCTTGGACAGCCCCCCCCCCCCCCACCCCTTGGACAGCCCCCCACCCCTTTGGAATCTAATTCCTAAGACTTTTCATTGTTTAAATTAGCTTACAGCATATATGACACTCACTAAAGTAGTTTAGTGGAAGGGTTTTATTAGATGGCCACATAGATATGTGGCATGGAATACATAGAGATGTAATGAGCTTACAAAAACCCTAAATATACAACAAACATAATGTTGATCTGATGGAATGTTATTTAGAATACGATTAGACAGGTGATTATGTATAGTTTTGTTAATAATTTTTTAGAAATAAAATGTATCATATTAATATAAAAGGCAGTCTCCATTTTTCACATTGTTTGCATGTGTTATTACATTAATCAACCTCTCAAAATATGAATTTTATTTTTCTATAACTTATGTTCATCATGAATCATTATATTTTTTATAAAATGTTAAGATTAATATGAGTAGGATTTTTTATAAAGATATGAAATATGCTCATTAGGCACACAAAGGGTTTTGTGTATTAGATAAACCATGAATTATACCACATGGAGTGCCATAAACTATGTATTTGGTATAATATAGGTGCATATTTCATATTTGGATTTCCTTGTACCTAAGTTTGATGAGATACCTAGCCTGATAGCCTTTATAATTTGATACCTTTCTTATGTAAGCCTTGAGGCTTAACTAATTAGGGGGAGGTTGAGTATATTATTGATTGTGTCATTGGTTGGAACTTAACTGAGATGGGATTCGTCCACTAATATGATGTGTATGGCATATGGTCCCTTGATTAATATATATTGAGGAAGTGTATGACCATACATAGATAAGACATATGATGTGCTTATATGTCGAGTGAGGGGCGTGTGATGTGCTCACCCATAAGGGTGAATGATATGTGACATATTCATCAATCTAGTCATGCTACTAAAAATCAAGGAAATACTCATGCCCCAATACCAACGGTTTGGCTAAAGCATTGGTATAGGTCAATCTATAGCAATCGTTTGTGTAAACCATTGGTATAAAAACAACTATATTAGTGGTTTAAAAAAAATTATTAGTATACCTGACCTCTATGCTAATGGTTTTTAAACCATTGGTATAGTGTCCCCTAAAAATTCATAATGTGAAAACCCACTTCCCCCCATTCCCTAATTCCCTTTCCTTTCTAATTGTGGCCTCTCCTTATTCTCCCTCTATCAACACATAAAATCTACCATGTTCTTTTGTTTGTTCATTTGAATCTTCTTCAAAATAAAATCATTTAGTTCCAGGTCCATAATCACTAATATTGGGTGTGAGTCTTGTTTTTTGTCTTGGTATCATATGGAAACAAATATCTTGTTAGTTCATGATTCTTATTAATTCATAAAACCAAGGTTCATTTAGATTATTTTTTTATAGTTTTGAAAAATAAATTTTATTGCAGTCTTTCTATTTTTTTTAAGTCCTAGTTAATATTTGTATATACCTTAATATAATGTATTTTTTTCAAGGTGATATTTATTAGGGAATTATGGAATTAATCACTATTTTCCATGAACTTTATTTTTTCTAGGTTCCAATTGAGATCCTTTTAGTTCACGATTCTCCCTGATTCATCAAACCAAGGATCATTTAGATTATTTTTGTTATAGATTATTTTTTTGTTCATTTAGATTATTAATCATTATCGGGTGTGAGTTTTATTTTTATTAATCTATTTTTGTTAATCATTGTTTACAGTATTTTTGTTTTTAGGTGATATTTATTAGGGTATTATGGAATTAATTGTTATATTATGATTTTTTTAATGTGTTAGGGGGTTATGAATTTATTCATTTACTAGTTGTATTTCAATTGATGAATTGTCACAAATTTAGAATAATTAATATCAATATAATGAGTTTTGGTTTAATAGAAACTGATTTATAAAAACATAAGTAAATATTATAACTAATAAATATATAGATTTATATAAAGTGTTAAATAATTTTGGTATAAGTAAGACCTGGTCCCCTATAAATTCACTAGTGAAGGGTATCCAATTTCCTATCCATATAATTTCTTCACTTTTAATCCAAAGTGGTGGAATGATCATTGAGATACCTAGACTTTTTAGATCATGAATTGATGTAAATATCATATATCATTCAATATTTTTTTAGTCATGTGTATTTGATCATTCAAGATTCGTGATGGTTATAGTATTAATTTCATGCTCTAAAAGGTTAGAAATACAAAGTATTCATCGTTAATGAAAATCTTATTAGTTTTTATTAACTCTTAAAATTTTTTATCAAATAATACCATTGATGAAATAAAAAAATTAGAAGTTGATTTAATTGTGTTATCATTTAACTATCTTCCTAAAATTTGGTAAGCAATGATAGTTGAAATATTATTCAGTTATTTTATTGTTACTTAAAAATAAACTCTTGATATTCAATTAGTAAAGTTTAGATGATATTTTCATCAATACTGAGTTTGGATGGTCTTATTTAAAAGTAGACTCTAGTTAAATAGAATTTCTAAAGTAATTGGCATCCAATGTTTCAAAACTAAAAATATTATATGAATTTATAGCATCGTAATTCAATTTATAATTTAAATTTTTAGTTCATATGGAAATCTAGAATATATAGAAAATGATTGGAATCCTTATATATATATATATATATATCATGTAATTCTTTTTGAGAAACCATTCATAAAATAAATATTTATATTGTGTTTATAAAAAAAAAGTACCAAAAGTTTTCATTCACAAGATAACCGAATATATTTGAACTAAGATTTGTTGAAGGTTAAAGTATGGTTTTAATATATTATCCTTGAAAATATTATTTGGATATAATTTTTCAAATTTAAAAGTGAGATATATTTAGAGGATTTGAAAATTAATGGGGAAGACATAATCAATTATTTATTGATTCAAATTTATTTATTTTTTGATAAGTGGCTTAAAATAATATAGAATGGTATCAGAAATTATTTTTTGGATGAAAAAATGATAATAAATATTTCTAAGTGCATCAAGGGAGACTATATTTTTTCATTGATGAGGTAATATTTTTCAAGAGGCTATTGATATCCTGGGCAATATTTCTATAATATATTTACAACCAAGGAGTATTGACCTATTGATGAGGAATGATAGCTTTTTTATTGAGATCATTCTCAAATAAGGATTATTATTTTTTAATTAGGTGGGTGGATTGTTGGATAAATAGGTGGGACACCATTATTGTGGGTAATGGATGATACCTTCCCATACACCATTGTAATCCACTTTATGATATTTTTGGATTGATTTATGAATTGGATAATTCTAATGACTAAAAGGATGTAGATACCCACATTAGGGGTGATCCCTATAAATATTATGTGTTTGGTCAGTTTTATTTACATTGAAACACTCAATTTAGGTTATCATCTAAAAGAAAAGTGAAATTAATTTATTACAATAGGTAAACAAATGTTAACTCAAAATAATTGTAAAAAATGATCTATACTTATTAAACCTGATTCCCATTATTGGATCAACATCATTCTTGGGAATCACAATTGGTTCTCATCTAATTGGATGTTTGTTGATAAATTTGAAATATTTTCCAAATATTTTTATTCTATTAATGTGATATGGATAGTTTAAATTATATTAATAATTAAGGAATTATTGGATGCGATTACAAAAATATTATATCTTTAAAAATAATTTGATTCCCTAATTATTATTTTTGGGACTAAAAGTTCTTAAATATATCACTAATATATATATATCTCCTTATTAATAAAGGAGTTATTATATATCATACTGATGAGAGAAATGTTTATAATGATGGAAAATCAAGGAATTACATATTAATATCCATATATAAAATAGTTTTTACAAAGGTGATGAGTCTAAAAATTATTAATGAACTCAAAATTAATAAAGAAGGGAAAATTAGAGAATATATATATATTTATCACAAAACTAAAGAAGGAAAATTTATAGATTAAGAGAGATAAATTTAAATATGAAAGGATATAAAATAATAAGAAATATAAGGATGAAGTGAAATTGTGATTTTTAGTTTGAGCCCTAATTCTTTCATGTATTTTGAGGAGCATCATATGTTGGTTTTAATCACATGTGAGTTCTATAGCTTAGGTTAATCCTACATAGGTCTTGGATCACAACATCTCACCTTACGTGATTGGTGTGAAGCATGATCCAACTCTCCTTATATATGAGCCATTATCCCAAAAACAGGTTTTCGCAGCACCACCCTTTAGCAACGCTAAAAAAAAGTGCTGATAAAGGTGGTACCTTTATCAGTTCTAAAAAGAGTGTTGATAAAGGGTACTTTTAATGGCAATAAAAAAGTGTTGTTAAAAGTACCTCTTTATCAGTGCTTTTTTTAATAGCGCTGATAAACAAGGGTCTTTATCAGCGTTTTTTTACTATCAATGATAAATGGTATATTTCAAAAAAAATATTAAAAATAATATATTAACATATAAATATATAAATATATTTATATTGATATAAATATAACATATATTTTTTAAATATGTTATAGATAAGTATAAATAGACATTTACACCTAATACATAAGAAATTTAGTGAAAATAGCTTATAAAATATTTAAAAAAATATTATTAATTAATAATTTTTTAATTATTATCGAGTAATGATCATTTAATAATAATTTTAAGACACAAAAAATCAAAAAATTAATAAAATATCTAAAATAAGTTGAAAACGTAACTCAAACTTCAAACGGCCATAACTTTTGATCTGGGTGTCCGTTTGAGCTCTACTATATATCAAATTGAATCATGTGGTGACCTCTATATGATGGTGATAAAAGAGAACCCTATGTAATATTTTTTAGGCCAAAAAATTCCCAAAAGGCCTCCAAAACTGAGTTTTTAGTCAGGATACCCAAATTTTTTAACATTCGATGGAATTTCAGCCTTGTTTAAGGGGGTATTTTTACTCTTTTTTAGTGGGGACTGAATTTATTCCTAGGAATTAAATTCATATTGATATTATAGATTTTAAATTTTATCATTTTTCATAATGTACTATTATTTATGATCAAATATATAACAATATATACATATTTTTTATATATTCACACATCAAAATTTAATTTTATAAATAATTAATTAAATATATTTACATATAAAGTATATTTCTCAATATATGAGCCTTATCTAAATAAAAACTAATATCCATTTTAATTAAAATACAAATATATGAATATTTATATACCTATATAATGTGTGTGTGTGTTAGTGTGTGTGTATGTATTAACAAACTGATATATATTATCTATATATTCTAACATATGAATATACATATTAATATATAATATATGTAAATATATATATAAATATGTATAAATATGTATAATTATACTTACAGATACATATATAATATATATATATGTTTGTGTGTGTGTGTTTTGTATATATGTATGTATTTATTTATTTATAAACACACATAAAAACATATTTTATAAATGCATTTAAAACTAATATTATAAATATATATTAATATATGACTAAATATACATATAAAAGAATATAACTAAATATATATATAAATAAATAGATATAAATATATATTTATATACGAATAAATTTATAAATATATAAATATAACTATATATATATATAAATAGATATATCATTAAATGGAGAAAAAACAAGATGGGTGAGTGGTAAAGGTGCAGGCGCGCAAGGGAGAGGTCTAGGGTTTGAATCCAAGTGAAGGCAGATGCATAGGTGGGTGCAGGGGGGATAGTTCTATTAAAGGGTGGGGGTGCCTATCACTATTAAAGGGGTGGAGGTACCGTGTGTGGGTGGAGCTTCCTAGTACTATTGAAAGGGGGTAAAGTTCTATTAAAAGGGGGTTCAGTTTTCTGTTTTTTTTTTAATTTTTTGACTTTTATTAGCACTTTTTTTAGCTCTGATAAAAGGGTCGTTTATCAACACTGATAAAAGGGACCCCCTTTTAATAGCACCTCGATTATCAGCATTTTTTAACATTGATAAAGGATTTTTTTTTAGTGCTGATAAAACCCTATTTTGTAGTAGTGAGCCTCCTTAAATCTGATGTGAGATGGACTACTTTGAAGCTCACCATATGCAAGTACCAGGTGCGCGAAATTAATCATATACGACACACCTGTCAAAATTATTCTAATGTGGGCTCCTATTGAATTCAATGCAGGGGAATATTACATAACTATGGGGATGCATACATAATCATTCATACATGAAAACCCTTTAAATTAGATGTGATCACCCGCCTCTCATGGTTCTCCCGATGTGAGGTGAATTTAATCTGACATGGGGGTGTATTTAATATTTCATGGGATTCACCCTTGATCTATTTTCAGGCAACACATGCATGGCTTGGTGATTCTTACGTGACACCTCCCTTGGCTAATTCCACCTTATGCAATGACTTTCCCCTAGATTGATTCTTATACAGCTTCTTAAAAGCCCACTTAATCTCACACAACATCACCTTGGCCAAGTCAATCATACACAATTTCTTCCTCCCTAAAATTAATCTCATGAAACATCCTTTTAATTGCATGCAAGGAACATTTTATGTAAGAATAACTGGTCACCTGAAAATTCACCAAGTAAAACACTTTAAAATGTAAATTTGTTAATAATAAAACAAAGAATATTTATAAAACCACTAAAAATAATAATTTAGGCTATTTTTTCATTTTTATCATTATTCACATAATAAAATAAAAACATACTATTTACACTATTTTAAAATATTATTTATGTTAATTATTATAAATATAAACTAAAAATAATGGGAAAATGTTGCTTGATCACATAACATAGCAAGTGTATATTAATTCAAATATCCAAGAAGTTTCTAACTAAACAAATCATGCCAACTTAAATAGAAATTTTTTTAAAACACTCCCTTTTATCATATATGATGAAGGTAAGCACAATATATACTTGTACGTTCACCCTTTAATAAAATAGTTGCAACATATTTGGAATGATGTTGTGTGTGTATATGATGATTATTCAAAAGACACATTTCATATGTGTGTTGTGCTTATGTTGATGATAAATTATTTTACCGCTTATGGAATGATTTCTGGTTAGAGTATAAAGGGTATGTTATCTTTTCATATTTTTATAAATAATACATGATCCAAAAGGATTAAATTTTTCTTAATTTTGATTTCATGGGATGTCAACAATTCTTGATAATGAATCATTCATGTAAGAAAAATAATTAAAAGTTTAATGATAGCATTGTGACTGAGTAGCCACCTTAGTGTATGTTAGGAACTGATGTACATAAATAATTGCAAGATGTCTTATTTAAATTTGATAAAGGTCAAATGAAATCTAAAAAGTAGATGAATTCTTCATATTGAATCCAGTTACAATTGTAAGAAGATAATAATGTTATTTGATTTGTCTTATTGGTCAACCAATATGTTATTTCATTGTTTATATGTAATGAAAATTTATAAAAATACATGTGAAATGTTTCTTACAATGATTTTAAATGTCCAAAGGAAGGTCAAATATGATTTGCGATCTCGATGTGACTTTAATAGATTGGGGTATCATACTTGAATTGAATCATGAGTTTATTGCTCATAATAAATGGAAAGTTATTTGTGATTATTATGTGATGAAAAATTCAGAGAAAAAAATTATATAAGTACTTATGACAATACATATTCCAAATGGTTATTCAAAAAACATATCAAAATGGTCCAATATAAGAGATGTTAAATTAAAATCTCTGAAAACTCATGACTATCACATCCTTATGCATGATTTCATTCCAATAGAAATCCTTTAGTTACTATCAAATAATGTAAGGGTATCATTAATTTTATTGTGAAACTTTTATATAGACTGTTATGCTAAAAGGTTGATCAATAATTCTTTTGGAAAAAATACAATAAGAGGAATCATTAATTCTATGTGAGTAGGAGAAAAAATTTCCTCTATCTTTTTTCACTTGTATGTTGCATCTAACAGTCCGCTATCCTATTGAAGTTCTTCTTAGGGGGGATGTACCTTTTCATTGGATATATCCAACCAAAAGAAACATATCCAAAATAAAATATAATGTCAGGAATAAGAATAGGCATTAATTTTCTATTGTGAAAGGCTATTTAGCGCAAGAATATCTGAATTTGTGCTCAATGTATTTGGGCGATGTAAGAATAAGATGTAACTGAAAAATGAGAAATGATGATGAGAAATATGAGCAAATTGATCCCTCATTTCCATAACTTCCTTAAATAGGGGTAATTCCTAGATCATATTCCTTGGGTAATTTGAGCCTCGAATAACAAGAGATGGCACATCACACATGGTGTTGTTTAACTGTGATTTGTTCAATGAATACATCAATTAATATGAATATTTATTCATTATCCAATCCTATATAATTTTGTGTGTATATAAAAGTTTTGTTGTCAAATTATATAGGTAATATAAACAAATAATTAGTGGAAGTCATTCCATTGAGAATAAGATAATATTTTTATAGTAAAGAATTTCATGCTTGATTGAAATTGAAGGTAAAACCTCTAATTTTATACAATAAAATGTTGAAAATCCTTCTTAATTTAATATGATTTTATATTTTGGATATTGATTTTACCATCTGGTGAAGTCTCTCTTGAAATAGGAGCATTGGATTTTGGACCTACAAATATGGTTCATAATGCAAATCACTAGTGGTCAATGAGTATAAATTTATTATAACTATTCAAGCAATGAACATGGGAATTGTAACACCCCAATATTTTATGGTGTGTCTCTTTTAAATTTAACATCTTTGATAGCTTACATTGTAGGCAACACCGAGCTTAAACAAACCATGATATACTATTAAATATTAATATAATTGTCGGAATCGTGATGTGACCGTTATAAATTGTAATCCGGACATTAGAATAATAAAATCACCTATTAAAGTATAAATACAGTTTAGGTTTCACATAAATGAAAATATGATATATTTATATCATGGAATAAGTAAATAAATGTTTTAAAAAAGATAAATTATGTGTTGGTATTTTTATGAAGTGTAAATATTTATTTAAAATTCTATAATTAATATAATGATTTAAAATAAAATTTATTTTCATAAAATAGATTTATAAATCAATATTTTTTTCACTATAATTATAATATAATTTTATGAGATCATAATTAATTTTTCAAAGTGTCGTAAAATTGGTTATAATATTAAAATCAATATTTTTCAAATAAATGATTATTTTATTTAAAAATAAAATTTCTCATATTTAGAAAATTATTTTCATAAAATGGCGACCATTTTTTAAATCTACACATCAAAAAGTGTCTAGGGTAAATTTTTGGGATTTTTTTAAAATATTTTATTTTTTATGAATAATTAAATACGGTAATTTACGGTATTTAAAATTATAAGCCAAATACATGAATTTTTGAGTCATGGATGATGTATGAATGATGTAAGAACCATTATTTCGAACTCACGTATAAAATTTACTGTATAAAGTCACATGAATCAACACTATTGATAATCTTGAGCCAAAATAATAAACTAATGAATAAAATAATAAAACACATGTCTCTCCTCCGCTATAAATATCACCCCTCACCACCCCTTCTCCTCGCACTTTATAAGATTTGGATATTTATTATATTCTACCCAATTCCTCTTCCAAGCATCTTCCCCATATTTTGGTCTTTCTTTTCTCACCAAAAGACCATTTCCAAGTCCCTTAAGGAGGTTCTCAAGGAGACGACACTCAAGAGGTAAAACCTTCCATCTCTCTCTTTCAATTTCTTTTATTTTTTATCCTTACCTCACATCCCCTATCCAAAGTAACATGATAACTCAAGTATCATATATATAATTTAATTTTATTATGTTAATGGTATATACACCATCAATTCTCTTCTCGTCCCCTTTTTTTCTAAAAATAAATACACCGTCTGTGAGGTGTCAATTCACCACCTTCATGGATGATGATTTTTCATTTTCTAAAATGGCCTTCAAGGATGGTCATAAAACCATTATAATGGTTGAAAAATATTTTAAAATGTATATTATAACTTATTTAGTGTTATGGAACTAGTATATATACATAATATTAATTAATAAGACAAAACTAGTTCGTGATGATCGAAAAAATGCCAAAATAATCTTAAGGGTTATCATTAACATTTTATATAATGAATCATTATCATATATGAATATATATATATATAAGACCATTTAATCTTATATAAGTTCATTTATAATATATAATTTTAGTTCTGGATAACTATTTCCATTTTACATGATCTTTCATACATGTATAAAAGTGAACCAATCATGAAAACCATGGAAACAAACACTCTTGAACGAGGAAATTGAATCTTATAACTCATCAAAAATGTCATAAATGAACTTAATGAAATTATAATAAATCAAATACATGTATAAGAGGTTCTTAATTAAATTATTAATGAATCTAATTTCATTATATAGGACATTAATTGAAAGTGCAGAACTCTTTCAGACATAAGGTGAGGGATTCTCTCTAAACCTCCTTTTTTTCTTCGGGTTACACTTTCTCTATATTTACCCCAATTTAATTATTAATTGTTATTATTTACTCCTCCTAAATTCCTTTTTTATGTTACAAACATATGTACCTAACTCAATTCTTCTTTATTTGATAGGAAAATACATGTTTTATAAGGTTCTATTTTCAATTCCTCCCGATAAGCAAGCCCAATTAAAGGGAACTTCCCAATTTCTTACCCTTTTTCAAGTAAACTCCATAATATATTTTAATCCAAAAATATTTGTCTAAAATAACTCTTTTTATCATGAAAAACTTTCTTAGTTAATTTTTTTATTTTATACAAACAATTATTCCTTTGTCCGCTTTAAAGACTCTTTTATTTTCCCTTAAATCGCACTAGAGTGGCTCATTTATAAAGTTTTATTAAACACTATTTTTATATTTTTTTTACTTCAGTTAGACATTTATTATCATTATATATTCCTATTTTACCTTATGAATGTCCATGTATTATTTAAATCCATTCTTTCATAGACACCATTATGATATGCCGATTTGTTATGATTATGATACCCATTTCTTTCCATGGGTAATCGTTATGTTAATTTCTTATGCTTAATTGATGTTGATCTCTTATTATTCCATTTACCATATTTTATTGAATGATTTATGATCATTTTGATTGGTTATTTACTATCTTGATACCATTCTTCATATTACTCTGGATATTTTATGATTACTATTTACATTTCATATACTAGTTTCAATATGAATGTATATGTTGATTATGTTTCACCCCTTTCATATGAGGAATGCATTGGACTTAGTAGGTGTTAGGGAGGGGCCACTATAGCCCCTTGATGCATCGGTAGATCTCACGATACAAACTAGACCAGGTTTTGGTCGAGGCCTTACCCATTTATGTAACCTTCTTAGTTGAGGCATTGATGGTATGTTTATGATTCCCCATATTATGCATTCCCTCATTATGAGAATATTTATTGATAATCTATGTGATTTTTAGACTAGTATAATATACATGGTTAAGTATCATTTTCATGTGATTATTTATTTGACGTTATTTGATGAGATTTTATTACTATCATATTATGCTCAAGTTTATGTTTTAATGGCATGTGTTGTTAGTTATTCACCTTTTCTTATTGTTTATGTTTATATATGATATCTCCTATTATATTTCTTACCCTTAATGATCATATGATCTTACCCCTTTCTTATATTTTATTTTCATTAGGATTCCAATATGTATATTATGTTTTACATGCAAGGATAATCTAGGACAATTGGGATGTTTATAAAGGTGTTTTTATATTTTATTCCATTTTCAAGTTGTAATGTAATAATTATGTTTGTATCTGGTTTTACAAAGCTACTAAACTATTCAGTCCTTTGGGATGTGATCACTTGTTCATATCACCAATGTAATAAATTAAGGTACTGACTCTGGGCTATTGGGGTTGGGGTCTTTACAGTTGGTATCAAAGAAAGTTCAGTAGAAACTTTGGAAACTAGATTTAGGAAAACATAGATTAGGGAAATATAACCCTATAACTAACTTTGAAAATATTCCCAATGTACACAATCTTATGATTTGGAGATTATATTTACCTAAATTTTCAATTTACATTATTTGTTTCACTAGTTTTAGATTATACATTATGTTTTATAATATTATGATCTAATTTAGTATATGCCATTGTTTAGAAATAGTGCCTAGTTGAAGGAATGGAAACCATATCAATGCATGTATCCCATGTAATTATTTCCTTCCTATGAAATATAATGATTTTGGAGCTGGATCTGCAACTGGATCTAAACAACTTATAACTATACTATGACAACTGACTCAGGTTATGAGTAATAAGCTTACTTACATGGAGCAGCCCAATCCACAACGTGCTGTAACAATGTTAGATCGCTTCATGCAACAACAACCTCCATCATTCAATGGTACTACAAACCCATTTTTAGCTGAGGAATGGATAAGTTCCTTTGAGAAGATATTTCTTAATTTGGGAATTAACAAAAGGAAGAAGGTTATCATGATAGTTTATCATCTCTCAGGATATGCATATGAATAATGGTCATTAATTCAAAACACAAAGGAGGGGGAAGAAATTTTTAAATAATGAATGTAAGTATTTTAAGGAAATTTTCTTGGAAAAATATTTCCCTCATGAACAGTGAGTGAATATGGAGAGGTAATTCTTAAGTCTGAGACAAAAAAGGGATGAAAACATTTCTAAGTGTGAATCCAACTTTAAAAGGTTATCAATTCATATCATGGACAATATACATAATACAAGGAGAAATATTGACCATTTATTCAATGGTATTAAGATAATTATATAAATGGAACTATTCTCCCAAACATTATTATCATGTGAAGATATAGTATCATGTGCCATCAAGATGGAGAAAAAATTTTCTAAGCTATATGGATTCAAAGGGAAGAAATATAAAAAGATGGATGTTGAGTACTCTCTAAAAGGAAATAAGGCAAAAGGTAAAAAGGGAAGAATAGAATAATATAATTTCCAACTTGCAATAAATGTAGAAAGAAACATCATAGAACATGCCTATTGGGAATTACAATTTGTTACAAGTGTGGAGAAAAAGCCACCATACCTGTGATTTCAAGGGAAAGAAAGAAGTTGGAAATGTGTAATGATTTATATGTAAGGAAATGGTACACTGTGCACATGAATGTCTTAGATATCAAGGGAACTTTCCCCAAAAAATTACAAGGGAACAAGTCCATTCTTATGCAGTCACAACAGCTAAGGTTAAAGTTCCTAATGATGTGGCATAAGGTACTTTAATCATCTCCTCAAATTTAGATGAATATTTATTTGATTATAGATCATCACATTATTTTATATCTTCTCAATTTTCTATAAAAAATAGATATTTCCAATTAACCTTAATAAGGTAGTTGTTAGTAAAAAAACCTAGTGGAAACCTTATTGAAATAAATATGTGTGAAGCAGTTACTATTATGACACATAAACGTGCTCTAATTGTTGATTTTATTATCATACCTATGGTTATTTTTGATATAATCCTTGGTATATACTATATTTTGAAATATAATGGAAAAAATTATTATAGATATAAGAAAATTATGATTCATGATAAAGATATGGAATTTCTCATCTTTATAGGGGAGACTTCATTATCTAAGTCATATCTGGATCCACCTCCAGTAGCTCTTCTAAATGAGATTCTTGGATAAGGAGGGAATATAAAACCTACTGATGAAAAAGGTGATATTCAAATTGAGGATGTACTTATTGTACAATAATACATTGATGTATTTCCAAAGGACTTACCTATACATCCTTCGGAGCAAGAAATTGAGTTTTCTATCAATTTAATCCCTGATGCAAGACCTATATAAAAGACTCCTTATAGAATGACCATTGTGGAAATAGTAGATTTGAAGAAACAATTAGAGGATTTTAGTGACAAGGGATTTATATACCCTAGTGTTTTACCTTGGGGAGCTCCTATTCTTTTCGTTAAGAAGAAAGATGGATCTATGAGGTTGTGCATTGACTATAGAGAAATCGATGCTATTATGATAAAGAATAAGTATCCATTGCCTCACATTAATGAATTATTTGACCAAATTAATGGTAATAAATATTTTTCGAAGATTGGTATTTGTCCTGGATATCATCAATTGCATGTGAAGAAGGAAGATATTCTAAGGACAGTGTTTCAAACAAGTTATGGACATTACAAGTTTACAGTAATGTAATTTGAACTGACTAATGCATCTTATATTTTTATGGATCTAATGAACAGAGTATTCAAGGAATATCTTGATAAATTTTTTTTATTTATTAATGATATCTTGGTGTACTCCAAAAGCTACGAGGACCATGAGAAAAACTTGTGGATTTTTTTGGAAACTCTTAGAAGAAAAGTGTTATGTGGGAATTTTAGTAAGTGTGAATTATGGCTTCAAATAGTTTATTTTCTTGTCCATATTATCTCCATGGATGGAATCTCAATTGATTATATGAAGGAAAAGGTGGTCCAGGAATGGCCTACACCAATGAACATAACTGAGGTATGTAATTTCATTGGATTAGTAGGTTACTATCATTATTTTATTTAGAATTTTTCTCAATTAGCTAACTGGTTAACCAAGATTACTTTTAAAGGGGTTAAGTTTATTTAAATAAATTAATGTGAATAATTCTTTGAAGAATTGAATAAGGGATTAATGAATTCACCGATCTTAACTCTACCATTGATAAATGGTGGATTTGTGATTTTTAGTGATGCATCAAAAAAAGGACTTGGTTGTGTCCTTATACAGAATGGTAGAGTTATCGCCTATGCATCAAGGTAGTTAAAAACTCATGAATAGAACTATCCAACTCATGATATTGAGTTAGCAGCTATCATATTTTCTCTGAAGATATGGAGACACTCTCTCTATAGTGAAAGATATGAGATATATACAGATCACAAAAATTTGAAATATATCTTCTCACAGAAATAACTAAACATGAGGCTAATTCAATGGATAGAGCTACTCAAGGATCATGATTTTTCAATTCACTACCACCTAGGGAAGGTTGATAAGGTAGTAGATGTATTAAGAAGGAAGGATCATGAAGTTCTGAACAAAATGAGGATTGACGAGGATCCTGTGTACATGGATCTGGTAAAGATGGATATGAGAATTATCAAGGAAGGTAATGCATCACTACTTTTTCAAATGGTTTCAAAACCATATTTATTGGAATGGATTCAAATTTTTTAGTCTGATATGATAATTTTCAAAATAAAATTAAAGTTATAAATGATGGGAAATTAGTAGACTTTGTATATAAAGATGGAATCTTGAAATTTGGGAAGATGATTTGTGTTCCCTATATACCCAAGCTAAAAAAGGATTATTGGATGGTGTTCATAGCTTTAATTTCTCTATACACCCTAGTAGCACTAATATATATATATATTTGAAGGAACAATTTTGGTGGGATAATATAAAGTGGGAAATTGTTGACTATGTATCAAGGTGTTTAGTTTGTCAACAGGTGAAGGCTAAAAGACAACATCCTATAGGAGTCATGTGACTTATACCTATTCCTAAATTTAAATGGTATGATATTACTATGTATTTTGTCACTGAATTACTAGAGACTCCAATAAAGAGTGGTGTAATATGAGTAATTATTGATCGACTTACCAAATCTGCACATTTTCTCACTATAAGGTAGGATTTTCCATTGGAGTGTCTTAAATGACTCTCTATTAATGAAGTTATAAGACTTCATGGAGCACCTATTTCAATGTTTCTGATCATGATACATGATTTACATCAAAATCCTAGAAAAGTCTTTAGAAATATTTGGATTCTGAGCTTCGTTTGAGTACTTCTTATCACCCTCAAACCAATGGACAGTCTGAAAGGACAATCTAAAAATTAGAATACATGTTAATATCATCCTCACTTGACCTTCAAGGTATGTTGGATCAATATTTAACTTTGGTAGAGTTTTCCTACAATAATAGTTTCCATTCAAGCATTCAAATGACAATGATGTAGCGTTATATGGTAAAAGATGTCATACACCAACTTGTTGGGATGAAGTTGGTGAAAGGAATATTATAGGCCTAGAACTTGTGGAGGAAATAGTAGAAAAGGTAAAGACTATTCAAACCCATATCAAATAAGCTTAGAGTAGAAAAAATATCTATGTTGATAACAATAGGAAATATTTGGAGTTTCAAGTGGGAGATCGTGTCTTCTTGAAGGTATCTCCATGGAAGGGTGTTATAAGATTTGGAAAGAAAGAGAAACTAAGACCTAGGTACATCATACCTTTTAAAATTTGGGAGAGAATTGGAGATGTTTCCTATCATTTGACAATACCACCGATCATTTCTAAGGTACACTATGTGTTCCACATCTCTTTGTTAAGGAAACACATGCCAGACCCAACGCATGTTCTCGCTTTTGAAGAAATAGAACTGGAACCTAATTTATCTTACTGTGAAAAGCCTATCCAGATTATAGACACTATAGAATAGGTGTTGAGGAATCAAACCACTCAACTGGTAAAGGTGCTTTAGAAAAATCATAAAATTGAAGATACAACATGGGAATCATAGGAAATTATGATGAAGAACTACCCAAATCTTTTTATGAGATGATATTCTGGAAATTTTGATGAATTTTTTTTTGATGGAGGGTAGAATGTAACACCCCAAGATTTTATGGTATGTCTCTTTTAAATTTAACATCTTTGATAGATTATGATTCGTGCAACTCCAAGATTAAACGAACCATGATATACTATTAAATATTAACATAACTGTTGGAATAGCGATGTGACCATTATAAATTGTAATCTGGCCATTAGAATAATAACCTCTCCTATGAAATTATAAATAAAATTTAGTTATTTCATAAATGAAAATATAATATATTTATATCATGGAATAAGTAAATAAAATTTTAAAATAATAAATTATGTGTTGGTATTTTTGTGAAGCATAAATATTTATTTAAAAATTTATAATTAATATAATGATTTAAAATAAAAATTATTTTCATAAAATAGATTCAAAAATTAATTTTTTTTCATTTTAATTATAATATAATTTTATGAGACCATAATTAATTTTTCAAAGTGTCGTAAAATCGGTTATAATATTAAAATCAGTATTTTTTGAATAAATGATAATTTTATTTAAAAATTAAATTTATCATATTTAGAAAATTATTTTCATAAAATAAAGTCCATTTTTGAAATCTACATATCGAAAAATGGTTAGGGTGAATTTTTTTAATTTTTCTAAAATAGTTGAATTTTTATGAATAGTGAAATACAGTAATTTACGGTATTTAAAATTATAAGCCAAATATATGAATTTTTCAGTCATGGGTGGTGTATGGATGATTTAAGCACCATTAGTTCAAACTCACATGCACTATTTACTATACATGGTCACTTGAATCAACACTATTGATAGTCTTGATCCAAAATAATAAACTAATGAATAAAATAATCAAAAAATACCTCTCTCCTCCACTATAAATACCACCTCTCACCACCCCTTCTCCTCAGATCTTACAAGCTTTATAACTTGCTTATATTATGTCCAATTTCTCTCCCAAACCTCTTCCCCGCATTCTAGTCTTTCTGGTCTCACCAAAAGACCATTTTCAAGTCCCTTAAGGAGGTTCTCGAGGAGACGACACTCAAGAGGTAAAACATTCACTCTCTCTCTTTCAATTTATTTTATTTTCTTATCCTTGTCTCACCTCCCTTGTCCAAAGTAACATAATAACTCCAATATCATATATATACTATAATGTTATTGTGTTAATGGTATATCCACCATAAATTCTCATCTCTTCTCCTTTTGTTCTAAAAATGAAAACATCATCCGTGAGGTGTCGATTCACCACCTTCGTGGACAATGATTTTTTGTTTTCTAATACTGCCTTCAAGGATGGTCATAAAACCATTATAATGGTTAAAATATATTTTAAAATTTATATTAAAACTTATTAAGTGTTTTGGAACTAGTATATATACATAATATCAATTAATAAGACAATATTAATTAATAATACAAAAGTAGTTTGTGATGATCAAAAAAACATCAAAATAATCTAAACGGTTATCATTAATGTTTCATCTAATTAATAATCCTTACATCTAGAAAAAAAATGATATATAAGACCATTTAATCTTATGTAAGTTCATTAATAACATATAATTTCAATTCTGGATAACTATTCTAATTTTACATGATCTTTCATACATGTATACAAGTGAACCAATCATGAAAACCAAGGAAATGAACACTCCCGAATGACGAAATTGAATCTTATAACTCATCCAAAATGTCATAAATGAACTTAATAAAATTATAATAAATAAAATATATGTTTAATAGGTTCTTAATTAAATTATTAATGAATATATTTTCATTATCCAGGATATTAAGTGCAAGTGCAGAACACTTTCGAATATAAGGTAAGGGATTCTCCCCGAACCTCCATTTTTCCTTCAAGTTGCGATTTCTCTCTATTTACTCCAATGTGATTCTTAATTATTCTTATTTAATCCTCCTAAATTATGTGTTTATGTTCCAAACATATGTACATATCTTGATTATTCTTTCTTTTATGGGGAAATACATGTTTTCTAAGGTTCTCTTTTCAATTCCTCCTGATAAACAAGCCTGATTAAAGGAAACTTCACAATTTTTACCCATTTTCAAGTACACTCCATAATCTATTTTAATCCACAAATATTTTTCTAAAATTACTCTTTTTATAATGAAAAACTATATTAGTTCATTTATGGTTTAATTTAAACAGTTATGTATTTTTATTCTTTAAAGACCCTTTTATTTTCCCTTAAACTACACCAAAGTGGCTCATTTCTAAAGTTTTCTTAAACACTCTTTTTACATGTTTTCACTTTAGTTGGAAATCTATTATCATGATATATTATTATTTTACATTATGAATGTCTTTGTATGATTTAAATATATTCTTTCATGGAAACCATTATGATATGTTGATTTGTTATGATTATGATACTCATTTCTTTCCATGGGTAACCCTTATGTTGATTTCTTATGCTTAATTGAGGTTGATATCTTATGATACCATATACCTTATTTTATTTAATGGTTTATAATCATTTTAACTGAGGATTTACTATCTTGATATCATTCTTTATATTACTCGGGATATTTTATGATTATTATTTACATTTTACATGTTAGTTTCAATATGAATGTATATGTTGATTATGTTTCAACTCTTTCATATGAGGAATGAATTAGACTTAGTAAGTGCTGGTCAGAGCCTGCTATATCCCCTCGATGCATCAGTAGATATCATGAGACAAACTAGACCAGGTTTTTGTTGAGTCCTTATCCATTTATGTAGACTTCTTAGACGAGGCCTTGATGGTATGTTTATGATGTCCCACATTATGCATTGTAATGACCCAAACTTTTATTAATGAAAATTAATCTTGATCTAATTAAATGTATTACTGTGTAAAATGGTTATATAAGACATATGCACTTCCTTTGTTTTATGTTTTTGGATTTCAAAATACCATTAATAATTTTTATTGTTGATAATATAGTTGTTGAATAGTGATCACATGATTAGTATAAATATAGGGATTTAACAAATTCAATTTACTCAGACAATGGAAGAAATGACCTCATCCGGTAGAATTTATCTATACGAAGCTCATTGGTTGAAGCTTGGAAAGGAGGTGTCATCACTGGGCTTTGCTCTTGACCAAGCCCAAGATTATCTTCAACGCATTAATCTTGAACAGAACCGCCTACGGGAGAAATGGAAGTTAATAAAGATTACCACCCGAACGATGTTATCTGAGCCTCCCCAAGAGTCTGTCACCATCACACACCTTACCCTTAGGTCTTATGCGGGTGTTATAAGGGCTTATGTAACAATACCCTAGAACTATGATTGTTTGCATTATTTTTGTATAGAATAAAGAATATACATTCATTTTATTATTTTTACTTTGAAAATGGGTTTTAAAGCACAAATAGTATTTTTAGTTAATATTCAATTAAGAAATCAATTTTGATGAATTAATGGATTTTTTAATTAAATAATATTTTAATAAAATATTATTACTAAATTAATTTTTATTAAATATAAATGATCATATATTTTTTATGAATATAATTGTAATTTTTATTAAGGTTTGAAAGCCGTTTTTGTCAAAACTCATGAATTTTCGAAAAATATCAGTTTTTTATTTTATAAGTAAAAATTATCATATTTATAAAATTATTTAGATAAAATGAATATTATTTTTGGATTCAGGATGTCAAAATTATCTAATGGTGAATTTTTCATAATTTTCTGAGACAGACGAATTTTTTGGGTAAAAATTAAATACCATTAAATATATAATGTGTTTAGGACATCATAATGACCCAATAGTGATATAATAAAATACCATAAATTGGTTGTTTGGACAATATATATTTTACCTTTAAAATAATGTGATTTTAGGTTTTTTTTGATTTATTTTACAAAGCCTTAGTGGACCCTCCAAGACTTATAAAATAATTTAACATTTTAAAACGATTTCCTTGAGAGTGTGACTCACCTCCACATAATAAAGCCTAATATTTTAATAAGTTTGGCCATTGGACTTTTTTTACACTACACTTTGGCAAAAACCATGGGCAAAATCATGGTATGGTTTTTAGTTTTGATTAGTTTAATGTGTGGTGTCCAAAACTTAAATAATACAGAATTATCTCTCCTTTCCTATATAAACCCACTCAATATCCCATTCATCTTAACTAAAAACCATTTAATCACATATATAACCTAAACTCCTCTCTATAAAATCCTCCCAAGGTTCCCCAATCTCCCAATAATCCTTTCTCAAGCCTCTCCCAATCCTTTGGATCACACTTCCAAGTAAGGTATTTCTTCCTCTCTCATTTTTGTCCAAGTTTCTTTATGTTGATATAACCTTGTATTTTCAATTACAAATGCTGGGGGTATGATTTTGAACCTACCCTATAATTAAATACTTATGTATGAATGATGATATACCCCTTTATCACTCATTAATTCCTCCCATGTATACCTGTTACCATACCAAAATTCCGTAAGGGATTTCTCTCTCCCCACTTACATTCAAGAAATTATTTTGTATTATGAATATAAATTCCATTACATATGTTTTGACATGTATATATATATCACCCTTACTGTCCATTTCATGTAAATATGATGAGACACTCCTTTATGTCTCATCAACCACTTTTATGAATTCTTATGTCACGCTGTTATGCTGTTGAAATTGCACCGTGATTTTTCCAAGTCAAAGTCATTGTGTAGTGAATATCATGTCCATTTCTCTATCAAGGGTATTCACCTTTATGAATATTTTCTTATTTATTATATAGTTTAATATATAAATTACACATTCCTTTAATGTGTAATAAATGATGATGTTTAGTGAATCCATGTTATATGATCCATGTGGCACACGTATGCATGAAATGAAATGATTAAGAAAGGTGCACCCTGATAGCGCTCCAATACATTGGGTAAATACTAGTATCATGATACGTTAAGTGAAATGAGGGTTCACTAATGCTAATTAAAGTGAAATTAGGGTTTACTCATGATTCATGTGAAATGACCCTTGGCTCATGCTAATATCATGTTAAATGTTTTTGTCACATTTTCGTGTTATGATAATCATGCTATATCATACCTTTATGTTCATGTATCTCTTATGATCCATTGATATGAATATTTCCTAGAATATACTATATTCTTCATGTTATTCCTTGTTTAATCCATTCCTGGGATTTATAACTCACCCTTTTCTTATGTATGTCCTTAGGTTATCTTATGCAATGTTAAGTATGAAGGAATGTTGTGGTCAGGTAAAAGAAGTTTTCAATAAAGATGTTATACTTTTATGCCTTAAGTTGTCATGTAATGTTCCTAATCCCAAAAGACACTAGACCTATTGATCTTTTGGGTTGTATTAAGTGCATTTTTATGTAATAAAGCATGTTTAAATTTGTAATAAAGATCAGGTTTGTTATAGTTGGTATCAGAGGGATAGGTTTAGTTATTTTTGGGATTAGGATTAGAAAACCCTAGTAAAAGACTTAGGGATAAGACTAAGTATAATAAAAACATCCCTAAATTTTGGTGAGTATTTATTAAGTGGTTTATCAAGAAAATACATCCTTTTCTGGATACGAGAAGGTAGAGGCGGATCTGGCGCAGATGTATTTAGTGGTAAAACCCAAAAACACCACTTTGAGCTAGACTCGAACGGGAACTGGTGCATGACAATGGGTCTTACTGCACTCTTGGTTATGACACTCACGGGGGATATGCTTTGGTAAATTCATAAGCTTAGTATGAACCATTGTTAAGGGAATAAAAAATGCCTCTAAGAATATATGTTGGTAAGTAGATCATGGATAACATATATTGAAGCCTATAAATTTATAAGTTAAGGAAATAAAAGTAATTTATAAGTTATCCCTTTTTTGTCTTTGGATTCCCCTTTTATTTGTTACCTAAATTTCCTTTTATTCCATCCAATGGACAGTAATATGAGGACTCAGACTAACAACCAATGCAAAGATCAATGTGGTGATTGTTCTAATGAGATGCCCAATCCGATGGGAGCAAGAATCACAAACTTTGTCATGATACTCTCATAGTTAACTCAAGTTTTGAATATAAACATGGGTCAAGAGGAAATTTCAACCCCCCTAAGAAAGAACAAGTCGTAATCGAGAACTTCATGAGACAAATGCCTCCTACTTTTAATGGATCATTTGATCCCTCAATTGTCGAACAATGGATTAACTCCATTGAAAATATCTTCTCCATCCTTAAATGTTCTGAACAAGAGAAGGTTCTTCTGGATATTTATTGTATAGAGGGTAAAGCTGATCAATGGTGGACAATGATCAAAAATACAGAGACTGAGGAGGATATCAAGGTGTTGGAATGGAAGTATTTACAGAAAATGTTTTTAGATAAATATTTTTCTCACACCCTCCGAATTAAGATGGAAAGGGACTTCCTTGCACTCAAGAAAAAAGATGACGAATCCATCGGAGCGTACGAGGAAAATTTTACAAGGATTGCACGATATTCCTTTGACTTTGTCATTACCCCCGAATTCAAGGTTGACCGCTTCTTTTCTGGGCTAAAACCTAGCCTACAGAAAGCCCTAGCGATCCGTGACTTCGAGAGCTATGAGGAAATTTTCTAATGTGCCCTCAAAGTCAAAATGTAGATCGGTGAATCCTAGGGGTATCATGGGGATAAGAAGTGTAAGGTGGACTTTAATTCTGGTGGTCTGATGAATAAATCCAATGGTGCTAAGAAATTCCATCACCCCACTTGCCAAAGGTGTGGAAAGAAGCACCCTGGAAATTGTCTGAAGGGGATGAGGAAATTCTTTAGGTGTGGAAGATAAGGGAACATGACCATTAACTACTGACAAGAAAATTTTGTTGCTGTGACAGAGGAGAGGAACGCTCTGTTCAACCCTCAACGCATTGTTCATTGCTTCAACTGCAAAGAACCATGGCACTTTGCAAACCAGTGCCCCAAGATAAGGGTTTTCAAAGGCAAATAACAACCTCCAAGGAAGAAAGGGAGATATTTTTTCATCACTACCACAGAAGTGAACCCCGACAATGAAGTGGTGATAGGTATGCTAGTTATTCATTCAATAATAGGTAACGTACTTTTTTATTCTGGTTCTACGCATTCTTTAATATCCCGAAAGTTTATTAGAACTGTAACAACCCAATATTTTCAATGGAAATTATTTTCTTATAAATATGTCATAATCACATTAAATCAAAATATAATTAACTAATAAGTGTTATGTGACCCTTAAAACATAGTTTTGTCACTTCTGTGATGTGAATTTCAAAAATCTGACATACACGGTTGCGATCAGTAAGTTATTTGGAGTCCAATAAGAAAAACTTAATTTTTGGTGAATGGTAACCTACCCTTATGAATAGTAACATAAACTTATTAATAGTGAAATACCCTAATTAATATTAACCTTACCTATGATAGTATATAAATAATATTTAAGTGAAATTACGATATCCCTATGCTTTGGAATATGTAAATAAATGTTTTTAAAACTGTTGTTTTTAGAATAAATTATGATTTTAATTAAATATAAAATTAATCATATTTAGAAAATTAATTTTGAAAATTTTACTTCATTTTTGTATTCTACACGTCAAAAAATGTTTGGGGTGATTTTTTGGGATTTTTCTGAAATACTTGAATTTTTTATGAATAGTGAAATACAGTAAAATACCATATATCAGTTAAATACACTATTCATGAAATCACAAGTGATGTAATCCCACTTGGTTCTAAATAACATGATAAAATTACTATTCTTGGTCAAGGAAGACTCACTATTCATTATCTTGTGGGGAAATAATAAATTAAGAAATTTTATATTAAGAAATCCCCTCTCTCCTCCACTATAAAAACTCCCTCTCACTCCCCCTTCTCTTTACTCCTCTCAAGCCTTGTGCCTTCTCCAAATTTTATCCAAATATTCTACCAACCTCATCTCCCACATCCAAAAATCCTTGATCTCATAAAAAGATCAAAACCTCTCCCTTAAAGAGGCTCTCAAGAAAGTTTGGTTCAAGAGGTAAATTCCTCTTTTCAATTCTTTGTCTTTCCTTTCAATTTCATTTGTTTTATTTTTCTATTACATCTCCTTATCCAACTTTGGTGATTAATCCATACATTATATGTAATGTAATTTTTTCATGATAGTTGAATAAGTTATCATTATCTCTCCTTTTTACCTTCTTTTATACTAGTAGATAGAACACCATCTGAGATGTGTCAATTTTCCACATTCAAGGACGATGGGATTTCGATTTATATTATCATTCTCAATTCTGGTCATGAAAATATTCTTGTTATGGTTGAACCAGATTATTATATATATAATATACCCTATTTAATTTTTTGTAATCCCTTTGTACAAATGGTATTAATTTATAAAGAAAGATGAGTTCATTGTAATCAAAACCCACAAATTAACTGAAACAGTTATCATTAAAGTTCTATATAATAATTCATCCTAATTCCATGTAAAAAAGTTATATAAATAAACATTAACACTTATTTATGTTCATAAATAATATTTAATTTCAATTTTGAAAATTTACATCCATTCCACATGAACTCCATTACTTAAAAACACGCGAACCGAAAATGAAAATAAAGAAAACAAACACTCCGGAACGACAGAATTCAATACGATAACTTATCAATAAGGACATAAATGAACTAAAAAGAATTATGATAAACTAAATACATGTCTAATAGGTTCTTAAATAAGTTATTAATAAGTATAATTTCATATTTCAGGAGCTTAATTTCAAGAGCGGAACACATTCAGAGTTAAGGTAAGAGTTTTTCCACCCGAACTTACATTTTCATTTAGGTTACTTTTATTGTCTAATTACCTCAATTAAATTCTAGAATATCATTATGTAATCCTCATAAAATTTTTTTGAGTGTTACATATATGTTTATCAACCATAACACTTCCTTATTTTGTGGATAGTTACATGTTTTAAAAGGAACTTTCAAAATTGTTTTTGAAATACAAGCCTGATCCAAGGGAATTTCTCTAAATCTTACCTATTTTAAGTGGAACTATATAATTTGTTTTTGGAAACCATTATATTTATAAAATCACTCATTTTATTATGAAAATAATATCTTACTTAACTTCTGGTTTTATACAAATATTTTTCCAAAAGAAATCTTCTTTTCAAAGTAAAAGAGTATTTATCTCAAGATTTACTCGAAGATTTTATAAGATTATCTTCATATATTTCAACACTCTTGTTGATTCTTATGTATTATTGGGATTATTATTCCATTTTATCATCTAAAATATTTAATTTAATGGTTTATGATTATTTTTTCTATTGATGCGCTATCATAAAACCATTCATTAGTTTATTTCGAATGGTTAGTGTTTTTGCTTAATGTTTGGGGAAAGCTATTTACATTTCATATATTAGTTTCAATGTGAATTTTTATGTTGTTTATGTTTATCCCCATTCATATGAGGAATAAATTGGAAATATTAAGTTTCAAGTGGGGCCCGCTATAGTCCCTTGGTGCATCAGTAGGTCTCATGAGACAAACTACGGTCTTGGCACAATGCCTTGACAAAATGATTATTTATGGTCTTGGCACGAGGCCTTGACAGTATGGTTATGCTGTCCTGCATTATTCATTCCCTCATTATGAATATAGTATTAATGGTTCATGTGGTTATTTGACAATATTTACTAAGCTCATATTTCTGCCATATTATGTTCAAGTTTATTTTTAAAGGCATGTGTTTTCAATTATTCACCATTTCTAATGTTTATGGTATCTTCCGCTATATTTATTACCCTTACTCAGCATTTTATCTCACCCCTTTCTTATGTTTTATTTCTACAGGTCAAGAATAATTTTATTATGAATTACATGTTGAAATAACCTAGGAGTTATGTAAGTTGTCTAAGGAGTTTCTATGTTGTTTTTCATGTCAAGTTGTAATGATGAACTTATGTATGTATATTTTTTACAATAATACTAAACTAATCGATCCTTCGGGATTATTATTCCTTGTTTGTATGTCAATGTAATCAATAAGGCACCAGGTCCGGACAACTGGGGTTGGGTCTTTATAGTTGGTATCAGAGGAAGTTTAGTAGAAAACTTGGAAACTATATTTAGAAAACATAGATTAGGTAAGAGTCCCTAAGATAGTATTTGAGTATAAACATACAAGAATGTTCAGGTATTTTGGTAAGGAATATATTATGTGGATATTTCAAGCAATACATCCATGTCTAGATATAAGCAGGTAGAGGCAGCTCTGTCACAGATGTACCTAGGAGTGAAAGCTCTGACAAGGAATTTCTAGCTTGACCTGGGGTATCCTGGTACACGACAACGGAACTTGATGCACTCTTGGTTACGACACTCCTTGGGGATGTGCTTAGGATAATTCACATTTTTTTACAATCCATTATGAAGGATTTAAATGTAAATTTTTCCTCAAAGAAACCATTTTTTTTATTGTGGTATTATCCATGTGTAGGATTTCAATTTGTGCTAAGTATTTTGTTAAGTTAAGATTATACATTATGATTCATAGCCTAATCTAGTGTATGCCAATATCTAGAGATGTCACCTAGTGGAAGGAATGGAAACTGCACGAACGCATGTGTCCCCTGTAGGGATTTCTCTCTAATTCAGGATAATGATGTTGGCTATGGTGCTATGACTGGTGTTGAGCAACTCATAACTATACTGGGACAACTTACTCAGGTTATGAATAATAACCTTACCTGTATAGAGCATCTGGATCCACCACATGGAGGAACTATATTAGATAGCTTTATGTGACAACAACCTCCACCATTCAATGGGACTACAAACAAGTTTGTAGCAGAGAGGTGGATATGTTCCCTTGAGAAGATATTTCTCACTTTGGGATGTAATGAAATAGAGAAGTTTATCATGGTAGTTTATCATATAACGAGAGATGTGGATTAGTGGTGGTCATTAATCCAAAACAAAAAGGAGGAGGAATAAATAGAAGAGATATAATGGAGGTATTTTAAGGAAATATTTTTAGAAAAATATTTCCCTCGTGAACAGTGAGCAGATATGGAGAGGAAATTCTTGAATCTGAGGCAGAAGGAGGAAGAAAATGTTTCCAAGTATGAAGCAAACTTTACAAGGCTGGAAAGGCATGCTGCATACTAAATACATAATCCAAGGAGTAAAATTGATTGATTATTTTATAGTTTAAAACCATTCCTATGAAGCGCTCTAGTCTCCCAAAGTTTCTCATCATATAAAGATATAGTATCAAGTGCTATCAAGACAGAAAATGAATTCTAAAAGTCTTATAAATTTAAGGGAAATCAAGAGAAGAAGCGGGTTTTTTAAAACTATAGGAAAGGAAATAAGAAAATGGGGAAGAAGGGGAGAGTTTAATTTACATCATACATTAATTGTGGGAAGAAACACCCTGGCTCTTGCCTAAAGGGAATGAGAGTTTGTTACAAGTGCAGAGAAAAAGGCCACCTATCTCAGGATTGTAAGGGAAGGAAAGAAGCTACCAATGTTCTGTGCTACAATTATAGGGAGATGGGACATTATGCACATGAATGTCCTAAGCATCAGGGAAATGTTCCCCAAAGAAGTTAAAGGGAGCAAGGCCAAGCTTATGCGGTCACAACTGTGGAGGTTGAAGTTCCTAATGAAGTGGTGGTAGGTACATTGATTATTTCATCCAACTTAGCCAATAATTTATTTGATTTTGGATCATCTCATTCATTTATATCTTCCCAGTTTTCCAAGAAAATTAGATATGTCCAATTTGATTTAATAAAGGAGTTATCAATCAAAACCCCTGGTGGATGTATCATTGTAACAAAGGCATGTAGATTAGTCCCCCTCGTGACACATAAACGTGATTTAGTTGCTAACCTTATCATCATACCAATAGTAGACTATGATATAATTCTTAGTATGAATTTTCTATCAAATTATGATGCGAAGATCTATTGCAAGAAGAATTAAGTTACAATTTTTGAGAATGGTGTAGAATCACTTATTTTTAGAGCTGAAACCACGCTATTTTATTCACATCTAGATCCACCCCCATTAGCTCTACTGAATTCAATTATTAGGGAGGAGGGTAATGAAATAAATGGGGGTGAGGAGAAGAATTTACTGATAGAGGACATACCTATTGTGCAAGAATATGTTGATGTATTTCTAGAGGATTTACCTATACATCCTCCAGAGCAGGAAATTGAGTTTTCCATTGACTTAATTCCTGGTTCAAGGCCCATATCAAAGACCCCTTATAGAATGGACACTATGGAGTTAGTGAAACTAAAGAAACAACTAGAGTAATTGATTGATAAAGGATTTATTTGACCTAGTGTTTCTCTATGGGGATCCCCTATTCTTTTCATTAAGAAGAAAGATGGGTCTATGAGGTTGTGCATTGACTACAGGGAGATCAATGCTATTACAATAAAGAATAAGTATCCTCTGCCATAAATTTATGATTTATTTGATCAACTTAATGGAGACCAATATTTTTATAAGATTAATATTCGATCTGGATATCATCAGTTGCTTGTGAGGAAGGAATACATTCCAAAAACAGAATTTTGAACTAGGTATGAGCATTATGAGTTCACAATAATGACTTTTGGACTAACTAATGCACCAACTATCTTCATGGATCTAATGAATAGAGTTTTCAAGGATTATCTCGATGACTTTGTAGTGGTGTTTATTGATGATATCCTAGTATACTCTAAAGTCCATGAAGATCATGAAAATCACTTTCGCATTATTCTGAAGACACTTAGAAGAAATAAATTATATGGGATGTTTAGAAAGTGTGATTTTTGGCTCCAATTAGTTTCTTTTCTGGGATACATTATCTCTAAGGATGGAATATCTGTATATCCTATGAAGACAAAGGTTGTGCAAGAATGGCCTACTCCAACGAACGTAACTGAGGTACATATTTTTATTGGTTTAGCAGGTTATTATCAGCGTTTTGTTCATAACTTCACATGTTTACCCAACCCAATGACTAAGCTCACATGAAAAGGGGTTAAGTTCATATGGAGAAAGGAATGTGAAGAATATTTTGAAGAATTAAATAGGAGGTTAGTGAATTCTCTGATCCCAACCCTACAATCAGGGAATGGTGGGTTTGTTATCTATAGTGATGCATCAAAGAAAGGAATTGGTTGTGTCCTTATGCAGAATGATCGAGTGATTTCCTATGCATCTAGGCAGCTAAAAATTCATGAACAAAACTATCCAACGCATTATCATGATTTAGCAGTGGTAATCTTTACTTTGAATATTTGGAGACATTACCTCTATGGAAAACAATGTGAGATATATACATATCGTAAAAGTTTGAAATATATATTCTCACAAAAAGAACTCAACATGAGGCAAAGGAGATAGATTGAGCTACTCAAAGACTATGATTTCATAATAAACTACCACCCAGGGAAACAAAATAAGGTAGAAGATGCTTTGAGTAGAAAGGAACATGAAATTATGAACAAGATGAGAGTTGAAATGGATCCTATGTTCATAGATCTAGTAAAGATGGATATGGGAATTATCAAGGAAGGTAACACATCACTACTTTTTCAAATGTTTTTTGAACCTTCTTTACTATAAAGGATAAAAAGTTCTCAGGCTGATGATGAGGATTTTCAAAAGAAAATTAAAGCTATAGATGATGGGAAGTTGACTGACTTCGCATATGAAGGTGGCATTTTGAAATTCAGGAAGAGGAATTGTGTTCCCGTTATTCCTAAGCTAAAGAGGGAACTATTGGATGATGCTCATAGATCTAATTTCTTTATACACCCTTGTATCCCAAATATGTATCAAGATCTCCAAGAAAACTTTTGGTGGGACAATATGAAAAGGGAGATTGCTGAATATACATCAAAGTGTCTGGTATTTCAATAAGTGAAGGCTGAGAGACAAAAGTCTAAGGTGAATATGCAACCACTACCCATACCAACATGGAAGTGGGAGAACATTACCATGGACTTTGTCACTAGACTTCCAAGTAAATCCAGAGGAAACAATGCTATATGGGTCATTGTGGATCGTCTTACAAAGACAGCTCACTTTATCACGAATGGAGATAACTTTTCATTGGGTCAACTTGCACGAATTTGCATCAAAGAAGTGGTAAGGCTGCATGGAGTAACATTATCTATTGTATTCGACCATGATCCTAGATTCACCTCAAAGTTTTGGAAAAGTCTCTAACATGATCTAAGCACTGAACTAAACTTCAGTGCGGCCTATCATCCTCAAACTGATGGCCAATATGAGCAGACTATTTAGACACTGGAAGACATGTTGAGAGCATGTTCTATGGAATTCAAAGGAGTATGGGACCAACATCTTCCACTGGTTGAATTATCCTACAAAAAGAGTTTCCACTAGACCATATGAATAGCACCATATAAATACCTTTATGGGAAAAGGTTCAAAACACCAATGTGTTAGGATGAAGTTAGTGAGCGTAAGCTGCTAGGACCTAAAATGGTTGAAGAAATAGTAGAGAAGGTGAAAACCATTCAGCAGCATATCAAGGTAGCCCAAATTCGACAGAAGAGTTATGCGGATAACCATCGACGAGACTTTGAATTCAAAGTTGGAGACCTGGTATTTCTATGCATATCTCCATGAAAGAATTTCATGAGGTTTGGGAAGAAAGGAAAGCTAAGTCCCAGGTATATCGGCCCCTTTGAGATCCTTGATCAAGTTGGAGTTGTGGCCTATCGACTAGCACTTCCACCTACCATGTCGAAAGTAAATGATGTCTTTTAGGTATCCCTCTTAAGGAAGTACATACCAGACCCTTCACATGTACTCTCTTCAGAGGTGGTATAGTTGGAAGATAATCTTTCCTATGAGAAGCAGCCGGTGAAAATCTTGGATCGTAGAGACAAAGTTCTACGCAACAAGACTACTCATTTGGTCAAGGTACTATGGAGAAACTATAAGTATGAAGAGGTAATATGGTAACTAGAGGAAGTACTGAAGGAAAAGTACCCCCACCTATTTTTTTCCTAAATTGTAAAATAAAATTTCGAGGATGAAATTTCTAAAGGGGGGAAGAATATAACGACCCAATATTTTCAATGGAAATTAATTTCTTATAAATATGTCATAATCACATGAAATCACATCATAATTAACTACTAATAGCTATGTGACCCTTAAAACATATGTTTTTCACTTTCGTGATGTGAATTTCGAAAATCTAACATACACGGTTGTGATTAGTAAGTTATTTGGAGTCCAATAAGAAAAACTTATTTTTTGGTGAATAGTAACCTACCCTTATGAATATTAACACACCCTTATGAATAGTGAAATACCCTAATGAATAGTAACCTTACCTATGATAGTATATAAATAATATTCAAGTGAAAGTACGATATGCCCATGCTTTGGAATAAGTAAATAAATGTTTTAAAACTGTTGTTTTTAGAATAAATTATGATTTTAATTAAATATTAAATTAATCATATTTAGAAAATTATTTTTGAAAAATGGACTTTATTTTTTGATTCTACACATCAAAAAATGGTTGGGTTTAATTTTTGGTATTTTTATAAAATACTTGAATTTTTTATGAATAGTGAAATACGATAAAATATCATATATCAGTTAAATACAATATTCATGACATCAAAAGTGATGTAATCCCACTTGGTTAAAACTCACATGATAAAATTACTATTCTTGGTCAAGGAATACTCACTATTCCTTGTCTTGTGGGGAAATAATAAATTAATGAATTTTATATTAAGAAATCCCCTCTCTCCTCCACTATAAAAACCCCCTCTCACTCCCCCTTATCTTCACTTCTCTCAAGCCTTGTACCTTCTCCAAATTATGTCCAAATATCCTCCAAAACTCCTCTCCCACATCCATCAAGCCTTGGTCTCATAAAAAGACCAAAACCTCTCTCTTAAAGAGGCTCTCAAGGAAGTTTGGTTTAAGAGGTAAATTCCTCTTTTCAATTCTTTGTCTTTCCTTTCAAGTTCATTTGTTTTCTTTTTTCTATTACCTATCCTTATCCAAATTTTTTTATGACTTCATTTACTTATATGTAATGTAATTTTTTCATTATAGTGGAATAATTTATCATCATATCTCCCTTTTACTTTCTTTTATACTAGTAGCAAGAACACCATCCGAGATGTGTCAATTTTCCATATTCAAGGACGATGGAATTTCGATTTATACTACCATTCTCAATTATAGTCATGAAAACATTATTTTTATGGTTTAAAAAGATTATTATATATGTAATATACCCTATTTAAGTTTCTTTAATCCATTTTTACAAATTTTATTAAGTTATAAAGAAAGATGAGTTCGTTGTAATCAAAACCCACAAATTAACTGAAACAGTTATCATTAAAGTTATATATAATAATTCATCCTAATACCATGTAATAAAGTTAAATAAATAAACATTAACACATATGTATGTTCATAAATAATATTTAATTTCAATTATGAAAATTTACATCCATTCCACATGAACTCCATTACTTAAAAACAGGCGAACCGAATATGAAAATAAAGAAAACAAACACTCTGGAATGATAGAATTCAACATGATAACTTATCAATAAGGACATAAATGAACTAACTATAATTATTATAAAATAAATACATGTATAATAGGTTATTAAATAAGTTATTAATAAGTATAATTTCATATTATAGGAGCTTAAGTTCAAGAGCGGAACACGTTCGGAGTTAAGGTAAGGGTTTTTCCACCCGAACTCCCATTTCATTCGGGTTACTTTTATTGTCTAATTCCCTCAATTAAATTCTATTATATCATTATTTAATCCTCATAAAATATATTTTAGTGTTTTATATATGTTTACCAACCATAAACCTTCCTTATTTTGTGGATAGTTACACGTTTTAAAAGGAACTTTCAAAATTGTTTCCGAAATACAAGTCTGGTCCAAGGGAATTTCTCTAATTCTTACCTATTTTAAGGGGCACTCTATAATATTTTTTTGGAAACCATTATCTTTATAAAATAACTCATTTTATTATTAAAATAATATCTTACTTAACTTATGGTTTTATACAAATATTTTTCCAAAATAACTCTTCTTTTCAATGTAAAAGAGTATTTATCTCAAGATTTACTCGAAGATTTTATAAGAGTATCTTCATCTATTTCAACACTCTTGTTGATTCTTATGTATTATTGGGATTAGTATTCCATGTTATCATATACCATATTTAATTTAATGTTTTATGATTATTTTGGCTATTGATGTGCTATCATAAAACCATTCATCAATTTACTTCGATTGGTTAGTGTTTTTGCTTAATGTTCGGGGAAAGAAATTTACATTGCATATATTAGTTTCAATATGAATGTGTATGTTGTTTATGTTTATCCCCGTTCATATGAGGAATTAATTGGACATAGTAAGTGTTGGTTTGGGCCCTCTATAACCCCTCGTTTCATCGGTAGTTCTCATGAGACAAACTACGGTCTTGGCACAAGGCCTTGAAAAAATGATTATTTATGGTCTTAGCACGAGGCCTTGACAGTATGGTTATGTTGTACCGCATCATGCATTACCTAATTATGAATATAGTATTGATGGTTCATGTGGTTATTCGACTAGTAGAATACCCATTATTATGTTATGTTATGTCAATATTTACTAAGCACATATTTCTTCCATATTGTGTTCAAGTTTATTTTTAATGCCATATGTTTTCAATTATTCACCATGTCTAATGTTTATGTTATCTTAAATTGTATTTATTACCCTTAATGAGAATTTTATCTCACCCCTTTCTTATGTTTCATTTCCACATGGCAAGAATAATTTTATTATGAATGACATGCTAAAATAACCAAGGAGTTATGGAAGTTGTCTAAGGAGTTTCTATGTTGTTTTTCTTGTCAAGTTGTAATGATGAACTTATGTATGTATATTGTTTACAATAATACTAAACTAATCGATCCTTTGGGATGGTTATTCCTTGTTTGTATTCCAATGTAATCAATAAGGCACTGGGTCTGGACAAATGGGGTCGGGTCTTTATAGTTGGTATCAGAGGAAGTTTAGTAGAAAACTTGGAAACTAGATTTAGAAAACATAGATTAGGGAAGAGTCCCTAAGATAGTATTTGAGGATAAACATACAAGAACGTTCTGGTATTTTGTTAAGGAATATATTATTTGTATATTTCAAGCAATACATCCATGTCTGGATTCAAGCAGGTAGACGCGGCTCTGGCATAGATGTACCTAGGAGTGAAAGATTTGACAAGGAATTTTGGGCTTGACCTAGGGTATCTTGGTACACAAAAATGGGTCTTGCTACACTCTTGGTTACAACACTCCTGGGAGATGAGCTTAGGATAATTCACATTTTTTTACAAGCCATTATGAAGGATTTAAATGTAAAATTTTCCTCAAAGAAACCATTTTTTTATTATGGGATTAGCCATGCGTAGGATTTCAATTTGTGCTAAGTATTTTGTTAAGTTAAGATTATACATTATGATTCATAGACTAATCTAGTGTATGCCAATATCTAGAGATGTCACCTAGTGGAAGTAATAGAAATCACATGAATGCATGTGTCCCCTGTAGGGATTTCCCTCTGATGCTGGATAATGATGCTGGATCTGGTGCTATGACTGGTGTTGAGCAACTCATAACTATACTGGGACAAATTACTCAGGTTATGAATAATAACCTTACCTGTATAGAGCATCTGGATCCACCACATGTAGGAGCTATATTAGATTTCTTTATGCAACAACAACCTCCACCATTCAATGGGACTACAAACCCGTTTGTAGCAGAGTAGTGGATATGTTCCCTTGATAAGATATTTCTCACTTTGGGATGTAATGAAAGAGAGAAGGTTTTCATGGTAGTTTATCATATAACGAGAGATGTGGATCAGTGGTGGTCATTAATCCAAAACACAAAGGAGGAGGAATAAATAGAAGAGATGGAATGTTGGTATTTTAAGGAAATATTTTTAGAAAAATATTTCCCTCGTGAACAACGAACAGATATGGAGAGGAAATTCCTGAATCTGAGGTAGAAGGAGGATGAAAATGTTTCCAAGTATGAAGCGAACTTTACAAGGATGGAAAGGAAATCTGTAGACTACATACGTAATCCAAGGAGTAAAATTGATTGATTATTTGATGGTTTAAAACCATTCCTATGAAGGGCTCTAGTCTCCCAAATTTTCTCATCATATGAAGATATAGTCTCAAGTGCTATCAAGACAGAAAATGAATTCTCTAAGCCTTATGACTTTAAGGGAAAGAAAGAGAAGAAGAGGGTTGTTTAAAACTCTAGGAAAGGAAATAAGAAAATGTGGAAGAAGGGGAGAGTTGAATTTCCATCATACAGTAATTGTGGGAAGAAACACCCTGGATCTTGCCTGAAGGGAATGGGAGTCTGTTACAAGTGTAGAGAAAAAGGCCACCTATATCGAGATTGTAAGGGGAAGAAAGAATCTACTAATATTCTGTGCTAAAATTGCAGGGAGATGGGACATTACACACATGAATGTCTTAAGAGTCAAGGAAATGTTCCCCAAATAAGGCCAAGGTAGCAAGTCCAAGCTTATACGGTCACAACTGCGGAGGTTTAAGTTCCTAATGAAGTGGTGGTAGGTACATTAATTGTTTCATCCAACTTAGCCAATAATTTATTTGATTTTGGATCATCGCATTCATTTATATCTTCCCAGTTTTCAAAGAAAATTAGATATGTCCAATTTGATTTAATAAAGGAGTTATCAGTCAAAACCCCTGGTGGATGTATCATTGCAACAAAGGAATGTCGATTAGTCCCCCTCATGACACATAAACGTGATTTAGTTGCTAACCTTATCATCCTACCAATGGTGGACTATGATATAATTCTTAGTATGAATTGGCTATTAAAATATGATGCGAAGATCTATTGCAAGAAGAAGGAAGTTACAATTTTTGAAAATGGTGTAGAATCCCTTATTTTTAGAGCTGAAACCACGCCATTTTATTCTCATCTAGATCCACCCCAATTAGCTATACTGAATTCAATTATTGGGGAGGAAGGTAATGAAATAAATGGGGGTGAGGAGAAGAATTTACTGATAGAGGACATACCTATTATGCAAGAATATGTTGATGTCTTTCTAGAGTATTTACTTGGACATCCTCCAGAGCAGTAAATTGAGTTTTCCATTGACTTAATTCCTAGTTCAAGGCCCATATCAAAGACCCCTTATAGAATGGCCACTGTGGAGTTAGTGAAACTAAAGAAACAACTAGTGTAATTGAGTGATAAAGAATTTATTTTACCTAGTGTTTCTCTATGGGGATCCCCTGTTCTTTTCATTAAGAAGAAAGATGGGTCTATGAGGTTGTGAATTGACTACAGGGAGATCAATGTTATTACAATAAATAATAAGTATCATCTGCCTTGAATTTATGATTTATTTGATCAACTTCGTGGAGCCCAATATTTTTATAAGATTTATCTTTGATCTGGATATCATCAGTTTCTTGTGAGGAAGGAATACATTCCAAAAACAGCATTTTGAACTAGGTATGAGCATTATAAGTTTACAGTAATGCCTTTTGGACTAACTAATTCACCATCTATCTTCATGGATCTAATGAATAGAGTTTTCAAGGATTATCTCGATGACTTTTTAGTGGTTTTTATTGACAATATCTTGGTATACTCTAAAATCCATGAAGATCATGAAAATAACTTTCGCACTATTATGAAGACACTTAGAAGAAATAAATTATATGGTATGTTTAGAAAGTGTGATTTTTGGATCCAATCAGTTTCCTTTCTGAGCTACATTGTCTCTAAGGATGGAATATCTATAGATCCTGTGAAGACAAAGGTTGTGCAAGAATGGCCTACTCCAACGAACGTAACTGAGGTACATATTTTTATTGGTTTAGTAGGTTATTATCAGCGTTTCGTTCATAACTTCACCCGTTTAGCCAACCCAATGACTAAGATCACACGAAAAGGGGCTAAGTTCATATGGACAAAGGAATGTGAAGAATGTTTTGAAGAATTAAATAGGAGGTTAGTGAATGCTCCAATCCCAACCCTACCTTTAGGGAATGATGGGTTTGTTATCTATAGTGATGCATCAAAGAAAGGAATTGGTTATGTCCTTATGCATAATGATCGAGTGATTTCCTATGCATCTAGGCAGCTAAAAATTCATGAACAAAACTATCCAACTCATGGTCATGAGTTAGCAGTGGTAATATTTACTTTGAATATTTGGATACATTACCTCTATGGAGAAAAATTTGAGATATATACATGTCATAAACGTTTGAAATATATATTCTCACAGAAATAACTCAACATGAGGCAAAGGAGATAGATTGAGCTACTCAAAGACTATGATTGCATGATACACTACCACCCAAGGAAATCAAATAAGGTAGCAGATGCTTTGAGTAGAAAGGACTATGAAATTCTGAACAGGATGAGAGTTGAAAGGGATCCTATGTTCATGGATATAGTAAAGATGCATATGGGAATTATCAAGGAAGGTAATACATCACTAATTTTTCAAATGGTTTTTGAACCTTCTTTACAAAAAAGGATAAAAAGTTCTCAGGCTGATGATGATGAGTTTTAAAAGAAAATTAAAGCAATAAATGATGGGAAGTTGACTGACTTCGCATATGAAGGTGGAATTTTGAAATTAAGGAAGAGGCTTTGTGTTCCCATTATTCCTAAGCTAAATAGGGAACTATTGGATGATGCTCATAGCTCTAATTTCTCTTTACACCCTGGTAGCATAAAGATGTATCAAGATCTCTGAGAAAACTTTTGGTGGAACAATATGAAAAGGGAGATTGCTGAATATACATCAAAGTGTGGTATTTCAATAAGTGAAGGCTGAGAGACAAATGTCTAAGGTGAAGATGCAACCACTACCCATACCAACATGGAAGTGGGAGAACATTACCATGGACTTTGTCACTAGAATTCCAAGGACATCCAGAGGAAACAGTGCTATATGGGTCATTGTGGATCGTCTTACAAAGACAGCTCACATTATCATGATTCGATAGAACTTTTCATTGGATCAACTTGCACGGATTTACATCAAAGAAGTGGTAAGGCTTCATGGAGTACCACTATCTATTGTATTCGACCATGATACTAGATTCACCTCAATGTTTTAGAAAAGTCTCCAACATGATCTAAGCACTGAACTGAACTTCAGTACGGCCTATCATCCTCAAACTGATGGCCAATCTGAGTGGACTATTTATACACTAGAAGACATGTTGAGAGCATGTTCTATGGAATTTAAAGGAGTATGGGACCAACATCTTCCACTGGTTGAATTATCCTACAAAAACAGTTTCCACTAGAGGATCTGAATGGCACCATATAAAGACCTTTATGGGAAAAGGTGCAAAACACCAATGTGTTAGGATGAAGTCAGTGGGTGTAAGATGCTAGGACCTGAAATGGTCAAAGAAATAGTAGAGAAGGTGAAAACCATTCAGCATCATATCAAGGTAGCCCAAATTCAACAGAAGAGTTATGAGGATAACCGTCGACGAGGCCTTGAATTCAAAGTTGGAGACCTGGTATTTCTATGCATATCTCCATGAAATAATTCCATGAGGTTTGGTAATAAAGGAAAGATAAGTCCCAGGTATATCAGCCCCTTTGAGATCCTTGATCAAGTTGGAGTTGTGGCCTATCGACTAGAACTTCCACCTACCATGTCGAAAGTACATGATATCTTTTAGGTATCCCTCTTAAGGAAGTACATACTAGACCCTTCACATATACTCTCTTCAGAGGTGGTATAGTTGGAGGATGATCTTTCCTATGAGAATCAGCCGGTGAAAATCTTGGATCGTAGAGACAATGTTCTACGCAACAAGACTACTCATTTGGTCAAGGTACTATGGCGAAACTATAAGTATCAAGAGGAAATATGTGAACTAGAGGAAGCACTGAAGGAAAATTACCCCCACCTATTTTTTTCCTAAATTGTAAAATAAAATTTCGAGGATGAAATTTCTAAAGGGGGGAAGAATATAATGACCCAATATTTTCAATGGAAATTAATTTCTTATAAATTTGTCATAATCACATGAAATCACAACATAATTAACTACTAAGAGCTATGTGACCCTTAAAACATAGGTTTGTCACTTTTGTGATGTGAATTTCAAAAATCTGACATACACGGTTGTGATCACTAAGTTATTTGGAGTCCAATAAGAAAAAATTATTTTTTTGGTGAATAGTAACCTACCCTTATGAATACTAACACACCCTTATGAATAGTGAAATACCCTAATGAATAGTAACCTTACCTATGATTGTATATAAATAATATTCAAGTGAAAGTACGATATGCCCATGCTTTGGAATAAGTAAATAAATGTTTTAAAACTGTTGTTTTTAGAATAAATTATGATTTTAATTAAATATTAAATTAATAATATTTAGAAAATTATTTTTGAAAAATGGACTTTATTTTTGGATTCTACACGTCAAAAAATGGTAGGGTTGAATTTTTGGGATTTTTATAAAATACTTGAATTTTTTATGATTAGTGAAATACGGTAAAATATCGTAATCAGTTAAATACAATATTCATGACATCACAAGTGATGTAATCCCACTTGGTTAAAACTCACATGATAAAATTACTATTATTGGTCAAGGAATACTCACTATTCCTTGTCTTGTGGGGAAATAATAAATTAATGAATTTTATATTAAGAAATCCCCTCTCTCCTCCACTATAAAAACCCCCTCTCACTCCCCCTTCTCTTCACTTCTCTCAATCCTTGTACCTTCTCCAAATTATGTCCTAATATACTCCAAAACTTCTCTCCCATGTCCATCAAGCCTTGGTCTAATAAAAATACCAAAACCTCTCTCTTAAAGAGGCTCTCAAGGAAGTTTGGTTTAAGAGGTAAATTCCTCTTTTTAATTCTTTGTCTTTCCTTTCAAGTTCATTTGTTTTCTTTTTTCTATTATCTATCCTTATCCAAATTTTTTGATGACTCCAGTACCTTATATGTAATGGAATTTTTTCATTATAGTGGAATAATTTATCACCATCTCTCCCTTTTACCTTCTTTTATACTGATAGCAAGAACACCATCCGAGATGTGTCTAATAGGTTCTTAAATAAGTTATTAATAAGTATAATTTCATATTATAGGAGCTTAAGTTCAAGAGCGTAACACGTTCGGAGTTAAGGTAAGGGTTTTTTCACCCGAACTTCCATTTCATTCGGGTTACTTTTATTGTCTAATTACCTTAATTAAATTCTAGTATATCATTATTTAATCCTCATAAAATATGTTTGAGTGTTTTATATATATTTACCAACCAGAACCCTTCCTTATTTTGTGTATAGTTACACGTTTTAAAAGGAACTTTCAAAATTGTTTCTGAAATACAAGCCCGATCCAAGGGAATTTCTCTAATTCTTACCTATTTTAAGGGGCACTCTATAATATGTTTTTGGAAACCATTATCTTTATAAAATCACTCATTTTATTATGAAAATAATATCTTACTTAACTTGTGGTTTTATACAAATATTTTTCCAAAATAACTCTTCTTTTCAAAGTAAAAGAGTATTTATCTCAAGATTTACTCGAAGATTTTATAAGAGTATCTTCATATATTTCAACACTCTTGTTGATTATTATGTATTATTGGGATTAGTATTACATTTTATAATCTACCATATTTAATTTAATGGTTTATGATTATTTTGTCTATTGATGTGCTATCTTAAAACCATTCATCAATTTGCTTCGAATGGTTAGTGTTTTTGCTTAATGTTCAGGGAAATCTATTTACATTTCATATATTAGTTTCAATATGAATGTGTATGTTGTTTATGTTTATCCCCGTTCATATGAGGAATTCATTGGACATAGTAAGTGTTGGTTGGGGCCCTCTATAACCCCTTGGTTCATCAGTAGGTCTCATGAGACAAACTACGGTCTTGGTACAAGGCCTTGAAAAAATGATTATTTATGGACTTGGCACGAGGCCTTGACAGTATGGTTATGTTGTACCGCATTATGCATTCCCTAATTATGAATATAGTATTGATGGTTCATGTGGTTATTTGACTAGTAGAATACCCATTATTATGTTATGTTATGTCAATATTTACTAAGCTTATATTTCTTCCATATTATGTTCAAGTTTATTTTTAAAGGCATGTGTTTTCAGTTATTCACCATGTCTAATGTTTTTGTTATCTTCCATTGTATTTATTTCCCTTACTAAGAATTTGATCTCACCCCTTTCTTATGTTTCATTTCCACAGGGCAAGAAGAATTTTATTATGAATGACATGCTGAAATAACTTAGGAGTTATGGAAGTTGTCTAAGGAGTTTCTATGTTGTTTTTCATGTCAAGTTATAATGATGAACTTATGTATGTATATTGTTTATAATAATACTAAACTACTCGATACGTCTAGATGATTATTCCTTGTTTGTATGCCAATGTAATCAATAAGTCACAGGCTCTGGGTAACTGGGGTCAGGTCTATCACGACCCGTCCCAGTGGGGCCAGAGCCCCAACTCCCCAAGCCCGCCTTCAATAGGCCATGGGCTGGTTACTAGCACCGAGTAGGCATGCTACTAACATGGGAGGCATTTCCTATAAACCTGTACACACGCACACACATCTCCAATCCCACAAAGCTGAAAAGTAAAAAATCAACTAAAAAAATGGAAATGCATGCATACACCAAAAATCCCAACCAACAGAGTACGACAGGAAAGTAAAGTACAGTAAGTGTAAAACCCTGGGCCAAAAGTACAAGCCCACAAAAAGAGAGTCCGTAACAAATTCCAACCTATAAAGAAAGGTGTTGGGACTGCAGTCTGTAGCCATAGGAACACACCTCGTCCTGTCTGATCTCACTGAGTACCGTCCGGTCCTGGTCCGCCTAAAATCCTATCAAAGGCTCGCTCGTCTGCACAATACACGACACGTGCGGGCAAAGCCCGTGTAGGGGTAAGTATAACAATACCCAGTAGGACACCCCAAAACTACAAAGGAATGCAACAAATGAAAACACCACAAAAGAAAGATACAGTCAACTCTACACAGTATATGTCTACCGAACATATAACAAGAACATCCAGATATACTCATACATGATCGACTATCACGAAACCACCACTAAGATCCATCTCTAAGGTTCCACTAAGCATGCAACCAGGAGAACACACTCCTAGTTCTGAAGAGAGAGCTACTAAGTACTCGTTCCGGGAGAACACACTCCACAAGTACTTTGTGAACATGATGCTCAGATGAGGATCACAACCAAGTCATGGGGTGATTTTGACAACTCAGTCTGAGCTAATTCGCTAAGAAGAGGATCGGCGCCTAGGTAAAGTTGGTCACGTCGATACCAAGAACTCTACCTTGGGTTCTAGGAATGAATAGATGATCCGGATCTAAGTCCCACAGAGGGGATTCCAACAACTCTATTCAGGAAGTCCTGCTGAAGGGATCATACTCCTGTATAAAGGAAATGATACCAGAAACTTCAGGGAAAAGACCAAGGGTATGAACCCTAAGAAAACTAGTCCAAGTCACAAAATACAAGTGGATCAAGCCATGAAGAATTGGTTACACGGTGTTTAGTATGGTTACACACTATGTTCCTTGACCCTGGGTACTGCCCGTGTAAACGGCCCATGTCATCCGTCCAAGCTGTGTAAAACTAAACTACACGGCATTTAGAAGAATCACACGTCGTGTTCCTTGACTCTGGGTACTTCCCGTGTAAACGGCCCGTGTCATTTTGGCTTGTCAGATAGAAAGAAACTACACGGAATGTAGAAGAGTCACATTCCGTGTCCGAGCACCTGGGGCTTGCTCCGTGTACGCTGGCCATGTGCCCATACACGGTCTCTATCTGTGTTTGTGTCGCCTACCCGTGTACCAGTACGTGGGGGTATCCCGTGTATCTGGCCGAGGAAGGGTATACATGTCGTGTCCTTGGCCGTGTACCCAACCCGTGTCCGTGTACTCTCGGAGTACACGCCAGGTGGTCCGCCAACGAACACACGCCATGTAGCTCATACTACACGGTGTGTAGTTGGGATTTTTACAGAAGCGTCGTCTTCCTCCTCGCACCGCAGCTGAACCTCTGGATCCTCATTTTCTCATCTGTTCGTCCTGATACTCTAGGGATTGGTTCGTTTCATCATACGAACACCGTAATGGGTGTTTTCGGCTCTTAAATAAGATCATAAACCTCGAACGATCCATCCAAAGAAAAAAACACCCGAAAATTATTATCTCCCAATCCGCTCTGAATCGCCTGCCGAAACCGTCGTCGCACCTCCATGACATTGCTCCGGGGATGGATCTACAATCTTGGATCGTTGCGCCAACAAACAAATGTGTAAAGATAAATTTCCTCCAAGAACACATAGAATGCAATGAAGAACGTGGGGGAGAAAATACAAGGATCAAAAAAGAGGGACGAACCTCGATCGTTGTTCGTGACGATCCAGGTTCATCGTAGTTAGATCAAAACCAAAACAACCTCAAAATCCCCGCAAAAACCCGTCCCACAAGAACGATCGATCCGCGGGCTAATCTGTTCGTGGATTAGTCTGCATTCATCATGGAAATCAAAAACAGGGAAGGAAATCAAAAACAAACATCCTACCTGGATCCGCGGCATTCGTTGGCGAAGATCTGGTCGTCGGGTCGTCGTCGCCGGCGAAAATCTTCAAGAATGTCGTCGCCGCGTCAGGAGGTCTTATCCAGAGCCTTCAAAGCTACCAAGGGTTTCAGGGTTATGAGTTTTGTAACCCTAGACCCCTACACATGCCTTTATTTTAAAAAGATAAGAGATATATGTTGCAGAAGATTTAAAAGATTTCGCTGCAGAATAAAATATTTTTATTTAAATAATTTATTACTTTTATGTCCCAAAAACTGGATTTCACCACCGACCTACGCCGGCCGATGTTAGGCCTCGCCTAAGTTAAAATCGTTGTTCCGAACGCAACGGCACCCTCAGATTTCTGATCTGAGAACCCATTTGGGAGTTATTCCACTTTTTCAGGAAAACCGCACGCGCGCATTATTTAATTATTAAATTAAATTCAACATTTGTTCCGGGCTCACCGGGCCTCAGAACTGCACGTCGTCTCAGAGCCGGGTCTTGGATTAATTCCCATATAATATTAAAATAATAAATGGAAAAATCTGGGACATTACATCACACCCACCTTAGGGCTTTTACGTCCCCGAAAAGGCAAAACAAAGGCTACTCAAAAATATGTGGGTACTGCACGTGAATCTGAGCCTCCCACTCCCACGTGATCTCCTGGAGATTCTCGTGCTACCACCGGACATGCACTAAGGGAATAGCTCGCCCGCGAAGGATCTTCTTCTGTCGATCCTCGATCTCCACTAGGTACTCAGCAAAGGTCGCTCCATCATTGATGTCTAGCTCGCCCCAGTCGATGACGTGCGATGGATCATACACATACCTCCGTAGCTGCGACACATGGAAGACATTGTGTACCTGGTCCATCTGAGGAGGTATAGTTAAGCGATACGCCACCTCTCCAACTCTACTCAGAATCTGAAAAGGTCCAACGAATCTCGGAGATAGATTATCGCCTCGGCCAAATCTCTACAATCCCCATCGAGGTGATACCTGAAGGAACACATGGTCTCCTTCCTCAAACTACAAGGGCCTTCGCCTACTGTAGGCATAAGACTTTTGTCAACTCTGCGCAGTCTTCATCTGCTTTTGGATGACCTGCACCTTCTCTGTAGTAGCTCTCACCATCTCTGGGCCCATAAGTGCTGACTCTCCTGGGTCAGTCCAGCAAAGTGGTGACCTGCAAGGTCGCCTGTACAGAGCCTCGAATGGTGTCATACCAATAGTGTAATGATAACTATTGTTATAAGAAAATTACACCAGTGGTAGGTGATCCTCCCAGCTATGACCAAAGTCAAGTATGCAAGCTCTAAGCATATCCTCCAGGACCTGGATGGTCCGCTCTGTCTGACCATCAGTCTGGGGATAAAATGTTGTGCTCAAGCATAACTGAGTCCCAAAATCTTCCTGCAATCCCTTCCACAATTGGGATGTGAAACGAGCATCACGGTCTGAGATGATCATGGATGGTACTCCATGAAGTAGAACTATATCCTGCATGTAGAGGCATCCCAAGGTCTCTACTGAACTCTTCTCCCGTATGGCTAGGAAGTGGGCCGACATGGTGAGTCGATCAACGATCACCTAGATGGCATCATGTCCCCTGGATGTACGTGGTAAACCCATCACGAATTCCATGGATATCTCGTCCCACTTCCACTCTGGAACCTCAAGGGGCTGAGTCAAGCCTGCTGGCACCTGGTGCTTAGCCTTTACTTGCTGACAAGTAAGGAACCGAGAAACAAACTCTGCCACACACTTCTTCATTCCTGGCCACCAGAACTGACGTCGGAGGTCCTAATACATCTCTACGACGCCTGGATGCAACACCAAAGGGGATGTATGGAACTCCCTTAGAACCTCCTCCCGCAACGTCACTGGTATTACTATACGCCCTCTGAAAAGAAAAACGTGCTCCCCACCTTCTGAATATCCATCAGCCACAACACCTATGGATATCTAAGCACGTAGAGTCTCACAGCTAGCATCCTCGCATTGTGCTTCCCTGACTCATTGTAAGAGTGGAGGGGTAACAACCATCGACTCAAGGTAAGCTCCCTCATCTCCATACATGAAGGATAACTGTAAAGAGGCTAACTGCCTCGTCACCTCATCCAGCAACTGTGAATTGGATTTCCTGCTGAGAGCATCTGCCACAATGTTCCCCTTCCCAGGTGTGTAAACGATCTCAAATTCGTAATCCTGGAGGAACTCAAGCCATCGTCTTTGTCTCAAATTCAGATCCTTCTGAGAAAAGATATATCTGAGACTCTTGTGATCAGAGTAGACGGTAAACCGCTCGCTCATCAAGTAGTTCCACCACATATTCAATGCGAAGACTACCGCTGCCAACTCAAGATCATGGGTCGCGTAGTTCTGCTCGTGTGGCCTCAACTGACGTGATCCATAGGCAATCACCACTTGCCTCTGCATCAGGACACAACCAAGCCCGGTTCCTGATGTGTCTCAGAACACTACGTACTCGACACCCTCCTTCGGTAATCTCAAGATCAGGGCACTTGTCAGACTCTGTCTCAATTGCTGGAAAGCCTGCTGGTATCTCTTGGTCCACACGAAAGGTTTCCCCTTTCGGGTCAAAGCTGTCATGGGTGCTGAAATCCTGGAGAAATCAAGAATGAATCTCCGATAGTAGCCTGCCAACCCAAGGAAGCTTCGCACCTCCGTCACGCTCTGGGGTGGATCCCATGCTAGTACTGCCTCCACCTTGGAGGGGTCCACTGTTACACCATCTGCTGAGATAATGTGTCCTAGAAAGTGGACCTCATGTATCCAGAACTGGAACTTCGAGAGTTTCCCGTACAACTAGTGCTCTCGGAGTGTGTCCAGAACCATCCTTAGATGTCTCGCGTGCTCCTCCTCGGACACAGAGTACACAAGGATATCATCGATGAAGAACACTACGAACCGATCTAGATAGGGCTGAAAGATCCGGTTCATGAGCCCCATGAACACTGTCGGGGCATTTGTCACACCGAAGGGCATCACCAAGTACTCATAGTGACTGTAGCGGCATCCGAAATCCATCTTCGGTATATCCTCATCCCATACCTACAACTGGTGATAGCCTGATCGTATATCAACCTTCGAGAACCATCGTTCCCCTCTCAACTGGTCGAAGAGGTCATCGATCCTCGGTAGTGGATACCGGTTCTTCACGGTCACCTGGTTCAAGCGCCGGTAATCCACACATAGCCTTAAACTCTCGTCTGCCTTCTTGGCAAATAGCACTGGGGCCGCCCGGGGTGAAACGCTGGGTCTCACAAAGCCCTTCTTCTGCAAGTCATCCAGCTGCACTCTCAGCTGATGAAGCTCTGCAGGAGCCATCCAATATGCTGATGCTGATATTGGCGTCATCCCGGGTTGCAGCTCAATGCAGAAATCTATCTCCCGACGGGGAGGTAGCCCGGGGACATCCTCTGGAAAGACATCCTCATACTCAGCCACTATTGCTGGAAACCAGAAACTCGTAACATCTGATGCGCCAAGGGCTAGGCTAGCCAACTGATAGGATATCAGTTGTTCCTTCCTATGCACAAGTCCATCCTGCGCTGCCTGGGTCTCTCTTTCACCGAAAAAAGAGAACTCCGTTCCATCACTGCGGACACACCGCACCCTTCGCCTAAAATAGTCAATCTGGGCATGAACTGTGGATAGCCAATCCATACCAAGAATGACATCGTAAGGCCTTGATTCTACCACCAATAGGTTCCAACCGAAACTCTTGTCTCCAAGGGTCAGGTCACACTGCCTACAGAGGTGTGTGATCTCTGAATCTTCTCCAGTCGGTGTTTCTAAGCGTAAGGGTTGAGTCAACAACTCAACTGGAATCTCAAGGTCTCAAACAAGATAAGTTGCCAGAAAGGAATGACTAGCACCTGTGTCTATCAGTATGTCATCCAAAGTAGAAAAGACACATATTTTACCTCTAATCATTCCGGGAGTACCTGGGCCATAGGCCTCTGCCGCCTACAGCTGTCCCTGCCTCTGTCCACCAGCTCCCTGAACCTGGGGTGGACCTCTTGGGGGTGGTGGTGGTAAAAGGTCAAAACTCCGACCACCTCCAGCTGCTCTCCTAGCTCCCCTACCACGTCTTCTACCCCACATATTTATCTGCTCCACACGTTGCCTCTGCCTCGGGGGTCCATCCACTGCTCCCGTGTCAGTAATACGGCGGGTCGGACAATCTCGAGTGAGATGTCCCCTACCATCGCATGAGTAGCATCGCCTCTCTCGAGGCTGGCTGGATGCACCCTGTGAACCCTGTATGGAAGACCCCATGTCCTAGGATATCCTTTGAAAATGTCTCCCACGCCTGGGTCCCTGACGTCGGCTCCCTGCTGTCGAGGCCTCTGCTCCAGCTCGCCCACTACTGACAACTGCCGGTTGTCTCTACTCTGCCAAGAAGATCTTAACCACCAAATCCCGCTCGATCACCCCAGCATAAGTAGGAATGCTCATAGGGATTATGATAGCTCGGATATCTCTTCGTAAGACCCGTTCAAAAGTCTGAGCTCTAAAGTACTAATCTCTGACCATATCTATCGAGTACCGCGAGAGGTCGGTAAACCTCAATGAATAGTCAGACACTGACATGGTTCCCTGCTGGAGCTGAAGAAGCTCCTGTATACGTACTTCTCTTAGGGTAACCGGTGAAAAATCCTCTCTGAAGAGACACTCAAACTCTGACCACGCAAGAGTCACCTTGTCGTGGGTCTGGATAACCAAACTCCACCATCATCCTTCCAAGCCTTGTAGAAGGCTCGCTGCCAGGATCACCATCTGGTTTGCTGGTGTCCTGACCAAATGGAAGACTCTGGTCACTGCCTCAAGCTAGTCCTCTGCTTCCTGAGGGTCATGCTTTCCTCGAAACCTGAGGGGTCTCTGTCTCTGAAACTCATGGAGTGCGCTCAGCCTGCACTTCTCCTCCACTGGTACAGCAGGCACTAAAAACTGCTCCACAGGTGGTGGGATAACTGTCACACCACTTGATGGTAAAAATGGGGGATCTGGTCCCTGTATCGAAGCTTCATCACTGAGGGGGTCATCCTCATGATCGAGCTGCTGGATCCTAGCGGGTGCACATCACGGAGGCATCCTGTAAAGAAACAAGATGTATCTCAGTCAGTGAGTATATCTGGAGAGCTGACTCAAGAAGGACATGGAAACCACAACCCATTCCTATATGATGTATGTACAATTTTTTTCCCCTGCAACTGGTGTTCTCATGTTTCGAGTCAAAAAAAAGTTATCAGAGTCCTGGTGTATGGATATGTCGGCCGCCCGCACCAACACTGGGGTCCCTGGCCTGAAAGCTGAACTCAAAACACTTAACACGGTTGCCCCAAACTAACTCACAGACTCTTGGTCATAAGGTAGAACCGACCACCTCTAATACCACTCTGTCACGACCCATCCCAATGGGGCCCGAGCCGCAACTCCCCAAGCCCGCCTCCAATAGGCCAGGGGTTGGTGACTAGCACCGAGTAGGCATGCTACTAACATGGGAGGCATTGCCTATAAACCTATACACACGCACACACATCTCCAAGCCCACAAAGCTGAAAAGTAAAAATGGAAATGCATGCATACACCAAAAATCCCAACCAACAGAGTAGGACAGGAAAGTAAAGTACAGTAAGTGTAAAACCCTGGGCCAAAAGTACAAGCCCACCAAAAGAGAGTCTGTAACAAAGTCCAACCTGTAAAGAAAGGTGCTGGGACTTCAGTCTGTAGTCGTAGGAACACACCTCGGCCTATCTGATCTCACTAAGTACCATCCGGTCCTGGTCCGCCTAAAATCCTGTCAAAGGCTCGCTCGTCTGTACAAGACACAACACGTGTGGGCAAAGCCCGTGTAGGGGTGAGTATAACAATACCCAGTAGGACACCCCAAAACCACAAAGGAATAAAACAAAGGAAAACACCACAAAATAAATATATAGTCATCTCTACACAGTATATTTCTACCAAACATATAACAAGAACATCTAGGTATACTCATACACGATCGACTATCATGAAACCACCACTAAGATCCAGCTCAAGGGTTCCACTAAGCATGCAACTGGGAGAACACACTCCTAGGTCTCAAGAGAGAGATATGAAGTACTCGTTCTAGGGGAACACACTCCACAAGTACTTTGTGAACGTGATGATCATATGAGGATCACAACCAAGTCATGGGGTGATTCCAACAACTCAGTCTGATCTAATCCACTAAGCAGAGGATCGGTGCCCGGGTAAAGTTGGTCACGTCGATACCAAGAAATCTACCTAGGATTCTAGTAATGAATAGAGGATCTGGATCTAAGTCTCATAAAGGGTATTCCAACAACTCTATTCAGGAAGTCCTGCTGAAGGGATCATACTCCTGTATAAAGGAAATGATACCAGAACCTTCAGGGAAAAGACCAAGGGTACGAACCCTAATAAAACTAGTCCAAGTCACAGAAGACAAGTGGCTCAAGCCATGAAGAATTGGTTACACGGCATGTAGTATGGTTACACACCGTGTTCCTTGAACCTGGGTACTGCCCGTGTAAACGGCCCGTGTCATCCGTCCAAGATGTGTAAAACTAAACTACACGGCATGTAAAAGAATCACACGCCGTGTTCCTTGACTCTGGGTACTGCCCCTGTAAATGGCCTATATCATTTTGTCTTGTCAGATAGAAATCAACTACACGGCGTGTAGAAGAGTCACACTCCGTGTCCGAGCACCTGGGGCTCGCTCCGTGTACGCTGGCCATGTGCCTGTACACGGTCTATGTCTGTGTCTGTGTCGCCTGCCCGTGTACCAGTACACGGGGTATCCCGTGTATCTGGCCGGGTCTGGACGGGGAAGGGTATACACGATGTGTCCTTGGCCGTGTACCCAACTTGTGTCTGTGTACTCCCAAAGTACACGCCAGGTGGTCCGCCAACGAGCACACGCTATGTAGCTCATACTACACGGCGTGTAGTCGGGATTTTTCCAGAAGCGTCGTCTTCCTCCTCATGTCGCGAATGAACCTCTGGATCCTCGGTTTCTCGTCCGTTCGTCATGATACTCCAGGGATTGGTTCGTTTCATCATACAAACACCCTAACGGGTGTTTTAGGCTCTTAAATCGGATCATAAACCTCGAACAATCCATCCGAAGAAAAAAACGCCAGAAAATTCATATCTCCCGATCCGCTCTGAATCGCCTGCCGAAACCGTCGTCGCACCTCCGTGACATCGCTCCAGGGCTGGACCTACAATCTCATATCGTTTCACTAAAAAACGAATGTGCAATGATAGATTTCTTCCAAGAATACGTAGAACGCAACGAAGAATGTGAGGGAGAAAATACAAGGATCAAACAAGAGGGACGAACCTTGATCATTGTTCGTGATGATCCGGGTTCGTCGCCGTTAGATCAAAACCAAAACAACCTCAAAATACCCACAAAAACCCATCCCGCAAGAACGATCGATCCATGGGCTAATCTATTTGTGTATTAGTCTGCGTTTGTCGTGGAAATCAAAAAGAGGGAAGGAAATCAAAAACAAACATCCTACCTGGATCTGCGGCGTTTGTTGGAGAAGATCCAGTCGTCGGGTCGTCATCGCCGGTGAAAATCGTCAAGAACATTGTCGTCGTGTCGGGAGGTCTTCTCTAGAGCCTCCAGAGCCACTAAGGGTTTTAGGGTTATGAGGTTTCTAACCCTGGACCCCTGCGCAGGCCTTTATTTTAAAAAGATAAGAGATATCTGTTGTAGCAGATTTAAAAGATTTCACTGCATAATAAAATATTTTTATATAAATATTTTATTACTTTTACGTCCCAAAAATTGGATTTCACCACCGACCTGTGCCGGATGATGTTAGGCCTCACCTAAGGTAAAATCGTTGTTCCAAACGCAACGGTGCCCTCGGATTTCTGATCTGAGCACCCATTCGGGAGTTATTCCACTTTTTCAAGAAAACCGCACACGCACGTTATTTAATTATTAAATTAAATTCAACATTTGTTCCGGGCTCACCGGGCCTTGGAACTGCATGTCATCTCAAAGCCGGGTCTCAAATTAATTCCCATATAATATTAAAATAATACATGGAAAAATTAGGGACATTACAGGGTCCTTATAAGAACAATCTCAACATCACCATAAATCATGGAAGTAGAGATGTATGTGAGAAAGACAAATGGGGAAATCATTAAAACACATGAATATAACTCCTCCCCTATCAAAATTTGTGGTTTTAGCTTCCTAGAGAACCTCATCATACTCCCTCTAGTATAATTTTATGCAATTATTGGTATGGATTGGCTTTCCCTATATAAAGATAACAAAAATTTCCATGAGAGGGAAATCACTCTCTATGTGGAGAATCGACCCCCAATTATGTACCAGTGAAAGGTGGAGGATGAATATTCTTTAGCACCAATAACTCAATTGTGGATATTACTACCATATGAGCACACGTATCTTTCTCAGATGATTGAGTCTAAGTAATCATCCATCCTTGAATATATGCCTATTGTGAGGGAATTTGCTGAAGTGTTTCCTGAGGAATTGTATGGTTTCCTCCAAGAAGAGATGTTGAATTCTAAATTGATCTTATACCTGGGAAATTTCCAATATCCAAGACTCTATATATAATAGCTATTGTGGAGCTTGAGTATATAAAGAAACAACTATAGGATAATCTGGATAAAGGGTTTATACACCCAAGTGCTTCACCATGGGGTGCACCAGTCCTCTTTGTCAAGAACAAGGATGGGTTAATGCGCCTTTTTATTGATTAACATGAGCTCAAAAAAATCCCGATAAAGAAAAATTATCCTATGACTTGAATTAATGACATGTTCGATCAGCTACATGGAGCACAATACTTCTCCAAGGTGGATTTGTGGTTGGGATATTACCAAGGGTGAAGAAGGTGGATATCCCCAAGACTTCTTTTCATACAAGGTATGGGCACTATGAATTTATAGTAATTCCTTTCATAATCACCAATTCTCTATAAATATTTATGGACTTAATGAATGGAGTCTTTATAAATTACCTCGACAAATTTGTGGTAGTATTTATAGACGATATTATAATATACTCCAAAACTAAGGAGTAGCATGAGAAGAATTGTAGTACCCCCGGTTTCTGGTATGTAACCCTTACTTGATGCTTTTCTTGGTTTTAAAAGTTATGGGTGACGTATGGGAGAATTGGGAGATCCTGGAGTGAAGTTGAAAGCAAAGGGGAAGGCGCACAGGCGGCGCACGGTTGGTCAAACCGTGCAGCCAAACCGTGCGTGTCTGACTGGGGAGGCAGTGGTTTCCGCATGGTCGGTGCATGGTTAAGGGAAATCGTTTGATGAGGTAATGCATGAAGGATGGCCGAGGTAGAAGCTAACACATGGTTAGCACACGGTTTGTCAAACCGTGCGGACTAACCGTGCAGTCACTTAAAATTAGATCCTAAAATTGTGGATCTAACTCGTTTTTCCTTTAATTGCCTTGTTTAAAGCTCCTAAGTGGCCCTAACTTGGGATTACTCTCCCTTGAAGGTTGGAAAACTTCTCCCAAGTGTTCCAGAGGTGATCTGAAGGCTTCTCTTGGCGAATCGAAGCCGGATTCTTAAGGTATGTGATCGTTCTTGATTGGTTTCTTAGATCTACTTAGATCTACTTCTCCTCTTATCTCGTTTTCTTATATCTATGCCCGTTATGGGTAGATATAAGGGTGTGGATGCCAAATATGACAAGATTTGTTTTTTTTGTGTTAGGAGAAGAGATCTAAGGAGGGTTTTTTGAGTTTTGACCCGGTGTTCTTGAGCGTTCTTCGTCTGTGGCTAGGTTTCGCCTAATTTGTTGAGGTAGGTGGCTTCAATCTCGATTCCTCTTTCTTAGAACTTGAAGGCTTAGTTAAAATTGATTTAATCTCTTGGTTTTTATTGTGAAATTGTGGTGAAAATCATTTTATAAATCTTCTTTAGTGATGATTTATGGGTTTTGATGAAATTGTGGAAATTGAAAGAATGGTTTGTGAAAAGTGTTTTGGTTTCTTGATTTTAAAATAGTGATTTTAAAATATGGATTTGTGGGATTTGGAAAATGGTTTGTGGGAAAAAGGTTTTCAATAAAAGGGTGTTTTATTGAAATGGTTTTGGCATGGTTGAAATGGTGTGGTTTTGGGCATACTTGGTGTGTGTGTTCATATTTCATTTACGAGGCTTGGTTGAAATATGACCTTGTGCTCGGTGCCAAAGGTGTAATGGAACATGGGGAATAATTACCTTGTGACAACTTGGTAGATCAACGAGAAACCACTCATGAGTATGGAACTGTCATAACGATGCATGCATAGTGGATTTCATGGGTTGTGAAATGGTTGGTTGTGTGGATTTGTGAAATGGAATGAAAGTGCCAAAATGGAAATGTGAATTTGATTAGGAAACTTTGCTTGGTTGTTTTTTTTTGGAAAATGGTTTTTGTTGGAAAATGGCTTGACATGTAACTTGTTATATTGTGAACTGTTTTGGAATGGTTTTATATAAATTGTTTTATATAAATGTGCTAACATGTTTTATCCTAGAGACATGGGTTGGGAAGTCATCGGGGAAAACCTACTAAGTTTTATTACTCACCCCCTGCTTTAGTACGATGGTGCTTTTGCAGATGTCATATACCAGGATGTTGGAAAAGGTAAAGTGTCACACTTTTATAGCACTACTTCGTGACTCTTGGGCTGGTTCGTGATGTTGGAGCTTGGAGCTTATGGAGCATGGAGTTGGGTTGTTGTCTTGAAGACTTGTAGTTGTCTTTTCGCTATTTACTCTGATTTGGTTTTGTACTTTGTTGTTGCACTTGGTTGGGTTATTATGAAAATAATGGTTGAGTTGTTTTGGTTTTAAATCATGCATCATATAGTGGTTGCTTAGAGATATTTATCTAGTTTTCTTTGTTTGTTGTTTGTTTTCAGTTAAAGGGGTAAATTGTCCCCCATGTATTTTGAAACCCTTTGGCATTTATTGCCAGCCTTTGGCACCTCGGGGATGTCGCTTAAGGCCAAGTAATGACTCGTTACACTCTCAAGCCAATGAGAATTGGCGGGTCATTACAAATGGTATCAGTTTGCTCGGTCCTTGCCTAACAGGTGGTCATCGATGTTCTTGGTCTTGGAGTTGAAATTCCTTCTTGTCTATTCCTTGGGTGGTCATATTAGACAGGAGTAGGATTTTCGGAACTTGAAATGTATAGCATAAAAGGACGTAGCTAACCCCTTTATGCTAAACTTCAAGTTACCAGGGTGTTGGGTACATAAGTGTTTTGGATACACTTCTAGAATGATGGAAATCTCATTGTCATGGGTTTATCCAATGAGATGAGCATGACATTCATTATAGAGGAATGAATTCCCACTAGGATTACATAAATCATTTTGAGAAATGGATTATGGTTTGATGCAAAAGCATGATTTCTGAAAATTTTAAGCACATTTTCAGATGAAAGATTTTGAAAAGACAATGGTTGATGTATTTTGAAAATAGATTGATTTTCAAAAGAAAGAAAAGATCTGTTTTAGAAATTGTTGGCAATCGATGTTGTGATAGTGGTGTAATAGAGATTGAAATGCTAAGCCTTCAGTTGCTAGGAAGTGAGACTAACGACGTGCATTGTTTGTATAGAAAATGGCACATGTTAGACGTCGTAGAAACCAAATGGAAGAAGCTGTGGAGAATGTGGTTGCACCTGAACCACGTGTGAACCAAGAGATAGTTCAGAGTATCGTTCAAGCGTTTTAGTCTATGGACATGGGGAATCGTAGAGATGAGTCAAGGCATGTAGACCATTCCGTTCAGTTCCAGAAGTAGAATCCACCCATCTTTCGGGGTGATTCTAAACCAGAAAAGGCAGAGGTGTGGATAAGCAGGATGAATCGTATCTTCGATTTCATCAGCACACTAGTAGAGCTAAAAGTAAAGTTGGCGACATATATGCTGGAGGATCTTGCACGACAATGGTGGGAGCTGGTGGTGCAGGCTAAGCTGGATCAAGGCCTGGGCTGGGAGGAATTTGAGTAATTGTTCTATCCTCACATGTTCAAGATACAAAGGACAACTGACTTTTTCAGCTTGAAGTAGGAAAATCTCTTTGTCACAGAGTATGCGGCTAAATTCATGAATTTAGTACGCTTTACACTGGAATTTTCTGCAAGTGTGTCGCTGAAGGCACGCATATTTGAATCAGTATTAGGAAAAGAGATTTGCTCGAAGATAGATGTGCTCTGTATTACAGATTATACGGAGATGGTAAATAGAGAAACAGTAGCAGAAAGGGACATCTTAGGAGTTATGGGAGGAGGAAGTATGATGATACCCACAGGAACGGGTGGGAACTCTAATGCTGGAAACAAGAGGAAGAGGGACACCTACTTCCAAGGTGGGAGTGCAAATCAGAATCAGACGGCTGGATCGGTGAATCTTTCTCCGTGACCCATGATGAAAGATGGGTGTTTTCAATGTGGCGCGATTGACCACATGAAATGAGAATGTATAGCACCACCAAGATCTTTCCACAATTACAACAATATGGGGCATCTTCAGCGATATTGTCACAGTGCTCTGAGGTCGGGTGTGCGTGACACCTCCCAAGCATCGCAAGCATCTTATGCTTCGATAGGGTGAGGACAGCAAAATCAGCCTCGCTAGTAGAATAGAGCTAGTTATGGTGATTCCAGGAATACCATGACACCTCAGGCAGGGCAATCTCAACAAGGTAATAAGGAGCAAAGTGTAGCAACAAAGCAATTGTATGGAGCGGAACAGGTGATTGTGGATGACCAGTCTGGACCGTCTACGGTGAGAGGTACGATTCTTTTGAATTCTACCATCATGAAAGTATTGTTCGATACTGGCACATCCCATTATTTTCTTGCTTCTTGGATTGCTGATTTTATGAACTTACAACTTGAAATGATGCCTTCTGTGTTAAAACTGCAAACTCCTATGGGTGAAAGAGAATTCCAAGCCTCCGTGTGTAGAGCATGTGCTTTAACAGTTGATGGAGCTGAGCTGAAATGGGACCTCTCCATGTTGGATATGGATTTCTATGATATAATCCTGGGTATGGATTGGTTGAAAACGTTTAAGGCTCACATCGACTGTTATGGGAGAACGGTTAGTTTCACGACGGAGGAAGGAATCGAGCATCTCTTCAGAGGAGAGAGGATGGTAAAGAAAGGTTCAAAGAGATTGTTGGAACCAATGGTGGGAAAAATATCTTACCAATTGGTAGCATTGACTTTGGAATCATTGGAAGAAATCGCGGAAAATAGTTTTCCAGCTGTGGTGGATCAATTTCCTGAGGTTTTTTCTACAAAATTCTCAGGGTTACCACCTGTAAGAGAAGTAGAGTTTACAATTGATCTCCTTCTGGGGACCAGTCCTATCTCACTTACATATTATAGTATGGCACCAATGGAGTTAAAGGAATTAAAGGTGCAGTTAGAAGAGCTGTAAAGAAAAGGTTTTATTCGGCCAAGTGTGTCCCCATGGGCAGCACCAGTTTTGTTTGTAAAGAAAGCATATGGAACTTTGAGGCTATGTGTGGATTATCGTAAACTTAACCAAGTTACGATAAAAAATAGATATCCACTTCCATGAATTGATGACCTATTTGATCAATTGAGGGGAGCTCAGTGGTTCTCCAAAATTGAATTACGGTCAGGATATCACCAGTTGTGAGTTCGGAAGGAGGATATTCTGAAGACAGCCTTCAGAAGAAGATATGGCCACTACAAATATGTAGTCATTCCTTTTGGTCTTATGAATGCACCAGCGGTCTTCATGGCTTTGATGAATCGAATATTTCATCCATATCTGGATTCTTTTGTTGTGGTGTTTGTGGATGACATATTGGTGTATTCAAGAACAAGGGCTGAGCATGAGCAACACTTGGTGACAGTGTTGGAAATCTTGAGGGACCATCAGTTGTATGCCAAATTGTCAAAGTGAAATTTCTGGATACAAGAAGTACGTTTTATGGGCCATATCGTTTCTGAGAAAGGTGTTTCAGTGGATCCAGAAAAGATAGAAGTTGTTATTTCTTGGAAACCGCCAAAGAATGTCTTTGAAATGTGAAGTTTTCTTGGTCTAGATGGTTATTACCGATGCTTTGTGAGTGACTTCTCACGACTAGATTTTCCCATGACAGCTTTGACAAAGAAAAATAGTGCATTTCAATGGACTGAAGAATGCCAGAGATCTTTTCAAGAGTTGAAAGTTCACCTTACATCAGCACCCATCTTGATTTTTCCGGAATCAGGACAGGGTTATGTGGTGTATTGTGACGCTTCGGGAATAGGGTTGGGTTGTGTTCTCATGCAAGGAGACCATGTTGTTGCTTATGGTTCAAGTAAGTTGAGGGTGCATGAGAAGAATTACCCAACACGTGATTTGGAGTTAGCTGCAGTTGTCCATGCCTTGAAGACTTGGCGTCATTATCTCTTTGGTGAGAAGTTCACTGTGTTTACAGATCAACAAATCCTGAAACACATTTTCTCACAAGGATATTTTAATCTGAGGCATAGGAGATGGATGGAGTACCTTCAAATGTTCGACTTTGACTTGATGTATACACCGGGTAAGGGAAATTCGGTGGCCGATTCATTAAGCAGAAAGTTTTATACTCAGTTGGAAAAAGAAGCTTTAGATGAATGATAGTTGATGTCAGTAGCCGACATTCATGTAGAATGTGAAAACCGAGGTGATGTTGCGGTTTTATTTTCAGCTACTCTTGTTCCTGAACTGGTAAAAGTGCTCAAATAAGTACAAATATCTGATGAAGAATGTTTGATAATGAGTTCAAAACTCAATGGTGGGGAGACCATTGATGGCTGGAAACTGGAAGCGGGTTCAGTTTTGTGTTTCAGAGATCGGATGGTTGTACCTATAGTTTTCCAGGAACAACTCCTTAATTATTACCACTATTCAAGATGGGTTGTACATCCGGGTACACAGAATTTGTATAAGGTGTTAAAGGCGCAGTTTTGGTGGAGCGGCATGAAAAGGAAGGTGGTCAAATTCATCTCGTGATGCTTAACTTGTCAGCAGGTTAAAGCAGAGCATCAGAGACCAGTTGGTATGTTACAGTCTTTACCTATCCTAGTGTGGAAATGGGAGCAGATATCAATGGATTTTGTTACAGGTCTTCCAAGAACGGTCCGGAAACACGATGCCATTTGGGTGATAGTGGATCGTCTAACCAAGTCGACCCATTTCATCTCAATTCGTGAAACCCATATGGTGGAAGATATTTCAAAAATCTATATCCAGGAAGTGGTAAAGAGACATGGTGTACCAGTTTATATCGTATCAGATAGAGATCTGAGGTTCACATCTCGTTTCTGGAAATCCTTACAACAAGCCCTTGGGACTCAGTTGACTATGAGTACGGCGTATCATCCTCAAACGGATGATACAGACATTGGAAGACATGTTGTGGGCTTGTGTAATGGATTTTGGTGGCTCATTGGAGGAGCATATACCCTTAGTGGATTTCTCATACAATAACAGCTATCAAGCCTCGATACGCATGGCTCCATTCGAAGCATTGTTGGGCGTCCTTGTCGTTCTCCACTATGCTGGGTGGAAACTGGTGAAATTTCACTAGTCGGGCCAAGCCTTATCCAAGAAACAACGGAGAAGATTCAGTTGATTAGAAATAGGATGGAGACGGCTCAAGGTCGTCATAAATCTTATGCAGATCACCGTTGCAGACCATTGGCGTTCGTTGTGGGCGATCATGTCTTCTTGAGGATCTCTCCAAGACCTGGACAACATCGTTTTGGGAAGCAGGGAAAATTATCTCCTTGATATATAGGCCCTTTTGAGATACTGGAACGGGTTGGAGAGGTGGCATATCAGTTGGCATTACCACCACGGTTCAGTGTAGTGCATAATGTGTTCCATGTATCTCAGTTGAAGAAGTATCAGCCTGATCCTGACCATCTGATTAGATGGGATCACGTTGACCTAGAGTCGGATGCTTCATTGGTACATATCTTGGTGCAGATTGTGGATAGGCAGGATAAAGTCTTGCATGGAAAAAGCATCGGCCTAGTGCGGGTTTTGTGGAAACATGGTCAGATTCATAAAGAGACTTGGGAACGCAAGAAAGAAATGAAGGAGCAGTGGCCATAACTCTTTAAGTCAAGCAATGGTTTTATACTTTCCGGGGATGGAAAGGCCAATGGTGTGGAGAATTTGTACCCCCATTTTCTGATATGTAACCCTTACTTGATGATTTTCTTGGTTTTAAAAGTTATGTGTGACGTATGGGAAAATCGGGAGATCTTGGAGTGAAGTTGGAAGCAAAGGAAAAGGCGCACGGGCGGCACACGATTGGTCAAACCGTGCGGCCAAACCATGCGTGTCTGACTAGAGAGGCAGTGGCTTCTGCACAGTCGGCGCATGGTTAAGGGAAACCGTGCGATGAGGCCATGCATGAAGGATGGCCGAGGCAGAAGCTAATGCACAGTTAGCGCACAGTTTGTCAAACCTTGCGGACTAACCATGTGATCACTTAAAATTAGATCCTAAAATTGTGGATCTAACTCGTTTTGCCTTTAATTGCCTTTTTAAAGCTCCTAAGCAGCCCTAACTCGGAATTACTCTCCCTTGAAGGTTGGAAAACTTCTCCCAAGCGTTCTGGAGGCGATCTAAAGGCTTCTATTGGAGAATCGAAGCCGGATTCTTAAGGTATGTGATCATTCTTGATCAGTTTCTTAGATCTACTTAGATCTACTTCTCTTCTTCTCTTTTTTTCTTAGATCTATGTCCGTTATTGGTAGATATAAGGGTTTGGATGCCAAATATGACAAGATTTGGTCTTGATTGTGTTAGGAGAAGAGATATAAGGAGGGTTTTTGGAGTTTTTACCCGGTGTTCTTGAGCGTTATTTGTGCGTGGATTGGTTTCGCCCAATTTTTTGAGGTAGGTGGCTTCACTCTCGATTCCTCTTTCTTAGAACTTGAAGGCTTAGTTCAAATTGATTTAATCGCTTGGTTTTGATTGTGAAATTTTGGTTCAAATCATGTTATAAATATTCTTTAGTGATGATTTATGGGTTTTGATGAAATTGTGGAAATTAAAAGAATGGTTTGTGAAAAGTGTTTTGGTTTCTTAATTTTAAAATAGTGATTTTAAAATATGGATTTGCGGGATTTGGAAAATGTTTTTTGGGAAAAAGGTTTTCAATAAAAGGGTGTTTTATTGAAATGGTTTTGGCATGGTTGAAATGGTGTGGTTTTGGGCATACTTCGTGTGTGTGTTCATATTGCATTTATGAGGCTTGGTTGAAATATGACCTTGTGCTCAGTGCCAAAGGTGTAATAGCATATGGGGAATAATTACCTTGTGATGACTTGGTAGATCGACGAGAAACCGCTAATGAGTATGGAAGTGTCATAATGATGCATGCATAGTGGATTTCACGGGTTGTGAAATGGTTGGTTGTGTGGATTTGTGAAATGGAATGAAAGTTCCAAATGGAAATGTGAATTTGATTGGGAAACTTTTCTTAGTTGCTTTTGTTGGAAAATGGTTTTTGTTGAAAATGGATTGACATGGAACCTGCTATATTGTGAACTGTTTTGGAATGGTTTTATATAAATTGTTTTATATAAATGTGCTAACATGTTTTATCCTAGAGGCATGGGTTGGGAAGTCATCGGGGAAAACCTACTGAGTTTCATTAATCACCCCCTGCTTTGGCACGATGGTGCTTTTGCAGATTTCATATACCGGGATGTTGGAAAAGGTAAAGTGTCACACGTTTATAGCACTACTTCGTGACTCTTGGGTTGGTTTGTGATGTTGGAGCTTGGAGCTTGTGGATCATGGAGTTGGGTTGTCATCTTGAAGTCTTGTAGTTGTCTTTCCACTGTTTACTCTGATTTGGTTTTGTACTCCATTGTTTCACTTGGTTGGGTTATTATGAAAATAGTGGTTTATTTGTTTTGGTTTTAAATCATGCATCATATAGTGGTTGCTTGGAGATATTTATCTAGTTTGCTTTGTTTGTTGGTTGTTTTTAGTTAAAGGGGTAAATCATCCCCCATGTATTTTGAAACCCTTCGGCAATTATTTCCAGCCTTTGGCGCCTCAGGGATGTCGCTTAAGGCTAAGTAATGACTCGTTACACTCTCAAGCCAATGATAATTGGCGGGTCATTACAAGCATATAGCACTGTACTAGATACCTTGAGAAAGGATAATCTATATTAAAAGTATATCAAGTGTGAGTTTTGGTTGATGTAAGTCTCATTCTTGGATTATATCACCACAAGCAATGGGATATCTCTGGATCCCTCCAAGACAACTGCAATTGAGGGATGGTTGAGGCCAACATCGGTGAAGAATATCTGTATCTTCCTAGGGTTAGCTGGATATTATCGCCAATTTTTGAGAAATTTCTCAAGATTGTAAAACCCTCTTACCAAGCTAACTCGGAATGGAGTCAAGTTTGCTTAGAGTGATAAATGTGAAGATGGTTTCAAGGAGTTGAAAATGAGGCTTATCGTTGTGCCCGTGCTCACACTACCCACAAGTGGAGAACGTTTTGTGGTATTTAGTGATGTTTTGAAGAAGGGCATGGGATGTGTGTTGATGAAAAATGACAAATTCATTACCTATGATTCAAGATAATTTAAAGTTTATGAGCAAAACTATCCAACACATGATCTAGAGTTGGCTGTTGTAATCTTCGCTTTAAAAATTTGGCAACATTGCCTCTTTGGGGAGAATTGTGAAATATATATGAACCACAAAAGCCTCAAGTATATATTCACACATAAAGAGTTGAATATGCGCCAATGAATATGGTTAGAGCTGATCAAAGAATATGACTGCTCAATCCATTACCACCCTAGGAAAGTGAACAAGGTGGAAGATGCTCTAAGTAGAAAGGACCCAGCAATTCTATCATTGATGAGAATTGAAAAGGATCTAATCTTATTATATTTGATGAATGTGGACATGGGAATCATAAAAAAGGGAACATCATCAATCCTTTCACAAATTATTTCTCAACCATCTCTTTTGTAAAGGTTAAAGGATGCTCAAAAGGATGGTGTGGGAATTCAGAAGAAAGTGGAAACTATCAGAAAAGGGAAATACTCAGAGTTCAATGTTAATGAAGAAGGAATTGTGAGATTTGGGTCAAGAAAATGTGTTCCATCAAATCCTGAGTTAAATAAATAAATTTTGAATGATGCACATAGTTCGAATTTCTCCATTCACCCAGGAAATACAAAGATGTATCAAGATCTCTGAGAGATTTATTGGTGGGATAACATTGAGAAGGAGATCACTTAGTATGCATCAAAGTGTCCGGTATGTCATCAAGTGAAGGCTGAGAGGTGTAAGTCTAAGAAGATGATGCAACCATTACCCATACCAACATGGAAATGGGAAAACATCACCATGGAATTTGTCACCAGGCTTCCGAAGACATCCAAAGGAAACAATGATATCTAGGTTGTTGTGGATTATCTTACAAAGACTGCACACTTTATTACAATTCTGTAGGAGTTCTCATTGTATCAACTGGAACATATATATATTAGAGAAGTGGTAAGGATGCATGGAGTACCACTATATATTGTATCTGATTGAGATCCAAGATTCACCTCTAAGTTCTGGAAGAGTATTCAACATGCTCTGAATACTGATCTAAACTTTAGTACAACTTATCATCCTCAAAGTAATGAAAAATCTGAGAATATTATCTAAACACTTGAGGAAATGTTGAGAGAATTCTCAATGGACTTCAAAGGAGGATGGGATCAACATCTTCCTTTGGTTGAGTTCTCTTACAATAATATTTTCCACTCAAGAATCCAAATGGCTCTTTATGAATCCCTTTATGGGAAGAGGTGCATAACACTGGCATGTTGGGTTGAAGTTGGTGAGTGAAAACTCTTAGGTCCATAAATGGTTGAATAAATGGTAGAGAAAGTTAAGACCGTCCAACATCACATTAAATATGCTTAGAGTTAACAAAATATTTATGCTAATAATCATCGACGAGACCTAGAGTTTGATGTTGGAGACATGGTATTCCTCCACATATCATCGTGGAAGAGAATTATGAGATTTGGGAAAAAGGGAAAGCTTAGTCCAAGGTACATCATCCCTTTTGAGATCCTTGATCACATTGAAGTAGTGACCTATCGAATATCACTCCCACCGAACCTATCTCATGTATATGATGTATTCCATGTATCACTCTTGAGAAAGTACATACCTGACCCATCACATGTACTCAATCCAGAGGTGGTACCATTGTAGAATGACCTCTCCTATGAAGAGAAGATGATGAATATCTTATATTATAGGGAAAAAGTTCTACGAAATAAGACAATGCCCCTTGTGAAAGTGTTGTGGAGAAACTACAAATTTGAAGAAGCAATGTGGGAACCAGAGGAAGTGATGAAGTGAAGTTACCCACATCTATTTTAGTGTGGGAAAAAAAATTTAAAGGGTGAAATTTCTTAAGGGGGGAAATTGTAATGACCCAAACTATTATTAATGAAAATTACTCTTGATTTTGATTAAATGTATTACTATGTAAAATGTTTATATAAGACATATGAACTTCCTTGATTTTATGTTTTCAGATTTCAAAATACCGTTAAGAATTTTTACCATTTCTAATATAGATGTTGAATAGTGATCACATTATTAGTATAAATATAGGGCTTTAACAAATCCAATTTACTCAGACAAAGGAAGTGATGGCCTCATCCAGTAGAATTACTCCATACGAAGCCCATTTTTCGGAGCTCAGAAAGGAGGTGGTGTCACTAGGATTTGCTCTTGACCAAGCCCAAGCTGAGCTTCAACATGTTAATCTTGAATGGAACCACCTATGGGAGAAGTGGAAGTTAATAGAGATTACCACCTGAGTGATGTTATCTGAGTCTCCCCAAGAGTTTGTCACCATCACACACCTTACCCTTAGGTCTTATGCGTGTGTTATAAGGGGTTATATAACAATACCCTATCACTATGATTATGTGCATTATTTTTGTATAGAATAAATAATATACATTCATTTCATTATTGGTACTTTGTAAATGGTTTTTAAAGCACAAATAGTATTTTTAGTTAATATTCAATTAAGAAATATAATTTGATGAATTAATGGCTTTTTGAATTAAATAATATTTTAATAAAATATTATTACTAAATTTAATTTTATTAAATATAAATGATCATATAATTTTTATGAATATAATTGCAATTTTTATTAAGGTTTGAAAGCCATTTTTTGTCAAAACCCATAAATTTTCAATAAATATCGATTTTTATATTAAAAGTAAAAATTCACATATTTATAAAATTATTTAGATAAAATGAATATTATTTTTTTATTCAGAATGTCGAAATTATCTAGCGGTGAATTTTTCATAATTTTCTGAGACGGTTGAATTTTTTGGGTAAAATTTAAATACCGTTAAATATTCAATGTGTTTCATGACATCATAATCACCCAATAGTGATGTAATAAAACACTATAAATGGTATTTTAGGCCAATATATGTTTTAAATTTAAAATAATGTTATTTTATCTTTTTTTTATTTATTTTACAAATCCTTAGTAGACCCTTCAAGACTTATAAAACATTTTAACATTTTACAATGATTTCCTTGAGAGTGTGACTCACCTCCACATAAGAAAGAATAATATTTTAATAAGTTTGTCCATTAGAATTATAAAATAATGTTTTGCACTCCAATTTTGAAAAAACCATGGTAAAAACCATAGGATGGTTTGTGGTTTTGATTAGTTTAATGTGTGGTGTCCAAAACCTAAATAATAAATAATTCTCTCTCATTTCCTATATAAACCCACTAAATCTCCCATTCCTCTTCACTCAAAACCATTGAAGCACATCCCTACCCTGACCTCCCCTCTCTAAAATCCTCCCAAGGCACCCCAATCTCCCAATAATCATCTCTCAAGCCTCTCCCAATCCTTTGGATCACACTTCCAAGTAAAAGATTTCTTCCTCTCTCATTTTTGTCCAAGTTTCTTTATGTTGTTATACCATTGTATTTTCAATTATAAATGTTAGGGTAAGATTTAAAACCTACCCTATACTTCCATACTTATGTTTTAATGATGATATTCCCCTTTATTTCTCATTAATTCCTCCCATGTACACTCGTTACCATACCGAAATTCTGTAAGGGATTTCTCTCTCCCCACTTACATTGAAGAAATTATTTTGTATTATGAATATAAATTCTATTAAATATGTTGGGAAATGTGTCTATATTAACCCCTTACTATACATTTCATGTACATATTATGATACACCTCATAAACCATTTTTATGAATTCTTATGTCACGTTGTTATGTGCCAAAATTGCACCGCAATTTTTTCAAGTCAAAGTCATTGTGTAGTGAATACCATGACCATTTCTCTATCAAGGGTAATCAAATTTATGCACATTTACTTATTGATTATATAGTTTCATGTATGAATTCCACATTTATTTATATTTTAATAAATGATGATGTTTAATTAATCCATGTTATATGATCCATGTGACACACTTATGCATGAAATGAAATGATTAAGAATGGTGCACCTTGATAGCGCTCCAATGCATTGGGTAAAGACTAGTATCATGATACATCAAGTGAAATGAGGGTTCAATAATGCTAATTAAAGTGAAATTGGGATTTAATCATGCTCCATGTGCAATGAGACTTATCTCATTCTAATATCATGTTAAATGTTGTTGCACATTTCCATGTTATGATAATCATGCTATATCATGTCTTTATGTTTATGTTTCTCTTATGCTCCATTGATATTCCTATTTCCTAGAATGTACTATATTCTTCATGTTATGTCATTTTTACTCCCTTACTGGGATTTATAGATCACTCTTTTCTTATGTATGTCCTCAGGTTATCTCATGCAATGCTAAGTATGAAGGAATGGCGTGGTCATGTAAAAGAAGTTTTCAATAAAGATATTGTATTTTTATGTCTTAAGTTGTCATGTAATGTTCCTAAGACCCAAATACACTATACCTATCGATCGTATGGGTTGTATTAAGTGAAATTTTATGTAATAAAGCATGTTTAAATGTGTAATAAAGAGCAGGGTTGTTATAGTTGGTATTAGAGGGATAGATTTAGTTATTTTGGGGATTGGGATTAGAAACCCCTAGAAAAATCCTTAGGGATAAGACTTAGTATAATAAAAACATCCCTAATTTTTTTTTTGATTATTGAGTAAGTGTTTTATCAAGAAAATACATCCCTATATAGATACGAGCAGGTAGAGGTGGCTCTGGCACAGATGTATCTAGGGGTAAAACCTGAAAACATCACTTTGAGCTAAGCTCAAACAAGAACTGATGCATGACAACAAGCCTTGATTCAATCTTAGTTATGAAACTCTTGGGTAATATGCTTTGGTAAATTCATAATCTTAGTATGAACCATTGTCAAGGGAATAAAAAAATGCCCCTAATAATATATGTTGGTAAGTAGATCATGGATAGCATAGATTAAAGCCTATAAATTCATAAGTTAAGAAAAGTAATTTATAATTTATCCCTTTTTTAATTAGATTCACCTTTTATATGTTACCAAACTTTCCTTTTATTTCAGCCAATGGATGGTAATAGGAGGACTCGAAATAAAAACCAATGTGAAGATCAATGTGATGTCCATTTTAATGAGATGCCCAATCCGATGGAAGTGCGAATCACAAACTTTTTCACGATACTCTTACAGTTAACTCAAGTTTTGAATAGAAACATGGGCCTAGATGAATGTTCAACCCCCCCCCCCCCTAAGAAATAATAATTCACAATTGAGAGCTTCATGAGACAAAGGCCTCTAACTTTTAATGGATTATTTGATCCCTCAATTACCAAACAATGGATTAACTCCATTGAAAATATCTTCTCTGTCCTTCAATGTTCTGAACAAGAGAAGGTTCTTCTGACTACTTATTGTATGGAGGGTAAAGCTGATCAATGGTGGAAAATGATAAAAAAATATAAAGCCTGATGAGGAGATTGAGGCGTTGGAATGGAAGGATTTCCAAAAAATGTTTTTTGATAAATATTTTCCTCACACCCTCTGAATTAAGATGGAAAGGGACTTCCTTGCCCTCAAGAAAAAAGATGAAGAATCCATTGGAGCGTACAAGGAAAACTTTACAAGGCTTTCATGATATGTCTTCGGATTTTTCCTTACCCCTGAATGCAAGGTTGACCACTTATTTAGTGGGCTAAAACCTATCCTATAGAAATCCCTAGTGATCCGTGACTTAGAGATATATGAATAAATTGTCTGATGTGACCTCACAGTCGAAATAGAGATCGGAGAATCTTAGGGGTATCATAAGGATAAGAAGCGTAAAGTGGACTTTAATTCTGGTGTTCCAATGGATAAATCCAATAGTGCTAAGAAATTAGAGCACCCCACTTGCCAAAGGTGTGGAACGAAGCACCCTAGAAATTTCCTTAAGGGGACAAGGAAATGCTTTAGGTGTGGAAGAGAAGGGCATCTGGCCATTAACTATTGACAAGAAAAACCCACTGTTGTGACAGAGAAGAGGAACGCTCTATTAGACCCTCAATGCATTGTTCATTGCTTCAACTGCAAATAACCAAGGCACTTTGCAAACCAGTTCCCTAATACAAGGGTTTTCAGAGGCAACCAACAACCTCCAAGGAAGCAAGGGTGGGCTTTTTCCATCACTATCATTGAAGCGAACTGTGACAATGAATTGGTGATAGGTACGCTAGTTATTCATTCAAGAATAGCGAACGTACTTTTTTATTCTAGTTCTAAGCATTCTTTTATATCCCGAAAGTTTATTAGAACAATCCCAACATCACCACAAATCATGGGAGTATAGATTTCAGTGAGAATGAAAAATGGGGAAATCATTGAAACCCATGAATATAACTCCTCCCCTGTCCCAATTTGTGGTTTGAACTTCCCAGGTAACCTCGTCATACTCCCTCTGGTGGAATTTGATGTAATTCTTGGCATGTATTTTCTTTCCCTATATAGAGCCAACACAAATTTCCATGAGAGGGAAACCACTCTCCATATGGCAAATCGACCCCTGATTTTGTACAAGTTCAAGGAGGAGGATGAATATTCTTTAGCACCATCATCTCAAGCATGGATATTATTACCCTATAAGCACACGTATCTTTCTTAAATGATTGAGTCTAAGGAAGCAACCATCCTTGAAGACATTCCTATTGTGAGGTAATTCGCTAAAGTGTTTCCTGAGGAATTGTCTGGTCTTCCTCCTAGAAGATATGTTGAATTATCAATTGATCTTATACCTAGGGAATTTTCAATATCCAAGACTCTATATATAATGGTTGTTGTGGAGATTGATGAGCTGAAGAAACAACTACAGGAGATTCTGGATAAAGGGTTTATACGCCCAAGTGCTTCACCATGGGGTGAACCAGTCCTCTTTGTCAAGAAGAAGGATGGGTCAATGCGCCTTTGTATTGATTATCATGAGCTCAAAAAAATCATGATAAAGAACAAGTATCATTTTCTATAAATTGATGACCTATTCGATCATCTACATGGACCACAATACTTCTCCAAGGTGGATTTGTGGTTGGGATATTACCAAGTAAGGGTGAAGAAGGAGGATATCCACAAGATTGCTTTTCGTACAAGGTAAGGACACTATGAATTCATAGTAACGCCTTTCAGACTCACCAATGATCCAAAAATATTCATGGACTTAATGGATGGAGTATTTAGATATTACCTCGACAAATTTGTGGTAGTATTTATAGACAATATTCTAATATAATCCAAAACCAAGGAGGAGCATGAGGTGCATCTAATCACTGTACTAAAGACCTTACGAAAGGAGAATCTTTATGAAAAGTATATCAAGTGTGAGTTCTGGTTGAAGGAAGTCTCATTCTTGGGTCATATCATCACAAGAAATGGGATATCTATGGATCCCTCCAAGACAACTTCAATTGAGGGATGTTCGAGTCCAACATCGGTGATGGATATCAGTATCTTTATAGGGTTATCTAGATATTATCACCAATTTTTGATAAATTTATCATGATTTTAAAACCCTCTTACCAAGATAACTTGGAAGGGAGTCAAGTTTTCTTGTAGTGATAAATGTGAAGATAACTTCAAGGAGTTGAAAAGGAGGCTTATCGTTGTGCCCATGCTCACGCTACCCACAAGTGGAGAACTTTTTGTGGTATTTAGTGATGCTTCGAAGAAGGGCCTGGGATGTGTGTTGATGCAAAATGAAAAAGCCATTACTTATGCTTCAAGGCAATTGAAAGTTTATGAACAAAACTATCCAACACATGATCTGGAGTTGGCTTCAGTAATCTTCACTTTAAAAATTTGGCGACACTACCTATTTGGGGAGAAGTGTGAAATATATATGGACTACAAAATCCTCAAGTATATATTCACACAGAA